>CM073772.1:78211454-78811454 GCA_037158775.1 Hetaerina titia | reverse complement strand
GTGGTGGTTTCTACAGAAATAGAGTAAACATTAAATCACCAGGGAAAGTACCAAGATTTTAGCACGGAGAAACTATCGGTACCACAATTTAAACAACTTTCAATTATTCTGTAAATATAATCAATGTCTTTTATTAAAATTTACTTTTTAAAACTCTGGGTTTATGGCATAAGTTTGCTTTACCCTCTGCTATTATGGTAATAAAGCTTTACTTCTTGGTTTCCTGCTTCCCATAGATAACTTCCATATTAACCTGGGTTTCACCGAGATTGTTTGAATCAATAGAATTGGAAGTATAGGAGGAAAAATGTCACAACTAATTTCCCAGAGGAAAAATAGATTGATCACTTTCTATGCTGACATAAGTGGCACAACTGAGGAAACTGTGATATTACAATTTGGTTGCTACTACTCACAACTCTTGAGTCAGTGATATTTATGAGCACCTTTAAAGTTGTGAAAATGTAACCTTCCTTTGATGTATCTTGTAATCATCAGGATGCTTATTGCAACATCAATCTATTCAAATGTGTTCCAAGGTGCTTTTATTACTGTATTCATTTTCTTCTTGAAGTATCAACAGGAATTATGTTATTAAAAAATAAGGAAACTATCATTTCCAATCTTAAAGGAATCCAACATTTAAAAATGAAATCAGGTCATGGGTCAATTAAAAATTTTAATTTTTTCTACATGCTTCAATTATTCATTCCCCATTGGTCACATATACGAACTACTTCTATAGACATGCTTAGGATATGCCATAAATAGGCAGGTTTGATGAAATGTTTTCAATTCTACTAACTTATGAGTTAGAATTGTGGTTGCAGGAAAAAAGTGACAATAAAAACTTCCAGTTTTCTTGGGGAAGAAATTCATAATTTTCCAATCTCAAAGCAAGGTCACACATTGTATTTGCCTATCTATCCCTAATAGGGGTCTATCCCTAATAGCCATTAGTGAATTGTGTTTTTTTCATTTGCACCAGTTTATAACCATATCACAAGTGAAAACTAACATTTTAGCACATTTATATAAAATTAGCCATTTTCATCACAATACAATGCTCTATATACAATGATAGACTCATTATTCTGGCAGTTATAAGGCTGAAATCAATTCATGTCTTTGACTATCATGTATTTTTCTTTTTCATTGTTTCTTAAAAATGATGCAATCATTGCAAAAAATTACTTTCGGTTCCTACTAAACAATTCATTAACCTTGCCCAAATGGACTCCAGATGCATGAAGAACATGTAAAACCACCACAGTTGAATGAGGGTTACCTTTGCATAACACTTCTTCAAAACAATACAGTTATTCATAGTAACCTTTTTAAGTTTTTTTCTTAACTGTTACCTTCATTCATGTCTACAGCATTCAAAACAATCGTAAAACACTTGAAGAATAGCAAAATAAAAAATTAGCTATTCTCCAGAGTGACCATAAAACATTGCTAAAGCTGGATCCTCCATTTCAAAAGTAACTAGCACATCCCTAAACTTGTCAATTATTTGCAGCAACTGTGATCGGCTTACCTTCTCTACATACATGATCTCTTCTAAATGACTAGTTCCTTTGAAGTGGCCTACCTACAAATTCATCAAAAGGAAAATACCTTCAGGCATATGCAATTGAAATACAAAAACGCAACAAAATGTCTTTGCAATATCTAGATGTGATTAAAGTAAAGCATGAAGTAAAATTTTATAATTTTTAGCCAACTTAATTCAGCGCATTATGTAATTCAAAGGTTAGAGAAGTAGGATACATTCTTGGTACTTTAAAATTTAAATGATTAAAGACGTACCTACCCTCTTGATTTCAAATTCATTTGATTTGAACTTGATAATAATGAGCATGAAAGAAATTATTTTCATCAGCAACATATCCAATTGGTACATACAACCAGGATTAGGTGATAGGAATCAAATGACTCTGGAATCCACAATTTGATAGGACTCAAACAAAACCTTAAATACTAATCTCTTTTCTAATTATTTATATTTCTATTCCTTAAGAATGGCTTTCTGAATGCGAAATAATACATAAATATTGATAAATTTCATTTCATAACTTTACCACTACTGAAAGGCATTACGATAACCTACCAATTTGGCAAAGAGCGCCAAGTCTTCTGGGCATGATGCTGCTGGAACAGCCATCACAGCAGCTCTTTCACTGGCAGAGAGACCTGTTTTCGCAAGGGGTTCCTCAACATCCCTGTCTGCTTTATCTTCATTGTTTCCCTCTTTTAAATCCACAGAAACATCATTTGACGATCCATTTCCATTTAAAATCTGCAATGAAGGTACACCACATAGCAAATAGTATAATGAAGGCCTTCATAGCTCATAGCATGGATGTTAAATAAATGTTTGGCTGAGTGCTTTAACCAGTTAAGCTACAAGGCATCCTTTTACAATCCAAAATTTTGGGGGTTGTAAAGGAATAAGATGAAATGGCAAAATACCACAACTTTTACACATTGAAATTTCTGTATTATAATGCATACTAGCAGATGACTCTGTTAAAAGTTACTATTGTGGCATCTCTCGCAATTCTTTGAATTTGGAGCAGAAAAATTGTCTCCAGAATACTATTTCTTATCCTAAGGAACACCAACTCATCAAATATTTCTCCGTGCATTTCCATTAGAATATATAAGCTGTAACCTCTTCATTAAAACATTACGTAACCAAATTCCAAGAAACTACGGGAGATGCTGCAACAACTTTTAATGGAGTCATCTGCTAAGGGTGCATTACCTTGCAACAATTTCAGTGTAAAAATCATTCGCTTTGACTGGGATTAGGCGATTGATTTTTATATTTTGAAATTGTTGCATCATTATAAAACAGTTCTCTACTGGGATCTTGAGACGGTTACTTCAGAAAGCATATGTCATGAACCATATAACTAAAAATTGCAATCTAGAAAATAAAACACTCACACCATTGTAAACATTGCATACCTAAAAATTGAAATATGAAAATTGCCATAGATATTTTTCAGAATATCTGAAATTAAATTACCAGAAAAAAAGAAACTATTGAACGAGGAACTACAGGGTTAAGTACTTCAAGGAGACTTTTAATTAATTACATCAAAAACTACACTGAGATTTTACTGTGATACTACAGCAACGCAAAATGAAAAAAAGGAAGGACCTCTGAATCTGTAAAATACTTCTAAAGTTGAAGTTTATATTCTATCCAATATTATATTCTATTTTATTTTAACCCAAGTGCAACG
This sequence comes from Hetaerina titia, assembly GCA_037158775.1. Lineage (NCBI taxonomy): Eukaryota > Metazoa > Arthropoda > Insecta > Odonata > Calopterygidae > Hetaerina > Hetaerina titia. The sequence continues at coordinate 78,808,197 of CM073772.1, read as the reverse complement.
ATCGAAAGTCTGGCATAGGTATTTTTTTTGATGATGTAGTTTTACAGAAAAAAATTTTGGATTGTTCTTGGTATTATTTATACAAAGTCTCCTTGACAGTTATGTGAACAGAAATGCCAAAGTGGCAAGGGTTTGTAAGTAAAAGGGTGGAATGGAATTCCTACCCAGAAAGGTTGTTGGATGATTATATTTTTCCCTAAATATAAGAGATGGAATAATTAAGGACATATATTTGGTAATGATAACAGAATACTTTAACTTAGCTCAATTCCATTAAGTGCACCAACTTGGTTGCAGAATGTAGGTCAACCTCCAGACATAAACTAACAAGTTAAATAAGTGACAGCACTTCGCAAATAATCAGTTGGATGAAGTGTGGAAGGTAATCAGTGGACAATAGGTTTCCTTAAATAAGATGGACTGCAAGTGTGTACATACTATGAATTCCAAATTATTATTATTTATTATAAGGTAATCTACTGGTTAAGCTAGGTTTTCGATGGACATCATTGTGCTCTTGGGAATGATATTGAGGTGGTTTCCTATTGCCTTCCTCAATAGTGTTTTTAACATGACACCATCACTCAATGTCTGCCCCACTAGGGTCAGATGCCTTTTCAGTCGCCTCACTGAGGAACAGATGCTGCATGGACTACCTTTCTTCTGGCTTCTAACCTTCAACCTCTAGCATGGGTGACTTTACCAAGAGCAATTATTATTACTCCCGCCAGCACAGTTCTAAGGGTCATTGGAATGCACAAGCCCTACTGCCATGTCAACGTTATAGTCCATGGGAGGGGAATTCCAAATAAGGTGCCAAAACTATTACTAACCAATAGGTCACCAATAACTCAAAGAAAGGAGAAGGAGATGTCCTTCAAGAAAATAAGGGTGGAAACCACTAGGGCATGCAAAACAGGAGTTATTTCAAAAGTTAAATTACAAATCAAAAGTGAAATGCTTTTTGATTGACAAATAATTAGCTAATTGCATCAAACAATTTTTACTATAAGGAAAAATCTTAAATTGCTATTTTATTGCCATATGAAACATCACGAGATTCAGGAATGGCTAATCAAGGATTAAATGGGCTTGTAATATGAAAGGGTAAACAAGTATAGTGAGCTCGACAAATTTTCAAAGCATGAGTTTAAATTAATCACTTCACTGTTGAAGCTGATGGATGTAACTGTAACCACAGGGGAAAAAATTGGAAACATATCCTTTAAAGAGAAGTTTGTAAATTTATTCTTACTGATTATATAAGCCAGTAATGTGGTAACATAATGTCAAAAAGAAAAGATATAACAATAAAATATATACATGGAGGCAGTAGAATTATGACTATTTTTAAAAACATTGCGTACTTAAACAAAAAGCAACATGCGAGTCAATACATGTGCATACAGTATTTTTATAAAATATCACTTTGAATTCCTATATAGGTATACAAAAAACTTAGGAGGTAGAAAAGGTCCAAATAAAGACAAGCATTATCCAATTTCTTACCACCCTCTTAATAAAAAATTGCTCTCACAAAAAATATTTCCACCCAGAATTTATGATGACAAAAATGAACATTTACAATTGTTTTCAATCCCATGCAATAAAGGAAGGCCTCATAGTGACAGACAATTTGACACCAAAAACTACTTTGTCAAGAGGTCTATAGGGTCTAATGTGTGGTTTTAAATCATTTGCACAGTTAGGTACTTTGAAGTTCACATATTAGGATGACAACTACCTAAGCATTTAATGACTTGTTATAATATTTGTTGACATACTTCATCAAAGTTTGTGAAAGCCACAATTAATTTTTAAAGCAGAGCTGTTCATGAAGCATTACAAGTTACAATAAAAATTGTGGATATTTACCTTACCATTTTCTTCAATACTTTGAGGCTCGTCAGCATCATCACCAACTTGAAACTTTAGCTCACAGGTGGAGGCTTTCACAGAAGAACTAAAGTTAATAAAAATAGCAGTACAGTTCAATTTTTCTATGAAATACATGTTGGGTCAAGTGAAAGCAATTAAATTAAGGATACACTTTGAATCTCACGCTTTTCAAATCACGCATTTATGGGACTTATATTTTTTTTTATATTGTGACAATTTCTTTAATAATAACTTTTTAATATGCAAGCATTTCTAAGAAAATGTACAACTGCTAAAAATAACAATACTATTCCATTAACATGTTAATTTCAATACAGATTAATATACATTAGAGTGAAAATAGACAACCAGTCACCATATACACTCAATGAAGAAATGCTTTGGCAACCTATCTTAAAAGTGAAAAGTAATTCCTCAATAACACATACTTACAGCTAATCTCATGACAACACATACCCAAATCATGAGCACAGTAGAAATATATTGTGTAATGGAGTTTTGTACATTAAATGCAAATTTCAATTTGAGTACATTTCAAAGAGTTTTCTCTATCCCTTGAATCAGTTCATTCACTTAAGGCAAACTGCTTTCAAGGAATGGAGATAACCTGCTGAAAGGACTCAAAGCCAAGCATATTCATGGAGCTCATTACAAATATGTCAAAGAAAAATTAATGGAGTGGTTAATTTACATCTGAATAGCAAACATACACTTAAGTAGGCCTATTATTCACCAAAGGGTAATGACAATCACATCCAGTTTGAGGATCAAGGACTTCAAGGGCTCCCCTGTTTGGCTGTGAAAACAGCAAATATTCATTTTAATGTAAAAACCATTAGCACATAGCTCTCTGACAAATGAATATATATTTTTTTAAGACTAATAACAATTAAGATTAACTTTAAATATATATCTCTTGGCTTCAATTTATGAATGTAAAGGAATTAACAACCAAAATTTGGTTTAAAGGTACATAATACCTGATATCTGTAAATGAATCGTGCATTTCCAAAACGTTGTAAATGCTAATATTTGGAAAATATTACTTTTCATACTAAAACACGTAAATGGCATATCTTTCTATGACAATACAATTTGTCTGGATAGTACTACTAGTTCAGGGTCAAGACTATCCAGACAAACTGTATTGCCACAGAAAGACATTGCATTTACAACACGTTTTAGTATGAAAAGTAATATTTTCCAATTTTGGCATTTACAACGTTTTGGAAATTCATGATTCAAATGTAAAATAAAGATATTGTCGATGAATTTCAAATGTGATAACATTTAATGTAACATATTTTTATCTAACTGGTAGTATACAGTGAATGTAAAGAGACTGTTTTGTAAAGATTTAAATGAACCACAATGAACGTCAGGATCAGCTAGCTTCCTCATACTTTTTTGCCATGACATCATTTATACAAGAGTCGTGGTAGCCCAGGGATATAGCATTGGACTACTGACCAGAGGGCCCAAGTTCAATTCCTGGCCATCCTCATCCAAACACCCTCATATCAAACCAGGCTGTGTGATCTTTTGGGTACCCGAGTTTCCTGGGAAAACATAGCCGGCACAGAGAAAGGAACTTGCCCCCAACCCTGCAGTGTGAATTTCACACATATTGAGCTTACTACTAGGTGACCTCTACCATCACCTACCAAACTAACCATTGGGTTGATAACAGCATCTATGGTTTTTTTATCGATAATGTGTATTTTTCTGGAATCAAACTCTCTTTCCAGACTCTTGAGAGTTATGTTAGTGAAGAATTGCTGTATTTTGAAAGTGACCAGCTTTCAGAAGAAATAAACATTGTTACGTGATTATATTGGCATGGATAAAATAATGTATTAAGAATAAATAATTAGTAATCAAGCAAATGAAGAGAGTGGGCCATCAGCTTACACTTTAATCATGATACCACAGTAACGTCAAATTGTACGCATTCATATCCAGCACTGTGGTTTCTTCAATTTTGAGAATAATATTCCTGTAAAAGTTACACGAGGTTCACCTTTTCATTCTGTCAATTTAAATGTTATTCCTAGTAATAATTACACTGCAAATATGAATACAACTAGTGCCTTTATTAAGAATTATGACTTCCGATTGTCAATTACATTCTTTCCATTTATGCACAAAGTAATATTTCCATACCTTAAGGGTTCCTCTGTTGCGATAGGAACTACCTCCCGCTGCGGTGGAATAAAGAAGACATATGTGTGCAACTGGATCAAGAAGCGGTTGCGAAGCAGCCAAATCACGGCAGGGATTGTCCGTGCAGGTCGAGGCTGGGTGCAAGGTCGGGATGGAGGAGGGAGGGAGGGACAAAGGAGGAAGTTGCCAAGGGTTGTTGGTGGAGTAAAGTGAGCAACAGTGGCCAGCAATCCATTCCCTTGGAACTGCTCAGAAAAGGACTGAGTGAGACCAGGAACTTTAGAAGGTGCAGTTGGAGCACCAGGTGCTATTGCATAAAGATTGTTCCGGCACAGAGGAAAAATGACCATTGCTTTGGCCCAGTACACCATTAAGCCCACAAGCTGATAAACCTATAAAAAAAATTGTTCAATGATTAACAATATTTCAATAAACGAGGAACCAATTTTTTGATTGGTGGCAAACAGAAAAAACTACAATTAGCAACTAAATTGCAGGATATAAGTAGAAAGTAATTTTTCTTCTACTTATATGAGTGGTAGAGTAGAAAATGTTATGGAAACGAGGAAGGTCTAGAAATATGGGAGGCATGCAGAAGTGAATGAAGGGAGGAAGGAAGTACATGGAATTAAAGAGAGGCTGATTGTATCATTTCTTGTGATACACATTACGGATAGCTACTAGGAAAAATACTATTTTTCTTTCACACATTCACTAGCTAGTTTACATAGAGGATAAAACATTCCACACCTGTGAAAGTGTCAAGCCAGTATCTGAAGTCAACCTCAACAGAGATTTTCTTGGTGAATGATGTGCAAGCAGGCGAGAGAGAGCTGGAGCTGCACGAGGTGGAAGCCACCCTTTCAAATCTCCTTTGCCAACAAGAAGAAGAATGGCGTGGTATGGTCTAAGGGCATGCAGGCATTTATCTATTGCTTCTGGCTCAACAGGTGGACCACTGCCACCATCCGAGATGCCTCGATGTACTCTTTGGGGTAAGCAAAAGCTTATCTGAAGGAGTACAAAAGCAACAATTAATTCAAAGTTATATAAAAAACACAAGGTAATAATTCCGATAAGCCATAGACACACATGTGGACTCTGTCGGTAACATTATGAGGTTTCTAAACAAAGTCAGGTAAACTTACATCAATAGAACCATTTACTTGGAGATGCACAAGACCTGTTGATTTAAGATTTTCATACACTGCTTTCATGTCCCGAGCAAGACCACTCCTTTGCAGTATGAGTTCATATGGTGATTCAGGCAGTTCACTTCCAGCCCTCAGGGCTCCTTGCCCACTTTCTGGAGGGCCTCTCTCACCATCAGGGCCTACACTGAAGTAAGTCATTAAAATATGTAAAAAAATTTTTTTAATCTTTTGCCTTTTTATCAATAAAATATTATGTCTCTATTTACTTTCAGTCACTGAAGAAAATGCAGAAAATATAATAAAAAGGCATATTGTTTAAGATCAATGAATATTTAAATTTTTGGATGACTTGAAGGATTTTTCATGCACCATTTACATTTACATATTGAGGTGTCGTGGAGGACCGAGAGTCTGAATGGGCAGTGCTAGGAAGAGGTGTAAGGCAGGGTTGCCCATTATCACCACTGCTATTCAAGATATATGTGGAGGAAATGATTAAAGAGGCATGGAAAGAACTGGAGGTAGGAATGAAAGTTGGTGGAAATTCATAAAATCAAATAGGTTTGCTGATGACCAAGCTTTAGTTTGTCAGTCAGCCAAGGGGTTGCAAGCATTGCTGAGTGAATTGGAGGTTCAGTGCAATAGATATGGGATGAGAATCAATATTAATCAAACAAAGGTTATGCGATTTTCCAGAAAGAAAAAGGCTAAGCTAAACATTAAAATAGGAGGACAAACTACAGCAGGCAGAAGTTTATGTATTTTGGACCAACATGATCAAAGTAGTATGGACATAAGGAGAAGAACTGCACAAGGGAAAGAGGTATTTCACACAGAGGAGGGAGTTGATGACAGGAACACTATGTACGGATGTTAAGAGAAGGCTCATCAAAACTTTCATAAGGAGCGTAGCTATGTACCGCGTGTTAACATGGTCACTGAAACAGGAGCATAGACGTAGCAGGAGGATATACCATTGGGGGCTTTTGAAATGTGGGTGTGGAGTGGATGGCAAAAGTGAAATGGATGAAATGGAAAAATGGTGGGCAAAGAGAGGGGATTGTTGGGAGAAATCATAAGGAGGCAGGAAAAATGGATGAAGGGTGTATTGATAGGCAGTGGGATGCTGAAGACTGTAATAGCAGGAAGAATGTTAGGCAAATGAGGCAAGGGCAGGAACAGGATAGGGATGTTGGACGGGATGAAGGGAGGAAGGAAGTACAAAGAGGGACTTATTGTAGAGTAGGATACTGGGCTGTATTTTGTTAGGAGTCACAAAATATTTATTTGGTGGTTGTGCCCATTCTACCATAACCGGTAGATTACCTTAACAATTAAGGCATCAATTTATTTTTTTTGCACCTATTTGTCAAAATATTCTCAATTTATTACTACATGTTTTTCAGGGTTTAATCTGATAGCTATTTATAATAATTATCATGCTTTATTCACCATAGGCAGGTTAAGCATGGTTTCATCATAAAACAAAAAAATGCAAATCAATTTCTCAGTATATATCGCATGAAAAAATGTATTTACATTAAATTATATTGTTTGAAGAAGATGCTTTCAAGTCAAGAGGAAAGAGGTTAAAAAATCTGGCTCCTTTGTGGGATGGTCCCTCACTGCTCAATTTTAACGATCTCTCCTGAATGTGTATTTCAAGCTTAGTGCATGTATCATGATGATGGGTATCTTGATTTTGTTCAAATATATGCATGTTTTCCTTAACAAATAAGAATAGATTGTTCACAAAAAAGCAACCAATGGCATTATTTGCAGCATATGAAAATAAAGCTTGCAGGAGTGTTTGCGAGGTTAGTTTAAGAAACAGCTTTTATGGTGTGTTTCTGAACTTGAAAAACCCTTTTGGGTACACAAGCCATAATTAATGCATGGTTATATATAGACAAAATGTAAATTTTAAAACTTAAAAATTTTTTAAATCTTTCATCTATTGTCATGATAATACTAAAATTAGAACCAAAACGATTGGTATTAAGCTTTTTATTCATTCACTTTAAACAATATTTCCCAATTAAGAAACATAAATGCATGCTTTGTGCGGGCCACTTAGATTGGCATTAACATTAAAGTAGGATCCACTCTATCCATTACTGTGAATTAACGAGCATTAGGAGACAAGAAAAAATCATTTTTCATTTGAAAAACTAGCTGATTAAGCGCCATTAAAGCAAAATATTTACTATAAAAGCTGAATATATCACCTTTTCCATGAATGGGAGTCGCATGGTCGAGCAGCTACTGCCTCATCATGAGCTGTCACCATTGTTCTTGTCTCTTTACTGAGGTAGGCACATCTATTTTCTTCATGCCGCAAGGATATTCCCAATCGCCTACTCAAAACATGGTAACATTTAACTATTGAATGGCTCGCAGTTGCCTATATGGTAGAAATTAGGAACTATGAAAAATTAGAATAAATCCTTCATAATTCAAATTAAATTACCCTGAATTACCTGTAGTGCAAACACTATATTGATCAATATAATAGATGGGTTATCCTGGTTTCCGGGGCAACTTGCTGAGTGAAGTAAAGTAGGATGTCCCACGAATCTGACATCATTCACTTTCAGCTCAAACTTTTCATTACAGAGTTCAGGCTTCACAGCAAATAGGGTGGACAAAACCTGTTACAAGAAAATAAATATCAATTCTAACGCCGATTAAAACGTTTTAGTCAAATCTGACATTTGGATGAATTGCCTTATGATCTCTTAATATAAATTTTTACCTGCAATATTGTTCATATTTTATTTTGCTTTATGAAATATAGTTGTAAATGGCCTTTTTGATATTTTGCCTTACTTTAGGTTTTTGATCTTTGAATCTCTGAGCTGCAGGCTCTTGGAAAATATATTACAATTGAAAGATGTATGCAATATATTAACTTTGAATTTGAAAATAATGATGATGGACATGTTTCATACAAAACTATTCAGTACTTTTAACTTAAGCCTGGAATGTTTGATTGCATTCGAATAGACAGTCGGCAATGGAACTAATACAGAACATACCTCATCAGAAAATCCAGTAAGATCCCCATTGTGAATGTTAGAAGTTTGTGGGGGAGGAGTCTGCAGTAAGTCTTCTGTAACTGTCAATGCATAGGGATTTTTTCTTCTACTGTGAAGTCCGATATCCGAACGAGTGTCTGTCACAAATGGATAACGAAAAAGCAAGCGATCGCCTTTGCTATCACTTTTCACCAAAATAATACTCAATGGATTGGTTTCCATTTTTAAGTCCGCACCACGTCTTCTCACAATTATTTGCACACTAATTGCATGAATTTCATTTAAATACTCATTTCTTTCTGCGCCATAGTGTCAAATAAAATTTACTCGAGCCTACAAAGTTTCTGATTATCCACCAGAAAAAAAATTAATAAAAAACAAGAGCTTGTTGTGACATAATCAAAAGAGCAATAACTTCATATTACATAATCAGCGAGTAAACTTAAAGTATGAAACCGTATCAAATTTCATACACGTTAGTAATCAATAAAACAATACAGAAGACAAACTATTTACCATTTTTTAAATCTGATTGCATTGAACTTGGTGAAAACAGTATCTGCATACACATTGGTATACGTTTCTGCAGAACTGACAAAAGAATGCATTGCGCATGCTCACAGAGAAAGAGAGGGAGAGACACCACCAATCACATTGCCTTGGTAATTTTCGCGCGGTGGTTCTAAAATAGCTAACGTACAAAAAGGACTATATTAATATTAGGGTCATTAATTGAATGAAATCACAAAATGCATGTATTGTTTATAGAATAAAAATATTCTGAAACTAGGCTAATATAATGAGAGCTCTCCAACTTCTCTAAGCACTTGCCGCCTAAATCGCCTAAACTAAGACCGCCAAGAGCTATTTATTTCTAGACTCAACTGTTTCGATTACTAATGGGGCGATAGCTTTGTTATTTTTGTAATAGGTATTTCTTAAATAGTTCGATATTTAGAATGAGATCGTGCAGCTAAACGCTGAAGTAAATGTTATATATCTTAACCTTTCTTTTGGCTCATGAAAAATGATCCAAGATTAAAGCATAATCTCAAGTAAAGAGGTTTCCTTAAAGTTGGCGGTTAGAGATCTTAATTCATATTAATGAGGGTAAGTTATGACATTCCTAAGCTGATTTTCTGAATGACCCACCACTGGTTTTGGTGCATTGCCTTTCAGTGGTCGCCTTCCCGATTCCAAATCATTTACCATCAGTCTACAGGATGTTTTTGCCAATATGCATCCTCGGCAATGTGTTAAAATGTAATAACTCAACAATTAATTTATCCAATTATCCCCTAATCTTCGATAAAATTATAGGTTCCAGAACTGATGTCTCTCCTTCCGAACCCCATATGCAGAACCAATGGAACCTAAGAGGAGAAGTAATCCATACATCACTACTTTGAATAATTTATTCTCAAACCTGGAAGACCCCTGGTTATGTGGTAATTTCCCATTTTGTCTCAAATAGATTTTATTCCATTTTTTTATTTACAGCTGAACTTACATCATTATCCTTAGCATAGGAATTAAAACAAACATATTGATATCATGTGGGGTAGTTTCCATAAATTTTTCATAACTTCTGTAAATATGTCATGGTAGGAGAATCAGATATTTAAGATAACAATAGGTCACATCTTCAATATTTTTAGAAATATTACATTTTTAGTGAACTATCTATGACAGTGATGCTATTTATAAATAAATAGCAAAGTTGCATCATTTTGGTTGTGGGCATTTATTTTGTTGTTACTTTAGCTGGATCAGCACCATGAAATATGTAACAACTGCTCCTAAAACCTATAACATAAAATGCTATTTTAGCTTAAAAATATAAAATATTATCATTTATAAATTTAGGGTTATGAGTAAATTACCTATAAAATTCATTCTGTTTGTAATTGTAAACCTCTAATTATAATAGACCATCAGAGCAAAGCATTCATTTATGCAAACTTTCACTTACACAGCAACAAAACTTACAAACTTACTCAAAGGCTTCCATGCAAATTCTCACTACCTCAGTCACCATACCAGAACCCAGTCAAACCTGCATATCAAATACAATCGAACCAAAGCTGCAAGCCTAGGACTAAAGTCAATAGGACTACACCTATGTAATAAATTACTACAGGAATACAAGGGCATAAGAGACAGCACAGTTTAAAAGCCATCAAAATATGTAATTGAGAAAAATAATTACATTTTATTGATGATAAAATATGTCATGTGTAAAACAAAACCCATGAAAAGACCTATGTATATCTATGATACAAATGCATATATGTGAAAACATATTTTTTAAAATCTTCTCTGTGTATGGATGCTCTGAATTGTTATTTTTATGAAGTGTCCTATATTGTAATTGTACACCAATCCTTGGGCGAATACAATATATTATTAAAGGTTACCTGATGGTAAGCACTCTAATGTTCTAGAAGATATGGATTCTCTCTGGAAACAGTTTACTGAATCTTGCTAAACTTTGATTTTTTACTATCCAATGCCAGCCTGATATGATTCAATTTGAATTCAAGCCTGAAATGACTATCATTGTATCATGAATTTAATAGCTGGTCCTCAAAATTAATTCAAACAGCATTTTGTTTATATTGAAGAAGATTATCATTTTATGTACAGAAAACACAGTTTTTGTAATTTTCACTGGATCAGTTGTGGCATGGTGTATCTACTTCTGAGGTGTATCATTCTACTTTTATTTATATTTAGTTTCAAAGGTGGGCTCTGATACTGAGTCCACCTTAGACAGCTAACAATTGGTGAGTGAGGCCATATAGAAACCTTTTTGGAAAGTCATATCAGGTTCATTTCATTCCAATATTATCAGTGAAAATCACCCACACAGGATTGCATTTGCCCCAATGCCTAGTCTGTATGTAATTTATACGACATGCATGCAATCCTAAATGTAACCTTTTACTTGGCATGCATAACTGCTACATTTGAATTAGAAATTCGAGGTCATTTTGCTGAGAAGTGCAGTTAATGAAAATGTTTATAAAAGCATAATTGTTCATTATATATTTCACTGAAAATTTCATGAAATGTATTAAAAAGCTCTGCTTTTGTAAGCAGAAGTTTTTATTCAAAGCAGAAGAATGTGCACATTTACTGCAAACACCATCTGGCAGTGGATCTATATCTGCCTGAATACAGAGAGAGAGATTGACCAACTATCATCTACATAAATACCCTGCGAGCCACCAAAAAAGGTGTGACAGGGGGTGTAGCACTAGGAAGAAGGGTAAGGGATGAAAGGGTTGGGGTTTATTCAAATAGGTAGGGGAAGGGGGGAACCTGTAACAAAAAAAATATATATATATCCACGCACAGTCCCTAACCTGTACGTTAATACTTATTGTAATGAACTGACTCCTGGGGGATTTCGACTACAAGCATTATGATCTCTTATTGTTCTAGGAAAAAATGACATTTTAAACCTGTCAGTCTTGCAGTCTATCTCTCTAATCTTACATTCATGATCCCTCCGACCGTAATACGTTGGGGTTCATATTATGTTCTTGATGCCACCGGAAAAGGGCCCATCTTTAAATGTTTTTAATAAGTTTAATCTATATTGTAAATGCTGCTGCGTAAGAGAATCCCAACCTAAATTGTCTAGTAAAGTAGATACGCTGCTACATTGGTCATAGCAATGTTTGACAAATCTAGCCCCCCTCCGCTGAACTTGATCTAATTCCAAAATCAAATTTATATTATGAGGATCCCATATACTGGCAGCATACTCTAAGTGGGGCCTGACCAAGGCAAGGAAACATCATTCCTGATATCCAGCCAAGTGCTTTAGCCAGTTAAGCTATCGACGTGCCCTCTTACACTCCAAAAAAATTTTTTTTCTTGGAATGAACTAACACATTATTATTTACATTTTCAGCCATAAAAAAATAGTTACTGGGTATGATTTGTCAGTGTCACTCACAATAACATTGCCACTCCAAGGATTAATACACAATCATGGCAAAGATGATATATCTTGGAGAAACATGAAATATTACTGAATGAGAATGCAAGCCTTCAAGTCATATATAAAGAAGAATGACATTTTTGACAAACGAAAAGCTTTTTTTTATAATTTTTTTTGTTTACTCTCTATGCACCTGGATTTTAATTGCTATCAAATGGGCAAGAAAATGTTCCATTTTATGACATGAGTTGGGGTCGGAGGTAGGAAAGGATGGAGCAGCAGAAAATTGAAGCAGTTTTCGAGCTATTTACATACTGCTGTGGACTGAAACTAGAGTATGATTGATGAAGTGGGCTGTAGATTCATTAGGAACAATAAAAAGGGTTATCAGCTACTAGCAGTGCTTCCTAAACAGAATGTGCAATAAACTTACTGAAGCAAACAAATCGAGTGAAACTGTGAAGAACTTTGCTCCTGAAACTGACATAGGCCTCTGGCTTTGTTGACATACTATCTGTATAAATGCCTTTGCTTCCTCTGAACATTCATACCATGGGCTGTCGTATGCTGCCTGCATGACAGAAGTGCTCTGTAATGAAATATTTTAGATGTGGTAGAATGCTTAAGATATACATGGTGTAATTTCCTTTAAAAATTCAAATTATTGGTACGCACTGTTTACTTACTTCCTCAATCAGCTTATTACCATATATGCAGAAGAGAAACACTTGCCCCAATGTATAGAATAAATAGGTAATCACTGTTAGGGCATGCATGTCAACAGATGAAATCTGAAAACAAGTAAGTTATTGAGAGCTTTAGTCTAGAATAGTCACAATGGAGAATGGTAGAAATGTCTTCAAAATATGTTTTGACCTTAATGTTGTACTAAGAGAGAAAAATATGAACATTCTCTTCAACTCAATCCTTAAGAATAGAATAAATTCTCTTACAAATTTTGTCAATGGTAATAGTACTATCCATACTAAAAAGAAATACTTGTACTTTTTCACAGATCTGATTAAATCTGTGGAAAAGTACAAGTATTTCTTTTTAGTATGGATATTAAATACTTCCACAAAGTGAAGCCTGAAACAATAGAGTAATGGTACTACTAAACTATTAAAAATACTGTCGGTCATTTTCCACTTCTTATTTTTTTCTACAGGTGATTTGCAACTTTGATATCATTTTTGGTTTAAGGTTAAACAATCTCTGGTGTATTATCAGGAATGTAAAAAGAGACGGTGGAAAATTGCCAATTTTATTTAATCAGGAATGTAATTCTTACCAGTGATCTGTATTCAGTATGAATAAAGGATTGATTTCATCATATTATATTTCAAGGTAACAATAATTTATAAGGTTGCATAATAATTTTTCATTGATTAAATACATTTTTCATTCCAGGTTTACATTTGAGCCATGCATGTCTATTTATTTTCTTACCTTTGTTGCTTCATATGATAAAAGAGTCAATGTTATTGTGCTGGTGAGCATGTGAATCAGTAATGCCATTCCATAAGAATCCCCAATGTATTCAACAAACCTATGAAAAAAGTATTCCATTTTATTTGTTGACTTTTTTATTCCATGTCATAGTTCTGTAAAAAATACTGGTGTAAGAAAAAAATTACCCTGGAGAAGGGGAAAGTAAATGTTCATCATTGGTTAGTCAATCACTAAGCCTATAATGGTTGATAATTTAACAAAAGAATAATTGAAAATTGTGTACATCCTTTTTGCTTGTACCTCATAAACATGTGATGTATTGTTTTCTGGACGAAAAATTCTGAAAGAAATATTTTTGATGGAAATCGTTGTCAGCCCCTGATCTGGGGGATCATGTTGAGAACATTTAAATCAAAAAACAACAAATTTTTGAAAAGAGTTAAGGTGAAAAATATCACTTTTCTCATTACCTGATTTGCACCAACAAGATAAAAATCAGTAATGAGAATGTTCATTTTGGTGACTATTTGAATCAAATTGTCAAGTTCCATCCTAATTTTAGTAATTAGCTTAAGATTGACTGTTATTAGTCACTAGTTTTCTAACATGTGACTAGAGTATATTCTTTCAAAGTGAAAGCTAATAGTTGGTAGAAAGGCTAGCAGTTTTTTATTAAGTACCTTATGAAATAATTGAAGTGGTTACTTGTTTTCTCAATAGACCTTTAATGTGATGTCATCATTTATATTCCCGTCCCCATAAGGTCAGACCTTAACAATTATGCTACTATCAAACCAACAAATGTTTTGTTGGCTATACTTTCTCTGTCTCCAATGTTTTGGTCTATCTTATATTCCAGCTCATGTTATTGCTCACATGGATGTAATTCAAGAAATGAGTGGGCCTCTCCACCAAAAGGACTACCACAAGTTCCTCATCTATTAGAGAGGACCGAGAAGTTAGGGAAATGTGCTCTCCTTCCAATTGTGCTAATATAAGGTGATTAATACCAACCTTTTGTTCATCCTCTGTCATTTTATTAGCCATAGGCACATTAAAAAAATATTTTTAAATTTCTGATTAGTATTTTGTCATGCACAAAAGTTTGTGTGCATCTAGTTTGATATAGAAATTATGAAGTGGTGCTAGGCACTACATGCCAGCTTTCAAATTTATAATTTTAGATATTGAAAACAAACCAATATAATTAAATATTGAAGTATATTATTCTGCTTAAAAAAGATGAAAATACCTGACAATGTACTTGTGTTTTTCTACCCAGTACTTGGTGGCTTTTTGGATGACGACCTTAGCATCATTTCCCCTGAACATTCCCTTTCCAATTGCCTGAAGAGCTCCAGCAGGACCATCTGCTATATCTCTGCCTTGGTGAGGTAAGAGAATGCTCCGTTGGGCTTCAAATGTTCCTACAATTAAGCCAATAGAATAAATTAATATTTACATATTTAAAAAGTATGTAAATTCTAATTGGTCTTTAAGTATCAAATTGAAGATTATTATTTTTGTTAAAGTTTCATATAAAATTTAAATTGATGGGGTGTTGACTGGACATGATGGGCAATTGTTTACAAGATTTCTGAAAGTATAAATTTAGTTCAATTTGCAATATCCAGTTTAATCTTGAAAATGAATAATTAGTTTGGTACTAGAGGAGCTGCAAGCTTGTTTAAGTGAGTAAATGTGTTTATATTGTTGTCAGATTTGAGATAAGGGGAACTAGTTAGAATTTCTGAATTTTAGAACCCAAACAATAAAGAGTTTTACTTTTGGATGTTATAATTTTGATTACGCGTACATGGTCTTTGGCTCCAACCTGTTCACTATTCCTTCTTAGACACCTAAGTGTCTTCAATGAATTGTTGAGTAATTTTATGCCACAATGGGCAAGTGCATTATCAGAATATTTAAGGTCTTGTATACTTGTGCTAGGTAGGGAGTGGTCACACTACTGAGCTCTTGGATCCATCAAAAAACTACCTTCACTGGAAACTTCAAGTTAATTATAAAGTAGAAAAAATCAATAAGGAAGCTTTTCTGTATTCACTAGGAGCCATGCATGTCAAAATAGTACTTGTATGCTTGCGTTTATGGTCAAAATATTTCGTTGGGCTGCATATAAATATTTTCTCTATGGCTGGAATGCAGTTCTTTCAAAGTGAAGGAATATTTTGGTCAAAAGTTTTTTCTTGTAAGTGGTATGTAATTTTTATATTTTTACGTCATGTAGTGAAGGTAGCAGTTATTTATTCCTCAATCATTTAATAGTTTTTGGCATCAGTCACTTTCATGAAGAAGTGCTTCCTTGATGAAATATTAATTTTTCATGAAGTGGTCAATGTCATGAA
Organism: Hetaerina titia; assembly: GCA_037158775.1. Classification (NCBI taxonomy): domain Eukaryota; kingdom Metazoa; phylum Arthropoda; class Insecta; order Odonata; family Calopterygidae; genus Hetaerina; species Hetaerina titia. Next base: position 78,792,173 of record CM073772.1, on the reverse strand, counting down.
TATTATTTTTTGAGTGTGATGGTACATTCATTGCAAAAACATATTCTTACTTAAAATGAAACTGATAGAACTCTAATTAATTAATTATTTGAATAATTTTAATTGGTGGGGGTTTCATTGATAGTAAACTTAATGCAAAACAGATTTATGCAGTTAAATTTCATAACCCAATGAAACATATTTATTTATAATTAAATAAAAAATGTGCTGATCATTCTTTCCTACCTCTAATTGTTTCTGTTTGTTATATCAAACCCATTAACTGAGTGACCCAACAGTTAGGGCCAATGCAATGGTAACAATATTGCCTCGCACAGATTGTTTACATAACTGTTTAGCTATTAACAGCAAAATGGCCTGAATAGTTAAATAGAAACTTTCAATAAGATTAAGAAAAAATTATATGCCCATGCTTGTACCTCCTCCTATGACTCTCCGGTTAGCATTCTGCTCCAGTGAACTTTGTAGCACTGAATATATTGATGGTGCAGATGGGAAACTGTTTTCCACAAATGATGAAGGTTGGTAGAAAATGCCATTCATTCCCTTATTGTCTCCTTCTGTTTTCCCATTGGAAGGAAATGATGTTTTTCTTGGGATCCTGCTTAGTTCCATGAGAGGATGCAAGATATCCTGAGAGTGAAATAAATAAGAGTTAGCACCAATATTAGAAAATAACCCATCAGTCCTATAAATTTTACCATTGATAAACCGGACACCATACCTTGAGGTGACGAATTTGCTCACATGCAAAGATGAGCCATGAACAAAACAAAAGATCCGGAAGATTAATCTGGGCCAGGCAGAACACAAGCCAATAGAGCTACAAAAAAAATAGATGTTAATCACAATCATTTACTTAGTACTCTCAATTATAAAATTAAATTTAGCATATTCATTAAAATGCAGATGTGTCATAATTTGCCTTGACTGGGATATGAACCAGGATTCCTCGATATGCGGTCGAGGGCTTTAACCAGTTAAGCTACTGAGGTGTCCTCTTACACTCTGAAATTTTAGAGGAAGATGATATTATGATAAAATACCAGGCATAAATTGTAACAGGTATTCGTAGTTGTGTGTGTACCACCATAGTACACAGGATTAAAGCCAACGTTTTTAACACAAAGGGGTTTAAAGTCCTGAAAGGAGTCTATCAGTGCCAATTTTTTTTTTAGTTTTCAGGACAAACTCTCCGTAATATCATTTGCAAAATTTAAGGATTAGTACAGGGTGCTGTGATCCTTGTAACTTTCATTCATTTAACATTAATTTCAGATACACTATTCATCTGTTGACTTAAGGGCTGGAAACATTCATGAGTTTTATGTTTAATTTTCCTCTTCTCTTTTAAACTGGCTAATTTAAAAATGAATGGTAATTGTTATAATATATGAGTTAAAGTTTTGATTAATTTATATAGCATGTAAACTTTAAACACTTTATTGTTATGATGCATTTGTCCTTTGCTTTACTAAATTTTCAATGCCTGTATAACTAACATCTTAGATTGATTTTGACTGCCCATATGTCATTTCCCTGGTTGATAGTTGCTGTTGCCTTAAGTGTGTACATGCATAAGCAATTAAACACATGAACTCTTAATTGTTACCTTTTGTCCTTTGGTAAACATTTGATTCCAAAATGTGGAATAAACTCATGCTATGAGTTACTTTTAAATTGTAAAATGTCTAGGGAGATTCAATGCTTTATCAGCACAATGTCATGGTAAAGCTGTATTTGGTGATACACGAATTTTTTAAATCAATTTCAAACTCAGTCAAAGTAAATTATTATTGTCATTTTGGAATTTTCCATATTATATAATTCTCTTTTTATGGATGTGATTGATTTTGTTAATTTTTAAGCTTCATATTACCTGGTACATTAATGTTAATGTGTAGGCTGGATTTGTTGAAGTATCCCAGGGGTAGGTTGCATCTACGATCAAATTCCATTGGCCTCTGTTGTTTACATCCATCATCAGATCATCAGCAGGAGTGAATTCTGCATTTTCTGCAAATGTTATGTTTGCTTTTTCTCTTGGCATAAGTCTTGTTGATGTCCTACCATAATGTCCCAGGCCAAGGAAGGGTCTAATACTCCAAAAAGCGCCTGCCACTGCTGACCCAGACATAATACTTACTAAAAGACTCGTCATTTTACGCAGAGCATCCTTCTTAAAAAAATTACTCGATGCAATGAAGAGAGGCACCCTACTGTTGGTGTCATCATTTCCAACCAAAATGGAGGGCATTTCATTATCCTCACTTTTCCATGTCATCTTCTTCCCTACACTATCACTCTCTTGCTGCCCAGGTTGTTCATCATCCCCATCCCACTCTGTGAGGGCTGTGTCCCATGCACATATAGTTTTGTAGAATTTGCGCCTACGTAAAGCAAAGTAGAAAACCTGTAATTTAAGAATAAGTTATGTTAGAGTTGCTTATTATCAGGAAGATCTCATGAAAATTTGAGGAAGTGACTTCCAAGTGTATAGTAATAGAAATATGAGTCTCTTGATTTTTGAATCCCAAAGAGTAACTTAATATTTGTTATGATATATTTAGTTCAAATGGAGAAGGTGAAATGGACCGAAAGGAAAACAAATGAGGAAGTACTGGAGATGGTGAGGAAAGGTGTTTGTTGCGAGAAATCCTATGGAGGCAGGAGAAATGGATGAAAGGTGTATTGAGCGGCAGTGGGATGTTGAAGAAGGTAATAGAGTGGAGAATGTTGGGCAAATGAGGAAAGGGCAGGAACAGGATAGGGATGTTGGATGGGATGAAGGGAGGAAGAAGTACACAGAGATGAAGAGGGACCTGATGTAGAGTAGGTTGCTGTATTGGGTTTTGTTTGGAGTTACAAAATATTTATTTGATAGTTGTGTCCATCCAAAAACCTACCTTAACCGGTAGATGACCTAATAATAATTTAGTTCAAGCATTAGTATAATGACCCTGTCTTGGTCATTTTTTTAAACCTGACCATCTGAAGACATATAGTGACCATGGAGATATAACTTTGTGAAGCTGTTTTGCTTCCCAGAGATTAATAATGAAGATAATGCTTTTATGAGCTGAGCAGTTTTGAATTTAGTCTCTAATGGTATCTTATTATATAGTTTTCATGAATCATAAACGCATCTCCCGCAGTTTCTTAAAATTTATAATTAAACCTGTTTATACAACTCATAATGTATGACAGACCAGTATTGGACTCTGTCAATGCTGGAATTAATGTAAGAGTAGAAAAATAAGTGTGCAAACAAAGCAGTGGTTTCATTGCAATACAACATACAGCATCTCCCACAGTTTCTTGAAAGCAGTGGTTAAAAGCCTGGTTAGGGGTTTTAGGTTGGATACCAGGCATCAAGGATTAATTAGGCATGCAATCTGAGCATGATTTTTGTAAATAATCAAATTTCCTAATGATTTATGTACAATACACTAGTAATTATCATCACAGCTGAAGAAATATTTATAGGAATCATTAAAGGACCATAGAGTTCAAAATTCTGTTGTCCTAATATTCCCATATATTTTTTACCAGCCAGTACTTCTTGCTTTCAGTGTAAGCAAAGTATTCTTACTTTTGGAGACATGCTGCAAGGGTGCATTGTCTTATCCTTACCTTTGTCGGGCCATGTATAAAAAATAGAAGAGTAATTGTATTTGTGGTCAGAGCAGCAACATCATCAAAATTTAAAGCCAGCTCTACAACCATTGCAGCAAACTGTAATGACATGAGCGTCATGTGTATAATGGAATAGATGGCCTTATGGAACTGGAAATTGGAGCTATGTCTCAATCCTGCAGTGAAATCCGGAAGGAAATGACCAGCCAGGTACATCAAATTCACATGAAAACTTAGATCTAAAGTCATACTGCTCATAGGCTTCATTAAATTAGTATCTTCGCCAAGGAATGGTTCCACTCTCTTCTTTGATACTCGTTTGGTTGATTTCCCCATTCTGACCTGAAAAATCATTGCCAGTTTTATTTCTTCTTTTAAAATGAAAATTTTTCTGAATTTAGTGGGATACATTTATAATTTATGAGTGTTCAAATGACAAAATACAAATTAAGATTAAAATACCAGGTTGGGAAAACTATAATCTTGCCATAGCTTACGTATTTTCTTTTAGTTCTAGAATATTTCACCTAGATCACCTCAGGTGTTCAAACACCTCAAATAGGGAAAAATAAAGCAGAACTTAAATTAAATCAAAGGAAAATTAAAGGAGAGTGAATGCTCAACTTCTTCAACTTCTTTTGTGCATAGTAATTAACATATAAAAGTGAGTCCTTTATGATATAGGGCATTATAATGAAAGGCCATGAGGGCTGAAGATCAACTACTAGTGAGGGCTAGTGAATAGATACACAATCAGCTAAGAATTGTAATGTTTAGTTCTTTCAATAGGTAGTAAAAATGTTTCACAAAGCTATAATAAATCAAATTTGTATACATCCACTGTACTTTATTATCATATAACTAGTTTCAATGCTTAGGCGTCATCATCAGGTACAAAAATAAAACCAGCTGCGGCTCATTTCTATAGCATTTATAAGGGAGAGTGGAGTGGGTAAGAGAAACATTGAACATGAACTTCCACAAAGTTGAGCTTAAAACAATAGAATGCAATCAAATTCATTCCTGGTTTTTCAGTTTCTAATCAATATCAGTGGCAGGGTCTTTAAGGATATTAAGGATAGAAAGCTTGTAATGATGTTATACAATATTAAAAAAAATGATCAATGATAATACCTATTAAAAATAGATATTTTATTTGTTTACAAGCAGCCAGTCAAAAATATAGTATCAACTGAAGTTCTATCTGTATTTCCCATTGATTTTTTGGGGGAATTCAGCCCTTGAAGAATGTAAAGTTTCATCAGGTTTAGAAATGGTGTACGTGACAAAATATTTTAACTATCCAGTCCTATGCTTTGCTCATAGAATGCTTATTGACAGATGGGCAGTAGAATTATCAGATTCCAGAGGAAATGGGATTTAAGATGGTTCATTTTCTATATAAGCTAAAGATAATTGATGGGAAATGACTTAGCCTCATATTATTGCTTATTATTTATGGAAACAATTCACAGGTGCCCATCACTAAAATCAAAGTGTGAAAGCTAACTTGTGAGGGCAAGTAATATTTAACTGTTGATTGAATCAAATAAAGCCTTGGCCATAAGGTGAAATGACAATATTTTTCGGTAGGCCCCATTTATTTACGAATCAACTTCATGGAAAGACTTGCACACACAGTAATTTGATCTGGGCTATCATGAACTGAGCTGGGAGGACAGAGAGTACCTATGGCCGTAGCTGAACTGGAAAAATATTTGCTTTTTTCAGGTGTGGTATTAGCAATTCACCTTCCACTTATTTTAGGTTTCCTAGAAGACTGAATGGCCTCCAAAATTACTGTCTATGCCTGTATATTATTGTATAATATTGGGTCATGATTTAAGATTGAACTTGTCGATTAAAATTTTAACAACATTTTTCATGAATGAATGATGCTTGCATTCTAAATTTGTTCAATTCTGCTTGTGTTTTGTTCCAACTGTAAAAGAATAACAATATTATGAGACATTAAGGTGCAAATGAATGGATCAAGTCTTGGATAATTATTATAATTTGATATTAATAAATCCTTTTTCCATGAATTCCTTTTTAAAAAATGAATTAGAATATCTCTCCATTTCATTTTGTTGCAATATAAAACCTTACAACAGTGGATACATAGGCTAGCCAGAGACAGTTACTTAACTGTCATTTTATTATCAGGGCAGAATTAATATTAAGTTGGCATGGTCCTTTTAAGGAATCAGTGGAAATGTAAACTATTCAGGGGGAATAGATTGACAGAACATGGAAGTTTAATTTTACATTGTGGGTTTTTATAATTCTGTTCAAAAAAAATTATTTTTTGTGTTTGTATTATCTTTTTTCTAATGTAATTTTTCTAACAGATTGATGTAATGAAACTATTTATCACATTTATCGATTCCTAATCCTCCAAAGAGCCCACACAGAACAATACTGTTTCACTCATAATTAAATTATGGAAATTCTGGAATTTTGACATTAAGAACAGGCCTCCTATTTCTTGATTGGCCTTATACTACTGAACCTACCTAAGATCCCAGTTTGCCGCTCATATCTTGGGAAGTTTGCTCCACATGATATTTTGTGATAGCTAATGTAGGTAATTTTATCAAGAAACAAAACTTTTGGGAAAATACACCATTGAGTCCATGATAATCTGAAGTACCGAAGTCATTTTTCATGAGGACTTCACTTTCTCCTGGCGGATGTTGGCAGTGAATTCTTCTCGGGATTTCATCCGGGTAATCTTCTCCATCTCCATCGCTGCCGACGTTTCGATGGAGATGGAGGAGATTACCCAGATGAAATCCCGAGAAGAATTCACTGCCATTTTTCATGAGGTTTTCTCAATATAATCAGCAACCTTCTGAAAACTACATCTTTTTATTCAGTTGAAAAGGAGAGGAAATATCATCTTAGGAGACAATGAGATTCTCCAGGACAAGTATTTCTTATAGTACTACACAGTTCAAGACTATATTCACTTATTCGGTTTATACAGCAATGCTCAGAGGCACTCAGTAGCTCCTGGTTAGCAGCTGAACCCTCTTATCAGTAAACTTCCATGCCATCAAGGAAGTTCAGCAGATTTATAGAATCATGCTTTATTTCCGGTTTCATGTGGTGCCATAAATTTGATACTGTTTGATTCAAATAACTAAATGCATTCATCAACGTATGATCTTTTCACAGGACTTCAGCGAATGACACTTTTGAAGAATTGAACAATTTTGGACAGAAGGTCACCATGCGAAGGGAAACATCGGGAATCTGACTCAGCCAACAGGAAAAATCCTGGAATATTGTGGTCACCGAGTAATATTCAGCAAAGCCTCTTACCCAATACTCAATATTTGAATGAATTCGGACAGCAAAAGCATACAGGTAATTTTTAACTAATTAAAATTCTAATTTCTAGCTAATGATATCCCTCCCTCTCTTAAAAAATAATGCACAGCAAAAATCATGCTACGTAACGAAGAAACATGAAAACCTTTGAACTCTAGTTTAGGTGTTAAAAATGGCTACATGTAGATTGTTTCCAACTGAGGATGGTGTTGGATAGTACGTTTTACACGTCATTGTGGGGTATACTCGGCTGAAGTGTAAATTTAATTAATGCACCGAAAGTAATTGCTGTAAACTGTTATCATTATTAACTAATATATCTGCAGAACACTATAGGTCACGGTTTTGCCTGAACCAATTACGTCCCTTAGGTGCTCAGATATTACCAAACCATATTTTATTTTATTCGTCGTGGACTTGAAATTATGTTAGGAATGTCTGTGAAACTACGAGAGTGGGAAATTTTTGGTACAATAGATGAAAAAAGCACGAAAAGCAGTATGAGAAAAAAACTTTGGGTGAGAGGATATTTTCAAAGGTGAAAATGGAAAAAAACGAATATATTGGTTAAAAGGAAATGGGCATTGGACTGCGTTAATAAGTTGGCAATGGGAGTGAAGTCCATACTCCAAAGCGGCATTACTTGTTTTCAGGTGTTAGGAAAAATGTTAAAGGGAAATTTTTTCAAAATATAGCTGTTATTCGCAATTTCATGAACATCTGCCCCTCCTGGTACGGATTAACCGAAAATAATGTGCGCCTGAGCGATTAGTTTGCAGAGTCTAGTGGTCACTCGTACGATGTCCGATTTGCGACGACCAATCGCGCTTCCTCTGGTCGTTACGAACTTGCAACTCATTGCGCGCCCTGCCTACTCTGCAACCGTGTGCAAAATAATGTAATATTTAATGCATAAATGTAAACTGAATGTATGTTATCACATGGCAAACTACCAACTTGTAACTTTTTCCTAAAATAGTGATTAATGAAGCTCATATGAGAAATTGTTTCATTATTTAAGGATTTTGGAATGAGTAAGATTTTTCCCAAAACAACGCAAGGATCTGCTATGGTCGACCTTAATTTTAGAAGCATATATCGGTAAATTATGGAAATTTTTAATTATTTCGTTGAATAATTTGTTAAATTGGATTAAATTATGTGAAATCGGCAGTCCTGTACTATGGGAAACGAGGATGCACCAATTCTGGACCGGGTAAACAACGGAAACCGGAAATCGTAATCTGCCAGGAGAGTTGATACTATGCGTCTCCAAATCACTTTTTTACGAATGTTACTGTGAAATTTTTATCCGTTGTCTCATTCTGGATATGTTTGGACCTTTTTTTAGAAATATGAAAATCCACTAGCATGAATGCTTGGCTTATTTTTATGATTGAGCAGAATTGGCATTCATGAGTTACTGAGTGCAAGTGCAACTTGCAGTCTACCGTTGAAACCATGTATATTTCTTAGGAAATAAATGTCCATTTCCATAAAGAAAAAACATTATATTAATCGTATAAATATTATTATATCATCGTGTAAATCGAAAGACGATCAAGAAAGAATACAATCTGTTTTTTTTAAGAAGTGTAAATAATTACGTTTGCACCCCCATTTTACAGAAAAATATCAGTATAACCTTATAGTACTAACATAAAGGTTCTTTGGGGTTACCTTGCCTTCCTGTTTTGGTCGGTAGATTTTCATGGAATGTGTATCTCCGGATGTACGCTTGTCCTTGCCGAACTTTTCTATGAGATTCTCCTCGGAAGTAGTGAGATGCTCTTCTGCAATGGCATGACTTGTGATTGCCACCATTTTCCCTATGCGACCGTCTTAATTATTCTCAGGGCGAACAATTATTGACGTGGGAAAGTGGGCTGGTTTCCAAATGTTATCCGTTCCTACCCCTGGCCTATAATGAACACTTCGTGTAATTGAAGGGCATCCAAAATCGAAGCGGACTACCTCTTCAATCATCGTTTAGATGATAATAAATTATTTTTCCCACGATTAAGCCTTCGTTCTGCTAATTGATGGGTTGACCCAGATGTGTACTCAATTAGAAAAAAGTAAATGTTCGCATAAATTATTTACCTAGTGTTTCAGCATAAATTATTTACCTAGTGTGTCACGTACTTGGTCGTGAGGTTGAAAGATCTGTGGTCAAGAGGAGAAGATATAAGGTAGAGTGTCAGCGTTAAGGTTTATCAAATTTGTAGCACGCTTCATTGTGCTAAAGTATTTTTAGCTTAAATTAATTGGTACTATCGTTGGTTCAACTCTTAATTCCACATTCTTTTAGATTTTCAAATCCGACAGTTAGTGCTTCAATTCAATAAAACTCATTTTTAACAAGAGCATCGTGACCATCGATCTCAATTAATAATAAGTCTTAGCCATTGCTTTTGATTAGTAGATATGTTCGGGGCAGGTTCTTCCGAATGGAGATGGTTTTGATTTTTATTTGACTTGTTTTATTTACCAGTTGTTACAAATTAATTTTTTAGCGCTTGTCTGTATTACTAAAACGTAATACAAATATCTCGCATTGAGTCAAGTCAAGCACTAAGAGTAAGGATACTATTATTTTGATCTTTCAAGTTGAAAGCTGTTCCGCCACCGTAGAATTTCGCTTTGCTGGTTCCGTAGATCCATGGGAGTTACTGTATCCAGGGAATTTCATCGATGATATCCTTTTCAATAGTCGCGGAATTCAAATCGAACCCAGAGACCACCTTTGGCCACCGTCACGAAGTAATGTGGATCTAGCTCTATGCGTCTGGGCGTTCTTTCATGCGGATGCATCTCAAATTTCTGAAGCACCGTTGCAATGGCGGATTTTGCTTGTAGGAATCCAAATCGATGCCCTGTGATTGAAAAGATAATTTTTCCATTAATTAGTGTGGTGACATCATTAAAATTTACTTTAAAATTAGGAAATTGGCAACTTGAGAACATATTGGAAGTGCTCTTTTTCCGCCCAGACTTATGAATGCTTGTCATTAGGTATTAGGTTTAAGCTCGAATTATTTTATAATGAAAGTTTTCCAACAACTAGTCAATTCATCGCAGAGAACACAAACTGAAAACTTCTGCTTTCATGCAGCAATCACGAATTTAGGCTTCGTTAATTATCAGTCAAGATGTTATCACTGAACGTCGCTGAACGCTCTGTCATTGTTTGCAAAACCTTAATGCTATGAATTAGAATCGGAATTTAAGTTCAGTAATTACAAGTATTGTATTCCAACTCTTCCCAAGCGAGACATCTTGAGGTTCGTCGAGGTTACTGGGTCACGTGAAGACGCAGTCTCTCTCACAACCGCAGTTAGGCCTGTAGTCTTTAATGCATGTGGGAAAAATTGTTCCATCGATTGTCTTGTTGTTAAAAAATAATGAAGCAGTTGAATGATCCCCTGAAGAGCTTAGTTTGTAAAGACCATGCGTTTTTCCCTCTTGCCAGTTCAACTTATTTTTTGGTAACTTGTGTGCCCAGAAGCACGACTTAGTGAATTTATCGCTGCAAATGTAATGTCTTCAATGCGGGCACCATAGAGGTCATTCCATAATAAAGTTTGAGTTACTCAGCGATGCACAATAGGGGTACAAAAGATATTTGACGATAATTTATGGGCAGCATTAGTGAAACTGGAGATTGCTTTGTGCATTTGAATTTGTTATTACGTACATTAATGGGTAAATAGAGTAACTAAGAAACTGAATATTTTCATTAAGTACATCAAAATAAGTATTCAAATATCAATCAAAAGTCAACCGGAAATAGGGATATGATGTTACAATTTAAGTATTATTTAAATCGTGGGCCGTGGGTTTTGCATTATAGGTCTAGTCGTACTAATGCTAGTATTCGGGGGAAACTAGTAGGTCCTGCCACAAAAATAAATTATCCCAAAATGATTGTGAGGATTGGGTAGTAGAGACTGGGGAGGCGATCGCCAAAGATAATTTATGCCATTGAGAATAGTTGAGACATATTCCATAGATAGAGGGAATGGGAAAAGGAGAATTTTGGATAATACATCGTCCGTAACGTTAATCAAAGCGCCAAAGAATTCAAATTTTAACTCGTATCGGAAGGACGGGAGTAATGTATATGGAATGCTTTCCGCAGGGCGCTGAAGTGGGTATTAAGATACAACTGAAAACTCCGTCACAGGGATTCGAATCCAGGCCCTCGTGACCAGTCAATGAAGTGAAGAAGACAATGGCCACTACCAATATAACTAGAATTTCGTGAACTAAATTCCTAGGCTTGCATAGTGATGTAAAATCCAGTCGGAAAACTCACTCATTACAAATAGAATTACTGCAGATATTTACATGGAGTGGCTAATCTACTCTCTTTTAACATTCTCAATAGATGATGCCAAGATTAATGCTCACCTGTCATACACCATTATATTTTTAGGCAGCGACAGCCAATCCGCAGAAGCGCTCTCCCTTCGAAATCAATCCATGGACGTAGATTTAATGCAATCCTTCCCCTGTTAAACCAAGTTTCAAATCCTTGGAGGCATTGTTTATATTTTGCACTGCGCCTTCTTTGGTAAAAATGTGCACACTTAATCCGTATGAATTCAGCTTCCCATCACCATAGCGGAGGGGAGAAAAAAGGTGTGCATCTATATGATTTTAATTTGCTTTTCTACCAACAAGGTCTCCACTAAGAGGCTTCAAGAATAAACACTTCCTCTTCTTCCAGTTATCTATTCCTACTTTAAAAAATGAACTCTAAACCCATAGTTTAGCAAATTGCTTTTCAAGAAGCACATAAACGGATGATGGATACTTTTCATTAAAGTCTTAATAACCTTTTAGTTTTCCGCAGAATTATTTGGAAAAGTGCCTTGATTCTGCTGTTTTTATGGATATTTTCAACTTCCTCGAAGTGAAGCCTAAAGCTATTAAGCTTATTCATTTAGGAATTTATTTGATTTTTGTTTGTTTTTATTGTTTTTATGCACAGGGTTTTTTTTTAAAGTATCGCTAATAATGTTTTCCTGGCGTATGCGTGAAGTGCTGAATTCAGATAATCGATTAAGTTTACGCATGATCGCAGGTCGTATATTGGCATTTATAAGATGACTGCACTCCATTTTCGCTGAAAATTTTGCGATGCGAAAGATCTGCGCTAAACTCGTCCCGAAGGTCTTGACGGACGACCAAGAGTAGAGTCGATTGTCTGCTTGCGAAGGCCTTCTGCCACGAACTCGCGTCGATTCCCCAACCCCCTTAGAGTCCCTACTTGACACCAACAGACTATTTCCTATTCCCAATAGTAAAATCCTCCCTCAAAGGACACCACCATAGTGGTACCCTAATTGCCGTCAAAGGGGCTTGCAAGCGTACCCTTAAGGACTTTCCGGAATCCGCCTACCAGGGAGCCGTCGAATCGTGAAAAAACCGCTGACAAAAGTGCGTCGACACTCAAGGGATGCACTTTGAAGAAATTCGAATAATTGTAGCAATGTCTGAAATAAATCTATTTTTCCGAAACTTTCCCCGATACTTTTTAAACAAACCATGTGTGATTGTGAATTTTTGACCGCCTCTATGTCTGTGTATACATACATAAAAGTTGAATAGTTTACATGCAATACCACTTTGTACGAAAAATAGTGTAGTACTTGCCTATACACACTCTCGGACCTTCTCCATACGGATAATAGGTGAAGGTTTTCTTTTCTTTCTGTGCTCTTCCGGAGAATCGTCGTGGATCAAATTCCTCCGGGTTAGGATAGTATTTGGGATCCCTTTGAATACCGTAGACGGGGACAACCACGGGAATGCCTTTCTCTAGTGTGAACCCAGGCGAATCATCGGATTCTGGAAAGGGACTTCCCAGTTGATAATCCTTGCTGCATGACCTGGTCATAAAAGGGGCTGGTGGATACAGTCGCAATGTCTCTGAAATATTGGAAAGAAAAACAGCATATTTTCATTTTTATCAAAATGATATCCCGTCACATCACAACGTTTAGGAATGATTGATTAAATTAATATAGATTTATGACTATTTCGTCTTCATGTGTCTGACACGTATTTTTGGGATTCTTAATTGAAGTTTATACATTAAGCAGTGATATGGACATCAATCGTAAGTATTTTAGTAAATTTCTTAAATGTTATCGTGTTACACACATAGGCACACGCACACACAGACGCACAGACGCAGGAACACGTACAGGCACAAAGGAAAATTGCATAATCTTTGCTTTATTTATATTGATTCTCATCCCATGTACGAGTATATGGCACTGAATTTCTAATTCACTTAGCATTGCTAGCAACCCGTTGGCTGACTGGCAAACAAGAGCTTGGTCATCAGCAAACCTAACTGATTTTACGAATTTCCCTCCGACTTTCATTCCCACCTCCAATTCGTCCCATACCTCTTCATTCATTTCCTCCACACATTCGTTGAACAGCACCGGTAATAATGGGCAACCCTGCCTTACACCTCTTCCTAACACTGCCCATCCGGACTCTCCGTTCCCCACTCGCACTTGAGCAGTCTGAGGGCATGTACAGGTTGCGGATCAGTCTCCTATCCCTCCAATCCATTCCTATTTTCTGCAATTCACGCATTAATTTTTCCCAATTCACTCTATCGAACGCTTTTTCGAAATCTACAAAACAGGCAAAAACGTCCTGATTGTATTCTATATTCCTATCCATTGGTGATCTCATTACTGCAATGGCATCACGCGTGCCTCTTCCTTTCCTAGACCCAAACTGATCATCCCCTAAGTAATCATTTGCCTTACTCTCTATCCTTTTGTTGATGATCCTTAGAATAACTTTAACTGCGTGGGATATCAAACTTATTGTTCTGTAGTCCTCACATGATGTAGCCTTTACCTTTTTTGGAATAGGAACCAACACTGATCTCACAAAGTCTTCCAGCCAGATTCCTTCCTCATAGATGCTACGAATCAGTCCACATAGACTTTTCCTCTCACATTTTCCTAACCCTTTTAGTAGTTCCACAGAAATGTGGTCTACCCCCACGGCCTTAATTGATGTCATCTCCCTTAATGCCTTTTCTCTCTTTCATATCACAATCGAGCAGATCACCAGCGCAAAAGCGCTAAAGCGCTTTTGATCTGCTCGATTCCGCCTTCCCCACCTCTCCTGTGTTCGTCATTTATATGTGCTCCTATTCTTTTACCTTATATCTATTTTCATGTGAATATATATATATATATATATATATATATATATATATATATATATATATATATATATTTTTTTATTAGGTAATCTACCGGTTAAGGTAGGTTTTTGGATGGACACAACTATCAAATAAATATTTTGTAACTCCAAACAAAACCCAATCCAGCAACCTAAACTACATCAGGTCCCTCTTCATCTCTGTGTACTTCTTTCCTCCCTTCATCCCATCCAACATCCCTATCCTGTTCCTACCCTTTCCTCGCTTGTCCAACATCCTCCCCTCTATTACCTTCTTCAACATTCCACTACCGCTCAATACGCCTTTCATCCATTTTTCCTGCCTCCATAGGATTTCTCTCAACAAACCCCTCTCCTCACCCACCATCTCCAGTACTTCCTCATATATATATATATATATATATATATATATATATATATATATATATATATATATATGCAACTTTTGGACGGCACAATAGAACACAGAATAAAACAGATAACACGTAAAAGGACACTCACACTGTAGATGATTTGAGCTTTCGGCCTACTCCGAGGCCTTCTTCAGGTCAGAGTCTGACCTGAAGAAGGTCAGGATCGGAGCCTCGGCCTCGGAGGCCGAGGCCGAGGCCTTGGAGTAGGCCGAAAGCTTAAATCATCTACAGTGTGAGTGTCCTTTTACGTGTTATCTGTTTTATTCTGTGTTCTATTGTGCCGTCCAAAATTTATATTGCTCTCTTGAGTACTTCCGCATCATCGATATATATATATATATACATATATGCGGGTCGCGGTGGTCTAGCGGGTAGAGCGTTGGACTACTGACCGAAGGGTCCCGGGTTCGATTCCCGGGCAAGGCACTTTGGGCACCTGCAGCTCCACCCAAGCTAGATTTTTCGGGTACCAGGTTTTCCTGGGAAACCATAACCGGCACAGGGAAAGGAACTGGCCCCCCTACCCTGATGTGTGAATATTCACACGCCGTTGGGCTTGGTACACGGGTGAGCTCTACCATCACCTACTAAACCGACCTTCGGGTTGATTACTGTGTTTATGGTTTTATATACATATATATTCAGTCATACATTCAAACTGCTAAATGGCGAACTCATATTCATTCACATGGAAATAGATATAAGGAAAAGGGATAGGAACACATAAAAAAGACGAACAAAGGTATGGTGGAGAAGGTGGAATCGAGTAAATCGCAAGCGCAAAAAGATTTTCCTTGACCGAGACTTGAACACCGGATCTTTCGACTTGCCCGGCCGAAGCTCTTTACCGATAGAGCCATCTAGAGCCGGAAAAGCATATTCAAAAACCTTTCGTATTTAGGTAATGCTATGAATAAGAAAATTCAATTAAAAATACTACTTTCAGGTTGTCACCGATAACATTTGTCACGGAAAGGTATTAAAAGAAACATTTGGTTGGATAGTAATACGCAGGTCTGGGCTATTCTAATGTGTATTTAAGTGTTTCTCCTCCTGGTTTTGGTTGCTATTAAGGTCCCTCGGTGTTTCTAATCAACCTAAACGGCATTATTTTCATTTGAGTTCAACAGTAGAATTTACGTGTGCTCTCGAAAGGAAATATTCTTTCTGACGGAGTGATGTCACCATTTCTCTCTTAATAGTAAACTGAGTTGTTACTCTGTGAATGGAATAAAACAAAGCAATTAACTGATCGTCCTCGACCCGATTAACATGTTTTATCATGTCACGTTATTATTCAGACCGAAGAATTGAGTGCCGTGCTCTTGGGGAAGCAAAAAAAAAACAAATAGTTTACTAGGGCCTTAGAAATTGTAAATCATCAAGAGTAGGTACAGAACATCTGAAACTTTACTTCCATCACACACTGCCGCAACAATATTACGGCATTATTCCCTGATTAGTTAGTAATAAGATCGAGCCATAATAATCAAAAGGTTTGTTTGGAATCGCGATTTTTTACTTTATATTAAGGTTTGTATATTTTTCGTCAGTCGAAATTCTTGAAGTGGGTTTTATCCTATAAATAAAAAATTAATGATTTTCGAGGATTACTTCCATTACTGTGATTTTTTTTGTAAAAAAATTACTAAGAAGACAAATAATTAAGAGCAAAATACATCTTTTCATTCACTGTTAAAATTAAAGTACACACCGTGAAGTACCATATCCATCAGCTCCATCTCTTCTAGCGCGTCGTAGGTCAGGGACCCACCGTGTTTATTAATGGCTCTCCAGACTTCTCCCCTCAGGGACTCTTGAAGACCTTTGTCTTGAGCCAACTCGAATAATGCAAAGCTAATCAAAGTTCCTGTAGTTACAAAACCATCAGCAAAGAACGCTAACGCCAGAGCGGTGATGTCGTCCAAGTCCTTGGGCTTCAGCTTATCGGTGAGTTGTTTTACTTATAGGGAGAAAACAAATTGAAATATTAATAAAAGCGGAATCTAAGTTATCGAAGTTGAGTTTCTTCGCCTTATAACTTTTGCAGGACCTGCTAGGTATTTGTACATTTTTCAAACATTTCAACGTCTCAATGCTGAGTCAACTCCTTACGTTATTCCCAGTAGGAAGAACAAAATTTATCTTTTGAAAGTATGCTAAATACTCAGAAGGAAGTCCCGGAAAAGTTATTGGGCGAAAATTTGTGATCAAATATGAAGATTGTGCTTTGAGGTCTCCCGATAAGAGCGGTATTTCCGCAGTTTAAATCGGATTTGTACAAGTATGTATTCTTTAATAAAAGAAACTTCATCCATTTTAGAGCACATATTTTACCATGTATTCTTCGCAAATAAGTTGTGATGGATAAGTTATTTTGCATTGTTAACACATGCCATGCAAGTAAAACGAGCTTAGAGTTAATATTGCTAGTGTAATTTTTCTTAGTAAATTCTACGGATTGTGCTGTATTATGTAAATCCTTTTTGCAAGTATAGTGTTGTTTTTCATCTTCACAGCCTGTCTACTGTCTATATCTTAATAGTATCACGAAAAAAACTAATCGCCGCGAAAACCTTTGAATTTAAAAGAAACGTAAAACAGATTTTTGCTGTGGCGCCATCCTGATTTTTTAGCTTCTTATCAGTATGAATCAAATAGACTCTCGAATGCCCAATTTTTAGAAAGGAAGTAATTCACCGATGGAATTCAATAATTATTCTCTAACGATTTGCATTCAACTCAATCCTATTCCCATTGTAGCTCAAGACGCTCAGAACAAAAATAATAATTAAAACGATCTCCGAAAAATTAATAATAATTCAATTTCTTTTTAAGTTTGTTTTATAGTATTTTATGGAAATTCATTTTAGAATTTACCTGACACTTTCACCAAAATACTATTGGTAAGAGGGAATAAATTTGTTCACATAGATTAATATGTTCATGAATTAGCATTAAAATGCAATGGAATTTGTGAGTTTAACATGACTAACGTAAATATGATATTAAAACTTGAGACCACATCATCAAATTTGCACATTTTAGTAAAACTGAGGATATACATGTAAAAAGTTATCCACACAAAATTACGTACGAAAACTTGCTTATCGCGTTGTCAGCCACAAAATCGTTTATATTATGTGTTGAGATAAATTAAGAGGGTTGACTTAGGTTGTGAAATTGCATTTTTACCTAATGCTTAAATAGATTATGTGAAGCCTCTTTTATGACCTTAATTCTTGAAAAGTTTACCCGTAATGCGTAATTATATGAATTATTTGGGATAAGTCAAATGAAAAATGTAGGTACTTCATCATAGGACGAGCTCAAAAATAAACCAACCAAAATAGCTCAAGGGAAGTGGTCATGTGACGCTGTTTCTTGTCCATGTAAACATGAAATATAAGTTGGTGGAAGAAGTTGTTGGGTAGTTTTACCACATTTTGTTTTAATTCACAAACAGATAAACATCTCATTGCTAAAAGTATGTGTTCCTACTTACGAAGGTTATTAACAGGAAGCTTGTGAACAAATATTTTTTCAAAGATGTTAAACTCCGGCTTAATTTATACGCACCTTTTTTTCTAAATTACTGGAATCTGTGTTGACGTGTAGGAAGGGATTGAATATTTAGTCCGGATAAAATGAAAATTCTAGCCCCCGTTTATGAGTTCCTTGGCTGTGTTCGAAAATAACCTCCTTGAGTTCAGACTTCCCAAATAAAAGCAAATGGAGATAAACATACGCGACTTTCCGTCGGTTGGCCTGAGATTCCCCTCCTTCCACAGCCGAATGAACATCTGCATGTAATCGTTCCTCTCAACGCCTTCTCTTTCTCTCCGGTAAACCTCCTCGAAAACTGTATTCCTGAAGTACTCGGTGACTTCTTGGGGAACGAACGGTATCCGTAAAAGCTTGGCCAGCCACGGGATCTGAAGGAAGATCAATTGGGAGAGGACTTTCTTCGGTGTCGGTTCCAGCAGCATTTTCCCTACCCTCCTAAGTTCCACTCCGGGGTGGTTGATGGCGTCGCAGGGAATCCCTAGAGCACACGTGGACATGGTCGACGTGGTGAAGTTGGTACTCAGCTCCCTCAGCTCTTCATCCCACGTTCCCCGGTTGGCCTTCAGCTTGTGCGAAATGTGGCCCTCCAGGTTTCCGCACACTTCCGGTAGTAGGTCGAATATCTCCCTTATCTTGGCAAACTCGAACCCTGGGCAGACTGACTCACGGAGTCGCCTCCAGCGTTCGCCACTGAGGGCGAAGAGGTGGCGACCGAACATGGGGTCGAGGTCCTCATCCCCGTGGACCTCGTTGGCGGGGAAGTGGGTTATGCAGTCGTCAACGATGATTCTCCTGATGAGTTCAGGGTCCCTGAGGAGGATCGCGGGCTGAGTGAACTTGTGGAACCCCACGTATCTGTACTCCTCGTTCTTTACGTAGATGTCAGCGTATACTTCTCCGATGGGCTTCTTAGACAGTGCGGTATCGGAAATGCTTCCCACCAAAGGCAAATACTTTTCGAAGGGAATCCCCTTCTTACTCCAGTATTGTTTCGGGGCGATGCACAACCGGTGGAATGCGTATAAGCCAAAGGCACCGATAAGAGCAAGTAACTCTGACGAGTACTGCGGGATCCACGATGTGAACATGGCGACCATCCACGAGTCAATGCGAAAGATCCTTGACTACAGCAATCAACCCTCACCGCTTTCCCCAGATTTGCCTACGGATTTCGACCGTTTTGGGAAAGTTCTCGTCCACGTATTTGTTTTTCTTTTTTCCTCTCCACAGCAGTGTGAAATTCACGTAGATTCGACCGCTTGAACAAACTTCGGTATTTACCACGCGATCGTTACGACCTTATCTGAAAGATTATGTCCTCCAGCGCTGGGCTGATGATAAGCTGTTCCTTACCGGTAGAGAATTTCCCCTGGGATATATACGGTTACTTTTTCTTACTAAGATCAGTGCGCATAAGGCAGACGAGTTTCAAGTGCATCTGGGAAGGAGGTGGAAATTACTGTGGGACTACGGTTGAGTTTTAACGATGTCAAGGAGTAAAAATCATTCGCCCTGACCGCGGCATCCCCCGCAGTTCTTCGAACGGTTAAATGTTTTGCATTCATGCATATGCAACAGATTTCTAGGGTCTTGTTAAGTTGAAGCGACTAAGTGGTTTTATCCATAGTTTTTGGTAGGTGTTTAGAGTATGAAGTTTTCAATTTCATTGATACACGTATGTGGTAAAGATGGTACTTAACCGAACGAAATCTGGTACATAACCGTGGTAGTGTAAAAACACAAAAATTAACATAAAAAAGTGGAGTGTTACAAAGTAAAGAGAATGTCTGTTTATGGATATTTTACCATTGGATTTCTCTTTTATTACACTTATATTAAATATATTAAACTTGTAAATATTCTGCAGTTGAGCTCAGCTTGCACTTCTCTTGGATTCGCGACTGAAATTGATTGTTCATAAACGATTAATCGGCATTTAGAAGATGCAGTTTTGGAATCCAATCAGATCAAATGCTTTATTCAGGTTAGTTTCACATAATTTATTTTTAGCTATCAGTAACTTATCAACTAATAATGACGTGAGATATCGCAGGTAAACACTTCAACTCCGCAATAAAAAAATGTTGAAATCCAATCAGAGATAGTAGGCGTGAATCTATAGTTTTTGGTTAAAACATAAAACATACACGTATCTACTCTTTGATTTTTGAGATATCATTTAATTTAATTTTATTAATGAAGCCATTTTCAACCAAGCAATATCATTCTTATAATATTTTGATAGTAAATATCGTTCTCAACCTTAAATCTCTAAGGGGAAGTAGACAAGCGAATTGGACAAATCTTCTATTGTTGAATTGTTTCCACAGTATACACGAAAGTGTCCATCAAATATTTTACTTTGAAATGTTGTGGCCTCACCTGAATTCTATGGTTTTGGCTCAACTTGATGGAACTGCATGATGAAAAGTGAATAATGATAATACGTTGTAAGTTCCATTGATTTTTATTTTAAAAACGACCGCGTTCGTCGAATAGCCGACATCATTAGGTCTAACCGGATGGAACCGCTCATTTTAAAAATAAAAATCATTGGAACTTACAAAGTTATTATTATTCACTTTTCGTGGTCTCACCTCTTTTATGGTGTGTATGTATAAATTAATATAAAAATATATACTCGCATATATATCATCAGTATATATCATATATAAATATATATATATATCATCAGTATTTTCAATCCTAGAATTGGTTTATTGCAGCCCTCCATTCGTCTCTACTTAATGTCAATTCCCTCAATCCCTGATTCTCTGTTTTGCGTCTTTCTTAATTTATCCTATGAACATGTCTCTTGGTCTTCCTCGTGGAATCTTCCCTTCTATTTTTCCTTCTATTATATTTCTAATCAATCTATTTTGCCTCATTGTGTGTCCAATCCATTTCTTCTTTGCCGTAGAGTTCTCCATATGGTCCTATCCTCTTCTGCTCTTTGAAATACTTCCTCGTTCCTTACTTTGTCCTTGTAATCTTCATCATTCTCCTCCAGCACCACTTTTCAAAGGCTTATATTCTTCCCTTGTCCACTTTTACAATGTTTCAAGTCTCGGAACCATAGAGCGCCATGCTCCACACGAAAGTCTTGTTTTGTCCGTTTCAAAAAGATAAGGCAGGGGCGGTTAGGAAATGGAATGTAGAATCATTACATGGATTAATAAGGAAGGAGGATTAGTAGGCTGTTGAGAAAATCATGGATGGCGTTAAAGAGCTGAGTACTATCGAAGAAAAATGGGAATGTACCAAGAAAAGCCGATGTATCGAAAGCCGCAAAATACACTGTATACGAACCGTTAAAGGGAAAAGGACAAGGAAACCATGGATCACGGATGAAATGACTCCTGGGGGATTTCGACTACAAGCATTAAGCATTCTGGTCTCTTATCGTTCTTGTACAAAATGACATCTTAAACCTGCCACTCTTGCAGTCTATCTCTTAATCTTATGTTCGTGATCCCTCCGACCGTAATACATTGGGGTTCGTATTATATTCTTGATGTCATCGGAATGTTTAATAATCTTCTTATGGCTAATAATATTTAAATGTTTTAATAAGTTTAATCTATATTGTAAACGCCGCTGCGTAAGAGAATCTCAACGTAAATTGTCTAGGAAAGTAGATACGCTGCTGCGTTGGTCATAACAATGTTTGACAAATCTGGCCCTCCTCCGCTGAACTCGATCTACTTCCGAAATCAAATTTATATTTTGAGGATCCCATATACTGGTGGCATACTTTAGGTGGGGCCTGACTAAGGCAAGGAAACATCGTTCCTCTACTTTGTCGTCGTATTTACCTACCACTCTTTTCGCAAATCCCAATTTTTTAATAGCACGACCGTATATTTCTCCGATGTTTTCTCCAGGACAGATCGTGAGTAATTGTTACACCCAAGTATTTAAAGGAATCTACCCTCTTGATTTTGGTTTGTTTCACTTTGTAACTATAAGGGAGGGAATTCCTCTTTTCCTAAAAATGTATTACCACGCATTTTTTCAAATTTAATTACAATTTCCATGTGTTGCACCAATTCTGAATTGCATATAAGTCGTTGGCTAACACGACTCTGTCATTTATAATATATATGTATATATACACACACAAATATGTATATGTATATATGTGTGTGTGTATATATTGGAAGCCGAAAGTGACAAATCTGGTTAATAAAATGGATGTTGATGCGCTGAGAATCGTGTTATTATTATTAGGTAATCCACCGGTTAAGGTAGGTTTTTGGATGGACACAACTATCAAATAAATATTTTTGTAACTCCAATCAAAACCCAATCCAGCAACCTACTCTACATCAGGTCTCTCTTCATCTCGGTGTACTTCTTTCCTCCCTTCATCCCGTCCAACATCCCTATCCTGTCCCTGCCCTTTCCTCGTTTGCCCAACATTCTCCCCTCTATTAACTTCTTCAACATTCCACTACCGCTCAATACGCCTTTCATCCATTTTTTCTGCCTCCATAGGATTTCTCCCAACAAACCCCTCTTCTTGCCCACCATCACCAGTACTTCCTCATTTGTTTTCCTTTCGGTCCATTTCACCTTCTCCATTCTTCTCCACATCCACATTTCAAAAGACTCCAATCTGCGTCTATCCTCCTGCTTCAACGACCACGTTTCCGCGCCGTACATAGCTACGCTCCATATCAGAGTTTTTACGAGTCTTGTCTTAACATCCCTACTCATCGTCCCCGTCATCAACTCCCTCCTCCTTGGGAAAGCCTCCTTGCCTAGCGCAATTCTTCTCCTTACGTCCCTACTACTTTGACCGTGGTGGTCCAAAACACTTCCGAGATATGTAAACTGTTCTACCTGCTCTACTTTTTCCCCTCCAATTTAATGTTTAGCTTAGGCTTTTTCTTTCTGGAAAATCGCATAACCTTTGTTTTGTTAATATTGATTCTCATCCCATATTTATCGCACTGAACCTCCAATTCACTCAGCAATGCTTGCAACCCCTTGGCTGACTGAGCGACTAATGCTTGGTCATCAGCAAACCTAACCGATTTTACGAATTCCCCTCTGACTTTCATTCCTACCTCCAGTTCTTCCCATGCCTCTTCAATCGTTTACTCCACATATACGTTGAACAGCACCCGTGACAAAGGGCAACCCTGCCTTACACCTCTTCCTAACACTTCGCACCTGAGAGAATCGTGTATGACCTCTAAATTCATGCTAAGGTAAACTGGTCTGATGAATAATTTTTAGCATGTTTATGTCATTTTCTTATTGTTGTCAACAAATTAATTATGTTCAATCGTAAATTATATTAATAGCGGTTATTATTTGCCGTGGACTCGTAAATCATTCGCGAGAATTTTCCTTGTTGTGGGGTGACGTACCTAATGAAATTGTTCCAAGGAAAAGTGCAACCTAACGTTCGTTGGGTAGGGAAAGTGGCCTATTTCCAAACAAACTCTTCGCTCCGCATGTTGCACACTTATTCATAACAGTGGTGCCTCTTTCAATTACTCCATACTTCCAGTAGTAACTAGATAGGTACACCCTCTATCGAAGGCTCATTTTTCATGCTAAAATGCAATTGAAAGAATTTCGGTATGATTTATGGCAAAACTAACAGTCCTCTCTCGCGCTCCTATCTAATTATCGTATTGCCTCTATTAATCTTTTCACACAGCCAGCGCCAATAATTTTTGATGAAAGGTGTACAGAAAAATGAAATAGGTGTAAAATTCCTTCTCGATATCCGGAAGTTACGGTCGAAAACAATGACTGACGCGTCGCTATGAAGAACTATGCATCTAGAAAGGGAAGGAAATATGCAATCCCTTAAAATGTTATAAATTTACATAGAAAAATTGCTTTATTCCCAGAATCTTCAATTTAGTTGTATTATTAGTCTTATTTTTTTTGGATTGTCAAAACTTTCACTGAGCGAATCTTGAAGTTATAAATAGTTTCGGTAATGAAATTCTTGTTAAAATTATCTCTATTGCTTTTTTCATATTTGCGATTAAATTAAGAAAATACTATTTTTAAAATATTTTAACTAACTTAATATTTTAAGCGGTTGATCGAAGTTTAGCAATCTAAGCACAGTTAGTTAACATCTCATACCATAAAAATTGCTACATGAAAGCAAAAGTGGGAGGAAAGTATTACTTGAGTTCCATTTTCAAGTTTTCAATAGATTAATCGTATAATATTCAAATATTTTTCATTGGCATTAACCAGATTAATTGCTTTGTCTTTTGAACACTGTGTTCCAAAGGCAAAGATTGTCTAAACTTCTCCCCCACTCCTAACATCATTAGCCAGATATGTTGCACTTCTTACAGTATCATCAGTGGATGTAGTTGATGACGCTAAACATAAGATATCTTCAAAAGGAGAATTGAGGGGCCATGATCCCTAGGATTTTAGCATACTCTTTTAAGAAAAATATACCCTGAAAATATCGCAGGGAGGGGAGCTAATAATTCGCCGTAAAAGCAAATACTTCTCCTTTTAGGGAATTTTAATCTTGTCTTTACATTTATAAAATGCCTCTAATATTGTGAAAATTAGAAGTCCGTCGGATGCGGTCCCCAAATCTCCCCAATCGTGGGAAAGGGATTCTTAGCAGTCTAAGAATTCCTTTCCCTCTGAACACACGGGCGATCCAGTTTTCTCTTCTGAGTAAACTTCAAGCCTCCCTTACCTGTATAGCACCTCCACATTCCTTACTCTGCCCACCCATTTTAATCCCACTAACCTTCTTCACGCCCACATCTCAAAGGTCTCTATCCAATCCTTTTATCTCTTCCCCAAGGTCCATCTTTCACTACCGTGAGTCAGAACGCCCCGTACATTTGACGTGGCTCTTCCACAGCTCCGGTCGAAGGCCTATGCATTGCAAAGCTTTTCTTTTTTTTAAGACTCATACAAGGTCTATTATGAAATTAATGCGCATGATTTTGCCTGTATGTCCTTAGATATTCTTGTTTCAATCTGTACTTTACTCTTCCCTTTCTTCTGTAAACCCACTTCCCAGGTATTTGTAGCTCCTAATTTTCTCTATCTTCCTCCCGCAGTCATAATTTCCTTCTCTGTCTTCATTCTCCTAATTTTGTTTTCGGAGCATTTATTTTCGCCTTGAATTCCTTCGCTCTCTCCTCTATTATTGTCTTAATTCCCTGATATGCCTTATTCTCATCGGCTATTACCACATCATAATTCCCAAATCTGATGTAGTTTATACTACATCCCTTTAACTTCTCCCAAAATGTTTCTAAGTAAGTTCCCAATAAAAATATTACCAAGGTACATTGCGTGATATGCAGCAGTCTGTCCGTACCCCTTTACCTAGTTCAATTCAGACCCGTCTTTACCTAATGAGATTTTACAATTGTGTTTGTATAATAAACAATTATTTGAACAGCTTTCTCTCCTTTTAACCCACTTTGTTTTGGAATCTTGATCACCCTCTATTATTTAACTCGGTGAAACCGGCTTATTATTTTTTATCCATTGATGAAATATACAAATTCCAACCAATGCGTGCAAAGTTAGTTAAAATTTGTAAAACATTTATGGTTTCCGTCAAAATCTGAAAACCTGTGTGGAGTCGAGTCGAGGCGCCCTCAAACAACACACTTTCTATTGTACCCCTAAATATGATAGTGAAGGGTCATATGTTCTTCCGATTGAAGCGTGGTTCAGCGATGGGTCAGAGAAAGGGGATAGGTCAAGACTCCTTCATGAAATCTGAAAGTGGGTGAGAAAGGGAACGTGCAGAGGATAAGAAGGTGACCGCTGGAGGGAAAGGGACAGTGCGAGGATCTTCCAAACGGTGGTCTCAGAGCCAGTGCGAAGGACTAAAACTTTATGGAGGCTTGCCCATATACGTGTATATTGTTCATCTCTCGGACTTCCTTAAAAGTAGAAGGTATCAAAGTCAATGACTCGTCCATGTAGTGAGCCCTGGTACTCGTAAATAATTTATTCCAAGTGCACCAAAATGTGTTGCTACCTAAGAATCCCCAACGCTCATGTTTACCATCCACAATTTTCAACCTCGAAGGTTGGTTTGATAGGTGAGGGTTGAGTTCACATAGTTCAAATCCCAACGGCATGTGAAATTCACATATCAGGATAGAGGGTGTCAGTACCTTTCCCGTACCACCTGTGGTTTCCCAGAAAGTTCTGGCACCCGAAACACCACAAAGCTTGGGTGATGCTGAGAGTGCTCAGAAGCGTCCTCGGCAATCGAATCCGGGGCCGCCGCGCCGGTCGGTAGCCCAGCGCTCTACCCACTGGACTACACCTTCCCTTCTTATGTTTCTCGTAGACTAATGCAAAGTAATATTAACACTCAGTCGTAAAAGGGTTGTTTCTTCCGTTCTCTTCAAAACTGTCGTCTTTCATGGAAAATGATTTCTCATTCCTCGTGGATGCGTCAAATTCTTTTTCACAGAATGACCAACCAAAACATTTACTTTTGGACTCCTACCCCCATAAAGAGTACGAAAATTCAATGAAATTCATGAGTTAATTCATTCCCTACGTCTTTTTAAATACCTCTGGGGCAATTGGAAATCATTTCGCCTCATCATACATGTACGTCACCAGTCATTACCGTCTAAAATATCAAACGAGTCCTGCTCGATAAGGTCACCAGTCACCACAAGCTGCTCTTTTATCAGGTTCAGACTGATACCGATTCATTGGCCACGCAGTATTTGTTTAAATATTTTTCTCATTCTGACATAATGCATATACATATGCCTTGTAGTCTCAGCTATCCCTTCCTTCGAACATATAATTCTTGTCAATTAGTAAATCTCGCATCGGGCTGATGCATTGGCTAGTGTACTGACTTCCCAATCGAATTCGAATCCTGATAGTGCCAAAATCTTTCTTATTCATGCTACATGAAGAGCACTTCAAGTGGAATACGCCGTCCATCGGATGGAATGTTAAATTGTTTACCCCTTTATATCTTTCGTTAAGAGAAGGCTAATACCAACGCCAGGTTTCTCTCCACTCTTCCCCTTCCATGATAATCATGTCTCTACCAAAATTAGTCTCTGATCTCTATTAGCGCAAATTACCTAGGCTCTAGGCTACCTCCTCTAATAGCTACTATCATTATAACCAAAGTTTTGCTCCGTAACATACACGTATATAAATCCCTTCGTGTACTGGACAGAGAGAAAGATGATATCTAAGACCGTATGCTGAGTCGGGGACTGCAGTAGCTTAAAGGGTGGGATTCCCGTCCCTATTTATTTAATGCTCGAAGTTTCACACTATCAGACGAGTTGAGGGCTGTGGTTTTCACTATTCTAAAGTGGTGGTTATGTACACGTACACAAATTGGTTTATATGCGAGTCGTCTTGAGCTACGGTCGACATTTACGTGAATCACATCCCCTCCAAAAGTCTTATATGATCAAAGGAGTTGAATAGTGACTGATCTTTGTTTTCGAGTACCGAACAATCGTATTCTAATGGCTGATAATGCTAACGATCATTTTTTTCAAAACTCAGTTCGCCTTCCAATTACATATACTCAATACCACGTAAGCTACCGCCAGGGAGTTTGGTGAATGTTGTAAGGGCATCAGCCATTCATGCATAATTTGTGCATAGAAGGATTTGCATAAAGTAGTGTTACGATGTATCGTGTTGGATAAGGCTTAGAATTGTAGGGGTGATTTGTGTTTGTGTCATCCCAAAATATATTAAACAGTAGACTGCCATTAATAATAACGTATCAATAGTGGGCACAACATTTCGCGTCCCAAAAAATGCGAATTCCCCAAATAATAAAAAAAAACAGAACGCTTAACCACATTCGCAACCATTAAGTGGAGAAACTACATAGAAGTAGACGGGTGCATAAACTCCAGGACAGTACACGTGATGCCATAAATACACTTCAAACAGCCTGCTTTAAGATGAGAGATTGGGAATAAAAAGGAACGGAACAATGGTGCTAATTCTTTTACGAAATCTGTTGGAATTTGCTCAGATGACCAATTTTTTTAATCTCGTGTTTTATAATGTGGACAGAAGGAGAATATCTCGGTGCTTACGAATTAATGGAAATATCCATTGCTCAAAGACAGGAACGGCTTGCCATTCCTGTGTGTCCTCGCCATATGTCATACCAATGTCATTCTTCATTTGTTCATTAATCGTTCCCTTGGTTCAACTCCCTTCCCTCTTCCTTCTCAGAAGAATCTTTCCTTGAACTGGAAAAATCTTCGAGCTCCTGCCCTCCCCTCCTCATTAATCATGAGTTTGGAGGAAGTCAAATATGCGTATGTTATTTACCTCCCCCTATCATTGTCCACATTACACGCTTCTCAGTAATCTCTCCAGGCCTGCCATACTTCTTCCATTCATTTATAAATACGAACCGAGGAAAATGTGTCACGGCACTCATAAAGGCGGCAAAGCAATGTTAAAACAAGGTTATAAATTATTTTAATGGAAATAGAAAGTACCAAATAATTTTTTTTATTAATATGAATGATTTCTGCAAAATGGCGATATATAATACGTGTATGTAGCTAGAGGAAAACTGAAATGAAGTATATTAATGTGCTTTATAGTGAGAGAAGACGGCATTCGCTACTTACATTTACTTGTACAGGGTTCGTCCGGAAAATAAGTTTATGATGCTCATTGTCTTTTTTGACAAAATGGGAGTCGTCCACTACGAATTTGTACCTGAACGACAAACTGTAAATGCTGCATTTTACGTCCAAGTGCTCGACAGGCTTCGAAAACGAGTCGCCCGCGTCCGGCCAGCGATCAACCGTATGACTGACAACCTGAGCGACAATGCGCCGTCTCACACCGCGCTTGTCGTGTCGGACTTCTTGGCCAAGCACGGCGTGGCAACGCTGCCGCACCCGCCCTACAGCCCGGACTTGGCACCACCGGACTTCTTTCTGTTCCCGAAGATAAAGAGGAGTTTGAAAGGAACGCGATACGGGACTTTGGACGCCGTCATAGAGGCCGTGACGACGTGTCTTCGAGAGGTTCCCGATGATGCCTTCGCGGGAGCGTTCCAGGAATGGGAACGCCGCTGGAACAAGTGTATCGACTCACAAGGGTCCTATTTTGAGGAATATTAGCTTAAGATATGTAAAAGTGTAATAAATTTTTTTTCCTGAGCTCAGTACACTTATTTTCCGGACGAACCCCGTATGTATGGTGAAACTAGAAGAACGCAAACTTGAATATTAGGTAGGTAGGAAAGCTCTTCCATCCAAACCCTTAATTTGCACATCTAGCAGGCAATAAATGAGACAAAGAAAATGTAAAAGTTTTGCGGAAACATAGAAATAGGGTAATACACTGCAATTTAGACAAGAAAGTGCTAAAAAAATGTCCGTTTGAAGAAGGGAATGAAAACGTTCGACTCAAAGATATTTAAATTGGCAGTAAAAGAGGGGTATGACTTATTACGGTAAATCACACGGTCTGAGTGAAGAAACGGTTCATTATAAAACTTCTGTTTATTATTTTTTTCAACTGTTGTGACTGTTGATATGTGAGCATTATCGACAGAAAGGTGAGGATGAAAGCTGAGAATCAGAATTCATTAAATAAGAGAATGGCAATATTAACTATGAAGAATTAGAGTAGCGGCTAATAGGTTGTCTGTGAGGATATTTTAAACCTGTATTAGGGTCGCTCACCTTTTATAATTACTATATGACTATCGCTTCATGCAGATTTGAGAATGATTGAGGTCATAGATATCCATGTAAAGTGAACTTTGGTTGCTGACTTGCGGCTAAAATAGGTGTCCTCACCCTGAATACCCAATGCTTGTAATACGTCTTGATGTCGGTGATGAGGCAGGAACTATAACTCATGATTTTCACATGACGCGCTATGTTCCTTTTATCTAAAGTTACGACTCTCCCGTCAACTGGATATCGCATGCCGCACTTTACCAATTGAATATAATATATCTCCGACAGAGTTCACAGGTCCGAAGTTGCCGCTGAACGAAGGTAACCATGAGTACACGAAATTTGGAGTGTATTTTTATCATATCTAAGCAGTCCTTTCGTAATTTATTTTTCCACTCTTCACGCTATTTTCTCACTTCATTTTGACCTTTTTATTCCGCCATGATTTCGAAATAACCAATTCGTATTATTTTTCTAAGTATTATATCAGGTCAGTTTTGGACCTTATATTGACATCGCTATGTGACGGGTCAAGTTGAGTCTGATTCATTTCCCCTTTTAAATACTAACTCTAATAATTCAATAGACACAGAGATTTGATATCCATTCGTTAACTCATCCACCAAAACAAAATGATTGTTTGTTCTAGTACAATGCTAAACTTGTTTTGAGATTCGAATTTTTTTTTCTAACAGATTCATCGGGCTGATTCCATTTGATTAGGAGGCAAGAGTTTTAAATGGGTCGTTAAACATCAGTGACATTATTTTGCCCCTGATTGGAACCATTGGCAACTCCTTTGGCCGTTGAACGGCTATGGTATGGTTCCAAAGTGTCCTTGGGGGACTCGATTCGTTGGTGCCCGAGGGGCCGGCCTACCTTTATAGGTAGTCGTCTCCTTGTACGATAGACTCTCTTATCCAGTCTTGCCCCAAAGAGCCCAAGCTTTTTCCAGTATCGATTTATTGTGAGGGAATCCAAAAATAATCATCCGTTGAATAAGAAAAACAGTTGTACCTGATGGTGCCTTAAAACGGTGAAACGGCAGTAAATATTCTCTAGAAAGTACCATCGTTCTTCTTTTTCAATAGGTATTAAACATTCCAAGAAGTGAATCATCAAGTAGTTGAGGCTACTAAATTATTATCCAATTGATTTGTGTACTTTATACAGTAGTACAGATTTGTGTCTTTAGAAGTAAGTGGTGTGCGTAGCTGAGCTGCAGTCCAATGATAAATTTGATGATCATATGGCAGCGGGCTGACCTTCCGAAAGAAAATTCAGCGAGACCAATATATCATATCGAACAATCATTTTTCATTAATGTTCTCATAATGTTGTGGTTGTATAATATTTTGGGTTGTTTTTGGATTAATCAGTCGTTCGCTCACCACACAAGGATCTTCTTCTGTAGGGGTTGAATGAGAGAGAGAGTTTATTTATATTCATGCGGTGACACATGTATGGCTTTCGAATTTCTGTTTAAGATGCGTGCTACACAACGTTTCCAATATGCCCATTCACTAGTTCTTGGTAAAAATATACTCTAAGCATCACTTGCCCATGTGTATAGCAATTAAAGAACGCATCAATCGTGGTCATTTCAAGTACATATGTCGTAATTTATTTAATATAGTTTTTGCTTCTACTGACCCAATGCTGTACAAAACAATGGTGCTACAGATTTCTTTCCACTGAACAAATAGCGTTTCACGATCGTCGGTTAAAGCATTCATAATTTTGGTCGTGACCTCACGGCAGATGACCTTGACTGTTAGTCGCTTTGGAATGACACACCAAGGGAGAGAGAGGCTCGTGGGCGAAGCACGCGTTTCAATGTCATAATTATGGCTTACGACGCCGCTGCCCCATTAATGCTTCCATTTAGTTCCTTTAATAATTCTTTTTAAGAGCGCGTCTTTGATGATCAATGAGGAGACTGCGTGTTTCCGCCTCATAAGTTAATAACGATCCATTGCTCTAGCATAACATCTGAGCTTCCGCTAAATTATATTGCTGTTTATTCTCATTATTGTACAACGGTTATCATTTCTCCTACATCATATATTTTCAAGTGATTTAAGAAAATATTTGGAATAATTTCAAAGAATACAAGTAACATAAAGAATCTTAGATCCTTAGCGTAACAATTCAATTCGCTAATTAAAACGCTCAACTGTCAATGACTACATTTTTATTTTACAATCATACCGTATTCGTATGAAAAATATTTTTGTTCAATTTTAAGTAGAAGATATTTTTATTTAATGTTTCTCCTGAGTAGTTATTTTCGGAGTTTATTTCCCGAAATACTAATGTTCCCAATTTTCAATCAAATTCCGAGTTTGTGTTTTTTTTAACGCCTTTGATTTTTTACTAAAATCCGATTACATGAAAGAATTCGTTAATTTACCCAGATTTACTTGTTGAAGATACCATCCACCCATGTCTGGATGTAGTAATTCAAATGCATGAGTTCCTAAAACGACACGTGGATCGTGTCCTCGTGTTCTCTTCTCTTTTGTCTCTTGGTGCGGAGCGAGAGAAAGTCTTCTCCCCCGAATATGGTTACAAGGCCAATTCAATGAAGTACCCATACGAGCGAAGCTTGGGTTCAACAGCCGCAATAGTCATGAACTTCATTGCCACATGGCCTCCGAAATAATCTCAGTCGGGTCGGATGCCTGGACAATAGTTTCGGGTCGAGTAAGTTCTCGCTTGATTGAGGGTGTATTCGTTATTTCGGACCGCGCGCGGACCCACACCCATCTCCATACCATCTACACGATCACCATCACCATACCATCACCATCTCCGGAATTACCTGCTCAAATTGGGGTTTTGTCACAACTGTCGGGGTGAATCCAGTAAGGTTGTCTGTTCAGTCGGTGGTGCCAGTGAAAGTAGTTGCCGCACCCTGTATGACTCTGTTTCCGTCTTCTCATATCATCGCAATAAATTACCACTACTAATGTGTGTCTCATGAGAGCACCAACCCGTGATGACCTCTCTTATGGCGGCATGCAATCACAAATGTATCTTGATCCCAGGGTGTTGGCGTTCTCTGGATGTGAGAGCTCTAGCAGGCACAATTTATGCAGTAAGAAAACAGAATTTCCTCATTGGTACTCCATTTGTTTTTTTTATTTTTATTATTTTACAAAAGAGCCATCGTAATTGAAATTAGCTTTGGAATCACAGTCATTAAAAATTCGACATTGTAATTTATTCGAAATTTATTTGCGGAAGCAATCGAAGAACTGCTAAACCTCGTGGAATAAATGACAATGCAGTTGTTTCGAAAAACCAAAGTTGTTTCGAAAACGCCGCTTTTACTTCGTTGCACTCGATCAAATTTCGTCAAACGTGAAATTAATTTTTGAGTGGAAGTGGAATTCAAATCTTAAATTAAATCGATCCGCATGTTCATTATTTTCTCTGGTTGATGGGCTCTGTCTGGCCTGAGGAAACAAGCGCATCAGTCCCCTGAACACTATCAATTTCTTCAGCTCGCCGTAGTCTCCTTTGGCCTCTCTTAACTGCAAGGAAACCGCTTATCATCACGCCCGAAAGCTATCTTCCGTTGAAGGAGAGGATAATTTGCTACAGTCAAGGGTCTCCACAAGATAAAAGAGCACTTTTTTCGTGAAAGATGCGTCACCATAAGTTTTTTCTCAGCAAACTCTAATTTCGTAAGCACATATTTTTACTGTTGGCTGTTTGACCTATAAAATACTCTGGAATTTGCACCCAGGTTTACCCATTACGCCCATTTACCCATTTTGGTGGACACGCCAGAAAGCTTTTACTCGTCTAACGCCTACGTTGTATAAAATACATCTCTGAATATAGGCCACCGTTTATATCATTATTATTATGTCTAATTTTTTTTACACTATCTCAAGGCCAGGGTCTTACACTGTAAGGGTATTAATAAGAGAAGACTGAAGCAATTGTAGCGAGGCTTTGCTCAAGGAAAATTTAAACACGTCACAGTCTACAACAATTATTAGACACTGAAAATATTAATAATAAAACTTCAATGTTTAAGAAATGCATTAAGTGCCGTAAGGTTAAGGTGAATAATAATATATAATTACTATAGCCTGAGAGACTGCACGTAAGTTATTTTTGCAGAATTTTCATTAATATTCATCTTTGTAGCATTATGGAAGATTTTTCGATTTTTGTTAACTTCTGAGTTCATTTTTTTTTAAATCGTTAACCTCACATGGTAGCTTGTGCCTTCACTCTGCAAGATCTTTTAAGTAAACCCAAAGACCATGTTTTGAGGCCATCATGAAATGGTTTGGGTCTATAACGATGGGAATAGTGCTCCTTTTGTTTGGAAGCACTTTAAATCTCGTCATCACAGTAGCCATTCCCAGCTTAGCTTGTAGAAATGCAAATCTATTACCTGAAAGAAATACAGGAAAGTGGATTTTACTGTCTTGATTATAGTGTTGTTTACTTGAAATAGTAATGTACATCTGTCAAAACTTATGGCAGTTTACAATACCTGTTTCCCATTGAAAATTTAAAAAAAAAATCGATCGCCCGCTAGAACATACTTCATTACGGGGATTTTAAAACGAGACGGGAACAGTTCAATGATCATATTATTATTAATATTCTCGAACATATGTTTAATTCAATTTTTTATAATTCCACTAAAAAAATAAATGCTTATTTTATATGAAAAAAATCAATAACCATGAAAGTAGCTCGAGTTAATTTCTCTCCATCCTTAGTCCGAGATACTTTAATGGAAGTTACAATCATAATTTATTTCCGCATATATATTTTCAGCATTAAGGCCAAGCCGCATTAACCTTCAGCAATAAGTTTTAAAATACTTCATTTAAAGCTCCAAATCTCATTTTTTGGTACACCAAGTACATTTTACTTACCTATGCACATCCTAGGTCCTTCACCGAATGGCATGTATGTCAACTGGGTATTATCTCGTTTCGATTCCGGGGAAAATCTCTCGGGATCGAATTCTTCCGGATTGGGATAGTATTGTGGGTCCTTTTGCAATCCGTAGATAGGAACCACCACCGGCATGCCCTCTTCAATCCATATTCCACCTTCGACCCCCTCTCCCACTGGGTTGGGCATATAGTATCTCTGGGTACAGATGCGCGTGATGAAGAGTCCAGGTGGGTATTTCCTCAAAGTCTCTGGTGGAAATAATAAAAGCAAAAATTGGTTGTTAACGTGTCATCAAACTTTTGAAATAAAGAAAGTTAAATTCCATAATTTATAGCACTGCAATTTCTGATATTCAATAATTTAACTTAATAACAATAAGATTAACATGAAATTTGAAATTTTTTCGGGAATCATCACAAGCTGCGCTATTGCTTAAGCTTTACCTTTTTATCTGTTTTAATGTATTTCCATATATTTTACGAGTAAAAAAGATATAAATGCTACAAAAAATTGTGTGCAGTATTTTTAGTCCAAAACTAATGACAAAAGCGTTTTCGTTTCTCAGTTGTGACAATAATCCAGTGCTTCTCCTTGTATTTTTTTTGGGATTTGCTGTTGCGTTTTTAGCTAGTTTTTACCTCAATTTTTCTTTCTTCTTACTGAGAACGTCGTCCGGAGCTGGCAAATATTTTATCCCGAAAATTTTATATGTAATCACTGAGTAGACCTTTAATCAAGGATCCAGTCCAGTTTGAGGCTACATAGTTTAGTTATGAGAATTATAAGCGTGCCTATGTCGAAAAAAGATGGGAAAATTGCTGTTTCAATAAGGTTTGTATTACTTATTAAGCGGCCTATGAAAAATGCCATTTCATACTACAATGAATTACATCTTATTTAGCTTACGGAGTTAGTAGTATGTACTTATATAATGTAAATTATATGTACTTTTGATTTGCCATTATATTTTAAGTAATTTTCAAACGCTTTTTGGAAGGCTGCCGCACCATGCACACACTGCTGAATCGAAATCTCAACCAATACTTCCTGAAGGTATCTGTTAAAATAATTTTCCTCTCATACTTGCGAAATGAACACTTCTTAGAATCAGAATGTCAGACTGTGAGCACCCTAGATCCTTGCCTGGGATCACATCTTCCGTTGCGCGTTGTCGCTATCGTTACCCATTTCACCAATTTCCTTTGTAGAAAATTTGGAGTACGCTCCTTTAGCCCTAGCGTTTCTTGAATACGCCAAGAATCGCGTTCTGTTGAATTCCGAGGGCGTGAAATCAGAACACCAGTTGTAGCATTTTCAATTTCCGAGTTAATAACAATAACGTGATGAAAGTTCACTCGCATGACGATAATCCGTGCGCTTATCCATCTATTTTATTAAAATATCTAATATACTTGAAAAAAAATCATCGGAAACAATCTATAAAAGCCAATGAGAGTGCATGAGAAAATCTTTATCAAGAGTAAATCCCTCGTTTCTCTTTCTTCGTATCTCTAAGACAGTGACTTCTTCTAGGTTGTAATTGAAGGAATTTACTGGGTGTATTTGGAATAATTAGGGTGAAAATATATTTCTCAAAATAATTCTTTCTTGTCATTGTGCAGTATGAAATGTATAGTTACACGGAGCGTGAGGGCCTCGTTTCATTGACCTTCGGAGAAAACATTTTTGTGTCTTAATGTTGAATTTATAAAATTTTTATAAGGTTGGTAATATTATGTATGATATTTATTTAGAAACTACAATCATTGTAGTAGTATACTTCAGATTACTCTGGGTAATTAGGGCATTAACTTCCCTTCATGTCTACTCTCAGAAAACACAAGAAGTAGAATATTATTAATAATGATAGGTAAAAGCAGACCAACAAAGGCCAAAAGGTAAACCAAGCTGACGATATTCCATTAAGTAGACTCCAGATTAGCTGGAAGAAATTATTGGCGATGGTCTTGGAAGTCGAACCTGGAAGATCGTATGGTGATTAAGGGTTGCAATGCAGTATCAGGCAAAGGGAGGGGAGTTGCAGGAAGATAACGACTGTGATTAGACATTGACTTAGGTATTGCACTATAGATTCATGTATCCCCTAAGTAGGATATAAATTTAGGCCATGATTTAGCGGAATGAAAAGTAACTTAAAATGCAAAGGCTCGGAAAATGTAGGAAGGTGCGGAAATGGAATGTTAAGGTTCAACGAGAAGGAATACAAGGAATCAGTAGATAAAACTGGAGGTGAAGATGAAAGAATAGATAGATATTCGTCTTTATTTTGGGGCGAAATTCAGAATACGGAGGCTCTTCCACCTAACCCCGAGGGATGGAAAAACTAGAATAAAAAGGATAACGAGTGCTTTAGAAGAAAATAAGTGGTGTAAACTACGAGAGATAGGATTAGGATACTAGAAGAGATCAGGGGACGGGAGAATGTTAAGATGCAGTTCGGCAGAAATTTGAACAGATTGTGAAATAACAAACGTAATCGAGAAAACAATAAGGCGAAGGGAACGCTTTGAAAATATGGAGAAATTCCAGAGGAAGGAAAGGTGAATTCATCGCAAAAGAAAGTGAAATAGTTTCAAGAAATAACGAAGTAAGAACTATACCGACCTCAAGAGTGGGCATAAAAGCTAGGAATGTAACGGATATCCAGAGAAGGCAAAAAGAACATGATCAAGAACTCATGGTGGAAGGTTGTGCCACGCAGCTTTGAGGCAAAGGAAATGTGGCGTAGATGAGGATGACTTGTTCACAGGACTGCTGGATAGTGAGGTAGAAAAAGCGCTAGGAGAAATTATGGTAAACAAGTCGGTAGGCAGGACAATAGTATCACATAATTACTAAAGATTTTAGAGAA
This sequence comes from Hetaerina titia, assembly GCA_037158775.1. Lineage (NCBI taxonomy): Eukaryota > Metazoa > Arthropoda > Insecta > Odonata > Calopterygidae > Hetaerina > Hetaerina titia. The sequence goes on along the minus strand of CM073772.1, from coordinate 78,754,497 downwards.
AAATGGAAGAATCATTTGGACTTCATGGCAAACTTTATGAAGTAAGAATTAAACCAAAAGACTTTCCCCTATCGGTAGACCTCAGCATTATATTAATTGTGATTTTAATGAACGGTCTGCAGTACAGCAAGGATGTCGGCGTAGAGATGAACTGAGTAATTGTAAATACTTGGACGAGATGGTAACATGCAGACTTTCATGCTCCTATTCATTTCTCTCTTACGTGTATAGGTATGGTATGCATTTAAAAATTTGTTGGGGGCCTTTCAATTCCGTAATAAATACATATATTCTTGTACTGCTGAACTAAATACAGCATGAAACCTTCGACAACCAAACTTTGAAAGCATACAAGTATCATAAGTGAGAACAGAGTTAAGAGCTAGATTTTGTCTTGAAAATTAATGTGAAATTTCGGTGTAACTACTTGAAAATACAGTGAAACAATATGGTTAATTACTTTACCTTTGAGAATCATATCCATGTACGTCATTTCTTGGAGTGCTTCGTAAGTCAATGTACCACCATGTTCCTTCCTCTTAGTTTCTATCTCAGTCCTCAGTTTTTCCTGGATATCATTGTTGTGTGCCATTTCGAAGAGTGAAAATGCAAGCAGCATGGAAGAGGTCTCGAATCCATCAGCGAAAAAACCAAGAGCTTGAGCTGTCAGGTCGTCGAGTTCGTCTCTGTTTTCTCGTAGTATTTTGGCTGGAATGTCAAAAAGATAAATCAGCGTCGTGTAAAGACACTCTTATCACACACAAACACAAAGTTTTTATGGTTGCAAGGAGTAATGGTTTTTGGAGAAATTGTTTTTGTTATTGTTACAAGGAGAAATGGTTTTTATGGTTTGGATGAAATTACCATCCTCTTTAATGTCATTCACTCGAGAAAAATACGTATTATTCTTTCAATACCGTCTAGTGTCTCGAGAGAATGTTCATTATTTGATTGTATGTTTACAATAGCGGTATTCATTCACGACTAGTATCAGACTTCAATTTAAATAAGAGTATAAATGTCTTATGTAATATAAAAACGAATATAGGCTCTACCGCTTGCTGGGCGATCACACTATCACTATCTATAAAAATTAACATTATTCAGAAACTCGTGATGTAAATGTCATTGTCTCTCTCCGACTCAAAGTTATTATTTTTATGCATCATCCCTTCTATCTTACGATTTGGCTCGGCTCGGCTACACATTTGATTTTGATTTAGGCCGGGCGTTTGTACGAGTATTGCTAATCATGAATTCGGTTATCTTCTCTCTGATTCTTCAATTAGTCTCTCTTACGTAGTCATTTAGTCTAGCTTCTGCTACATTCGTTCTGGAATTATAAATATTTTATCTTTTGTATTTACATCCTGAACGGCTACCATCCTTTTCCCTGTCTTTCCCAACTAGATCTCCGTTTGGTTAATGGTTTCTTGATGCAGATTTTGAACGCGTAATTACGTGACCATGATCAGGCAAAAAAATCATTTATACATACTCAGAGGACGACGCATGCGCTCTGTCCGTTCAAATGACGCGGAGGCATTCTAATTGGCGAGTAAAATTTTATCTATTCTAGCGGAGTAAAATTTTGAATTTTACTCTGATAGAATTTAATATTAAATCATGTACAATGAAGAATGCTGGTTATTTCGATAAGAGAATTGTCATAAAGGAAAGAATGTGCATAATATACGAAGAGTCCCATACATGAATGGTAGAGGAAAGGTAAACGCTTTCTTTTCAATAAAGGATTAACCTAACCGTACATGTTTTGGCGAAGACCGGCGTTCCCGAGCGTCAGCTGAAATACTTGTGTTACTTAAAGTTGTCTTTGCATGTCCTCATTGCAACTTGTTTCCATCAATAAAAATGTTATGAAAGTGCCTTAAAATGTGTCATGCTCCTGTTTGGCTATTATTCATCCATGTATCGGTGATGTGTCCCTATAATTTCTGATTTTTTTCATTGCGCTTTCTGGTCGTCTCACTTTACTCCCACTCAACGGATCGGGTTTCCATGACGTTTTCCGTCAGGACTGAAAAGGCTTCTCGTCTAGAAGACACTCCAAAGTGAGACGTGAATACTCGGACTCACTTGAGAGAGTCGAGTGTATTTAATTGAACCTACTTGACTTTCATCGCTGTCTCGAATGGTGATGATGCTTTATTGGCAGCTACATATGCATCTCCTTCGTTGATAGATCCACATTGAAATAAGAATGTAAAAGTTTCGGACATGAAGCGTGAAAGAATTTACGTTTACTAGGTCTCGTTGAAACTCTGACCGGTAACTGCGGGTATGAGTTGGGTAAATTGTTCGTCGTATCAACAAAAACCGATTAAAGGGTATTGCTTATATTTGTTTAATGGAAAATATCGGATTTATTGGTAGAAATGCCTTTTTCGTCTACATGGAACACGGAGAGAGAGTTCTACAACTAGAGTGGGAGAACCCTCCGCTGCTTAACCCCTCCTCACGTTTTGGAGTTTCTAATGTTGGAGTATCAATATTCCGGACACATTTTAGCAATAACATCTGGAAGAAAGATCACGATCACGAGACATCCGAGGACAAAAGACCATCCAAGGTCAATGAAGTCCCATCTCAACATGTTGTCAGCCGATTTACCCGTTCTGAGTCACGCCGCCGCTTGGCCATGCCAACGGAAATTGTCGTCGCAACTTGGGCTGTAAATTAGGTTCTTTGTCAAGTTTCTTGCGAATCGCGTGAAAGCTCCAGTTTTAGAGAGATCAAATGAGATACACTGCCCTTGTGGTAAAAAATCCTAGCCAACCAGTCATTCAAGAAAAATCATTTAACAAGGAAGAATGACTTCTTTGTTCTTGGTGTTTGTCCAGCGATATTCCAGCTCCCTAAAAGGAGACTAATTCTAATATCACTCATGAAATAGGTTCCAATATGATAAACCATACTTCTTAAGTCTGAAACTTTGTAAAATAATCAATATTTCTGATAAATTCATCACTACTTCTAATTCCTTAAAATAACACTCCATTTGAATAATTTTTCTTTTATGCTGAGTTAATATTGAATACTCGTGTCTAGAAATCATCTCCCAAAATCTTGAGCTGTGGATTTATCAGCCATACATACAAATTAGTTCATTATAAACAAAACGGAGGAGCTTAAGGGTCTTATACATGGTGGCCAAAATTATGGCTACATTATATTTTTTAACCTCTCCGACTTCATATTGCTCATCATATTCAGCTGCAGGAGCGTAGCTATGTACGGCGCAGAAACGTGGTCACTGAAGCAGGAGGATAGACGTAGATTGGAGGCTTTTGAAATGTGGGTGTGGAGAAGAATGCAGAAGGTGAAATGGACCGAAAGGAAGACAAATGAGGAAGTACTTGAGATGGTGGGTGAGGAGAGGGGTTTGTTGAGAGAAATCCTATGGAGGCAGGAAAAATGGATGAAAGGCGTATTGGGCGGTAGTGGAATGTTGAAGAGGGTAATAGAGGGGAGAATGTTGGGCAAGCGAGGAAAGGGTAGGAACAGGATAGGGATGTTGGACGGGATGAAGGGAGGAAAGAAGTACACCGAGATGAAGAGGGACCTGATGTAGATTAGGTTGCTGGATTGGGTTTTGTTTGGAGTTACAAAATATTTATTTGATAGTTGTGTCCATCCAAAAACCTACCCTAACCGGTAGATTACCTAATAATAATTCAGCTGCATTTCCGTGAAAATGTCAAAGTTAGGGTAAGAATCGTTGAGTGGAACATAGATTGGCATCCTGTTTTACCGCGCGATCTAAGGACTCACTCAGGAGTGTTCAGTTGTTTATAAACTATTTACAGTTTTAATTTATGAGTAATTTTACTCACACTATCGTTCTTCATAAGGCTTTACGTTTCCTGGATAAATATCGATGCTTAACATAATATATTAAATAATGCCTACTACCCGTAATTAAATTCTCAGCTCATAATTTCAAATGATTTCCTCAATGATCTCATCTCTTCCAGCAAAGAAATGATTTAATTAGGCTCTTAAATATTTCACCTGCTCATGTATGTACATTGGTACTACTCATATTACTAAGGATTATTTTTAAGGTCTAAGGAATATATTTCTTTCTTTGGTTCCTCCTCAGTTTTTGTTGTTCGATAATGGATGATCTTTCAGATAATTTTTTTAATAATACTGTATTGTTACAACAATACTTGTAGGGACTATCATGTTCATACACCCAGTTCCTCCCATATTGTAACTCATCCCATAGATACCCTGATGATGACATCATAAGTATCTAATGCTGGTGAACGCGACTTAATAGAAATGAATTTTACATATTTATGCATTTCTCTATGAAAATTATTTTGTACGTCATTAATGACTTCAAATAAGCAATGAAAATCTTAATAAGTGCGCCACTAAACAACCCTGCGTCTCTGGTGAGATCAGAAAAATATCAGAACAGTATACGATGCTAGCATAATGCTCCGCGCAGACACACAGTGAAGAATTCGATATTCACATGCACCATTTGAACAAAATTACCGATTTTCTCAATTTCCATCATTAATTCGCCCAAATTCTTATATTACTTCATTTTCTTTTTTCCCTATTGCAAACACGACTTTTTTCACTGTTCATTGCACACAGATTTTTCGGAGCATTTGTGCCTGTGCATTTATTTAGAATTGCTGAAATGGACTATCATTTTAACGTTACGGAATGATCTAAAGATCCAGTTGATCATCTCAGGTTAGTTTTGCTTCCTTTGTACATCCCTCCGTTTGAGACATGATGGAGAAGTAACACAGACCTCCTCAGCTTTGGTACGCACGAAACCTAATTGTTTTTTCCCGGTAAAACAAAATACCGAGGAACGAACTGCACACTTTTTTTATTAGTTCGAGTAATATGCAGGAATAAGTCTTTTTTCTGCAGGTATCAACCAATTTAAGTCCAATACTATTATGTTGTGGGTAAGCTTCATAGGAGCGAAATAATCATCTCACCTTTATTTCTATTGATTTTTTAACATTGATCAGCTCTTTGAACCATGAATCTACCATCCAACCTTTCTTTGATCTTTTCTCTCCCTCTTCCGGTAGAATAAGCAAATGGGGGGCATACCAAATTTCCGAATCATATGACCTCAAAACGCTATTCTTACTGTACAGGTTGAGTCCGTGGACATGCCAACCACGCCAGATGACGTGTGATGATTACTGTACAGGTTTTGAGTGCAGGTACTGTCTGTAAGAGCATTAATCTCCTATCAGAATAAACTGCTCATCCACGGTAATATTAGAACCTCGAAGGTAGTATTTAAAAATATTAGAATGAAGTTTTACCCGGGCTTACCTTTTCCCAAGCAGGAACAAAGGCGAATGATTTTTACACTCTGAAATTATTGCATTTTAGCGGATGACTCCGTTAAAAGTTATTGTCACAGCATCTCTCGCAGTTTCTTGGAATTTGGCAAACTTGTTTTTCTGACGCCACACTGTGGTTATATAGTCAAAATGAATAAACGCAAGTAACGATTCGAATCACTTCAATCCCATTCTGGATCTAAATATTGAAGGACCGCGGAAATCGTCCCATAGAATATCAGAAGATCTGTGACGTCAACGGGTTCAACAATAATTTTTAAGGTTCCTCACGGATTCTTTAAATTGAGAGAAAACTATCATGATTGAACTTAGTAATCCTTTCGACCTGGGACACTGATATTTTTAGGCACTTTTAGGAAAACGGAAGATTTTATTCATCGTATTTTTCTTGGAATTCCATTTTACCTACAATAGGTCTCACGCTGGAGTCTGAGACTGCCAAATGGTCTATAAGTACTCTCATTCAGAACGGCAGCTGATTTGAACAGAGGTGCTGATATTTATTTGCTCCCGGAAAGGGAAGTTCTATGATTTCTATGTTTAGAGCTTGAGTCTTTTTTTCTAAATTTTATTATTATTATTATTATTAGGTAATCTACCGGTTAAGGTAGGTTTTTGGATGGACTCAACTATCAAATAAACATTTTGTAACTCCAAACAAAACCCAATCCAGCAACCTAAGCTACATCAGGTCCCTATTCATCTCTGTGTACTTCTTTCCTCCCTTCATCCCGTCCAACATCCCTATCCTGTTCCTGCCCTATCCTCGCTTGCCCAACATTCTCCCCTCTATTACCCTCTTCAACATTCCACTACCGCTCAATACGCCTTTCATCCATTTTTCCTGCCTCCATAGACTTTCTCTCAACAAACCCCTCTCCTCACCCACCATCTCTAGTACCTCCTTATTTGTTTTCCTTTCGGTCCATTTCACCTTCTCCATTCTTCTCCACACCCACATTTCAAAAGCCTCCAATCTAAGTCTATCCTCCTGCTTCAGTGACCACGTTTCCGCGCCGTACATAGCTACGCTCCATATCAAAGTTTTTACGAGACTTTCTTAACCTCCCTACTCAACGTCCCCGTCATCAACTCCCTCCTCCTTGAGAAAGCCTCCTTGCCTAGCGCAATTCTTCTCCTTATGTCCCTACCACTTTGACCGTATTGGTCCAAAACACTTCCGAGATATGTGAACTGCTCTACCTGCTCTATTTTTTCCCCTCCTATTTTAATATTTAGCTTAGCCTTTTTCATTTCTAAATTTTATCTTATAGAAAATATTATACCCGAATTGCAACAACGTGTTGAGTACTTGGAATTACATTAACGAAAACAGAGCCAAATCGTTTGAATGGAGAACTCTCTAGGATTTGAACTCAATTTGATAAGCATACTTAAAACTGGAAGGAAGAATTTTGATTCGCATGGGAGGAATTGAGCTCATTGTGATCAATGCCGGTAAAAAAATTGAAATGTGCATTATCATAATACCATACAGTTAGCGAAAAACATCATATTTTATGACAGAGTGATCAGGTTCCAATGAATACGGCTTGTCCAGTTAGAGCCGTAAAAAATATTTGTATCATTACTAGACACCAGCATCAACTTATTAAAAGCTTAAGTATTTCTTGTTTGGTGGACAAGAGTTTAAAAAGTAACGAAATATATAAAACATGGAATTATTAGTTCTCATTTTTCAGTATAAAATATATGACCGGTGTTCCTTTTAACCCAGCTTGCCCGGATAAAAGTTAAATGCCCAATAGAAAAAAGACTTTAATTATTGAAGTGTAACATTAAGGCCTTACCTTCCCGTTTTATCTTGGGCTCGTCCTCCTTTCTGTCCACATCCAACTTCCCGTCCTTCCACAGGTCTATCAGCTCCTGTAAGTAGTCCCTGCGATGGGTTCCGTCGGTTTCTCTCCGTTCCACCACGTTTGCTACTATGCTTCTGAAGAAGTTGGCAACATCAACGGGAACGAAGGGTATTTGGAGCAATTTGTTAAGCCATGGAAGCTCAAATAAGATGAGAAATAATAGAGCATTAATTGGAGAGGGCTGCATGAATTTTTTCCCCATTTTCCTGAATTCCGTATCGGGATTATTAATGGCATCACATTGTAATCCGAACGCTACCGAAGCGACCACGTCCGTCGTATAGCGTGCACATATTTCCTTAAGCTCCACTTCGTAGCCTGCTGATCCAGAGGCATCAGAATGCTTCGACAAGTATGCTCTGAAGTTATTGCAAACATCCCCTATAAGTGGATAGATTGCCTTCATTTTTCCTGAAGAAAATCCGGGAGAAAGGACCATTCTTAATTTCTTCCATCGTTCTCCACTGATGACAAAAAGATGCCTACGAGATAGAATGTCATTTGGGCTGTCCACATGCACGTCGTTGCCGCTGAAATGGGAGAAATCCCTTATCAGTATATTTCTGATGAGTTCCGGGTCCCGCAGAACGATTGCTGGCTGACAGAACTTGTAAAACCCGACGTATTTCTTGCCCTCGGCCCTTTGATATATATCAGCCATCACTTCTCCTAAGGCTTTGCGAAGAAAGGCAGCGTTTGTTAAACTCCCGAAGAACGGTACTGTTGAAGCAGTTGGAATACCTCGTCGCTTCCAGTACGCCATGGGTAACACAGCGTACCAAATAAATGCCAAGAGGAACATGATGCCCAAAGTGGCCGCCACGTCCATCCAGGTCCACTCCAAGCCGAGGTACCCCATGGCTTCCTGTTGAGAGAAGGAAAGAGAACCATTACAACGGAGACGAATTTGAAGACTTTTCTTGATTCAAATATAAGCTGTTCCATCATTTTTTTCCTATGATCACTCCTAATTTAGAATGAACTCTAATGGCTTTTAAATAACCGACATGAGTTTTCTTGGGTGATTAATTGGAGGAAAAATACATGGATGTGTGATGGTGAAGGGAGAATTTTCATTCATTTATTAAAGGTAATACTATAAGACCGTACTAAAAAAAAGTGGTGATCTAATGTAACAACATAAGAATAGTAATCTTAACCAAAATGTTCAAAAAGAAAAATCGTTAACATATTCTTAAATCCACTATGAAACGTTTTATAACCCCATAAGAGAAACTCGAGGAGACTTCATCTCTCACAACCACGATTAAATGAAACGATTGGAATATCCAAATTAAAAAGGTCACGATCTCTCCCACGATGTAACGCTGGAAATCACTTTGTATATATGCACTCCTACAAAATATGTGAAAGGAAAGTTTCCAGCCAAGGTATCTTCAAACCAGACTGTATTAACATCCTTTCCACAACATCGGAATAAATATATGCCCAATTCTAAATATCTGTAATTAATCTGCATGAATTAGGATCGACATCATTTTACGAGAAAGTTACGTTTGATAGAAGAGGATACGATAGGAAGAGAGAACGTGAAACTGAGACTGTTTGCAGATTACATATGAGTATGGGATGCCAGAAGATAGAGCCAGTGTTATACTTAGGCCAGATAATGCAACTTGATATTCAATAATGAAAGGTGTGAAATGCTAGTGATGAAAAGAAATGGAGAAGCATAAAGCGATGTATTGCTTCAGGACTCCTACTTGAGAAGGGCCAGTCAATTCAAATTACTCGGAAGTTTAATATCAAGAAAAGAAACGATTGATGAAGAACACACATTGGTAGAGTCCTATCCAATCGGACCAGAGACCTGAATTGGAATAAATGTGCTCCAATCAGGTGTAAGCGTACTTCATTCCTATTTTGACACATGGGCGGAGACGTGGACGGTGAGAAAGACAAACGAGAGTAGGATACAGGGTACGGAGATGAAACTTATGAGGAGCATGATTGGCAACACTCTTAGTGATCGATTTAGAAATGGGAAAGTGAGGATGGAATTGAGTAGTGGAGGGTGAAATTGCGCGGAAACATGAAGAGGAGGCTTGAGAACGCTTTGTCAAGGAAACTATTTGAGTTGTGAGTAAAGGGAATTAGACCAATAGGAAGGGGAAGTATGATTTGGAAAGATATGTCGAAGGATATGGAAGTGAGAGTTGAGGTTTGGACCTATATTGATTAAAGGAAAAACTTCACGAACAGAGTGTAGTGGAGGAGAGTTTCAACACGCCGGCCAGTTAGAGGGATGGAACGTATCAGAACAAGTATCCATGTATCGTTTCACAAGTAACGTATCTACTCTTTACATCTACTTCATCTACATCTACATAATACCCCACAAGCCGCCGCAAGGGCGTGTGGCGGGAGGTGTTAGGTCACCACCCAAAAAAGGAAAAAAGAAATACCACATTCAAAACCAACACACACATGCAAACCCCAATCCACAGCAGTACACACATTCATCGTAACATCCCATCATTCGACGCGCACGCAAACACACATCTACCTCCCTTGACTCCACAAGCATGCCAGTACATACGCTTAACTACAACAAATAATTTTACCCTAGGATGCAGCAAGAAATTTATCAAGAACGTGCAAGCTAGTTTCTAGCAAGTAGCCAGGCGAAACACCACCACCACAAGAACGTTCCACACAAAACTCTCTCCCACCCAAGGTGAGGAAACTTTTGTTTGAGACGAACTTCCCCAAAGGTTTAGTAAATTTTCTTCCGATTATATTGGTCACTAAAGTCAATAGCAAGGTACCAAGAACGTGTATGCAAAAATGAAACTGGTCATTGTTGGAGACGGAAGTTTTCGAATTTCATTGTCAAGAGCATGATAGATCTGAGAAGGTATCTTCAAGTTAATCTGAGACTCAGGAACAGTGTGGCGGAAGTTCACTTTCTGGTCAGATTGAGTTAACAAACTTTCGGAGTTCCTAATAACCGCTCGCATGCACTGGGACAGTTATTATATTATTGCTAATGAAATAAATATTGAAAGTCAAAGTTTAGATAGCAAGCTGGGATAGCGATGCTAACAAAGATTATGTGAAATAATTTTTATTGGGCTCTCCTATCATTATTAGAGGGATAGACTTTGATTCTGACGTCCAAGCATCTATAGTATAATTCCCACGAGTATTTTCCAATCGATTAAAATCACAGTAACCCTACCAAAAGTTACTTTGACAAGTGAGGGTGGAACTTCCAAAATTTTAGTATGTACTGCAGTAATTCACTTTGGCGTTTATAATCGGTTAAATATCTTCTTGCTAAAAGTCGTTTGATATCACCACAAAATTTTATATCACAGGCCTTAGTCAAAATATCTCTGTAATCTTTTATCATGCCTTACATTTTACATCTCATATATAATGTTCATGATTGCGAAGATGGATGAGAGAAGAAGATGGAAAAATGTAAACACAGAGTTAGGCAAAATGAAGTACAAAGAGTTAAACAATAAATTGAGAAGGGCCACAAATAAAGCAAAAGAAGAATGGTGGAGAACGCAATGCGAGGATATGGAAAGTTTACAGAAGAAGGGTGAAATTGGTGCTCTATACAGCAAGGTTAAGTTATTATCGGGAAGTAAGAAGGCAAGATCTGTGCTAACAGTTAAAGATAAGTGGGGTAGGGTAATAGTTGAACCAGAAAAATCCAAGAGAGATGGAAGGAATATATAGAAACACTGTATGGTAAAGAACTTAGGCCGACAAGGTTAGACATAGAAAAGGAACATGACGTAGAAGAAGATAGCTTAGGTCCAGGCATACTCGACGATGAAATAGAAAGGGCATTAAAGGAGATGAAAGCAAATAAGGCTGTGGGGGTGGACAATATTCCTGTAGAAATGTTGAAATGGTTAGGGAAAGGTGGGAAGAAGGCCATATATGGACTGATTCGTAGTATCTATGAGGAAGGAATCTGGCCGGAAGATTTTGTGAGATCGGTGTTAGTTCCTATTCCAAAAAAGGCAAAGGCTTCGTCATGTGAGGATTACAGAACAATAAGTTTGATATCCCACGCAGCTAAAGTTATTCTCAGGATCATCAACAAAAGGATAGAGAGTAAGGCAAATGATTACTTAGGGGATGATCAGTTTGGGTTCAGGAAAGGAAGAGGTACGCGTGATGCCATTGCAGTAATGAGATCACTAGTCGAGAGGAATATAGAATACAATCAGGACGTTTTTGCCTGTTTTGTAGATTTCGAAAAAGCGTTTGATAGAGTGAATTGGGAAAAATTAATGCGTGTATTGCAGAAAATAGGAATGGATTGGAGGGACAGGAGACTGATCCGCAACCTGTACATGTCTCAGACTGCTCAGGTGCGAGTGGGGAACGGAGAGTCTGGATGGGCAGTGTTAGGAAGAGGTGTAAGGCAGGGTTGCCCATTGTCACCGGTACTGTTCAACGTATATGTAGAGGAAATGATTAAAGAGGCATGGGAAGAACTGGAGGTAGGAATGAAAGTCGGAGGGGAACTCGTAAAATCGGTTAGGTTTGCTGATGACCAAGCATTAGTTGCTCAGTCAGCCAAGGGGTTGCAAGCATTGTTGAGTGAATTGGAGGTTCAGTGCGATAAATATGGGATGAGAATCAATATTAATAAAACAAAGGTTATGCGATTTTCCAGAAAGAAAAAGGCTAAGCTAAATATTAAAATAGGCGGGGAAAGAATAGAGCAGGTAGAGCAGTTTACATATCTCGGAAGTGTTTTGGACCAATACGGTCAAAGTGGTAGGGACGTAAGGAGAAGAATTGCGCTAGGCAAGGAGGCTTTCTCAAGGAGGAGGGAGTTGATGACGGGGACGTTGAGTAGGGATGTTAAGACAAGACTCGTAAAAACTCTGATATGGAGCGTAGCTAGGTACGGCGCGGAAACGTGGTCGCTGAAGCAGGAGGATAGACGTAGATTGGAGGCTTTTGAAATGTGGGTGTGGAGAAGAATGGAGAAGGTGAAATGGACCGAAAGGAAAACAAATGAGGAAGTACTGGAAATGGTGGGGGAGGAGAGGGGTTTGTTGAGAGAAATCCTATGGAGGCAGGAAAAATGGATGAAAGGCGTATTGAGCGGTAGTGGAATGTTGAAGAGGGTAATAGAGGGGAGAATGTTGGGCAAGCGAGGTAAGGGTAGGAACAGGATAAGGATGTTGGACGGGATGAAGGGAGGAAAGAAGTACACCGAGATGAAGAGGGACCTGATATAGATTAGTTTGCTAGGTGGGGAGTCACAAAATGTTTATTTGATAGTTGTGTCCATCCAAAAACCTACCTTAACCGGTAGATTACCTAATAATAATAATTATATAATGTTCAGGTAGTTTTTTAAAGGTATAATCATACAAATAAAATATAGATTGTTGGTATTTGTAAGTGTTTTTTTAAGCGAATGAATTTGATTTTATCATATAATTATTTCTTACTCTAAAGTTTTCCTTTAAGATTTGACCTATTTTCTTTTCGGAAATATATTTATCCGAATAATTTAAGGGAAATTTACCCATCCTTTAGATCTGAGTATTAGGTGATGAATAAATTTAATTTTACTTATTAGCAAAATAATTGTCAACCTTCATGCAAATGTTAGATTTGAAAATTCAAGGTGAAGTTGTTACAGTAGATCTTTGGGTTTAGTACTAACTTTATCACGGATTTAAATCAATAATTTTGCGATAAAATATGAATGGTTATACATATTTCGAAACTACCACCTTAAGTGTTACAAATTTAAAAAATATTCGCATTCAAAATCCACGAGATTCAGTGGAATATCAAATAAATAATTTTTAGCAGGACGACTTTATAAATGTCATCAATTCTCGCAGTTTTCTGTGGGGTGAATGTATAATCGGATTATGATTTAGTTATTAGCTCTGACGTTAACTTTGGTCTATTTCTTATAAGATAAAGGTAATCCATTAGATAATAGGCGAGAAAAAATTCTAAGAACTACGTACGAGGTGATAAATTAATAATGCGAAAGAAGCAGAGTTGAAAGACTCAGTTCTAGAATATAGAAAAATTTTAAATTGAAGGAGTAATTGATGCCGTGTGCAGAAAGGTGAAAGAATTGCTAGGAAGTAAAGAAAGGGAAGGCCTATCGGACGGAGAAGAGGGAAGACGATTAATTTGGTAAGTTTTCTAGAAAAATGCTCAAGTATGGCTACTAGATAAGAAAAATTGTCGGGGAGAATCAAGCAAATGAAATCTGATTTGCGAAGTTTACAGTATTGTAGCATATTACCCTAGGGATTTTAGTCTTTGCATTACAGTATCAGTGTGAGAGACGTGATATGAAAAAAAAACAATTTCAAAGGAGCAGGAATTGGTTAGAGGGTATTCAAATAAAGATATGAAGGGAAGGTAAGAAATTGATTTGATACGGAGTGAGGCGTTGTATCTTTTCACAGTGCCCATGAGCTGAAAATGGACATAGCATAGAAGAGTTTGAGGTGTTAATGTGGATACAGTAAGGTTATCGAGAAGAAGGAAAACGATTGAGTATTAGCATGATTTGTAAGGATCGAAACTTGTTAACATTAGAAGAAGGTTGAAAAAAATGCATGAAAGGGGTATTAAAGGTAATTCAATGGTGAAGGCCATGACTAAAGGGAGGATATTAAGCAAGCCGACTGGAGGGAGGAAATGAATTGCAATTTTAGAGGGCACAAAGGGAGACTAAACTAGTGGAACTGAGAATGTGAACTTGAAGGATGATATAGTACATTGAAAAATCTGTTTATGTCGTGCAGATCTTTAGAGTGCAGTGCTAAGCTTCTTAGAATCATTTGAAAACGTTTTTAGGATCTAACTCACTGGCAGACCACATAGAAGAAGATGTAAAATAGTACACGCATTATAATTAAAAAATAATTGAGTTACTAAATATCTGCTGCTATTGTTCTTCAGCGAAATATATTTAAGTTGGTCATTTACACATATTGATGCACAATATATATATACACTGCTTAAGGACGTAGCTCGCCTATGAGTCTTTCCTATGTCTGTTACTATTAAGTTTTATTCATTCTCCTCTTCATGCTAGTTAGTACCTCGCGTTTGTATTCCGCCTTAGTCCACCTGTACGGACATTATTCCAAATTCACGCATAATCTTTCCAATTGTATGCCATGTAATAACTTTCCTCCGCCTAGTTTAACTTAGTTTCTAAATGAGCCGTTACCTGTCGGCTTTAACCATCATTGTAACCTCTGTTATAGCATAGTTTACTCTTCATCTTAAGTTTCTCGTTTCTCACAAACAACACGCACACGGATGAGAGGTTTTTTGGAATTTCATGGTTTTATCTTGTATGTTAAATGACCGTTAGGATGGGTTTTCGCTCACCGGGATGGTGTATATGTTCCCGTATGGGCCGACAATGAACGCTGGACGATAATATAATATAAAGACATTTTTACCCATTGAAAAAGAAACATTAAATTCATGACTGTTTTTAACTGGAGATGAATTTTATCAGCAAAAAGTCTGGCATTTGATTATGGGAGGAAAGGAACTCGTGTCGCTGCTTAAGCAAAACTTATTTAGAGTTAATCCAGAAATACGCACGTTTAACAGTGACCGAAGTAGCATGCACTGAATGTTGATAAAAAATGACAGTTTCAAGTATGTACGTGGATATATTTTTCAAAGTATTTATTTCAGTTAGGATATATTGTTACCAATTGCTATGATTTTCGGTGTAATTTCCCAAGTATCACTGAACCGGCTGAAATCTTACTCTCGGCTGAGAAGAAAGATAATAATCCCTTGATGTGATATGTGACGAACCGCACGTTTTATGAGCGACCGGAGAGTCTGCAGCTTCTCAATAGGAACCCGTATTTGAATACGTTACGTTATGAAGAAAAAAAAGAGCAGCCCAAAATGCTTGTCAGCTAATAATTTGTCCCAGGGTCACCTTCGGCCTATACCTACTCCGTGATATGTTGTTTAACAAGTTGGCATTGAGGGCGTGGCAGCCTTTTAGGCAGAGCGTTGGACTGCTGAGAGACTGAATTGTCACGTGTCCAATTCCTGTGTTACACGTCATCTAAATATACAAGGGAATGTACCTTCTAGTCACCAGTACTCCGGGGAAACTGGAAGATTAGTTCAGGTAATGTTCCGGTCCCTCCTACGCTGAATTTTTTAAATCTAAAATCTTAAGCCCTGGTTAGATAGTACTTATCCAGCCCAACAGTTCGAATTGTTTACTTTGGTACCTTAAGTGGGCATTACTCTGTCGAAGTCGTAATCGAATGACGTCGATGAGTTTAGGCTAATTTTACCAGTCGCTACAATAGTCTTATGATTTCCCTGGAAATGCTTCAATTTAAAACAATTTTTTAGCAAACCAATTTAATAATTGCCCTTCAATGAACGGGCAAAACTTAGTCTGGGTCTGATGACGAAATATTAGCTTAGTTAGAGGTATCCCCGAGGCCGTCAAAGGGAATATATTTTTATCTTTTGTTATTGTTAATAATAAAACAGTATATAACAAGTCAAAAATGTAAATTTGGATAAAGAAATTACTTACAAGGAATGAAATCTTGTGATAGAATTTTTAGGGTTAAATTAATAAGTAACCCCGATCTAGTATCAACATAAATAGTAATAAAGTTGAAACTCTACCTAAATCTCTAGTGGAAAGTGGTTAGATATTATTATGATAATGCATAAAAATGTATGTGGGTGGCATATATTCATATTAATGTGTGTAAACCAATAATATATGTGACCGATCCTATTGATAATTTTCCGTCGTTGATTCCTCAATTGGTAAAAGCAATCCGAGGTCAAGTGGTGAGCCTGTGTTTCACCTTCTATTGATACCATGGTACCATGTATCTGTGGTTGATTATTCTTTGGGAAACATGTGTAGTACTTAGTAAAAATAGTGTTCCTTGAGGACACGTTTCGTATTGAAAACCATAAATGGCGCAGGGAAGAGAACTGTCCCTCCTACCGTGGGTGCGTGATTTCATGCGCCATATGGCTCTAGCACGTGCCGAGCTCTAGTCTCTCATATATGAAATCATCCTCCGGGCTGTTGCCTTTTTTATATGCCTATTCCAAATATGGAACTGCAAACACTTCACAGTATTGTTACAATGGAAGAAATTAATCAAAAATATTACGTTGCCGCGTATAAAATTTGATCTATGACCATGATTTCGTTACAGAGTAACCATCATCAGATCATGATCACGACCTGAGGATGCTTGTTGCGCCGTAACAAAACCGCAGTCGTCGATTGGATTTGATAACTGGAAACGCAGTACTATGCATCAATATTTTCCATCGAAATCATGATGAAATGTCACAATCCGAAATCCGAATCCGGAAAATGTATTTGACCTTACAGTATAATTTAGATAGGATTTACTAATGGCTAAACAACAAAGCGTTTATGCTATCAACGCACTGTATTCGCCGAAAATTGCCTTATATTGCCCAATCCTCTGAATATAGGGGAAGCGCGTTGCGGACTTGTGTACACTCATGTAAGCTGAAGATCCTCGTCGATTAAAATTCATTGCGCTATCTTGGTGGAGCGGAGGGAAGCTGGGAGGCAAACTTGGCGAATTTACGCTGCAAATAGTTTTGAAGGGGAAACAAATACTACTGTAAATGTAAAAAAATAGTTTGGTGCTAAGTTACTCGGTGCAATTAGTTAGAATTAATATTCATTCCATTATGAAATCCATCGGAGAAAGGCTGGGCAAATGATATATAAGGGCAACCAATACACAATGTATATATTTGCGTAGAAAAATGCGTAAAGGATACGAATTTCCTACCTGTTACAAAAGTCTGTTGATCAATAAAAGCAGAATGACACTTAATTCTAAGCAGCCGTGCTAGCCTCAAGGTGTGGCCTTATTGTCATTCCAGGATCAGAGTTAAGCGGTTACGTCAACCATGGCTGTTGGGTAGCCGTTAATACTCAAGGAGCCGGAGTGGCTTCGAAAATCTCTAGTTCTTATTTGGGTTGTTAAATAAATACATGCTGAAGACCTTTTTCGTGTGGGATACTCTCAACCACTTTGTTGATATTAATTGTACGTCGTGTTTCGATATTTGATATAGATCAGCCGAGGGTGTGGAGGATGCGGTTTAGCGTTCAAGGTTCAAGGGGAACTCTAGCGTATGACCTACGTATTTTATGCGCATCAATAATCTTAAATGTTAATCACATTAAATACTCTCCACATCTTAGGTTTCATTTGCTGGCGTTGTGAATATTGTTAACGCGACAAATTTAGCTAGAATTTTTGCTAGAAAACTTTGATCGTGTTAATGAGACGTAAAGCAATAACTTAATAATAGTTCAACCGTTCATAATATATCATCTCCCATGGAATGATATGATATCTACGAGATGTGGTATACATATAGATTGGAAGAAAATATTTATTTTCAATAGCATAACAGACAATCGATCTTTTCTTTTAAAAAGAGGTTGTATAATTTAACTTGACTGAAGTCAGAAATATTAGTAATTTTAATTTTATGTAGAAATGCTTTTAATTAGTATCTTGCATTCAAACTGTAAGCATAAAAAGTGCATGGTAATATCCAAGTAAGCAAAAGATTTTCGAGTAATTGTAAGCGAACGATTGTCATCAAGGAGCATTTGAAGATATTAATAATGCTAATACAGGCATATTGACAAGACTAAATTAACAAAAAGGGCGCGTCAGTTAAAAATTATCGATAATGATATAAATTACGGGATCGATTACGAAATTATGATACAATGGATGAGCTATCGCCACGTTACATTCTATATTTATCTGTGTAACTGACGCTTCCACGTTTCTTTTTGAGAAATATAGTATTTACATATATTGAAAAAATATGATTTTTCTAGACTTTTCTGCCTCTTGAGAGTGAATCAGGTGTCTGCTTTGCGTAACCCTGAATTGCTTTCTAGATTAGGTCTTGAGACTGATGTGAACATCTTCGGCAATGATACGTAACCCCTCTTTCAATTCTTCATGCCGGTACAGACTAAATATTTGCACGTAACTTTTCGACTAACCCGACCTCCGAGTTGATAGCTGTGAGTTTTTCTTTTGTTGTTTTGACTCCGATAATAATCGTGGCGGTCTTTATAAATTAGTCTTCATGAACACCAGAAAAAAAATCGGAATTCTCTTCCTATCGATGCGAAGAAATGTTCGAATTATTACAGAAATAAACCAATTTACTCTGGAACCTTGAAGGATAATGAAATCATGAAATCTTTGAATGTTTACTCACTTGATTCTGTCCCACCTCCGCCTCTGCGTTCCCAAGCTCGGGCACGGGTGTAAAGTAGATGTATCCGGAGTCGACTGTCGTCGTCGGAGCAGCGAAGCCGAGTGTTCGCGAACTATCGTCGACTCAAGGCCATATCAATGTAGGCCCAGGCGACAAGCAACTGCGGGAGCGTCGTTCGCTCGCCTGCCCAACTGCGTCACTGGGACCTTCAAAAGCCCACTCCTGAGTAAGCCTTAAAATCTGGTGGTGTATGAACTGGACGTTAACGATGCTGGTTGTTCCCCACATTTGATCGCGAAAACGACTTCTCAACACTCCCACAGAAAGATTTCCTGAACATATTGAAGAGTGCCATCCCCATCCTTTTTCGGTCCAAATGAACATCCTCGTGGGTTTCACAAAGGAAAAGGTTTGAATTTGAATTGGTGGTTGGGTGGACCCCCTCTTATAAGGCCAAGCCCTTACCAACATGGTTTTTGGATTTCTATCCTGAAATTATTTAAGTTATGAACCGTGGTGCTGGCAATTTTTCCGTATCGCTTCTAAGGTAATATTCATTTGCAGAATTTATATATATTCCAAACTCCAATTTCCTTATAATTATTAAATTTCACTACCCACATAAGCCACATAGGAAGAAGTTGCATAATGTTTCTTAGTGGAACAGTGGAGCCAATTCGATTAATCGCAACGGAGATTATCTAGAATCAGTACTTTATACAATGCCTAATCTAATAGCACTATCAGTTCCCGATTTTATCGTGAGATATCTTACGAATTTGGGCATTTTTTGGGAGTTTTTGAAATAAGAGACAACCACTGAAATTAGGATGTGTGCACTGTATCTCGGCTGAGAACTGTCGTTTACCTTTACAAATACCAATCGAAGAAACAAAAATTTTAACGTTGTCTTTAAACCCGACCAATAACATTAAATTTATCGAAATGATCCATGATCAATTTAAAGCTGTTGGCTACAATTTTCTCCTCACCGTGTAAATAAATATTCCTAGCCTCAACGGAGAATTATTAGGGTAAATTTTCATTGATAATTTTCTACAATGGAAATATTCTGGCGTTTCGAAGTGATAAACGTTTTTGTTGTGAAAATTTACACCAATTCTTCCCGTGAAAATTTACACCAATTCATTTCCACTTATTCACCCCTATTTTGACTCACGGATCCTGTTTTCCAAGAGCCAAGATTTCATCTTCATTGCGCAGTAGATGAAATTATACCTACGTTTATATGTATTATACATTAATGTTAAAAAATTCTTGTTTCGATCCCTACTTAACTATCGATTTTATTCTTCGATCTTATACCATGTTTCTGCGGTAGCAAATTGACCCTAAATGATTCGCGATGCCTCCTGTATCAGCAGATGACGTTTCATCAGGTCATTGGAAGGAGGTTTATTGTACGTGTTTAATTTAGGATACAGGAGTATTTGTAATCATTTTAAGCTGTGCTTGGTTTTGATTTTTTAACAAAGTATCTGGCGTTCAAAGTTGACGGTGCGAAAACATTTTTGGGTAAAAACCACTTTTGTTATTTTCCCCTCTGGAAAATGAAAATGAAATGAATTTTTCTGCTGGCTCATCCTTGTGTCGAACAAATTCCACATGACGCTTTAGTAGCACGTGTTGCACAATACATGTATTTTGCCAATAGAAATTAAAATTTGGAGAGCGTTAATACGAGAGTGATCTCAAAAGTTCTCGGCCTGATGATGAAAATGATAATTCATGCTTTAAAACAATTATTTTTCAACATTATCGCCTTTAATATTGAACTGGGGAAGCATAGGAGGATGGAGAGTGTGTCTGACATGCTAAAAACGCTGGGCTGGGAACCTCTACAAACTAGAAGGGAAGTAAGCAGACTTAGTGGAATTTTCCGCATTCTGAATGGGGAGAAAGCTTGGGCAGATCTTAGAAAAGAGGCGGGGAACCGGAATTTTATTGGGAGAAATGACCACAAATTTAAGGTAAAATTCTGGGCACAAAGAACGAATAAAAAAATTTTCTTTTCTAAATAAAACATTTGTTGATTGGAACAACTTACCTGCAGATATTTTTAAGCCCTTTCCTACCAGAGTGCAAAATTTTAAGAAAAGATGTAAACAACTTCTGTAATCATTTGATTGATGTGTTGTATAAAATTAAATGTAACAGCTTAATTTGTTTCTTCTTGCTGATTGGGAAACATATGTGAATGAGATGGGGATTTTCTTTTTTTTGTGTGTGTTACAGATTGGTGTTTGGAAATTTCCTTAAAGTGTATTTTTTCTGACTGATTTTATTTATAAAATTTTGTGATATTGATTGGATTTCAGAAATCATTTTATTTTTCCAAGGCAAGTTTATTGTAATACTTGGGACTTGTGTGCCACCTGACATTTGTCTATTTGCACATGTACATTTTAATAATAATATTAATATATTTCATCCAGCGGATTTCTAAGCCATTATCCCGTCTCTCCAGGTTTTGGTTTGTCAGTCGGCCAAGGGATTACAACCATTGCTGAGTGCATTGGAAATCAGTGCAATAGATATTGGATGAGAATCAGTATTAATAAAGCTAAGGTTATGAGATTTTCCAGAAGGAAAAGGCTAAGCTAAATATTAAAATAGGAGGGGAAGAATAGAGCAGGTAGAACAGTTTACATATCTCGGAAGTGTTTTGGACCAACACGGTCAAAGTAGTAGGGACGTAAGGAGAAGAATTGCGCTAGGCAAGGAGGCTTTCTCAAGGAGTAGGGAGTTGATGACGGGGACGTTGAGTAGGGATGTTAAGACAAGACTCGTAAAAACTCTGAAATGGAGCGTAGCTATGTACGGCGCGGAAACGTGGTCACTGAAGTAGGAGGATAGACGTAGATTGGAGGCTTTTGAAATGTGGGTGTGGAGAAGAATGGAGAAGGTGAAATGGACCGAAAGGAAAACAAATGAGGAAGTACTGGAGATGGTGGGTGAGGAGAGGGGTTTGTTGAGAGAAATCGTATGGGGGCAGGAAAAATGGATGAAAGGCGTATTGAGAGGTAGTGGAATGTTGAAGAAGGTAATAGAGGGGAGAATGTTGGGCAAGCGAGGTAAGGGTAGGAACAGGATAGGGATGTTGGACGGGATGAAGGGAGGAAAGAAGTACACCGAGATGAAGAGGGACCTGATATAGATTAATTTGCTAGGTGGGGAGTCACATGGAGGATGGACGGGATGGAGAGGATGTTGGACGGGATGAAGTAGGTACACAGAGATGAAGTGAGACCTGATGTAGAGTAGTTTGCTGGATTGGGTTTTGTTTGGAGTTACAAAATATTTATTTGATCGTTGTGTCCATCCAAAAACCTACCTTAACCCGTAGATTACCTTATAATAAAAATATCCCGTCTCTGTAGTGTTCCTCCGGAAGTGCTGCAAAGTACTCGTCTACAACCGTATTCGCTTCTTGATTACATGAAATATGTTGACCAGCAAGGAAACTAATGTGTTTTCGGAAGAGGTGGAAGCCCGAGTGGGCCAAACCCGGGGAATAAGGTGGATGTTCTAACACTTCTTAGTGGAAGTTCCTCGATTTTCCAGTCACCAAGACACTTTTATGGGCAGGTAAATTTTTCTTTGCAATATGGATATTTGCGTCCAGTTTCGTTAGAAGTTTAGAATAGTAGCCCCCAGTTATTATTTTAACTTTTTCAAGATAGTCGATCGACAGAGTTCCTCTCGCATCCCAAAAAACCCACGCCATGACCTTTCCCGCCGATGGCACTGTCTTCGCCTCTTTAGAGCTAATAATCAGCATCTACCCACTGCATGGATTGTCGTTTCAATTTTGGTGTGTGATGGCGAATCAATGCTTCATCCAGTGTCACATATCGGCGCAGAAAATCCCTTTTGTTTATCGTAAAGCGCGCGCGCCATACACTGTTTGGAAAGTATCTTCCGAATGCGTTTGTGATCCAGCGAGTGCGCGTGCGCGGCGCCCATCTTCCGCAAAACTTTGTCATGTGCAATTATGACCTCGTACGATATGTAACCGACGTATTCTTTCTATATCCCTTCATCATTACAAATGTTACACACGTTCGTATCCGCTGATCTTCCATAATCGTATCTTAAATTCTTCTTCTTCAATGATTTCCGGTTTGGTTGCTCTTCTCGGGTGTTCATCACGTGGATCATCTTAGAGGTTTTCACGGCCACGTTTAAACTCGACCTCCCATTTCTTCACGGTGCAAATTGAAGGAGAAGCGTGCCCAAACATAATTACAACTCTCGAATGAACATTGGTTTGAAATAAACCTTCTTTTACGAAGAATTTCATCATTTCACGATTCCTCGATTTTTTCGATTTCTAAAAACACACACATACCATGACTGATTCAAACGACTGCTTAGCGGAAATAGAAGTACTTGCAATTTCACACGGTGGCTACTCACAGTCGTACCAGCATGAGAGAAAAAAATCGTGCGAGTAGTGTTGTCATTTATGGGAGAGACCGAGAACTCTTCAGACGAACCTAGTAAGAGGTCAGGACAATAAAAACGTAAACAATTAAAATAATGGAGAGTATTCTATCTGCTATGCAACGTAGATGAACAAATGTGAGATGACTTTTAAAGTATTTACTGGGCTTTTGGAAATATTGCGAGGTAATTAATTAATCCCAGTTCTTTCTGGGTTGGTTGACCATTAATATCATAGTTAAATATCACATTCATAATCAAATAGAAGTTAATTTTCGTGCATTTTAGCTAGAAAGTACCGAAAGAAGTAACCGTTGTCCCTAGTCCAACTATAGCAAATTTTCCAATTTCCCATTTTTTTCTGTCGCCAGTAGTTAGTTCTGGGACTCGCTAGACAGGAGTCCTAAGAGTTGGAGTCGATGACATGCATATAGGAAACATGAGAGTCACTGAACTTATGGACCAGGTAAACTGCGGTTCACGAAGTACATTGCTTCGGCCCGAAAAAGGTGCCACAGTCAGTTATCTTTTAGTGGAACTCATAAGGACATACTTCTCTCTTTGAATTCAATCAACTAGCTGAGCTAAATGCATTCTTATGTCTTTTGTGCCAAGTTCGGATTTGATCAATTGATTTCTTCCCCTACCTGAAGTTGGCCACCATTAGCTCCAACAGTCTGCGGTTAATATTACCCATTATCTTTACATTAAAAAAAATATGACGTATGTTCCCACGGATAATGCAATCGTAATAGATAATCGAGAAAAATCCATTATTCTGAGGTGCCTTTATTGATAGCTTGCTGCTTTGGTTTGGATCGATTGTCCCTCCCTTTCTTTTGTGTCTTAAATGCGGTAGTTGATGGCATGCATTTCACGTTTTACTTAAGTATTCATATATGTTTCCATTTAATTAAATGGTGAGCTGTGACTTGATCGTCATAATGGTTTTTGAGGCGAAGAATGAGAGTATCAATAATTTCATTCGGTTTGATGGGAAATAGGTATTCACTGCTAATTCTAAGAAACTGCGTACAGTGAGTGTACATTTTATTTGTGAAAAATAATGTATTACATGGTAAACTATGTGACATACTGGGTAGAGATTTGCAGAAAGGAGCATTGTTAATTATTACCTTACATACGGAGTAGTGGAGCTCGTTGCCTCTTCGTTCCTACTTATTTTTATTTTTAAAGATATCACATCTTTAATGATTTTAGAGTTTTCGATTTCGTATTCTAATCCACAGTTTATCTTTTGAAGTAAACAAAAAGTTATTTGGATCAACTTTTATTGGCTTTTTGGTGCGCTCAGATGGAAACACCTCGTAATTGGCCAAAACCGTTGCTATCGCGGATTTAGTCTGAGCTAAGCCAAATCTTATACCTGTGAAAGAAGAAAATTTGCAGGATTAAATAAGTCGTGAAATAACCTTTCATAAAATGTTTCATCATTATCTTACACCATTATGGAATCAATTTTGAATTATAAAGGTCCTAAATTGTATTACCAACTAAGTGCAAACTGTGTTCCTCTTCTTCTTCCACAGATGTGTCACAAGGTGTGATACAATCATGCGATAAAATGTATGTAAAAAATGAAAAATAATACAGCAGTATACGAGAAAGGTCTGTAACCAATTTTTTTTCAAAATTAATTTATTTTTCTAAATAGAATTATTATGGACGAATGAACTCGATTGTCAGAGACTTACTCCATTATTTCAGAATGAGGAAATGGACCTGTAATTTATTTTGCGAAAACTTTTTGAAAATCTCCCTTGACAGGTAATTTTTAGCAATAATGGGGAATATTTTACTACCAACACCTATGAGATTTACCTTGACTTTCTTCCTTCAATACGATTATTCCCTTCAAGTTAGGTGCAAACAAAAGACTTAAAGCCTAATACTTCTTAAAACATTAGAAGCCAAAAGGTTTCTAATGTTTCAGTCAATCCATCATCCAAAAAATCCAGTCAAAATCCCAAATGTATCTTACCTCAGAGACTATAGAAAGTTTTTTTTGTATCGCTAATGCTCACTGAAAACTTATTCAGTTGCTCGATGTCACTGGTGTCATCTCAATGATCCGAAAGAATTTTGTCTTGGAAGCTTTAATTGCAATTTGCTAAGTCCTACAGAATTGAAGGAGATATATGGCGTCAACGGCTGAGTGGATAGGAAACAATGGGGAAAAGTAGATTGTTCTACCGGTAGTAGAAAATGTACGGCGATGGCTTGGTGCGGTTGTAGAGTCGAAAATTAGTTATAGGAAGAACGTAAAGAGGATTGAGCGAAAGGAGGAATGAGTTGATGAGAGTAATTACTGGCTCTGTACTTGCTTTAAGGGACGTTCTGGGGGATATTTGTGTGGTCCCACCACTAAGACCAGGGGACAAACAACTCGGCTAAATAAACTTGGATATAGGACAAAGGAGCTATTAAGGCATTGGAGAAATAGTATGAGATAGGGAAGAATAGAAAACTCCAATCACCAATCTTCAAATTGTATGACTCATGATGCTTATATCGCAATGGATGGAATCGCTCAGATGCCTAAAAAGACAGCATCACTGGATAATATATAACTTTTTAAGTGCTAAACGATGTTTTTATACAAATAACGTTGCACCTTTATTGGGCAATATTTTGGATTAACATTAATTTACTATAATGCAACCATTTCAGAGAGTAAAAATCATTCGCCTTGACCGGGATTCGAACCCGGATCCCTCGATATCCGGCCGAGTGCTTTAACCAATTAAGGTACCGAGACGTCCTCTTACACTCTGAAATTTTGGGGGCTTTTAAGGAACAAGATGTTATGACGAAATACCGTACATACAATGTCACAGGCATTCGTAGTCGTGCGCGACGCGCCACAGTCCACGATGTTAATAAAGCCAATTTCAAACACTTAGGCTGTTCATACCTTAGACAAATTTCAAGAAACTGTAATAGTAACTTTAACGGAGTCACCCGCTATGTGTGCATTATAATGCAACCATTTCAGAGAGTAAAAATCATTCGCCTTGACCGGGATTCGAACCCGGATCCCTCGATATCCGGCCGAGTGCTTTAACCAATTAAGCTACCGAGACGTCCTGTTACACTCTGAAATTTTGGGGGCTTTTAAGGAACAAGATGTTATGACGAAATACCGTACATACAATGTCACAGGCATTCGTAGTCGTGCGCGACGCGCCACAGTCCATGATGTTAATAAAGCCAATTTCAAACACTTAGGCTGTTCATACCTTAGACAAATTTCAAGAAACTGTAATAGTAACTTTAACGGAGTCACCCGCTATGTGTGCACTATAATGCAACCATTTCAGAGAGTAAAAATCATTCGCCTTGACCGGGATTCGAACCCGGATCCCTCGATATCCGGCCGAGTGCTTTAACCAATTAAGCTACCGAGACGTCCTGTTACACTCTGAAATTTTGGGGGCTTTTAAGGAACAAGATGTTATGACGAAATACCGTACATACAATGTCACAGGCATTCGTAGTCGTGCGCGACGCGCCACAGTCCATGATGTTAATAAAGCCAATTTCAAACACTTAGGCTGTTCATACCTTAGACAAATTTCAAGAAACTGTAATAGTAACTTTAACGGAGTCACCCGCTATGTGTGCACTATAATGCAACCATTTCAGAGAGTAAAAATCATTCGCCTTGACCGGGATTCGAACCCGGATCCCTCGATATCCGGCCGAGTGCTTTAACCAATTAAGCTACCGAGACGTCCTCTTACACTCTGAAATTTTGGGGGCTTTTAAGGAACAAGATGTTATGACGAAATACCGTACATACAATGTCACAGGCATTCGTAGTCGTGCGCGACGCGCCACAGTCCATGATGTTAATAAAGCCAATTTCAAACACTTAGGCTGTTCATACCTTAGACAAATTTCAAGAAACTGTAACAGTAACTTTAACGGAGTCACCCGCTATGTGTGCACTATAATGCAACCATTTCAGAGAGTAAAAATCATTTCGAATCCCGGTCAAGGCGAATGATTTTTACTCTCTGAAATGGTTGCATTATAATGCACACATAGCGGGTGACTCCGTTAAAGTTACTATTACAGTTTCTTGAAATTAATTTACTATGTTAGACATTATCTGGTCAAATTTTAGCCAGTAAAGGAATGTAACGTCAAATTTAAAAGGGTTTACTCATTGAAAAAATATTATATTATGTTCAATAGATGTGAAGAGAGCTCGAAAAAGAAAATGTTATGAAAAATAAATTTTTTTACAAAAATAATTTTTTGGAATGAAAAATTTGAGGTAAAAAAATCAGTGTTTTAGAAAAGAGCTCGTCGAAAGTATAGCTTAGAAGAAGCTATAATAATTATGTTGATGAATATTTCTGCTTTCGCCCGATCGAACTAGCAACATTACTATGAAAAATACACCTTTCATGACAAATTACATCTTGAAAACATGCACGATGCAATCCATTCATGGCCGACTAATTTGTGTCCACTCCACTTTCATGGCAATGCGGAACAAATTACTCGTTGACCTCGACTATCCAATCACGTACAATGGATTAAGCAATATATCTGCGCATACATATTAACATGCAGCATCATGAAACGAACAAGTCCGCGAGTATGCCAGAAGCCAAATCTCCTTAATTAAATTCTGTAAATTTGCAGTCTCGGAATTTTGCAATTTTAGGCCATATCGTAACTTTGTACAACATGTTTCCATTGCCGTTTTTAGTTATTTTACCATTTTTTCCACACTTCTTATGACAAAATCGACTTTGTGAAATCTTAATGCAAAGGTCATCGGCCCTCGGACTCCCTGCTAGAATTTCCAAATTCAATTCCCCAAATTTTTCCGGGAGTAATAGGATTTCGCCGTAGTAGGCTTCATTTTTCTTATGAAAAAAATCCTTAGTAGTTAGTTAGATTTTTGTATAAAGTTACTTCTGTCGTCAATAAGTCCACTCCCTGACTCATATTCGTCGTTAATTTTTGCACTATTCCCTAAGAGTACTTTAATGCCGCTAATCATTCTAACTCCGTTAAATACCTTCCTAAATGATCGTCAATTGGAGGTTTATGATTGTGGAAACATCCCGCAACCTCTATTGAGAGTGACCGTTAATGGTAGGTGTAAGTAATTGTTAATGTTTAATATGACTCTTCTTGGGGAAAGTATGTCTTACCCTTTAAATGAAAGTGCCGTTATTAGAGGTTCCACTGTATTAAAACGGTTGCGGAATAACCTATTTATTTATTTAGATTTTATCGTTGCAATTAGGCAATTGCTCTGATGGCGACGGTCAAGTCTCGTCAACTGTCACTCATGACATCTACATCTATATAAAACATAATCTTACAATACATAATAATAATATTATGAAAAGAAACACTGACATGATACTGAATCTTCATCTCGAGTTAATAGCCCGTTGAAGGATGTGAATGTTGTCGCTTTTCAACTCTATTATCATCTTTTAATGGTTTCTATCAAAATGAGTAAGAAGGAGTTTAGGTTTGGAAGTTTGCCACAGACAAAGAGATAACTGGTAAAATTGAAATAAAGAAATTATATATAAGTACCTATGCAGATCCTAGGACCTTCTCCGATAGGCAGATGGACGAATCGGTGTCTCTCCTTCTTGCCTTCCTCAGAAAATCTTTCCGGATCAAACCTGTCTGGTTCCGGATAGTGTAATGGATCTCTGTGCAGGCCGTAGACGGGTACTACCACCGGCATTCCCTTTTCAACCCATGCTCCGCCTTCGGAGTCTGTTCCTTCTTCGACTGAAGGCAGCCGGTACCTCTTGGTGCAAATGCGGGTGATGGACATCGCGGGCGGGTACATGCGGAGGACCTCTGAAAACATTTCACCCGGTTTGATTATATGAAAGTAAATGAACATACCTCTTCGTCAAAATAGAGTTTTTTTTCGGGAGAGGAAATAAATAATGCCTTTCCTCTCAAGGTCCATTAATAATAATTATCAGCGTCATGAAGTATGTCTTTATTTTTTTACGATAAATACGTTATGGTTAAGATAATTTGGCTAACGATACTGCTAGCCCGCACCATCCCAAATCCTTGACGAGGCGTTTTAAATAAATATACCTGATAATAAAATGTTTACAGTAGGTATATCGTAACCGGAAATACACCCGTGCGAATTGGGTCCGATCGTTAGCTCATATACAAAATTATTTTGTACTATATTAGCAAACCTGCCACAACATTAGGTAATCCTTTTGATCACCAATGATTTCTTAGGTTTCCGGGATGAATATTTCATAAAAACATACAATATATGGAGAAACGTACAATTTTGGAGAATTTTAAATCTGTAATACATACTAGCATATTATCAAATCGCCTTTCTGATGACGTTAAGTTGAATCTACTAGTTGCATTTTATCACAACTCTTTCAAAGTATTCATAATAGTTATATTGCTGAAGATTAACTATAATAACGCTGAAAGTGAACGTCCAGCAATGTTTCCTTGTTCAAATGCAGCAATATACCAGGTATATAAGAGTGGCCTGAAAGGTTTCAGAAAATTTCAGAAAAAATGTCTTGTATCTTTGTTAGGTCGGAAACTTTTCAAACCACCCACGAAATACAAAATGATCTAATAGATATATTCTCCTTGATTATTTTTGGGGCTCACCTTGTACAATCATTTCCATGTATGTCATTTCCTGAATTCCTTCGTAAGTTAATACTCCTCCATGACGTTCCATATTCTCAAGTACTTCTTCTCGGAGCCTTTGCTGTATGTCCGGATTGTGAGCCATTTCGAATATGGTAAAACCGAACAGTGTTGAAGAAGTTTCGTAGCCATCAGTGAAGAAACCGACAGCCTGGGCAGCCACGTCATCCAATCGATCTCCCTTTAATATGCTCACAGCCTCTGCAATAATCATTTGTTTTTGTATATTTGCATGGAGATTTTCCATTAATGCCCATTAATAATAATTTGAAATACTCTATTCAATTATATTAATCTCAGTAAATGAAACTATGCGTTACGAAATTATCCGGAATTTTACCATACTTAAAATAGATTCTCCCTTTCGAGAGATTGATTTGACTCTTCACATTATGATCAAGGAGTTGACAGCTCGTATTTTCAATTCAAGTCCATATTTTTTCTCACAAAAAAATGGATGAAATTTATGCCAGCGTATGCTTTAATGACATAATTTTCTTTTCTCGAATCAATTTGTAATCAATCATACACCAGTGAGCTCAAGGCCACCACCCATAAATGTATTCATCGGGTATAAAAGAAATGGATTTTTTCCATGTTGCAGTTGAAGGCCATTAGCATTACCCTTGCCCTGTGAATTTTTTCATCCCCTAAACTTTATTTTACTTAAACATGTCAGCAATGCGTAAAGGTTTTCATTAGATATCACTTAGATAAGGGATGAAAAACGTACAGTTCGAGGACCTGATCTGGCTATACCATCATCTTGATCTATGCCCCAGCAATCTTTTCACAAGACAACAAATAGTAAGAAGAAAATAACAACAATTTTGTACAAATTTATCCTGTGTAAACGTTCACTAGAGATCGGTGTAGACTTCATGGATACTTGAAATTCTCTTATCTATATCTTTTTTATATTTTTTTCTTTTTTTAATCACTATGTAATAATTTATGACGTGTCTTATATTATGCATGCAAAATCCTAAAACCAGTTGTATGATTTTTTCTTGGGCAATCAAATTTTTTACCATCAACAACGATGATTTAGTTCCGTGAGAGGGTAACTCAATGAAAAAGTTTACTTTTTTCGAAAAAAATTGAATTTTGGGGAAGTAGGAATATTGTTCGGGGAAAGAGAAATGTTGTTCATGCAATTTAGTGCATTGAAATTTAGAACCAAAGAAAATAACCCTACAAAGTGTTTAGTAATATAATTTTAAAATAAATATTTCTGTTAAAATAATAATCCCCACCTATAAGAATTCAAAATAGGCTCTAAACATAAGTAGTTTATTAGGTACCATTAAAACCAGTTATTAGAATTATGTTGAATTTAAGTTGACTTACGCGCGAGGATTATATTTGGTGAAAATCATAAATACTTCGAAATATTTGTTTTGGCATGTTTTCGCTGTGTTGATTTCTGATATTTGCACGGAAAACATATTTCAGTGATCAATAATCAATAAGGGTCAGTTGGAAGAAGGGTCTACTTAGTCTCAATGTCGTTCCAAAACAGGTGTGTTTTTATTATTAAATCAAAACTATGATTATTACATGCGTACGGTTAAATTTCATAGTAAGGGTAACTCTTTCTCTCACAGGAACTGCAAACAAGAGTTGATAGACCGATAAAAAAAATACGAAGCCTACCCTTAATTTTCAACTGATTAGTGCTTAAATTTCAAAGTAATACTTTTTAATTAAATAGAACCTAAAATATTTTAATTCGTTGTACAGGCAATTGCTACTCAAATATGTCGCTGGAGAAAAAAATGAATGCGAAAAAAAGTACTAAGGCTTTTGAAAATTATTCGTGAACAGTTTCTAATGGCGCTGGATAGCCCATGCACACCAGGTGTCTAATTTTCATTCCCTTGTAAAGATGACAAAATTTGTGGTTATTTAAGTCAGGGCTCTCAAATGAATTCCAAAGCACGTTGGATTGCCAATGAAAATCGCCTGCTCAAATAAGATTTAAACAAAAAAAGTATTTTTAAAATTTAAATATTTAAAATGATATTTAATACAACTAATCGGTAGAGACATATTCTGAAAGTCACTCTGATTCAAATGGATAACAGTTATCAAAATACGATCATCCGTTTCCATTTTGGCACAATTAGCAGGGGAGATTTGGTTTCTTATGAGGGGCATTCGAATTTACGGAATTCGCTTTGTTAATGCATGAAATACATCGTAAATTCATCCGTTTCAATGCGTTATTCGTAAAGGTGTAATGAAATTTTTAAAATGGACACAAAAAATGTTTTCATCTTACCATCTCCGTTAGTTTTTTTCTTCTCTTCGGCTCCAGCGAGGCTAAGTTTCCCTTCTTTGTTCAGCTGGGTGAGCATGTTCAAGAAATCATTCCGTGTGGTGCCGGTTTGCTCCCTCTTGCTTAAAACTTCCTTCACTAGTTCTCTAAAGAAATTTGTTATATCGGAAGAGAAGAATCTGAGCCTAAGAATCCTTGAGAGCGTTGGTTGAACCAAGATGATCAACTGCACTATGGCTTTTACTGGTGTAGGCTCCAGTAATTTTTTTCCCATCCGGTGAAATTCATTATCTGGATTCTTTATGGCGTCGGTTTTTAAGCCGAAAGCGCAGGAGGACACAACTTCTGTCATAAACCTGGCCGCCATGTCCTTCATTTCTACCTCCCAGCCATTTTCTCCAGATTGACCAACCATTTCACGGAGGTGTGCCTTTAACCTTTCGCAGATCTCCAAGATCAAGGGATATATAGACTTAATTTTCTGTACTGTGAAAGCTGGCGAAACTCCAGCTCTTATTTTTTTCCAGCTCTCGCCAGGTACGACAAATATGTTTCTCGCCATTAAGGGGTCTTGTTTTGGATCCATCGCGATGTCATTGTCATGAAAGGATGTGAACTCTCTCAGCAAAACGTTCTTGATGATTTCTGGATCTCTCAAAATGATGCCCGGCTTATGGAATTTTACGAACCCTCCGTACCGGTTACCTTTCAGTTTGAAGTACATATCCGCATAGATTTCACCTATGGTGCCTTTAAGTGTAATGGCGTCCATGAGACTTCCGAAAATGAGGACACCTGGGATGTTTGGGACGCTCCTGCGTCGCCAGTAAACGAGCGGAGTTACGAAAAACCAGTAAAATAATCCGAAAATAATGGTGATGAGGAGGATTGTAACCTCAGTAATACCAAAGGAGTCAACGAAAATCATGTTGAACAAGTTATAAGAGCTTTTTGGTTCCTTATCACGCTTCGATGCCTCCTGTAAAAAAAATGAGACGAAAATCAGTACTCAAATTAAATTGGCGGCTGATGCCTAGGTGTAGTTCTTAGTTTTGAAAAAAATGCGATCAAAAATTATCTTTTCCACGAAATGAGTTTATTGCAAACCATTTTTCAACACTTTTTAATCCAATTATAATATAGTTTAAGGGAAACCAGTGTGCAATAATTTTATATTTTGGAAAAACAAATATTTTACACAATTGTTACCCCATCGGGCATCATGGCTGAAGCTTCACATGAATGACACACAAATAAAAAAATCATTTAGTTAGTTATTTATCTTGGGTCACTCCCTACATTTGTGCAAAATCATAAGGATGATTTAGGTTATAAAGCTATTTTATTCTGCGAATGATTTGTTATCACGGAAGCACCCGTGTCCATTTATATGACTTGAAAAAAATCCTTCTTATTGGACCGAATACGTTTCGGAATATTGACTGTTCACATAACATAATTCACATTTGAGAGAGTAAAAATCATTCGCCTTGACCGGGATTCGAACCCGGATCCCTCGATATCCGGCCGAGTGCTATAACCAATTAAGCTACCGAGACGTCCTCTTACACACTGAAATTTTGGGGGCTTTAAAGGAACAAGATGTTATGACGAAATACCGTACATACGTACAATGTCACAGGCATTCGTAGTCGTGCTCGACGCGCCACAGTCAACTCCTGTAAACCATTTTAATTGTTGAATATCTTGCATAAAACGCATTTTATGTACAGAGCGAAAGATTCTGTTACTTGATATTTATTTCTCGAACTCCAGATTTGACTCTTTAGATATTCCGCTGCAAAGAAAGTGATTTTTCTGTCGTGATGGTCGTTGCGCAAGTATTAAGGCCCCTTAGTATTTTTAGGTTTATCATATTGCTAAGTACATAAATGTGGGCACTTAAAATATTTACTTGGAACTGATATGGTGCAAGTACTGTACTCATTTTAAAAAGCTAAACCTGTTAACACTCCTCCAACGGAGAGGAGGAAATCTGGGTAGGATATCTTGAGATACTTACACCGATACCTACGATCCCCTTTCCATTTTTTTCATAACTGAATATTTTAATTCACTTGACTTGTTTTATGAATATGTTACCGCGTTTAATGTTCAACGTTCGTAATCTATTGCATCAAACGCTGCCTATTTTTTGATTGTTCTAAAGAATTGACATTTTTAATGGCCAGATATTTATCTTGCAACTGTGAATAATGATTATTATGTTTATTGGTGATGCATAAAAAAATTCCTATCCAGCTAAATCAGTTTTCACGTATTTATTCGATTTCTATGGATAGTTAGGTAGGTTGGGGTTATCAGTAAATTGACATCTATTGAACTTAGTTTAGTGTGTTGTCATTATTCATCCTGATTGTTTTAAGCGAATTGATTGTAGTTCATCCTTCATCGAATTTCGATTCATATTGGTGTCTGCATCTGCATTTATTATTATTCCTGCTTCATTCAGGAATGAAGCAGGATAATAACCCCCGCGACTGCCTTGCTTGTCCGCAGTGATTCAATGACGCACACATCGAAAACATTTCACTAATCTAGAAAGCTGCTGCGACAAAACAAAAATTTTGGCGTCGATCCAGAAAGGCTCAATGGATTGGATCACAGACGGATTTTTTTAATGTAATAGCTACGGAAATCGGACAAAATATTTTCGGTTTTGTGATATAAACGTATCAATTATGAATTTTCATGGTAAAGAAATTGGTTACTTTTGTGAATCAGGTTTCCACTGCGTCACGATACGGTTTATTAACGATGGTGGAGCTTCGTAGTTCTTGCTGAACACATAAACGATAATAATCGAATCATAATAACAGATATAATGGATATTGAACCGTACGAACTTCTTCCCATTCCCTCTTTCACTTCAATGGAAGATAAAAACTGTAACTCACTCTTGATCCTTTTATTAGTTGATATGGTCCTATGAGTCCAAGGTCTTCTTCCTCCCTTACAATTGAGCAGTTATGGACGGGAATCTGGGCACAGACGACGTCGGGAGCATTCACGAGGCGTTCAGTCAGCACTCGAAGCACCAAATGATGCCCGCTAGATATGAGCCAACGAGAAGAGGAATTTTCTTCCTCCTACTTCATTGTATCCCTCCGCCTATTGGGACGATGATTATATGTTATAGACACCACCCCATTCAGCGCTAGGAAAAGTGGCATTAGCGTCACTCCCACAGATGTACTGATTCTTTCGACGCGCAAAACTTAAAAGACATATGTTCCTGCTCGAACGAAATAAATTAGATTCTAAATGGAGATAAACTGCAATCAACAGATCTTTCGGGTGAGACGAAGATCTGAACATTTGTGTTGTGTTCATTTGCCGTCAACGACTGCATATGGAATTCTGAGTGCATTTTAACACAAATACTAAAAAAATGAAGACAGTGGAAAATGTTAATAAACGGCATTTTCATTAATAAGATAAGAGTTTTTTGGCATGGGTTGCAGTCGAATAAAAACCTGAGGCTCTACTAAGGGTTCCCCATATTCTTTCCTCTTATTCATTTTCTTGAGTAACCTTCGTAAATTGCTCTTGATAAAATTTAATTTGAATTGTGTAGAATATGTGTTTTCCCTACGTTTCGTATTAAATGTTATACACACTTTTATCAAACTTCCTAAATTGTATAGTCACGAAAACATTTTGATATGTTCTCTTTGTTTATAGAGTCCATTTATCATCGTATATGTCACCCGTTTGATAGCAAGTTTTGAAGAAAAAATATTCTCTGCGTCCTTTGTCCTTCGATAAATTCCAGCGTTAGCATTGTGCATGAATTTAGTGTTTCATGGCCCTTATATGTAACTGTTTTGTCAGGAACAAAGATGATCCAATTGGATAGGGGAACGTGGGACAGAACCGGAGATCAAAGATTGAACGTTAGGAGGCAGACGTTGTATATTCTCGCAGATTATGTACATCAAAGAGTTGGTCATTGAGGCAGGTATCTGGAGACCACCTTAAAATACCTTTCACTGAGCATATGATCGACGCAATAAATAGCGCGACGAATCCTGACTCATATGTGGCAACAGCCCACTGGAACTAGTGTATTGCTCGGAAGAATGAAATACTAGGTCTCCATGCTTTCAGACTGTCGTCATCATACAAAACCCTTCATACCCCGAGTTAATAGCTGCAGAATACGTACATGCATGCCTTACAACTATGAGCATAGGAATGAAACGTTAGGAGCGTGTCGAGGACATGGTATTTAGGATATTTTTAATGGTGAAGGAAGCTTTCGGAGATCAGCAAAATTTAAGTGTGAAGGAAAGATGGGGGTCTACTAGAGATAACTCCATGTTTACTCGTGTTATACGAGCACTCGTAATATATGCTTGTGGCGAAGGAATGTATATTCAACGCGGGCTCGCCGTAGTATGAAACAAAATTGCTAAGAAAGGTCTCAGATATAGAGTGAGAGAATTGCAGAATGTAATTAGTGGGAGTAAAGCAGTTCCAATAACTTAAATTCCATTTCAGATGCACACGGTTTCTAATAGTCTTAAGAACGGAGTACATTCCGAACGGCTCTACCATACGAAATACTATCTAAATGCCAACGTTCCGGGAAAAAAGCACTTAGGTTAAGGTTTTGCATTGACTTTATATCAAGGTGAGATGTTGATGAGGTAGTAGAGTGGCAATGAATAGGAAAAGGAAATGACCTCGTTGAGGACTTGCAGAATTTTGCAAACTCACCCTTTGTAACCTTTTTGCGTATTCTCTCCCTGGATATAGCGCGCAGTTTACTGTCATTGAATAGGGTAGAAGGCCGCTACTCGATCGGCATTGCTGGAGATCAACGTAAAATTCCTAAATGCAATGCGAATGCTAAGTTTATTACAAATGAATCCCTACGACTGATATTTTTAAAAAAATAGGCCTCTAATTCAGTTAGGAGTTGGATCTCAACGACTTTCAAGGTTCTAACGAGGTACTTACTAGAAATGATCTATCATTTTGGGTGTCAAAGAAGAGAGCAAAAATCTCAGTTTAGCTGCCTTTACATGAAATGCATCTAATCAAAGATATCTGAGTTTGGTCAGAGCTCTCAGTCGTAAATTCAGCGAATTACGACAAACATGTAATCTCTCCCGAAATTATCCTAGATGAAAGTCTTTACTCTTTGGTGTCCAAATTCAAACTGATATATTCTGCTCCAATTCGTCTATTTATATACCAAATTTGATGCTCTAGAAGTTTGTTTTTGAAAGTTACATATTATCTAGGTAGACGAATTTAGAATTAAACTATTTTCTATCAAATGAGAATTTATCTTTGCAAATCAGCACCGGACTTGGATTTTTTCATCAATTTAAAAAATATACAAGTACTGGCCAAATCAACTTTGCTCATTTTAGCCCTCATATTTCTTGAGTTGTTCAAATTTTTAGAGTTCCAACTCATTGCTGAATTAGAGGCTCCATTTTTTTTTCAATATATCAGTGGTATTTATTCATTTGTGATAAACTGAGCATTCCCATTGTGTTTAAGTTACGTTGATTTTCAGCAATGAAAAATGAGTAGCTTTGTTCTATCATTTCTAAAGACCGAGCGCTTCATCCAGGGAGGGAAAAATGCATCAAACGTAATCCTATTAATCCATATTTTTGGCAGAAAGCGGGTTAAAATTTCGCAGCCCTAAGTTATGGTTTGGAAGGTGTATTTTAGAATAAATTCCATTAATAATTTTAAAAATTTCCATGCCAAATCAATAGTCTGACCC
Source organism: Hetaerina titia (assembly GCA_037158775.1). NCBI lineage: Eukaryota > Metazoa > Arthropoda > Insecta > Odonata > Calopterygidae > Hetaerina > Hetaerina titia. Next base: position 78,716,703 of record CM073772.1, on the reverse strand, counting down.
ATTTAACGACGAAGGTGAGCAATCTCTCCCGGAATTACCCTTTACACGCGAATTTCTATCTATAAATGCCAACAACTATGAAAAGTATTTTTAGAATATTTCTCCCAATTTTTAAAATGAAACTTTGAATGTAGTTAAGTCGCTTTCATCTTTAACAGATAAATGTCGCAGTCTCCAAAAAACCTTTCAGGTGCTCACAGCTTGAGAAGCAAACAAATAGAAAAATGCGCTAATTTGATTTGATTTCTAAATATTTCAGGCCAGAGCAATCCTCTGGACCAGCTGTTTCAATATGCAAAGGAAGAAGACAAGAGCAAAATTTATGAAAGTTCTTCGATCAAAAATTCTTGAAAAAAAAGAACACCATAAACAATATAATAAGCTATTCGTGGACCGTCATCTCAAGTTCATAATGCTAATAAAAAGGCACTTATTGAGAAAAAATCAATATAAATCGTTCCATCCATCCAAGATACTCAACGTGATAACATTTCTAAATGGCCACTCCAACTCTGACGCAAGTGATGTAATTCTCGGACCGATGGGCGACAAAACGAGCAAAGAAAAATATTTTTTTAAAATAAAGCTTTAAGTTCATTCCTCCAATGAGCACTTACAAAGGGTAATGTTAAATGGAGGCATTTTGAGAGAAGATGGTTTGTTTACTCAAAATCTGCGAATAAATTTTATAGCTTTAACTTTTATTTGCTCTGCCAGTGCCCCCCTTCAGTTTGGGGAAAGAAGGATTTGGCGACTGGAACCACTTACAGCACACCTCAAAAAGCACGAAAAAATCCAGCGAGAGAGGAAAAAGGTTGAAAGGACATTGAAGATGAGAAGTCGCGGTGGCCTTGTGTACTGCGAAGGATGATATCTTTAGGTTTCTCCATATCAGGCAAAAATATATATCCCACAGAAGCTTTGTTTCTGAACCCTTGTACACGTCCAATATTGGCAGCTGTCCAGCGGCTAAGGAAATTTAACCCTGTAATGATGAAACACCTTCGGCGCAATGCAAATGGGGAGAAAATTGCCCGCTGTTTCAGCGAACGTATTCGAAACGAGTTAATTAACTCGCTCGGAGGCGAGGCTCCCAGGTAAATTTTATCTATGGTAAATACGGCTGTAGGGTATGCGGAAGAGCAATAGAATGTTTAAGGCTGTGATAGAAGGAAAATGTTGAGTAAGCGAGGTAGAGAAAGGAAAAGGCTTGCTGGACGAAATGAAGGTAGGCAGGAAGTTGGTGGAGTTGTAGAATGGTTTATAAGTTTAGAATTGTAATAACGGGTCTAGATCTAGTGTTTACTATCGCATTAGGCGAGTTTTAGATGCGTAGAGATAGTTGGTCTCTAGTTTCATCCAAAATATTCCTTAACCGGTAGACTATCCTTAATAATATATAATGGGAACGGGCAGAAAAATGTCATGTATTGTGAGCATCATATTCTCCCAGTTGGTATTTCCATATAAGGCCCTATGGAACTGCTCGTCCTTTGCACAGTTATTGGAATGGCATGGCCTTTACGGCGTTACGATGGACTAAGAAGTATCAATCAACCCTATTTATGTGTGTAAAGGGCTCAATCTTTTCCGTTCTTGGAGAGGGGTTTAATCAGGCTCGAATTTCTATGATTCTCTTGGAAATCGAAAGAGGTTTTAATAAGTACTTCTAGTTCATAAATATATCTAATAACAGTACTTGGAACGAAATCTTTTACCGGGAGGTTCTATCATTAATTTTAAATTATCTGGGCACAGAGCTTTAATCCGTTTAATTCTATTTCGTGTATTACATCATGTGTTCACGATTTCTGTATCGACAAGAAGTGTTGGCACAAGAAAAGGATGAAATAATCTTACAGTATAGATCAAGGTATACTTTCGAAAGAATATTTATACATGTTATCGTTTTTCACAGAAAAGAGGGTTTTTCATTTACTCCTGGTATTTGTAGCACTGCGATTCACAACTGGTCAAGTACTTAAAGCCTTTACGGAAATCCTTTTTCGTATTTGGGTATTTCGTTTCCTTTTAATAATCTGAGAAACCATTTGTGTTATATGGAGAGGAACTGGTCCCTGTATCTTCTGTGTGTGTTTCACGCCTTATTTATTGTTATGATGTGTATGTTATGTTATGCCTTACTTATTATGTTACGATGCGAGTTCTACTCCCTTATGCCTAACTCTGGGTCCTGTATTTTTGTGGTGTCACGATTTCCATCTCTTTATCCCTCGTTAATAATTCCTGAGAGATTTTTCCATTGGTCTTTATTTCATATCAATCAAATTATTGTAAGTGGTAATGAATTTATTTTCACTCATGGAAGATTTCATCACCAGAGGACTGACTAATTTTGAGGATTACATTAATGAACAGATGTATTTTTCTTTTGTATAGTTTAAAAAATGGTTGCTATTTAACTGTTGTTTTATTTCCTTCAATCAAAGTTTTCGTGGAAATTTTAATGTACCTATTAAATTTATGGCTACATGTAGATTATGCGCAAAAATCATGTGAAAACTAGTGAAAATTAAATTCCTTCTTATCGATCGAATACCTCATAGATTATTTCCATCGTAATTAAGCTGCAATTGCCGTTGCCATTAAACCGGGAGTAAAAGAGAAAATCCGAAATTTTCATCAGTATACAAAAGGGCAATTAGACCCAATTTATTTGCGTTTGGTTTCACGAAATGAACTTCGTATTACACACTTGTACACCAAATGTGGTTCAATGCATATCAAATAGGGTTTTTTTCATTGAAAATGTCTCATATTCTCTCGAACTCCACCCAAAGACCCTTTTTTGAGAGTAGTAGAACAGAAGCAGGATCTAATTCAATAGGTACTGGGGTCCTGTGGCAGCAAGGTTTTAACTTGTAGTTGCACACTACTTCAGCTATCGTTGCCTTACTCTGTAGTCTGGCAAACCTATTGCCTGAAAAGAGAAAGGCGAGAGTATATCAATATTTTAACGAACATAACCCATGCTTCGCACTCCAAATATTTCCAAATTAATTGCTTTCAATTATTTCGTGACTGAAGTACGAGAGTAGACTGAGAAGTAATTCACACATTCCACCACAAGCAAAAACAAATAGAAAGATTGGGCAAAAATTACATTAAACTACAATTCTTTTGTTTCAAATTCATACATTTATTTTTCAACATAGTCACCGTTAAGGCTAACACACGTGTAACAAATTTTTTTCATTCCGTCACTGAAAAACTCTTCCTACTTTTCTCGAATCCATGACTTGACAGCTACCTTCACCTCATCGTCCGAGGTGTAATGATTACCCTTGAGGTGCCTCTTAAGTTGAGGAAAAAATAAAAATCGCAAGTCTCAAGCTCGGGGCAATAAGGAAGGTGTAGAATCGGTTCAAATTTCAGGTTTCGCAGAGCCTCTTCATTTGCGCCCGAGGTGTGTGGACGAACGTCATGTTGCAAGATTATTGGCACCGTATCCAATACTATTTGCGACACGCTTTTGAGTGGTTCGCCGGTTATTTCGAGTCAAATCTTCGACGAGTTTGCGATGTTTATCGTCTGTGGTAGTGATCGGACGTCCGTTGCGTGTTTCATCAACAAATATGGCTTTTCCAGGCTTGCAAACACGATTTTTACCACCCATCGATTTACAGTAGATCTACCAACAGCATCGTCACCATAAATAGCATTTAAAACGACGATGACTCTCAGTAGGAGTCACTTTTTAAGTCACGCTGTTTAACTCGCGTTGACATAGCACTAGAACACTTCTCCATACTTCCGCTTCTCAAATTGCACTGGATGAACGTAAAGACCTCAAACCTTCACGTGCGTGTGGAGGGGGAATGTTACTTCCACATGCCACCAGGAGTGCTCCTGAAGGTCATTTTTTTGTGGTCTACAAGCATGTTTGCATTAGTTTTCAGCCTACCCTCGTAAGTGCTGGTATTCAATTGGAAAATTTGAGAGCCAAAGCTAAAAAGGTTATTTGTTTGACAGATTTCTGAATTTTGGTAATAAGAGCGCCAATTATTAAAAAGATGTTGCATCGAAAATTATTTCAAGGATTTATAGAGCCCTCGGTTCATTTCCGAAATTTCTTAATATTCTCTACGAAATTTATATATATACAAATATATATAAAAAATATAAATATATATATATATATATTTATATAGATATATATATGTATATATATATACTCTTGTCGTGGTGGAAGGGCTTGTGTGTTCCGATGACCCCTAGAGCTGTGCTGGCGGGAGTAATAATAATTACTCCTGGAAGGGTCACCCATGCCAGATAGGTCGAAGGTTAGGAGCCAGACGAAAGGTAGTCCACGCAGCGTCTGTTCCTCAGTGAGGCGGCTGCAATGGCGTCTGACCCCAGTGGGGCGGCCATTAAGTGATGGTGTCACGTTAAAAACACTATTGAGGAAGGCAACGGGAAACCACCTCAATTATCATTCCCAAGAAAATATGATGGACGCAAAACAGAAATTGAGTCCTGGCAACTGCGGGACTCGGCCCAAGGGGCCGTGTGTCGTGCCCGGCAGCGGGGGAGGCAAGGCTCCCGCGGTCGTCATCCCACGAAATCCTTGCGGGGGAGAAATAACAGCAGCAGGACAGAAGATGCAGAAGAAGACGAAAGTAGTTAGAATAGGAACCTGGAACGTCAGGACAATGTTGAGGAGAGGCAAATTAGAAAATATTAAGCGAGAGATGGAAAGAGGTAACATAGATGTTTTAGGCCTCTGCGAGGTGAGATGGAAGGATAGCGGGGATTACTGGAGTGACAATTATAGAGTAATATACAGCGGCGGGGACGAGAGCCAACGAGGGGTTGCCGTAATTTTAAATAAAGGGGTAGGAAGAAGCGTAGTCAACATAGAGCAAGCGACAGATAGAATTTTACTCGTAGAGATTAAAGCAGAGCCGACGAACTTGGTCATTATTCAGGTATACATGCCACCGAGCAACCACAAGGAGGAAGAAGTCGATAGGATGTATGATGAGTTAGAGGATATCATCGCGAGTGTTTCTGCAGGGAAACATTTGATAGTGATGGGGGATTGGAATGCGACGGTAGGCGAAGGAAGAGATGGTGGTGAGGTGGGGGACTATGGGTTAGGCACGAGGAATGAACGCGGGGAGAAAGCAATTGAATTCTGCAGGAGACAGGGGTTAGTCATCACTAACACATGGTTTAGACACCACAAAAGGCGTAGGTATACATGGAAAATGCCAGGTGACTCAGAAAGGTATCAATTAGATTATATTATGGTTAGGCACAGGTTTAGGAACAGTGTGATAAATTCGCACAGTTTCCCAGGAGCGGATGCGGACTCTGACCACAATTTAGTTGTTATGAAATGTAATGTTCGTTTCAAGAAGATAAGGCAAGGGCGGCGGGCTAAAAAATGGAATTTAGAAGCAGTAAATGAATTAACGAGGAAGGAGTATCAGGAGGCTGTAGAGAAAATGATGGATGACGGTAAAGAACTGAGTACTATCGAAGAAAAATGGGAATGTATCAAGAAAGGGATATTGGAAGCCGCTAAAGACACTATAGGAACCGTTAACGGGAAAAGGATAAGGAAACCATGGGTAACGGATGAGATGATTGCAAAGATGGATGAGAGAAGAAGATGGAAAAATGTAAACACAGAGTTAGGCAAAATGAAGTACAAAGAGTTAAACAATAAATTGAGAAGGGCAACAAATAAAGCAAAAGAAGAATGGTGGGAAACGCAATGCGAGGATATGGAAAGTTTACAGAAGAAGGGTGAAATTGGTGCTCTATACAGCAAGGTTAAGTTATTATCGGGAAGTAAGAAGGCAAGATGTGTGCTAACAGTTAAAGATAAATGGGGTAAGATAATAGTTGAACCAGGAAAAATCCAAAAGAGATGGAAGGAATATATAGAAACACTGTATGGTAAAGAACTTAGGCCGACAAGGTTAGACATAGAAAAGGAACATGACGTAGAAGAAGATAGCTTAGGTCCAGGCATACTCGACGATGAAATAGAAAGGGCATTAAAGGAGATGAAAGCCAATAAGGCTGTGGGGGTGGACAATATTCCTGTAGAAATGTTGAAATGGTTAGGGAAAGGTGGGAAGAAGGCCATATATGGACTGATTCGTAGTATCTATGAGGAAGGAATCTGGCCGGAAGATTTTGTGAGATCGGTGTTAGTTCCTATTCCAAAAAAGGCAAAGGCTTCGTCATGTGAGGATTACAGAACAATAAGTTTGATATCCCACGCAGCTAAAGTTATTCTCAGGATCATCAACAAAAGGATAGAGAGTAAGGCAAATGATTACTTAGGGGATGATCAGTTTGGGTTCAGGAAAGGAAGAGGTACGCGTGATGCCATTGCAGTAATGAGATCACTAGTCGAGAGGAATATAGAATACAATCAGGACGTTTTTGCCTGTTTTGTAGATTTCGAAAAAGCGTTTGATAGAGTGAATTGGGAAAAATTAATGCGTGTATTGCAGAAAATAGGAATGGATTGGAGGGACAGGAGACTGATCCGCAACCTGTACATGTCTCAGACTGCTCAGGTGCGAGTGGGGAACGGAGAGTCCGGATGGGCAGTGTTAGGAAGAGGTGTAAGGCAGGGTTGCCCATTGTCACCGGTACTGTTCAACGTATATGTAGAGGAAATGATTAAAGAGGCATGGGAAGAACTGGAGGTAGGAATGAAAGTCGGAGGGGAATTCGTAAAATCGGTTAGGTTTGCTGATGACCAAGCATTAGTTGCTCAGTCAGCCAAGGGGTTGCAAGCATTGTTGAGTGAATTGGAGGTTCAGTGCGATAAATATGGGATGAGAATAAATATTAATAAAACAAAGGTTATGCTATTTTCCAGAAAGAAAAAGGCTAAGCTAAATATTAAAATAGGCGGGGAAAAAATAGAGCAGGTAGAACAGTTTACATATCTCGGAAGTGTTTTGGACCAACACGGTCAAAGTGGTAGGGACGTAAGGAGAAGAATTGCGCTAGGCAAGGAGGCTTTCTCAAGGAGGAGGGAGTTGATGACGGGGACGTTGAGCAGGGATGTTAAGACAAGACTCGTAAAAACTCTGATATGGAGCGTAGCTATTTACGGCGCGGAAACGTGGTCGCTGAAGCAGGAGGATAGACGTAGATTGGAGGCTTTTGAAATGTGGGTGTGGAGAAGAATGGAAAAGGTGAAATGGACCGAAAGGAAAACAAATGAGGAAGTACTAGAAATGGTGGGGGAGGAGAGGGGTTTGTTGAGAGAAATCCTATGGAGGCAGGAAAAATGGATGAAGGGCGTATTGAGCGGTAGTGGAATGTTGAAGAGGGTAATAGAGGGAAGAATGTTGGGCAAGCGAGGTAAGGGTAGGAACAGGATAGGGATGTTGGACGAGATGAAGGGAGGAAAGAAGTACACCGAGATGAAGAGGGACCTGATATAGATTAGTTTGCTAGGTGGGGAGTCACAAAATGTTTATTTGATAGTTGGGTCCATCCAAAAACCTACCTTAACCGGTAGATTACCTAAAAAAAAATATATATACTGTGAGTGTCCTTCCTTTATGTTTCTGTGTGTGGAATATTTTGTATCCGAGTGTTTGTGCGTCGCCGGAGAGCGTCAATTTCAAAGCTATATATTTATATGTAAAAATATATATATTTTTAATATTTTTTGTTAACATTTGTAAAAACAATATAATATGCTCTTTTAGGGGAATTTTACCAGAGTTAGGTCATTACTATTTATTAAGAATAGACAAAAAACGCCTAAGTTGGCGCATGGTTTTAAGCATTTTTCCAAGTGAGATATTCAGATGCGTTTTGGGGTGAATACGGTATTTTTGTTTTATTAACGCGAAAACGAATTAATATTTTCATCAAAAATAGTTTTTCAAGAGATATTTACCGCTTTCCATGTAGCATTTATTCGTTGTATTTATTCGTGTCTTAGATTTTTGTCAGGCTTCCACATTTACGCACGAAAAACTCAGTCTCAGTATCACCCCACAGCATTACGATTTGTGCATAAACTTTCCATTTAAGTAATTAAAATTTGTTAGTTAAAGAGTATTCATCAAGAACTATTATGATTTTATTAATGAAGGATTTCTTCCATAGGTCTGCTCATTAATCAGTTTCCCGTAAATTCTGTTGTGTTGTAGCCTACTAATGTGTCACGGGACCAAACTTATTGTATTTATCGCGTGTCTTGGGTCGCATTTAATCTTCATGTTTCCAGTGGCTCCAAACCTAACATTTGCACTAAGTTTGGGAACTATTTTTCAAGAAATAAATTGCTTTTTTTATTCGATTCCAAAAATTAAGTCCTTTGCAGGGCCCCGAATTCTCGAGGCTAATTCATAATGTCTCCACCAACTGAAAAATAATGCTTTTCTTTAGCATTTATTCAGGTATCTCCCATCTCTTACGCTTTAGGTGAGAGGAATAACTGATTAATACTGTCATTGCAACAATTTCAGAGTGTAAAAATCATTCGCCTTGACCTCTTAAATTGAAACTCCACACTCTGAAATTGTTGTAATGAAATGCATGTTAGCGGACGACTTCGTTAAAAGTTACTGTTGCGGCATCTCCCGCAGTTTCTTTAAATTTGATGAAAACTGCTCTTTGTAGTATTACACCGTCAATGAATTTCATGTAGTTCCTAATTTTGCTTTGATATACCGCCTTCCACAAAACGTCCACTTATAACTAGGCCGAACAAAGTGCATACGATAAGAGGACTTCATAAATCTATTATTAGGTTAGCCGCTGCTTGATGAATCCAGATTACTGAAAGAGAAATTGACGCCTTGATTTTTCTAAGGCACGTGCGTTAAGATACATTATCATACATAGCCATTTTAACTAACGTTCCTCGATAAGTTTGCCCAGACTTTCCGAATATTGACAAACGAGTGTCGTAACCGTTTCCCGATTATCTCATGGTCAACCAAGCCAAACAAAATGTTGTTGCCATGCTTACTCGCGTGTAGCACTCTTATCAAAATTCAACTCTCGGCTCACGTCGACATTACACACTGCATCCGAGATTGCCAAAACGGGACAGACGTGCCAGAAATAAAGGAAAAACGAAAAATCATTCGAAAAGGCTTACCTGAGATACAATTTCATTTGAGTGGTACGAGAGATCATCTAATAGGTATATGAAAAACGTACTTATTTCATATCGAAGATACAAAATCTCGGGAGGGGGTGGGGGAGGCCATTTAAAATTTTCTTGTTACAGAGGTAAGTCGGCCGTAAAATTTATGTTCCTGGTGGGGATCCTCTCATTTATTCTTATGCTGCGATCAGGACAAGTTTCGAGGACTGAATAAAATTCATTACCGATTTGTCTCTTGCATTTGAGTTTAGTGTTTTCTCATTGAATTGCGTGTCCCTTGCTCACCTATGCACATCCTTGGTCCGTCGCCGAAGGGCAGGAAGATTTCTCCTTTCCCGACCCTTTCCGAATCTTTTGAAAATCTCTCGGGGTTGAAGGTATCTGGATCAGGGTAGTACTTTGGGTCATGATGTATGGAATAAATGGGGATCAACACTGGCGTCCCCGGCTCCACCCAGAAGCCACCGCTCTCCTTGGGCGTCTTCTCGTCAACCGGAGGAAAGTGGTGTCGTCGCGTGCACCTTCGTGGGAGAAACGGAGCCGGGGGGGTACTTGCGTAAGGACTCTGAAAAATCATCGTGAAATAATTAAAAGTCAACGGAACGAAACATTTTGTGCTTAAGCCAGGGGCTCAAGGTTAATAAAAATATACACTTTGCCTTCCCATTGAAGCACTTGTTTTATCTCAATTGCCTGAAGTGTCTTTTATATTCCTTTTAACCTGGATCCCTCATGTAATACAGAATAGATCCTGGTTTTTGGATTAGCGGGGCTACTTTTGTTTGGTGAATTAGAGAATAGACAAATCATGTAGCCTACGCTCATTACTTCAAACATTTAATGACCTGAAGAAAAATTTGATTGAGTTAATACTTGCTTAGTAAAAACAACATCCGACTCCATTGCATAGGAAAAATTATTTCTTAAATGCAAAATAAGTGAAACTATTCTTTTTCTCATTAGACGTGGTCTCAATGAGAGGATTCACCGTCACATTTCATCCACAGAACTTTGCGATCGGTTAAGTTTTTTCGGTGGGCAAATGACTTTAATGTAATTCTCAATTAACTTCACTAACTTTTCATTTTGATTAACAAAAATATTTAGTTTTTAATTAGTACATTTCAATTACACCTATCTTGTTGAATTTTCATCACTAACCTCGATGCTCCTGCAACGAATGAGCATCGTTCAGTGAACCGTTGTTCAAGCAAATCTCATCAGCCCAAAAACCCTCTGGTCATTCGTATCAGCAGTTGAAAAGATAATTATGCACGACATAAATTATGAAGACGCATCCAAGAAAGATATGGACGATACATCAATGCTACTGAAGGTGTAAGAATCATAGAACCCAAAAAACAGTTCATAAAATACTCAATTACGGCATTTTTCTACTCCTGCTAAATGATATCTAAATACAGGCGTGTTGTCTATCATTCCCGAAATATTCGTAACATTATTTTGTCCCATGTAACTAGAGTTTGGCAAGCTTTGGGGGTACGCAATATCTTGGCCCTAGGAAATTTGTAGCCCAACCACATTATCACCCATCTACTGATCTCGGTCTTTTGTTTAGAGTTCCCCAAGTTAGGGCGGTTCATGAAATGATGGAAAAGCATCGCCTCTTAGACATTTATTGTTGAAGGGCATTGAAATATGCTTCATTCATCGCCCAATCACGGGAACACGAGAATGTTACCAAAGATGTATCAATGACCGGAGAACTTTGATGAAAAACTATTTTATTTTCCGAAACTTGCATTCTGGATCTGAAAAATTATCCAAGTTATCTTCTTCCCGAGAAAATCACTCTCTTGGTTTGTAGTTTTTGCAAACTAAAAATATTATTAGCCACGAGAATCGAACTCTGGTCCTTCATATGTGAACCAAGTAAATATCACGACAGTCACGACACCGATTTTTAAATTTACGAAGAAATTATGTGTCATTGCTTATGGCGTCTACTCGTTTAGCCGTTATGTGTATTTTTTCCATTTCAGGTGTCGTATCCATTTTACCTTGCTGCACCATCTCTAGGTAGGGCATCTCTTGTAAACCTTCGTATGTCAGTACTCCCCCGTGGTTGGCCTTCACCCCGACCACCTCGGCCCGAAGTTTCTCCTGCACGGCTTGATTGTGCGCCAGTTCGAATAAAGTGAAGCTGATTAGCGTCGACGAAGTTTCTTGTCCGTCCATAAAGAAGCCCAGAAGTTGGGCGGTCACGTCGTCGAGAGACTCAGGGTCCTCGAGGAGCCTCTCTGCACCGAAGTTGACACCGGGTGAAAGGGAAGAAACGAAGTGGCGATAAGTTCCAATTGTTTGGCATTACATATAGTATCAGGTTAGTCAGAAAGCAAAGATCCCTTGATGGATGATGAAAATGTTGAACTTTTCTTCGTCTTTACCCGGAAAATCAGTTTTTCTGCCTTTAAAGAGACAATTTTAAGAGAGCAGTCAATAATCAGTGATAAGCATATTCTCGCCAGACTTTTATCTTCATTCATTAATATTTTTAGTTATTTAACTATTCAGTTTTAGCACTTAATGAGTTACGAAATATTTTGTTTACAAAATATTTTTTTGCTACTTGTACCAATAGATTGAGATATAGGTTGTAAAATCCAAGTCATTCAAGGACTTAATTTTTATTAAGAACAAAGCTTTTAGATAGTATTATAGCGATAAGGAGTTACCTAAGAAACATCCGCCTTATTGAGAGGACATTTGGTTTGACAAAATTATGAAAGGGAAGCAAGTTGATTGGTTTATTCAAGAGGGAATAGTTCCTCATTTCAAAATCTAATAATTTGTACTTGCTTACTTATAGCCTGTTCCTCCAATCCTTTTAGGTCCGCTTCGTCTTTAGTTGTTCCGTCCTCAGTTGTGTCTCCTCCCCCGTCTGACTGGACCCCCAGCTTTCCAGCGCACTTAAATGACACCATCATGTTGAGGAAATCATTGCGCACCACCCCACTCTTTTGCCTGATGGAAACCACGTCCCGTACCACGCTGCGAAAGAAATCCGTACATTTTGTCGGTACGAACCTAATTCGGAAGATTCGCGAAACGAGCGGCGCGGTCATAAACAGCAACTGAGCCAAACCCCTCGCCGGGGTCGGCTCCAACATCTCCCGCCCCACTCTCGTGAATTCGTCCTCGGCAGACCTCAGTGAGTCGATCTTGATCCCGAAGGCGCAAGAAGCCACCACACTTGTGGCCAACCGAGCAGAGAGATCCTTCAGCTCAATCTCCCTTTCCTCCATCTCGGAGAGATGCTGTTTCAAGTCCTCAACGATTTCCTGGATCAAGGGAAAGACCATTTTCACTCTTCCCGAGGAGAACGCGGGCGTCAGAGTGGTCCGCATTCGTCTCCACGCATTCCCGCTCATGAAGAACAAGTTCCGTCCCATCATCGGATCCATAGAGAGAGTTACGTCGAAATCGTTGTCATGGAAGCTGGAGAAATCCTTCACTAGCACTTCCTTTATGAGTTCAGGGTCTCTCAGCATTAAGGAAGGCCTCGCAAAATTTTGAAAGCCTGAGTATCTGTAGCCCTCCGTCGCACGGTATATCCGCTGGTGATCCTCCGCTGTGGAGATATTCTGAAATAATGAGTCCTTTAAGCTGCCCAAGATCGGTAAGGCTGGTACATGAGGAATGCCTTTTCTCTGCCAGTACGTTAATGGAATGAGGAAAAACCACACGAAAGCTATAGAAATGACTGCCGTCAGAAGCCCTAAAACTGAGGAACAGCTTAAAACTTCCGTGACACACGTCATTTTAGTAATATCTGAAATGAGAAATGAAATACAAATGTCATTGTTTTATGAATTGGTGATTTCAGTGCTGTAATCACGATACTGGAGATTGTATTTTTAGCTGATTCCTGAACGCTACAATAACCTTTATATTGGAATAACCAAATAAAGTAAGAAGATTAGCAAATTCCTTCATGTCCATGTTTTCTACATACCTAACCTTTCAGTACCAATCATCTCACAATGAATGTTTTCTGACTCAAAAGAGAAAAGGCATTTTGAAAACTTGTATTCCCTTTCCTGTGGAAACGCAAAGTCTTTGATTCTTTCTTCGTGCTTTAGAAATGGATTTCCACAAAGTGTCGGCCTCAACCTTCTCCCAAAGGTATTGCGTTAGCTGCTTAGTTATGTATAAAACATTACCTACTTAATATTATACAATAGAAAATAAAAACATACTGGCTGCGAAAATGATCACATTCTCTTCCTCGAGTGCATCAAAACTTCTCAGATCCCAGATAAGAGTAAACTGGTTTATCTCTACTGACTTTTAATAATCAAACCACTTTACTTTTCCACATAAACTTTTTAATGTTTACTAATTCTTATGTGGAAAAGTAAAGTGGTTTGATTATTAAAAGTCAGTATGAAGATTTTCCACCAAGTTACGCCAGAAACTGTTTCATTTGGTTTATCTCTAGTTCACTAATTCTCTTTCTCCTCTTATAATAGCAAGAATGTATATTTTAAAGTATTCCTGCCCCATGTTGCGTGCAAATGTAACTGCATATTTAACGAGAACGTTTAATTTATCATTTACAAGTGTGTAGTTGCCATTTTCATAATAATTTGCTTAAAGACATATACTCGTATACATCTCCATATGCTAACTGGTTTACTAATATCGGAGCCTTCTCCAAAATTCGTACAATGAGTGCTGGAGGGAAAATAAAAGTAATAGTACGAACAGCTAATTTTAGACCATAAACTTTGGATCCGATATTCAGAAATCCCATCATCTTGTGCTCTGACTATTGTCGATTGTATCTCTCCAACGTCAAGAAAATTTAATTTTATATTTCCCAGTTTAATCGAGTTTTATGTAAGTATAACAAACGTTTTTCGTAAAACGTCTCGAAATTGAGTGCTTTTGGGGAAAAATTTCCAATTTTCTTTGTTTTTATTTATGGATTCTTGGTTGAAAATTACTGCATTCATATGATAAGCAAAATATACTAAAACTTGAAAACTAAGAAATGTTGACTAAAAGTCCCTGTCTAAGCAGTATCGGACATTATTCTCCTAAAAATTCGACTATGTGCTGTTAGAATCAAACATGTTTGAAGAGGCAATGTTTTCACTGAATAAAAAACCTGATATTTTTTACGCAAAAAACGTTATAAGTTACGTCATAACTTTACGTAAAACTTTATTTTACAGGTGTACCTGTAAAATCATGCATGGCCAGGAAATGTATATATTCTCATTAGGAGGGAAGGTGGGCTGTGGAAGGGAATTTGTGACGGGAAGGGGGGGGAGGGGAATATCGGTTAGGACAAATCGGCGCTGGTTTCCCTGCCGCCGTTCGTGCGTCAATATTTATTGCGAAAATACGTCAAAAATTTACAAGGAAAACAGCAAAAACCTAAAAAAGTAATATTTTTCAAAATAGTTCCATTACTGATCAATTCACTAGTGCAACGTAGTATGCAGTAGTACGGCTTTGGATAAAAATTTTTATGCCCTCATGTAAGAAATTTTTCAGTAGTGAGACAAGCCACGGATGAACCGTAACTCACTCCATGATCCCTGGGCAATCGAAGATCTGTTTAGCCATCATCGATTAGACAAAACAGGAACCAAGGGCGAAATTGGAACTACACTGGGATGCTATGCTAATTTTACAGTAACTAGATGTGACGATAAAAGTCTTCGAATCGAGTCAGCTCTATTGGATTCTTCATTTCCTGGAATTTAAATATATTAGCATCCGTGAACCCCAAAAAAATGTTAACAGTTGGCGTTCGTTGCTGTTGGTTGTATTCTAGATTTTTTTTTAATGGGCGACTGTGGATGTTTTCACTCAGGTCCTGGTGTTTACTCTAATATTTGTAACTTGGTCATTCCATGTTTCGTCCGCAGTGACGATTCGTTTCAAACACCATAGTTTCCATAGTGGTTTAATTGTGCTCACAGATGTCCTCGATAAAGAAACAGACTAATCAACCAGAAGGTCGGTTATATGGGTTTATTCACGGGTCACCTATTACAAACGGCGTGTGAAATTCACATATCAGGGTATCATGAGACCAGATCCTTTACTTTTGCCGTCTGCGGGTTCCCAGGAATATCTAGTTCCCACAAAATCATACAGATTGGGTGAAGCTGAGGGTGCAATGAGGTATCCCCAAGAATCGAACCTGATCAGTAGCAGACCGCTCTTCCCAGTGCACTAACACGTTCCCCATACGTATAATCGATGTAATCCAATATACAGGGTGGGTCAGGATACTCTCTAGTTTCGAAAATTCACTGAAGAGTGCGCAGGTAAATTAGCGGAGCGGGAGTAGTGGCGTTAGCTGGGGGAAACAGCGTCATTTTTAGTGGTTACCATGCAGTGGTATGGTGAGCATCGAGCATTTGTCGTATAAACGTTCTTTAAGAATACTATAATAATAGTTTGGTGTCGACGCAGAGGGCACTGTATTCTAGCGATGAAGCGGATTTTCACCTCTCCGACTCAGTAAATAAGCAAAATTTTCATTATTGGGCGACTGAAAAGCCTCGCTAACAT
Source organism: Hetaerina titia (assembly GCA_037158775.1). NCBI lineage: Eukaryota > Metazoa > Arthropoda > Insecta > Odonata > Calopterygidae > Hetaerina > Hetaerina titia. Next base: position 78,701,021 of record CM073772.1, on the reverse strand, counting down.
CACCTAAGATCTCTTCATAGCCTCAAAGTGGCATCTTGTGTCCGCTATGTCCTCCATAGGGCATTATTTAGTCCTACTTTTTTGAATTTCGAGGTTCAACTGTTACTGTGAACTCTGTGCGCTATTGTGAGATGCTGCAGAACTTTTTACTCCCTAAATTGGAAGAGTATGGTGAGGAATATGACACAGAAGCCATTTGGTTTCAACAGGATGGACCCACGGCTAATACCGCCCGTCGTTCACGCCCAACCCTGCAAGAACATTGAATAATCGAAAAAACTCCTGCAAGAACCATTTCCTGGCCGCCTGATCTCCTTACGAGGGAATGTTCCATGTCCCCCTCGCTCCCTGGATTTGAGGCTAGATGGAGAAAGTGAAATGGAAAGGAAAACAAATGAGGAAGTACTGGAGATGGTGGATGAGGAGAGTGGTTTGTTGAGAGAAATCCTATGGAGACAGGAAAAATGGTTGAAAAGCGTATTGAGTGGTAGTGGAATGTTGAAGAAGGTAATAGAGGGGAGAATGTTGGGCAAGCGAGGAAAGGGCAGGAACAGGATAGGGATGTTGGACGGGATGAAGGGAGGAAAGAAGTACACAGAGATGAAGAGGGACCTGATGTAGATTAGGTTCCTAAATTGGGTTTTGTTCGGAGTCACATAATGTGTATTTGATAGTTGTGTCTATCCAAAAACCTACCTTAACCGGTAGATTACCTTAAAAAATATATAGAGAGAGAGAGCAGGTGGAGCAGAATGGACTCTCTGATTAGTTGTGGACGTGTGAGTGCATCTTTCTCTTTTCTTATTCTTGTCAAAAGTGTGACCCTTTTTAAACTTATTAGTCGATTCGTAGATACTCTGCTGGGATGAATCTCCATTACCACAGACATTTTTCTTAAGGCTCAAATTTTATTGGTTCTCGTTCCTGCTCTCAAACAAGTTCTTCGCCCGGTTGCGTGTTGCTAATATTCTCCATGCTAAGCTGTCTCCTCGCTAGTCTGACGGACACGGAAAGGGGGGCGTAGTGTGTTGCTGCATGTTGACTTACTTCGCGGAAACAACGCTACAGTAAATCTTTAAATCTCTAAATTTCAACACAATAGGAATAACCAGATAAGCGCTCAGTATGCAATGTCGGGAAAGGGTTGGAAATCATTCAGTTTCCTCAAGTACGTACTCGGAGAAACGTCTGGTCAAAACTCGAATGATTAACGGTATTCAGAAATGGAATTTACCATTCCATTCCGACATTTTCTGAGTGAAGGAATATCGTTTAGAGCAGTCTCGGGGCTAAACAGTCAGGTGCGCAATCGATATTGAAAGGTAACCGTCTCTATTAGGAGCGGCTGTTTTGATAAGAGTGCGGAGGAGAACGGCATGTGCTTCAAGGGACAATGGATAAAGGGATGATTTGCAAAAATTATCTGTCAGTAAAAGTATCCCAAGTTCCAAATACTGTGCTAGCTAAGCGGGTTTATTTCTGTCACCGACAAAGTTCAATGTATTATTTGTGAAGTATGTATGTGCATTTATTTCGTACATTATTATTTATTCTAAATTTTAACTGCTCAACATTCAAAGTAAATTTTAAACAGCATTCCCTAGGCGAAGTTTGTCTTGTGCAATTGTACACCAATTATTTGGTATAACTTTAAAGAAGGAATACGTTTTTGCAATAACTAATTATGTTGCCTGCAATCTACATGTAGTTCTATCATTAGTTCAATCAAGTATTTCTCCCCCTTTCTTAGAATAAAATATTGTAAACCCTCAAGATGCATGCGTGTTAATGTCAGGTGTGTAGTTTGAGAGCCTCCTGGATATCGCTTCGCACGGTCTTAAAGTCACTGCTTCTATGAAATTACCAACGTATTGTGCTCATCCCAAGTAGTATATTCAAAACTAGTGTAATATTATCCCTTGATTTAATAATTATTCAAAATTATGGTGACGATAGTCGTAATAATTCAAATATTTTGATTTAAACGTGGATCTACTAAAATAGCAAATTTTTACATGTATATGTACTTACAAAGTGTGGTAGGATTAAGGCCCCGATCTTCTCCACCATTCACCCCCAAAGTTAGTTCCCGCTTTCTTCCTGCTACTCCGGCAGTTCGAGTCGTGAAATAGACGCAGTCACTCTTTGAATACGCTCCGTCACAACTCACTGGAACGCAGCGATAGAGTTAAGACGGCAATGAAACGAACTCTCGTTTCTCTCGGACTTGGTCTATGAGTCGAAAAAAATGGTAAGCTGGAACAGCTAGAACACTCCCTCCGAGGGCGAGGCGAAGGACATGGGGTCTCGCGTCCCTTCTCTCTTGTTCTTCATCTCATCTTCTCTCGCTCCCTTCCTCTTCTTCCTCTCATCTCCCCTTCACATTTCTTCATCTTCCCCTCCCCAGAATTACGACATCTGCTCTATTCGGGCGCTGAGGCGATAAACCAAATATTCTTTCCTTGTGCCGATAACGTTTGCGTGTTCCCTCTGGAGAACCAATGTTTATATTGGACCGCTGATGGGTCGCTACGCCATGAAAGGTATTTTTGTTATTATTTTCTCTTCGTCCTGCAAGTAAAAAAGGTAATTTGCACCATACTTGCATTTTATATATCCCCGGATGCAGTCGTACGATATTGAGCCGTGACATTTCTCTATCCGATTAAAAATGTTTACTTCGTAATCTAAAAGTAGTGATCGTTTTTTATACGATAGTTATACCTCACTTGGTTTCTAACAGGAAGAATATTTCAATATCACATGAGAAGCGATAATATAATCTACAGTCGATGATAATAAGATTATAAGAGTGACAATTAATTATGATATGGCGCAAGATATGAAATAAATGTTAATTGATATATTGTAACTGAAACCGTATGTATTTTTGTTTGTTTTACAGTTATCATTTTAAAATAATGCCAGTTTTTAGTCGAAAGAGGAAGTTATTAACAATACGGGAAACAAACCTTGCACTACATCATCGAGTAAAATATTTGAATGTTATGAGTTTGTTATTTCCCTGTAAAACCCACAGGAAATTTTCATCATCCAGATAGCACTGTGCGAACCGCAACACTCAAAACTATCAGCAGTTATCGTTGATAGGATTTGTTCGATGCAGCTATCTACTCATGCTCAGATCTTTTGCCCACTAATCTCTGTCTTCATATCTCTTCTCTTCCGTGTCTACCATTACCTGGTTCTTTTATCTCATCCATAGTAGTCCATCTCATCCATTCTGTAATTCATTCCTTTTACTTTTCCTTCCACAAATATTATTGGCAAGTTATCGTACGTCCGACTATGTCTGATTAGTTCATTCCTGTCCAGCGTTTTCCTCAGTTCAGTTAGGTTATCCTCCATCTAGAGCTTGGGTGTTTAGATTTGTCCTTGTTTTTCATTTCATGCCAAAAATGTTATGCCACAACGATTATAAATCAGTGAAAATGATGCAAAATCTATACCCTTACAAATTAGATGTCCTTCGTTTTGTAAGTGTTCGAAGTGCTCCATGGGAGAATAAACAATATTAAATGTACGAACAAGTCCCGAAAAATGGACGAAGAGTGGTGGTTTCGATTCTAGCCTAGGTGGGTTACCTTAAATCGAAGGTAGAAGCTTTTATTTTGTGGGAAGACGTCATATTTAGAAAGAAATAAGCACTTTGTGATTTCCACACTTTTACATAAAAGTGTGGAAGTCACAAGGTGTGAAAACACTTTTATATAAAAGTGTGGAAGTCACAAAGTGCTTATTTCTTTCTAAATAGGTGGGTTACCCTCAGTATATGGCTTGGGTGTTTTTATTTGCCTTTGTTTTTCATTTCATGCCACAATGCTTAGAAATCAATTAAAATAATGCATAATCTATACACTGGTATTCAGTCATCTGTAGTGATCACAAATACCAACAACTAAATAGGTGTCAACCAAAATTCAAGAAACTGAATGGATAATGATTAAGAAAAAATGGCAGGGAAAGAAAAGGAAACCGAGCTGTGAGTCTAGAATCTTCATTAATTAAACAGTACGATACTGGAAGAAGCGTAAAAGCGTGGATCCGATTGGCTAAAAGAATTAGGTTATTAACTGGGCAAAAGATAACCTTAAACCCCATAGAATATATTACAATATAACTCATTATTTAGCTGTGCATATCTTGTACCTCACTTAATTCCATCTAAAATGCCTATTCTAGTCATCCCCCTACGTCTCAGTATTTACCCCTTGATTATCGTCTACGACATCACAATCTAGGGTCACCCAAAGCTGAATTGCAAGTACTTTATAACATATACTTTTGGTGTACAATCATCCACACATCTTTAAACTACACCGCAATAGTCCAAGGTCAGAGTTTTATGATGAAGAAATGTGTATATTTGAGGCTCTCCCTAAAACTGAATGACTGAGTCCTTGAAGTCTAGACCAAGGAAGGAATCGTTTGCCTCTCGCTATTTTGTGATCCTCCTCCTAAATAAACTATTCCGTTGCATTTTCGGTTATAAAGTGGCGAACGTACTGCTACTGCCCCCTGAGAGCAGCAGTAATACATTCGGCTCCTTCCAGCATTTTCTTGGAGCCCACTCCCACGCATATAAATCGCGAGTTTTGCCCTCGTGACGACGACGTCAGCTTCTTTCAATGCCATGCGAAAAAGTGATGTGTTGCTATTTTATGGCCTCTTCTCCTTGAACTTAAAATGTTCGGGTGTTTGTTTTGACGCCGTGATTCTCTACCTTTCCCGCTCGGTCCTTCACACTCGGGCCGTGATGGGGAATTATGGCGACCCGGGAGGAAAGGGTCTTTGTGCACCCTCTTCCCAATACTCCATTTATTATAATAATAATTGATAATTATCACTCATGATTTCCTACCAAAATAGAATAAGCACGAATTAAGCCGTCTTATTAAATTTATTTTCAGCATCAATGACTGAAACACTATACTGTTTTTAAGACTGTAGTTCCCAAACCCAAAAGTTCTTGAATTAAGTTGAACTGACTAATATTCATGTCTCAGCTAAGTACGTACCTTCTTAGGTAACATTTCATGAGTAACTTCTATTCTTGGAATTAAGATGATCATAAATCATTTTAACCATTTGATAACTATAAATAATAATAGACCGCAAATAATAATAATTAAAATAACCATAATAATTAAGTAATGTAATGTACCGGAGCTATAAACTCATTTTTAGAAAAGCAGTTAATTTACCTATTGCAAGGGATATGGAATTATGTAAATGCAATGGCCTTAAATTCAAGTATATTTTAGGAAACTACTGCAGGTAAGCAGGTTGTCAAAGAATCAAAATCACCATATTTGAGTTAAGTTACATATTTTAAAATTATTGAAGGAAAGCATGTCATTTAATACTGCAAAGTATCTCAAGGATTCGAGTTGTTTATTATAAAATCATACGAGACTAACTCATAAAATACTTTCCGTCCACCTATTGTACTCATATTTTAAAAGAATATCATAAGTGCATTATGTCGTTCCATTTTATTCCCCCGGTCATTAGCGAAAGCTTGAATCCGGAGTGGTGAAGGAGGGTTCCCGGAGGCATCGCCCACGAATCAGCTGCTCTCATCAGGAATTCTCTGAATCTAAATTCGCTTTTGTTTGGCACTTTATACCACTAATTTTTGTCGATAAAAACAATTTTCTCATCAATGGTGCATCATAATGTCGCCAATCCCAATTAAATGTACATTTACAGCGAATTAAAATGTTTTGTTTTTGTTTCTTCTACTTCTACCGGTCTTTGACGTAGAATGCCGTTGCCTCTGAGGTTCAAACGCGACTAAAATGTGTAGTAAGGAAAACAGCCATCCTTCAATCTGATCACTCCTGAAGAATTTGCATTCTCTGAATGAATTTCTCTCTCACCAATGGTCTCTGACAGTGTCGTGGCTGGAGTTAAGGCTTCCCGGAGGGATCCCAAAGTTTGCCGCCCTTCCAACCCATCCTCCCCCTTCCCATACCCCATTTATTTCAGTTTCATTTAGGGTTACTTACTCTGGCTTCCCGACCACTGTAATAGATCAAAAGTTCCACCCAGAGTGAACCCCCGCTTCCTTTAAATGTATGTATATATATATGATATATTAAGTGGATATCTTCAATTACGCCAATGTTTGGCCAATTGAACTCGCCACTTTAAAAATGTTATCGGAGAAGTCCCACATGGAGGAACAAAAAAGAATGAACGATAAAAGAGGCACTGCTAATCGCTGTTATTCGCTCATACTAACTCGCGCACATTACAAGTGTGTGTGTGCGTGAGACATCGAACTCCACGAAAATTAATTGGTTTATTTCTTGCTTTATGCATTCTTATAATTCGCTGATCTAGCAGGCGGTAAAAATATTAAACAATGATTTTTTTCTGTTTTGGGTAGTATTTTCTTTGAATTCCATTTACCTAATTCGTCTAATAATAAGGTAATACTCATTAAACTGTTTCGCCGATTTCCTATTGTTTCCTTTATTTCTAAAATGAAAGCTGAGATTATTCAGATTTTCCAACTTATTTAGAAATCTTGACACACATTTTTAAATGAAAATCAAGCTCAATTATATTCACACCATAGACTTATGGCCACTTATGCCCCTGTATACCTTCCACAATCCGGGAAGATGTCAAACATTTTGTTGTTTAAACAATGTAAATGTGGTCACCTCATAGTAGTGGCTGTTGGCATTTGGATCCTCTTTCAGAAAAAGAGCCCCTTCAAACCCCCTCCCCCAAGCTACGCAATCGGTCTATGCCGCATTTTTATTGTCTTAGAATATAACTTTGATTTTCGGGGTCACTTTTGCTTCATCGCCAGGTGTCACTGCGAAAATTATTTGCGTTGAGTTCATATCAACTTCTCAGTGTGCTGTAAGTCAACCTAAAAAAAAGAGCTTGGAAATGTTCGGAGTGCAAATTTGACATCTACATGTGTGTAAGACTTCTTTTTCCAAATTCTAACCTACTTTTCATTATTGACTAGTACAATTTATGGCGTAAATCCATGTCTTAGATCCTTAGCACATCTCTTTGAGGGTGCTCAGGGTGTAATTTCGAAAAAAAAATATTATTTAAAGACTTTGAACTTAGAGTAAAATAAAAATTGGATACATTTTTCTGCCAATAATTTCTCACGTTTAGCTTGATACTTTGAGAAACAAAGCTGTCCTAATGAAGCCTTCTCTGACTGACTTTCTCCATCATATATTCTGCTACCAAGGGACTTAATTAGTTTATTTCCTTTAGTGCTCTATTTATTTCCCTTATTGCTCAATTAAGAAGTATAGGGAAAGTAAAAATGTTAATTTTTAGATTGCTTCTTTTTATTTTCTTTGCTAGTCACCTCTGACATAATGCTATCTCTCCAGAAAACTGGAAAGACATGAGATTCTATTTAATCTTTGCAGGATCCATAAAAAATATACGCTTTGAAAAGAATTACTATAAATTATACTCTATTTACATTCTTTATTTTGTTACAAGGAATGAATAACCTATATTTTAAATAATGATAATGCTAGATGCATGTAATTTGATAAAATATGTTCTTTCCATATTTCATTGGATTGTTATGTAATACAGGCATTCATTTGTTCGGTTAGGTAGTTGCATAATATAAAAAATAGCATAAAAACTTCTTGTCTTTGAAAATGGAATTTTTTTCTCATAATAATTTGAACTCTTATACTTCAATGGCTGCTGGTTAATATTGAAATAGTTAGTGTGTGCCTAAAATATTCTTGTTTTAGAAATATCTACTTTCTTAATTTCTGGAAAAACAATGGAATGTACAATGGCATTGGCACAAATCAGAGTGTGGTGTAAAATGATTTCTGATATTAAAAAAAAAGACATTCTGAACTCTCTACATACCTGTTTGATAATACCTTCAGCAGTCTTCCTTCAGTTAGAAGTACCTACATGACAAACTCACTAGCAAAAGGAACGAACTTATCAAGAATTCATTTGAAGATGGACTCACTACAATTTCCTTCAGTAAACTTTTCATGAGGCTTCATGCCATTTGAGTTTCTCCTCTATTATTCAATATAGCTATCAAGTAGACATATATACCTAGACTATAGACATATAGACCTAGACATATAAGTTTTGGATGGTTGCTGAAAGCTATTATGTATGCATGTACACATATGATGATAGACCTCAAAAGTACTCATGCACAATAAAAACTGTAACAATATTTCCTTATGAGAAAAAAAATGTGCACTTTTCCACTGGTTTATTGGTAGCTTACAATGTATTTCCATTCAAAGGACCATCTTTTACTTGAGCATGGTTGGTGAGGTGGTGAACCGAAATGCATTGAACATTACCAATAAACCTGTGGAAAATTGCAAATTTATTTTTTCTCATAATGATAAACTTCCATTACATCTCACCTGTATCTTTTGAAAACATTTCCTTATATAACACCTCCAATATAAACAAAATTAGTGGTTTACATACTCTTCTGCCCACATGAAAATTGACTATCAATTATATTTCAATACATTGTTTGACCTGTCACAATTCTTTTGGTGATTTTTTTATGAAGAGGGGTACTCTTTTTCTGTGCATGAAAAAGGTACAAATTTTCACATTTAATCATCTGAATACCATAGCTCAAGAGAAATAAATTAGAATATTTTTTTCAAATGCTGTTTTATTTTAAAATGTTTAAAAATACACTTTTAGGGAAAAATGTAATTTAGAGCTAATAAATATATAAAGAAAAATCATATATGTGAACCCTGCTATTTGGTATGATTGAAATGCATCATGTGTGACACCGTTAGACTTATTCAGTACTTATAAATGAAAGAATTCTTCTATTGCTCTTTGTCACTCATTATTTTTAAGGATTCAGAAGAAATTATATTCACATTCATTTTGGCACTCATTCTTTTACTTGACTTCTCAGCATTTTTTTAAGGTCTTCTAAGTTGTAATTAATGTTTCCTTCCTAGTAGGAACAGTTATCCTTCAATAAGCATGCAAAACCTGCAAGAACTCAGATAAATTACCTGTCAGCTTGTGGTATGAATTAAAGGGAGAAATCGGGGAACACTATTTGACTGGAACCATATACTTCTGCCATTTATGTAAACTGAAGTTGAGGCTAAATAAACTATTTGAAACCTCATAGATAATGCATATCTCATGAATCAAGAAATTACAGCTGAAAATAATTATCATATAAATAAATAAAAATAATGTTTATATTGCTTTTTACAGCCATTCTTCGGTTAAACATTGACAAATTACTAATTAGAATGTTTAATATGCAATCCCTTGAAGAAATTTGTAGAATCTAATCTGCGATGGCAATAGGTCAAAATGGCCACTTGACCTTGGAAATTTAATCTTTCTTCTTATGTTTTAATATTTCTTTTTTAATGAAGACACCTTCACCCATAGTCCTCCTTGAGCTGTTGTGGTATGGCTTGCTGGATCCAAAGCAACTGGTAGGGATGATTTGTCACTAGGTAGAAAATCATACTTTGCCAGCAGAGTGGCAATCGCAGCTTTTGCTTGGAGTAGACCTAGATGCATCCCTATGGATGAAACAAGAATTGCTAAGAATCAAATAGGTAGAAACTCATAATGGAGCTTTGGGAGAATTTTACTTTCTAATAGTATATTTTATTGAGAAAAGATTGTAAGCCCATGCATATCAGGATGGATTGCCAAAGGTTGAGATTTTATCATTTGACATCTATCTATCTAAGATAATGATAATGATTTTGCTTTAAATTGCTAAGAAGTAATTTATGCCATTCCCCAGGGCAAAATCTGAATTTGAAATGCTGACAGAATAAGAAGCAGAGTGATCTGCAAAATATAATTCTATTTGAGTCGTAGTTTCTTGCCAATATTGGGTATTCTCATTTGTAATTTTACTTGTTCCCATTTTTACTTTCTCCTTCAAGGAGAAAGTATTACCTTAATTGATAATTTGACCTTTGTAGTTTAGCAGAAAAAAATTTGAGGCCCCAACAACATTATTTGACCATTTTTTTAATGATATGTTGGTGCCCATATGTCTGTTTATATGTGATATGTTTTTTGTGTAAGATAACTCCAACGCAGTTAATCTTAGCATCAGCAAATTTTATATTTGACGTTTTCACTATGAGCAGAAAAACTGACTAAATTTAATCTCAAATCCATCCACCAGTAGCGACTATTGTGGCTTTCTCAAATAGATACTAATGGTGCTCCCACAAAATAAAAAAATGAAAATGGTAGGTGATCTGAGAAATACTTTTTCACAGCTATGCAACCCAAATAAACAAAACATTCAAATGGAGCAGGAGAGCTGAGAGCTATATTTATTATATATACATCAACATCTATACAATATCCAACAAACAACCACAAGGGCATATGGCAGGGATGTTTGGATTCTAGCTATATATGCCTAAATATGCACTTATGCATAAGCACACCTAAAGGTATGCACATACATATCTGGTTTTACCATACTGATAGGTGCATTCAAGTAAAGCTTTGGATTTTGCCTCTTGAATTTAAATGTAGGACTGCTTTGGTCTACTTTGAAATGATTACATATTATGTGATTGAAGAGAAAATATTTACTTAAACTGATAGTAATGTTTTCTATCACTCTTTTTTTAATTTGGTAGGCCAAGATGCCAAAGTAATTTCAAGCCATAATAATTCCCTTGCTGTCACCAGTGAAATGAGATGTCCAGTACCTTTCTAAAAGTTATTGTTTCCTGTACTCTTCATGATTCAATTCTACTTTAACTAATGAATTTAATTCCATTTTCTTTATTACATTTTAAACAACTGACTCATTAGTTTGGGACATAAATCATTATATGGATTGAATCATTTTATTTCACAAATTTCATCAAAATTGAATCACTTTAACCCAAGAATTTCTATCTAAAAATAATATTCTTATGTCTTTCTTCTGGGTTGGTATTAGGTCATGTTTTCAATCTATAAAAATCCATTTCCAATTAAAAAATCAAGTATTTACCGCACTAGTACGTTTACGTATTTACGTACCAGTAAGAAAACCATGCAAGAATAGAAAATTTGACACTAATTATTGTAACTTAAATTACTCTTAATATACATACCGTTTACATCTATTACTTATTTGTGAAAAAAAGAAGTCAAATAAAATTATTATCTTATGATAAATTTTTATTGAAATGAAATCTCAAAATCTTGTAACTCACCAATGCAAGTTCGTGGTCCACCACCAAATCCAAGAAAGGTAAACTGAGTTCGTTTACTAGAATTTTTGTCTGAGAAATTGTCTGGATCAAAAATCTCAGGGCTAGAATAATACTGTGGATCTCTATGAAGGCCTAGAATAGGGATCACCACTGAGCTTCCTTCATCCAACCAGATCCCCTCTCCACTCTTCCCATTTTCATTTTCATATTCTGGGCTTGGCAGGTAATATTTCTTTGATGCCAAGCGAGCCAAGAAAGGTGATGGAGGGTACTTTCTTGCAGTCTCTGTGAAATAAATTTCAAAATTAATGACTTTTTTGCACAAAATTCTACGTATAATTATTCATAATGTATCATTCTCTTTCTGATGTAAAATGTGCAACAGCAGGATGAATTGCTCATCTTAAAAGGTTTCTATCAGGTTTTTGTGCCTTTTGTGGAAGAACTTGTGTGTTCTGAAGACCCCCAGAGCTTAGCTGGTGGGAGGGATGGATGGAAAATATGAAATGGATATGAAGGGAAACAAAAAAGGAAGTGCTTGGCATGGTGGGGGAGGAGAGGGGGCTGTTGGGAGAAATACAAACAAGGCAGGATAGATGGGTATGGATTTTAATTGACGTTGGTATGTTGAAGACTGTGATAGAAGGGTGGTTGTTATGCACTCAAGGAAGGGTCAGGAATAGGATAGACAAGTTGGATATTATGAATGGAGGAAGGAAGCATGAAGAAGGGCTTATTGTTGTGTCAGATGTCAGGCGGTGTTTTGTTAGGAGAGGCAAGGACATGTATAATGGTTCCCATTGTATACTTTTTGTCCATCCAAACCTATCCTAACCCATAGAATACTAATATACAAACATACACAAAGCCTGGACAGAAAGATATCCAATACACCAATATTAAAACATAGACACAAATGAAAAAGTACGTTCACAGAAATATTCTACTTTTCAGAAGACACTTTGCCATCATTGGATGTTGAAGAAACATAATTTATTTTACAAAGCAGCCAAAAACGGCCCAAAGGCTTTTACATTCTTCTGTGTTAGATTATTTTTCATGGCCACCAAAGTATAAATAATATGTAAATGGAATTTAAATGACCTTAGCTCTAATTTCTTGTATTGCAGGTATATTAGTGTTCTTCATCAACAAACAACAGCTCCACACCAGATAGAAGAACCAAGTTTGAGGGTAGTTAAGAATTGGTATTAATTATCAATGCACAATCACACTCTTCAGGCCATCCAGTAGCTGAAGCCAAGATCTCAAAATTGGTATCAAAAGGTTAGGCCAGTTCAAATGTTTAGATTCAGCCAATAGAATCTGTAATGTTGAATATAGTATCTGCAGACTTGAAGGAGAGTTTCTGTAGCTATGTTATCATATAGCTATATCACTACTTGTTACATGTATTTTTAATGAGTTCCAGTGAAATATTTCATGGTATTGAGCACTTTTACAGATAACTTGAAAGTCTTTTATTGTTGATACAAGGTCTGTCCCAAATGTAGTAGGGCTTATTCTTTCCCAGACAGGTGGGCAGCACTTTTCGGGCTGGGTTCGAGGGATTGGAGTCCTAGGAAAGGTTGGAAGCCAGTGGCAGTTGGCTAACAGCTTTTCCTGAGTGAGGATCATTTGTTTGCAAAACCTCTATAACATGGCCTTGATATACTCTGACATTCACCAGTTATTAAAACGATGCTAGGCCATCATATGTTGCATAAAACCGACATGCTCAATGCAGCTTATGGTGATAACACCATGGATAGATCTGGTGCTTTTGAGTGACACAAGTTGTTTCAAGAGGGTGGTGAAGATATTGAAGATGCCAAACATTCAGGTCACCCTTCAGCTTAAAAAAGTGATAAAATCTTGCTAGAGTGAAGATTTTGTTGGACAGTGATTGCAGATTAAGTGTTTGCATGGTTTCTGATGAACTTGACATCCCTAAAAGTGAAGCACGTCGACTTGTGAGTAAAAACGTGGGCATGAGAAAGGTGTGTGCGATGTTGGTGCCGTGAGTGCTCTCTGAGTAATGGACTAGCTGGCTCAGCACAACATGGCAATCCTGCCTCAGCCACCCTACATCCCTGATCTCGCCCCACCAGGTTTCTTCCTCTTCCCCCACCTCAAATCCATGCTTCAATCCAAATTCAAATCCAAAAGACATCATCATGACTCGGTGGAAGTGTTATAACAGGCCATGATTAGGAAGCTTAGCAACATTCCAGGCACCGCCTTTCAGAAGGTGTACGATGCATGGAAAACCCAATGACAGCAGAGTATGGATGCAAAAGGGTGCTACTTTGAAGACTTTTGAGTGACCGTATCAATTCTGGCAGTAATTTTTTTTTGATTGACTCCGTCCTACTACTTTGGGACAAACCATGTGCAAGTATAAGTCTAACGAGGCCTGAATATTGACGTTAAAATCAATTTTTCATGCACACAGTGGGTTGCAGAGTGAGAATGGGGGTAAGGAGGGGAGTGCTCTTTTGTGGTATCAGTGGAAGATGGGGACCAGGAGGAAGGAGGAGAGGAAGCATAATACCCAAACACAACATTGAGTGAACTACTAGTTGCCATACCTGATGTGATATTTGCTTTCAAAATTTCAAAGAAAACATTTTATCAAACTTCACAAGCCATACTAGACAAAAATCATCTTCGACAGCCTTCATCCACTGGATGCATGCGTCCACTTAGGATGAATGAAACTATGAAAAAGGAATAGGAATACCTTTTTCTTACCATAGAAAAATTAGCATATATTCCAAATTAATAATAGTGCTTAACAGTTTTAGTAGTATGTATGATTAGTGTGAAATATTTAGGCATCTCCTATACTATATCCGCTAAAAATGTATGGTTGCTCATTTTCATAATGGAATTCCATTGCTCTCTCAACAAAATGGGAAACTAAGTGGCATAGATCAATCTCATTTTTACTTCCGTGCAGTCTGTGCATAAAATATCTTAAAGTTTCCCACATTACCAAGCAAAATTGAGTCCAAATATGGCATAGCCATCAATGTATCCTGAGACATGCTTCCATGGCGTTCCAATGCTTTTCCCACTTCTGCTCGTGCTCTGCTCTGAATATCACCATTATGAGCTAATTCCAAGAGAGAAAAGCTAATTAAATTAGCTGTGGTGTGAAGTCCATTGATAAAAAAGCTCAGAGCCTGAGCCGTGATGTTATCTAAGGCTTCATTGTCAAGCTCCATAGGGCTACCTGTAAGTATTAACCAGCATATCAAATTATCAGAATTTGCACAATGCTGTTATTAAATAAATATTAACACAAATAAATGGGCTTTCTTGCTCATCCATAATTTTAGTAGCTACATGTTGGTGATACAAACTTGAATAGAATTTTTAGAAACTTGTTTTTTGAAATACCTGTATGGGTTTGTACATTTTGTTATTTTTTCCTTCAGCTTATTAGTAATCATAATTCAGTTACTGGTACCTTTACGTATGCTAGTAAGTAATGCAACTAACAGCAGATCTCATATTTTTACATCATATGCACATTCTTATTAGCTGTGGGTGCCCATAGTAAATTTCATCTTATTAAATCAGAGCATAAATGTTTCACAGAATATTGAAATGGAATAAAATTAAACAAAAATTTGGACAAAAAATGTCTTCAATATATGTTCATTAGTTACCCTTCAACCCTGATGGAAGTCATATAGTTTTCATGTTTTAGTTCTCAAAGACATTGGATTTTGAAGAAATGAAATTGATTTCCATTTATGCCCCAATCGATTGTTTCTTAAGAGCCAATTAAAATTCAAATTTTTATGTATTTACCAAAATAATAAAATATCCAAGGACTGATAAGCATAAAAATATTGATTTGAAACTGATTTGTATACAATTCAAATGAAATACAGTTCTATTCTTAAAATGTTATGAGCCTATAAGACACACTCACCCTCTTTCTCTTCCTTACTTGGGCTGTCCTTCTCCCCTGCCTTAGCTTCCTCATTGATTCTCAACTTTCCTTTTCTCTGCAGTTCAACCAGTACATGCAAGAAGTCTGGTCTCTGAACCTTTTCCTCTTCACGTTGATGGATTGATTCCTTCACCATGTCTCTAAAATAGTCGACTGCTTTCCTGCTTGTGCATAAGAATGGCATGATTTTCAGCAACCAAGGCATGTTCACTGTGAAACAACATGATGCTTGTGCCCTGGATATTTTACTGCCCATCCTTCGGAACTTGCAGCCAGGATTCAACAGTGCATCACCTCTGGTGCCAAAAGCTATCGAAGAAATTACATCTGTTGTATAGCATTCTCCCATTTCCTTTAACTCCATTATTGTGTCAACTTTAGTTGAAATACAATCTTCCAATGTCTCGCAAACTTCTAGAATGAAAGGGATGAAATTTTTAATGTTTCCAGTGCTATAAGCATCTGCCAAATTGCCCCTCAACCTATCCCAGGCTTCGCCTTTTAGAAAACCCAAATTCTGACTGTATGCTGCATCCATTATAGCTGGGACCTCATTGTCGTTGTCATGGAAGTTGCTGAAGTTCGTCTCCAGTATGTCTTTTATTAGATCAGGATCTCTTACAAGGATGCAAGGTTTCGACAACTTGTGAAACCCTCCGTATTTTTTACCATCAAGTTGTGCATACATAGAAGCAAAGACATCACCAATATATTTCCTCCAGAAAAACACAGGCATGCTCCCCATCCAAGGCACAGCTGGTATGGCTGGAATACCACGCTTCTTCCAATAGCTGAGAGGCTTCACCAAAAACCACCAAAAGATCCAGACCAAGAGCACCATTAGGGGTACCAGCAACTCTGGACGACGAAGATAATTGTGTAAGCACCCCATTGCTGTTTCACCTGTGCATGCATTTAAAAGGACATCAATAATTAAAGTGAACTTCTCAGATCACATACCTTAATGACTAACATTGTAACATTTATAATTCATTTTATCCTGAAAACTTCTCAATAAACGTTATTTTGGCCATCAGATGAAGTTACCCATGTCAAAAGCATCAAAATATCAACCCATATTTGAACACTTTAGAAAAGTATATTAATAAATGATAAAAAGCTAAAAAATAACTATAAGGAACATTAGTTTGATAGAAAATATCATGGAAACCATCTCAGGACATATCTCTAGAGGAAGGTCAAGGAACAATATAAGTAAAAGACATCGATATAAAGAACCATGAGAATACGGGAAAGAATCAAATGGAGGTCCAACTAATTAAGACTTTGATTTAAAAAATTAAAGTACAGAATTTTACCTAAAGGTCAGTCTAATTGGGTAGAGTTTGCATTGTATCAAGAGCAGCATCAAGTGAAATTGAAGCATTCAGAATCTCTTGAGTAAAGGGATCAATCCCTTTCTTTGTGCTGTCTGCAGTCCCAGGAACACCAGATACTCAAAAAATTACATAGATTGGGTATAGATGGGGGTTTTGGAATGATCACCTGGATTTGAGCATGGAACTCTCCATTAAGTGACTGAGAAATCTTCCCATCTGGTACTGCACTGTCCCTGTGACTCAAGGACATAAAGCAGAGCTTTCCCTAGAATGCTTAACCTATAATAATGATGATAAATACATTTACATGGGTTCCATTACATTTTGGTTGTATTATGACTGGTCTAATATCTTTAACTTTTGGTCACTACCTCGAATCTGGCCTGTGACATCTCCACCCCTCCTGTGTACTGACTCATCTAATTTCTTTAGCTTTTGTCATTAAAATGAGTCCCTCCTGTGAGAAAGGCTTAGTAATTAGATTTAGGATGGGTACTAAAATTTCATGTCTCATCAATTTAATTGCAAGATTAAACTGAGATCAATGAGGCATCTGGAGTTTCATATTCTATTTTTATATGTATGAAAGTATCACTCTGGAGAAAAATTGATGGTGAGAATGTTGATTATGGTTTATGCTACTATAGGACTCCTAACAAAGCTGGGGTAGGGGGTTGAGGAGAGTGGAGGTCCACCCATTTTTGTTTACTGCAGTAGTCAAGAAACCAAGGTTAAAGGCCTTAAATTAAATAAAATTAAAATCTTAATATGTAATGGCAATCTCCAAAGGGAAAGATGGTTGCAAATTCAGGCACTTCTCCAGGTGATATAATCTCTAGCTATGCCATTGCGAAGGAGCTATTAACATAATTCCCAAGGAAACTTAGTTGACAGAAAGTGTATACCTCTTTTGGACATGCACTTTTACGTTTCATAGATATTAATAGCATGTGCCAATGAATTGATGGGGCATCAGTACCAAGGTGCTGTCAATTGTGTGGTGGTATAACCATAAGAATCTCCTATATAAATTTATAGGAATCTCAGCAAGTTCCGTGAACTAATGATGCTCTTTCCTAATATCGGATTGCAGGTGAATTAGATGCCAGTACCATAACAATGTCCTGAAAACCAAATTTTTTAACCGTGAGCATTTTTTAATACCTATAATGGATTTGGCAATATGGCTCGATTCCACTTCAGCATTAATTCTTGAGTTCTCATGCATATTTAATTGACATTTGACTTATCTTTAACATTTTTTAGGTCCCTCCACTAAGACAAACAAGTAATTGCCTAGTTAACTAAAGGGGGGAATGAAGAATAATAGAAATGGGTTTTTTAATAACTTAGAATGACTTAGATACCCTGTTAAAAATTTCTTACTGACATCTGGGTCAGTCATTTATTTACTGAAGCTTTTGAATGAATTATTGAATGCTAAGTGTAATTGTTTAGGAAAAGGAGTGTAGTTTAAATGAAAAAAATCATTAACTTTCAAAAATTGTTTTTGAAAGTTATTTTCCAAAATGAACTGCATTTTAATAATATTTAGTTTCTAAAAAACAATGAAAGTAAGACTCAGGTAAATTTATCATAATTATGATTCTTACACATTTCTTGATTAAGATTCTCACCAACCGAATTTTGGAGCGGCTGGGCTTTTGTTTCAGGGCCACGGTCGTAGACCCATGACTCAATACATTAATGTTCTTTTTTAGAAAACCTGGGTCATCGTTTGTGGCTTGGAGCAAGTCCCCGGCAACGGCGGCACGAAATTCATGACGCTGACGAGATTAAAGAGAATGCGACGAGGCAGCTGATAACTATTTCGAAAAAGGACTTCGCCGATTGTTTTCAAAAGTGGAAGAGGCGCTGGGATAAGTGTGTGAGTTTCTAATGGAAGTACTTCGAAGAGGACTAAGGCCTCATTGTTCTAGGTAGGCTATTTTTCCCAAAATATTGCATGGCTTATTACTTTTCGTACAGACCTCGTATAGTGTCTGATCATACAGGATAGTATTACAGAATTGTTTGTAGTTGATGCGTGAGGTTTAAGCCAAACCCCTCACCGAAGGCAATTATTTGACATGTACAGTTAAATGGTCAGTTTTCATCACGCTGATTCGGGTATTAGTACACGTTTTGGAGAATGATGGGGTGCCCATGGGAAGATAAAGTGATTTGTGCGGAAGTAAGGAGCTGTGTGCATATACGAGTATGAGGAGGGATTCGTATGTCAAGTGGTGTTGACCTCAAAAATTAATATGGGAGAAAGATTTCTGTGGAGACGAGACGAAGATATTAGACCTTGTGGCTAATGAAGAAAATTTTGTTTTGACTGTTACGACTTTCCCGTTCCTGAATATGCACGCTTTTTTGAATTGCTAACTCGCGACGCCCGCTTTCCGACTTGATGTGAGACTGGCCATCAGCAGTTCGTGCGTGGGTACACTAGGATTTCAGGTTGTTGTGGTTTTTCTAATATTGCACATTCGCAAAGCTTCCCTTTCCTAATTTTTTTCCCGTGCTAATAGGTGTAAAGAAATGATACATGGTGTAGGGTTGACAAGACTGACATTGCCTCTATCATTACCTGCGCCAATGCATGCGTTATATTCCTTTAAGACGGATTTCTGGTTTGGTATTATTACATATACCGCTTTCAAATATGGTGTAGAGATGGAAAAGAAAAGCTACATTGATAACATTTCAGATTGAAGACGGACAGATAAGTTAGCATTGAAACGAGAATTCGTTTGGGTGTTAAATTGAACCACTTGAGAAGATGCAAAAACTGGCAAAGCAATTGTTCCATCGTGTCTGTGTGGAATAACAATTATTGATCAACAGCTCTAGCAAGAGCGTTGAGCTAGTGTTGCATATTTGAAAAATAAGTCACCTGTACGCCTGATTTTTCAGAAGCATTTTCATTAATTGACGATTCAGAATTCTGTCTCAGCAGGCTGAGTAAACAGGTATACGTTTTAGCCGCCGAAAGGAATCTTTACGGTTGAGAATCTAAAATCGCCTCTATGTCTCTTTCTGAAACCATCGAGGCCTACCGATCTAGGTCTCATCCCATGGATTGATAGTAAGCAATTGCTGCATTTTTGTTTCTCTTCGCAAATTTGAAATATCTTACCAACTTTAGAAATTGCACATCGCCTTCTTCCCTAAAATGTGTCAGTAGAGACAATTATATCGCACACTACTCAAGGAAAAATACGATTAGTTCAAGTAAAAAAAGAAGAAAAATGTATGCATCCTACACTTTACATGACTTGCATAAAGTGTTTCTTTTATTTTGCAAGATAAGAAAAACATTCATTCGAACATGAAATGAAATGGATGCAACAGTGCAGCAAAAGTTTGATTGACTGAATTTTTAAGCACCATTTCCCAAGCAAAGTAAAAACGATTTTTGAAAAAAGAGCTTACTTTATACGTTATTTCTAATCATGCATCCCAAATTTATCAGATTCATAACTACACTCCTCTGTCTATATACGATATATATGTCTATTTGTCTCGTATCAAGTGTATCCCTTTATAACTCTAAGGACCATACAGCTCCTTTTCACAGCACAGGCTGAGCCCCTTGAGAGTTCGTGTTAAAAAGAAATCATAAAATGATGTTAAAACATGGCCACACAGAAAATGAGTGATAATATTCCGAGTATTGCATAGTCTAATTCATTATGTAGAATGGCCCCACGATAAGGAAATGGAACGCTTTGGTAGCTACTGCAATCCTACGCAGGCGCCCCACGTTCGAGACTGGGACGAAACTACTTTTGCCCCACCCTTGGATACTTTGTTTGTCATTCGTTCTTATAGGCTGTTGTCGGTAAAAATAGGTGGCTTTCTAGAAAGATTAAAATAATTCCTGTGATTGGGATTGTATAATTATTACATGACACAGATAGGCGTGTATATAATACTCTTATTCATGTGTGTCAATGAAATCATATTTGTGCAAGTTTGGCTGGTGGCCTAACACCCGCCACCACACGCTCTCTCAGGGTATTGTGTAGATTTCTCTCTGATATATATTGTGAGCTGTCGTGATTCTTCGTTATTTCTTTTCACGAAAGAGATTTTTTCGTCTGATTGTAAACACAACAGCGGAAAGACTTTTTTAAAAGTAGATATTTTGCTTCAAGCAAACACCGAACCGAATGTTGCCGTCGTGGCGCGCCACGTTTCAGATATCTCATAAGCACTCTTTTCTCACTTTAGCCCACGCGTGAGGAAGACTCCCCCCTCCGTCTCCATTTCCTGACGAGCATCAAACACGGACCCGCCACCAAGGGTGCGCGCACCAAGTAAACTTTGATAGCTTCTGGATCGGCGGAGAGAAGGGGGAGGGGGGAACGCGAGAGGACTGGAGAAACAGGAATATCTTCAAGATGGTATGGAGAGGATGAGGGGATATGAAAGGACTTTGCGTAGGGTGGGGCACGCTTATGAGGGTCCGTTGGGAGCCTGGAGTGATGGGGGAGGGTGCTGGGAGGGGGAGGGAGGGATGGCGGAGGCAGGAAGGTGGGAGGGGAGGAAGGAAGTGAGTTTTTGGACAGAAGGTTAAGGGTGAGGTGAGGCGAAAGAGGAGTTGAAGCAGATAATCTTTTCAAGATGCAAGAATTCTTTCAAACTTCCGAACAGAATTAAAGGGTAAAGGTCTCCCATTCGTGTAGTGTTTTGCAAGACCACAGGAGAGGACAAAACCCAACGAATGCAAATGACTGTATTTAGGGTCAAGAAACCCGTTTCTCCAGCTATCCTCCTCCTTACTCCGCTAATGCTTTTGGATGCAAGTACGGCATACCCTGGTGAACTCGAAGGAACACGAGTTTCTGCTCGCGTCTCACAATGTATTTAAAAAATTGAACTGCCATGAATTGTACGTAATCCTATATGCATATGACTAACAGATCAGGTATAATCTAGGCTAAAACGTACCGCCGTTACAGCTCCATCAACTTCAAAATAGGCGTAATTCTATTTTCGACGACTTTGGTGTCCCTTTGGTGATACGATGGCATGTGTGATCATGGATGATATGTCTATGGCCTTGATTTTTACGGCTTCTTTGGTTGTAAAGAACGTTTCAACATCATTTATGATTCTTAGTTTCTGATCAGAAAGAGAAACGTTGAAATTATGGCGAATAATTGATAACTTACCTTTAAAAATGAATAATTAAGAAATTTTGCGAGACAAAAATCCTAAAAATTCTATGAAAAGAATCAAGTTACAAAATAATTTATGAACAACTTGAGTAGCTTCGGGCGTGATGTAGTGGAAGTCTAACATTATGAATAACTGATCGTAGCACTTTTCTACTTGATAAAATGTACTAATGCGTAATAAATCGAAACCCGGTCGAATAATAAATTTTATCAAGTGGAAAAGTGCTACAATGAGTTATTCATTAATTTATCAACCTTGAATGAAGGTTCTCGTTGAATTTTTGCTTGGTATTACATTGACTGGTGGGGCAAATTCGGTTGGTTTGGTGGGCTACGTGTTCGTTGGATGACGTGTTCCGATTAGCTTCTTTCGTGTACATTGGATTGTGACGTAATGATTTTCTCATTGTTTTATGATAGTGCCAGATAAATCCATCCATGGACCGAAATTTGGCGTAAGTTAGCTTTATGAGTTTCTCTATGGCTGTTGCACGAGGCAAATGGCTTGCAGTATCTTTAACATTTGAGTTTTCACTCCAAAAATTCTTTTAGGTTCCACATAATTGGAAACTTTGGCGGCCATCCGTGACATTAGGGTTTTGCCATTTTATCTGTTCAAATCCGAATGGAACACCCTGTTTTCATCAGTCAGGGATTCTTAAAGATCTTCCATCCTGAGAAAATCTAGCAAGTTTTCTCTAATTCTCTATACTATCCAGTTTTGGGCAAAAATTCTTGTGCGTGAAAATAGATTTCCGTAGTGAAATCATAAGTGATAAAATAAAATATCACTTTCACGAAAGATTTCTTTCGAGGGAAATATCTTGGTGCAGAATTTCAAATGTAAAATGACATAATTTATTATAACCGTTATTCATACAAATGGATTTTCTCACTCAATTGAATTGAAGAACCCTCAAGGAAGCACATTTGATTGTGGGTAGGATTTTTTAAAAGGTTGTGGCCGTTTGATCTCGTCTCTGTGGTTTTTCGCCGACATTTAGACGACATATGTGAAAGTTAAAATTGCATTGTAATGGAAAATCAAAAACACTCCGCCGTTCTATTCCATGGTGTGAAATCAACTTGTAAAAAGTAAATATTCCAAAATGTCTGTTAATATTATGCCCTAAATAGAAACTGTCAACGCATTTTCAATAAATTTTCCGGTTGTGAATTGTCTTAGCTAATTTTCTCAAGGTTATTGGTTCCAATGAAACCGTTAATACTTTGGGGGTTGGGATATTCACGCATTATTTAAGGCGATATTGGAACATTGGGTATGATATTGAAAATGTTACTTTTGTTAGGGATTATTTTATGCGGTGGTAGTAATTAGTAATTAGATTCTTGACAATATATGAAATCAAATGTCTCACCCAGAGAAATCGTGTATTGCCTCATAACTATTTTTTGAGCGGTAGCGGTTAGTGAAATTTTCTTAGTCAAGTGTCATTTGAGGCACTCTTTTGAGTCTTTAGTTTGCATTGAACAAATTTTATTTTTAATACCTTTAAAAAACTAATGGAATGTAGGACTATAATAATATTAATAATATTTTTTTTAACCAGATGGATGACGTGTAATCTGTTCCACGTATTGTTTTAAGCCACTCAAATTCCTTGCATTAACTACGCTAGTTAAAAGACTGGGTAAATATTTGTCGACAAATTTTGTAAACAATGATTTATATTTTTGTTCACCTCACTTTCCTTTTCATTCTTAAATCCTATGGGAGTATTATTCAACTGTTAGCAATCGCTCTTCAATGGGGATGTTAATGCAAAATTATGTTAAAAGGACATACCAAGTGCGTTTGAAAGCAGCGTAATTACGATTTTCCGAATCTTTAACTAAACAGCCATTGTGTTTCCTTTTGCATGATAGTATTGTTTGCCTCAACTATCCTCCTCAAGCATCCGCTTCGCACCTATGACTAACCGCCGCTACTCATTCGTATGCATTTAGGGAAACGCCTACAAGCGCATTAAAGCATTACAGCAACGCTCCAAATAGTTTTGCTTGCGTCACGCTTTCGATATCGGTTTCTATAACCGAAAAAGTAAGTCTGAAACCTTCGCCTAAAATATATTTGAATGCGATCACGATGTCGTCACGTTACCCTGCCGTCAACTCTTTCGTCACTCGGTCCGACGAATATTATGTATGAACTTGAGCGAATAAAACTATTTGGTATGATATAACTTCGGAAATACTTATGTTACGTAAACGTTGTTAACCCCAACTACCAATGAGTAAAATAAAAGCAAAGAAACTAGTGGTTTATCGCTTTCTTCCACCAGTTGTTTTCCCATTAATTGGACCAACACGCTCGAGTTTTACTCAACAGTGGTGACAATAATCACTCGCTCCCTAAAGCGTCTCGACATTCAATTAGTGTCAACAAATAACGAGTGTGAATTGAAACCTTCACTCGGTATGAATGAGCAAACCCCCGCTTACCTCTTGCGCTTGTCTGAGTTCCTTGTGAGGAGGTGTAGAAGACTTCGGCTTTAAACGGACTGGAGTCCCTCGACGGAAAGATGATTTCCGGGCCCTCCGGTCGAGGGAGATGGCGTTGATGCTGGAAAGGGTTCTTTGGAACTGCGACTGGGAAAGGAAGGGATATGCGAGCTGGACGAAGGGTGAGGGTTGGATAGGCGAGGGGGGGTTGGCGGGTAGAGGCTGGCGGGAGAAGGAGGGTTTTGACTCGGGGGTAAGGGATGGGGAAAGGAGTCTGGAACAGCTGCCGTGCTGGATATGTGGAGAGATGGCTGGAGTGTGAGAGATGAGACTCGGAGGAGAGGGTGAGAGTGTTCCTGGGTGAGGGAGTGAGATCTCCTCTCAAGAGGGCGTCTTGTTTAGACTGCGCGTAAAATCGGAGCAGAGTATGAGGGAATTCCTCA
The DNA here is from genome assembly GCA_037158775.1 of Hetaerina titia. Lineage (NCBI taxonomy): Eukaryota > Metazoa > Arthropoda > Insecta > Odonata > Calopterygidae > Hetaerina > Hetaerina titia. Next base: position 78,676,373 of record CM073772.1, on the reverse strand, counting down.
CCCTCCTCTGGAAGGATCATCAGTGCCTTTCGCGTGACATCATGAAAAAGAGTGTTGCAGATCATATGGGGATGCGGATGAGAGTGGACGCCATGGACACCCTGTATCAAATGCACTCAATTTGCACCGCATGGGTCCTCGTGAGACTTGAGTGCGGACTTGATAATTATGAAACAAAAGCAGAAAGATTAGCATCACGATGCCCATTGTCTTACCCTCCTTTTGCTGCCGCAGGGAATTCGGATGTTCTCTCCAGGACAATTCAAATTTGTTCCAATCCCCCGGGGGAATATAAAAAAATGGAAGAAATGCCAAGACTGTGGGTTATACTATAACTGTATATCTCTCACCCGTGGCATTCTCCTCGAGTGGGCGTGGGAGCGGCCGTACCCACGCAAGTGGCGGGTTGAGGGGAGAAGTTATTATAATTAGTTTAATCCGCTGTACGTATGTATGGCTGTAAAAATTCGAGTGGAATCAAACTTGGCTCGGATTTACACCCTCAATCGAGGCGGTTGAGAAGTATTTGCATATTTTGTCGCGAGTGTGCTCCAGCTTTCGCATTGCTCCAGCATACGTAGCTATTCGTTCATTGATTAAATGGTGTGTAACTTCTGTATTTTCTCGAAAAAAACAGTGTGCGCAATTTACCTTCCAAGTATGAAAAGGCTAACTCTGAGGTAAACCAATGTATCTTAACCTGTGTGCATGCACCTCATATCGCATCTGCAATTATTCTATCCATTCATACTTTTTTTTAGTTTCGATGATTTTGGGAAAACAAATTTTATTAAATCCCGTTACTCAACCATATCTACCGCATTTATTTCGACAGGCCACATACTTAAATCCAAAAATTCGTAATTTTTTTAAATATTCAAGGAGTCAGTCCATTATATTAACTCTCTTGTCATGATATTTTCACGAGGGTATGGTTATGAGAATCTTGAACGAAAATCTACTTTCTAGAGTCAAGGGCTCTTCCGCAAAAAGATGAAACACAATCCTTTTTTAAGGTAATAGCGGCATTGGCTGGAAGCTTAAGCCGCCCTACGGGGGGTTTCGGGAAATTTAAGGTAGGTACCACTAAGGTCACATAATAGGTCCTCCAGAAAAGAAGTCTGGATGTTTTGGGGGTTAATGATCCTTGAAGTTGAGCGATGTCGGGCAAAAGGGTGGGGTGGTCTGGGGAATTTGACGACCAAAATTTAACGTTTTTTCTTAGAGTTACAATGTTACATAATTTCAAATCGTTTGCTATATTAGGCGGAAAGTAAAATTCCTCGTACTTTAAACTGAGATGGTGACGTTACAAACAGCTGTGTTTTAGGGTGGCTTTTGTGATAACTATTCCTTAACCCTTCAAGCGAGGAGTGAATGTGAATAAAACCCAGCGGAGAGACCGGTGGAAATTTAAAAAATAGCTCTCTTTTAAGATTAAGTTGCTTAAAAAATCGTTACTTTCCAATCCGAAATGCGATTAACTTGAACATTTCGGAGAATGATTCGTCACCTAAATTTCCCTTGTCACATTCCATGTTACATTTGAAAAGAAAATAAATCCATTATTTAACTCAGTCACAGAAGTTATTGAATGGAAGACAAAAATAATTGGTGATTCATTTATGCATTTGTGATGAATTCATCATGACAAATACAGCAAAATATAAAAAGCTTCTGCGAATCCTTTTCTTCATCCTAAGATCTGGCACGCAGAAAAAAACTTTATAATATCGAGCAAGGAAGAACCCGCGTGCTGAACTTGGCTGTTTTGTGACTGATTCAATCACTAAATTATGACCCGTGTCATGCAATGATGTTAAAGTAGAGATGAGAAGAGAAAATCCGGATCATATTTCTTTTATTTTTGCCAAATTTTATCATATTTGACTGTTTTTTTGGTTTTGAGGCAGACTTTCGAAATTTTGGACATCTTTTAAGGATAGGTGAAAATGGGCGAATTCGGACATGAGGGAGGGGGGCAGAAAAATGGCATAAGATCGTTGGCCGATTACCTGGGCCTAAGAGTTGAATCACCTCTAAAATGCGCTCTCCAAGTCCTGTCCTCCAACACTGGCAACAAAATGTAGGCGTGAGATAAACATATTATACGAATTTGGTCATATTTCAACCAAACACCTTTTTAAGTCTTGTCTAATAGTCTTTCCAAAATACGTCAACGAACTGTTTCTTTGACACAGTGCCTAAAATATTTCAAGTTTTGGGCAAACTATTTCTTTTGACAGCTGTGTGCGTGTAGAAAGGACAGAATTCATTTCGTTTATTTAGAAATTTGAAGAAAATAACTCGTTCGCTCTTTTACGATAAAAATGGGAGTTCGGCTATGACTTGAGGTGATTTGTAACCGATAAAATATTCATAGAAAACTTAAATGTTATTTGATGGTTGGTTTCTATCCTGATTGCTTATTTGACAGATTATGCGGCGCATGTCAACCGATCGTGTCCAATCGGCATGAATCTTCTGCTACAGGAAAATGGTGGAAGCTTTGGATTAGTAAAATACAATGTGTATAAAAGTGAATGAAAATGGTGAAATAATAAGTTAATAATCCTAACCCCTCCTCTCATGTATTATGCGCTCATGAAATTTTTTAATCCGATCCGAAAAAATATTTGTCACACTGAGCTATACAGGTATACTATATACTGATGTATAACTTTAGGCTAAAAGTTAGAGCATCCTTTCCAGGCAGCCGAAGAATTTGCAGTCCAGTAGCATCTGTGACAACTACCAAGGCTGTAAACCACAGGAGATCGTTCATACCCATGGGCAATATGGTGTGAAAGATGACAATTTCTCAAATGTTTTAAGTTTTTTTGCAAAATGACCATCGCTACGTGAGTGGAAAGCAAATATGTAAAGCTTTAAACACGAAAGAGGTTGGTTTAGTCCCTGTGGCCACAGTTAGCATGCATCATATTCCCACCAATGTTGTCAAAGGCTTCAAAGGAGTGCAATATGAGTCGGATGATCTTACGGTGTCGTCTTCTATGCGATGAGTCTGAGAGCGAGAATAGTTTCTCTTGTTCAACTACATCTAAATTGCTCCTCTAAATGCTCTATCACTTTTTTCAACTTTCCGGTATAATATTCCCTTCAGAATCTGCTATGGGCCAGGGTTAATTTTTCTGAAGAGCTCACAATTTTCTGCTAATTCTCTTTTGACCTTGGCACAATCACATTCTTAATAAAGCACATGGATATTTCTCTTCCCATATATACGCTTCACATGTTAAATTGTTATTACTTTGTCAGAATATTATTCCCAGACATTTTTATTAATTCCAAGGGTATATCGTCAATCCCAGGTATCTAGCTTGCCCTTAAGTTCTTCACTGCCGCGTCAAATCTAGATCTAAGGATATAGTTTCCTTTCTTACTGTCGGCAGTAACCTCTTCTTTCAGTATTTTTGCATGAATTTATTTTCCGTCTTAAAGAATCTCCAATTGCTCTTTGTCCTTACCTTAAAGAAAGAAAGAATACCTAAAGAATAGTCCTAAAGAATACCTTCTCTTTGTCCTCATCTTCTGCAAGGTTTTTAATTTACTATCCCAAATGAAATTGTTATTCACATTACGTTCATTGGTATTGTCTCATGATTTTCTAACCTTTTCCTTGGACAAGACCACACAGCACTTTAGTATTGTTCAGTTTTCATCCACTCTCCCTTGGATCTTTTCTCTTTTTAACTGTTTTAATCATTCCTCAGCCCATAAGTTTTTGTACTTTCTTCTCCCTTCTATTAGGTCCAATACTTCGATGGTGATCCATGTTTTCCTTTTCATGGATTTCCTTCGGCCTATAGTTTTCTTCGATAAATGCGAAAGACGAGTATTGAAACTAGTGTCTTAAACATGCTCGGATAATTACCGGAAGAATAGAAGGGAAGATAGAGGAAAGCCTCGTGGAAAACCAGTTCGGATTCAAGAAAACTGAGGAGCAGGGAGGACATACTCGGCTTGAGGGTACTGGCCGAAAAATGATACATGTAAACAGGTCATTGCATGTGGCTTTCGTGGACTTGAAGACCTTCGAAAGCGTCGAAAGGAACAATGAACCTCTGTGAATGATTCTCCACCTGCCGCTCATTCTTGGGACTATTTCGTTTCATTTACACCTAATCCCATTCTACGCATCTCTCCATCATAACATATCTGACACTATCTAATATTTCTCTAGGTTTTTTAGCTAGCCAAGTTACTGGAAAATCGATCAAACTACGGGCCAATATATTTTATACTTTGATGTTAAATTAATTTTAATGTGTATCAATCAAATTATCGTGAGTTATAACTTATCGATCAATGATTTACAGTAAAATTATAATCAAATGTATCAATTAAAGATAGCGCACCATCAATTCAAATTTGCCTCCTTTTTACGTCACAATGGAGAACCGGAAGTGTATGCGTTACTGTTCTTTCTTTCGCGTTCCTAACAAACGAAAATGGCGATGGCCGCAGATGACAACAACAGCGACGAGGAGCTAATGGATGAAGATTCAGTGAATGATGGCGTTAGCGAAGATGAAGGTGATAATATGGAAGCATCATCGGAAGATGAGTCGGATAACGATGCCGATCTTGAGCAGCGTTATGTTGAATTGGAAGAAAGGGTAGGTTGACATTTTGTAACTGTTTACGTTTTTGTATTGCTTGTTTATTCACTAATATTGGGTAAATTACTACTATATTTCGTGTTATGCAGGTGAAAGAAAATTTATATAATTATAATTTACATCTGGAATTGATTAAAGTATGCGAGAAATTGACAGATTTTGACAAACTTAAAAAAGTTCGCCAGAGAATGAGTGAAATTTTTCCTCTCACACCCGGTGAGTGTTTTATGATCTTTCAAATGAATACATAACTTTGTAACTGATTTAGATTTTAACTAATGTGCTTCATGTTCGCTTTAAAGCTCTGTGGATGTCATGGCTAAAAATCGAAAAGAGTGTAGCAGTTTCTGAGGACGAAAGAAAAGGTGTAATCGCACTCTTTGATAGAGCAGTTAAAGATTATCAGTGTAAGTACTTGATACCTGGTGATATTAATCGTTCATTTTAAATGGCGAAAATGTAAGGTATAACTAATCTGAAAATTATCTTGTGGTAAATTTATTCGAAGCCGGTACTTCGTAAAATTTAGAACCTGTCCAATTAATGTGCCGGCACCTAGTATATAACTATCAGAAAATATGTAAAGCTGCAACTTAATAATGCCTATCAGTTTCTCAGACTTATAATTGTTCTTCAAATACATAATTTCTTTCCGCCCATTAAAATTTTTGATTTTGTTGTATCGGCGAAGTAAATTATTTGTTTGATATTCTTCCTGTTTTGATCATTATAATTCAATGCATGCCGTTAATTTACATTATAATATTATTTTATAAATATTATAATAATTTAAGATGGATTTAATAAATTGGGGTTTTATTTCCAATCTTATTTCAGCTGTTGAACTTTGGATTGACTATGCTGATTTCCTGAAGCAAGGGTCCCTTGATGATGAATTAACCGAAGGTATTCGTGCAGTTTATGAAAAGGCTCTCACTTCAGTTGGGCTCCATGTGACTCGTGGGTCCTTAATATGGGATGAATACGTGAATTTTGAAAAGGTATCTGTGGTCTGCCACTTTTGAACTCTCACTTTAATTTATTGGTCGCGTAGATGCTGTATGCTTTTGCATCGTTAAACTGATTATTCATAGCTTTTTTATGAGAGGTTTTGGAGATGGGAATACCTTGAAACTTTTTTGCGCGTAGAAAAATATCTTAAATGAGTTCAGGAAACCCACCTTTCAAGTGCACAAAGTTTTACATTTACTCTGTTGTAGATATCGTTATGCAATGAATCTGATGGATGATCATTGGTTCTGAAAAATTAGAAAATTCGATGCCAGCATAAAGACCATTTTATGTAGAATTAAGTATTTCCCTAATAAATGCTAAGAACTTAACCAAGGAACCCAATAAATTACACATTTCATGTTTGATTTCTTTGAAGTGACTGGAATCCAAATCATTCATCCTGCGTTCTTGTGTCTTCTTTGAATCTTGTGTCCAAAAATAAATATCTATATATTATGCATTATTGATCAGTTTTGTTTTTAACACATCATCTTGCAGTTACAACCTCAATTGTCCCCCATGGTGATGATGTTTATATTCTGCTACATGATTCTCTTGAGAATTCACTTACATCAATCCCTTAAGCAGTGAGATCTGTTGCATTAATAGTATTTTTAGTGGCATTTAGCTATTCAAATTGATCCCAGTGCTTTTTTTTGTAATTATTTTCAATGCGTAGGCTTTACTGTTTCCACCTTTAACATTGAGGAGCTGTTAATTTCTGTTTTCAATGTCATTTTTTTTAAGTAATCCAGAACTCTTAAGTAAAGAGACTAATTTACCCCATTGGTGATTATGAATATATCTTTGTTGCATCACTTCCCATATGTTTCTTTTAATATAAATATAACACACTCCGTTTAAAATATTATATATATTTTTTAAGAAAATGATTCTCAATCAAAACTAGACATATATTTTATGAAAGGCAATGTTTTTATTATTATGACATGAGTTTATCTGTATTATAAATTATCAAATAACTACTTGTAAAAATTGCACATTATTTTCTGAAAAATATGGCATATTATATTACTATATTTTTATCAACTCATCCTGAAAATATTTGGAATGTTTCAAAGACACTCTTATATCAGGGCCGCAGGCAAATATGTCATTGTTTTATTCAATATGTTACAATTTATTCTTTGCCTTAGTCATAGCCAATATTGTTCATTCATGAAGGTTCTTGTTCCCTTCTTCATTCAAATATCTTACAGAGTATTTTATTAGCCATCAAGGAAAAAGTTGATCCAAGTAGCCCTGACTATGTTGCGCAGCTTAAACGTGTTACACAGCTGTACAAAAGACGCCTTTCCTGCCCTTTGCATGGTATGGAAAATGTGCATCAGGAGATGCATGATGTCTTTGCTAAAGAGTTTGGAGTGGAGTTAGATCCTGTTATTGAACTTGGATATAGGAAAGCCTTAGCCAAGCTGGAGAAAGTCATTCCCTATGAAGAACTTCTGGTAAGTGAGTTGACATATTGGTGTTAAAATTTCAAGAAAAGTAGAGGATATTTCTGGCATACGATGTACGTATGTTAAGTCTTCAGGTTTTCCATCATGTCATTTCTTTTGCTGCTTGCCAGGCAACCAAAAATTGAATTAGTATTAAATATAAGTGCAAAAATAACATGACTCTTTTCAGAATTATTGTCATCATTTAGTTAACTGTACTTTACTCAGATTGTATCTTTTAAATGTCTGACATTGGTACATGAGACTCCATGCTTACAAAAGTATAATTTTCCTTGTCTAGAAAACCAGTGAATCAAATTTCTGCCCATGTGTATCACATTTAAATTGTTAGTAGTTAGTGCAAACCATAATAAAATGATGCAGTTGATAAAAGATTAAATTATGCTAACAAATTAAATCACACTCTCTCTTGTGGTTTCTGGGATTTGCCTTGCATAGAATTGTATTGATAACTTTCAGTATTTCAGTATTTTGAATAAAATTCAGTATTTTAATAAAGTGGAAATATGTCTTTTAGAAGTGACTTCCTGTATTAGGTAAATAGAATGGAGATTTATATTCAATATTAATTTAAATATTAAGATTTTCATTTCTTTAATTTGTTATTCAGAATATAAATATGAGCTTAGCTTTATGAGTTTCCTGTGTAAAGTTTTCTAAAGATGTTCCATAAGTGTATTCTTTGATGATTCATATTTGTTTGGGATAGAAAGTACTAATTGCTTTTAAAATTTATTCCTTCTAGGTTGGTGCTGATGGATCTGAAGTTGACCTGGAACCAGCTGCCCAACGACTGTCTAGGTGGAGGGATTATCTCTCTTATGAAGGATCCGAAGAGGCAGATCCTGGCAGGATCCAGTGCCTTTATGAGAGGGCACTGTCTGAAGGGGGCTTGTGCCTTGAGCCAACTCTTTGGTTGGAGTATACAGAATGGTGTGACTGTACCCTTGGAATTGGGGCAGTGGCCTTACCTGTGTGTGAAAGAGCTGTTCGAAATTGTCCATGGAATTCACTCTTGTGGATTCGCTACCTCAGAGCAAGCGAACGGTACTCATGTGCTCATGAAGAAGTTAAAGGTAATGTTGTTTAACATATCCATTCACGATGAATACTTTTTAGCGAGCATGATACAGTTATAAAACAAAATGCTCTATTTTTTGTTGTTATTTACATGCGATATGTAGTTTCCTTTTCATTTTGTGCATTTCAATTGATGACTTCAGTAGTTGTATATCATATTATTTAAGCCTTTATGATTTTCTTTTAAGTTTATGAATTTCAACTTTAATAGAGATTTATGAAAATGTCTTCATTTGCTAACCATTAAACTTTACTCTAATTCTCATCATCTCTACTCCAGGAATCCTGGAACGAGCCTTAGCATCTGGATTTTCTGTAGCTCAAGAATATAGGGATTTGTGGATGACCTACATTGACTACCTCAAGAGACGCTTACGAAAGTGGGATGATGAACCAAGCCAGGGTGATGGCATCTGTGCAGAACACAAAATTGCTAATGAAGAACTTCGCAACACATTTGACCGTGCTTGTTCCCATCTTGCAGAGTGTAAGGATTGTTTTTCTCTTCTAGATTATTTTTACTAATAATTAATTTAATGGACTCTAAAACACAGAAAGTTTAATGCACTGTAATAATTTTATTGTTATAATCTACAATGATAAATGCAAACACATATCCTAGGGAGAGGAAATTTCACGTTGATCAAAATCAACTCCCAAAGTTTCTGTTTATTAGGAGAGTAACCCCCATTGAAACCATGGCGCCATTTATCAGATGATGAAAAATATAGTATTTGAATCAGAAACTACATTACTTAAATTACAATTTTCAGAGTGTAAAAAAAATTTGTCTTGGTTAAGGGGAATGATTTTTACACTCTGAAAGTTGTTGCATAGTAATGCATATTAGCTGATGACTCCATCAAAAGTTACTTTCATTTCATCTCTTGTAGTTTCTTGTAATTTGCTTAAGTTAGCTATTTTTATTCAGTCGCACGGTCGGTTCTATCTTGCCATGTGGGCCCATACTTAATTTCTTAGCAATATTATTTAATCAATCATGATACCACCTCGAGAGAATAGAATTCATGGTTCATCTGCCATTAACAATTATGCCTGATGTAAATGTGTCAGTTACTTAATTTGGAACAAGTTCATGACCAATGCAACCTCCAGCAAGGCTAGATTTTTTTACCATTCTGTTCTCAAGACTATTTACTCGAATGGAATACTTTCAGTGACCAATTCAAAATAACTGTGGGAGATGCCTCTGCTCATCTGATAATGTGCATTCAACCCCATCCATTTCATATTGTAAAAATTATTTTCCTTGACCAGGATTTGAACCCTAATAGATAAGCTTTCACAGTGTAAGAGGATGCCTTGTTAGCTTAATTGCCTAAGGCACTCAGCTGAACATCAAGGGATCCAGGTTCGAATCCTGGTAAAGGTAAATAATTTTTGCATGTTGAAAATTGATGGATTTAAGTTATCATACTTCCCTTACCCTTAGTTCAATCTATTATTAAGATAAACTAGATGTGTGTATAAAAGTTGGGCTATCTGTTAAGATATAGTTATTAAATAATCATAGCAGTAATTTATTGTCTGTTTGGGTATTGGTACAGCCCATGGAGTTTGGTGTGTACCATTTATGTATGCTCCATAATAAATTATTATTGGAACTTGTACTTGATACAGATATAAAAATTGCAATTTAAGCACTCACATGTTTAATGTTCAAAGATTTTGGTGTTGGTATGTTGACATAGATTTCTGGGTTTCACTACTTATAGTGTTTTTTGCACTAATTTGTCTCTCATTTTGCCTCTGGCATCTTGTGAAGAAAATTAGACATTTGTTACATCATGGAAATACATCATAGAAATGTTTTAACTTATGAGTATCCACTTTCCTGGAGCAGTAATTTAATTTATTATCTCAAGTTCAAGATATTTCCCAATAGTTGCTCTCCTAAACCCAGAACTCTCACATTTTAAACCCTCACGACAGTCACCAATTTTCATGGTCACAGCATTTTAATATTCATTTCCAAACTGTAGTGGAGCCAGTTCTTGATGCATGCATCAATGGTTTATATATTGTAATTATGTAAACCTTTTACATTAATGAATGAAATGGCATGATTACTGTTTCTCATGCATTGGAATTTTATGATAAACATTGAAATTAATGCCTAAGTCTAACTCCCTATTTTCAAATGAAACTTTATCTTAATTTTAGTCTCCATTTGTAGCTCTTTTGCCGGTCATTTGGTCTACGAAGTCACAATATTCTATGTTCCGGGCCACACAGAGGCCCAATATGTTCTGAGCTTATATGAATTTTTTTCAGTTGAAAGTACCAAGTGGTAGTATGTACGCAAATTATGGTTTACAAAGGAAATACAAGTTTACTCCTGTAATTTTGAAAGTTGGATATCATCATTTATACTCATATGAATGTAATTTTTATTTTGATAGTCTTTGGATTAGAAGGGGATCCAGCCTGTCAGTTACTGCAGTATTGGGCACGGATAGAAGCTAATCAGTTTGGGGACATGGAAAAAACTAGGCTTCTTTGGAATGATATTCTCAGTATTGGACATGACAAATCTGCTCAAATGTGGTTAGAATATATTCGTCTTGAAAGGTATGTATTATATGTGTGTTTATGCAGTCAAACTCGTTTATAACAAGCATGGTAATAAAGAGATTTCAGGTAGTGTCAGAAATAGAAAAGTTGGTTGGAAAGATCATTGGAGTAAAGATTCTCACACCTGTACTGAACAAATGTTTATGGAAAATGAGAGAGCAGAAGTTAAACTATAATGCAAGGACTAAGACCTATTATTTTATTGCCCATGTGTGGTTTTTCTCCCTCCCTGACTTCTCTTTCTAAGTCTCATCCACATTTTTGTCCATAGTGTTTTGCAACCATATTAAAGATACTTTTAGTCAAAATTCATAGTGATGTTGCAATGAAATTCATGACCAATGCATATATTTGTTGTTGTCTGGGTCATTCAATAACTCTTTAGAAAATCTAGGAGATGGCAGTCATAGTATCAGAAATGGTTTGATTTTATTAAGTCTCATCTCTCACTAGACTGTTCTTCAAGCTTCAGCTATATTCATCATGTGGTTTCATTTTCATACTTGATTGAAACAACAAACTTAATTTATTTAGATTCATGAAAAAAGTGAGTTTCAAGGAGGGATTAAACACTCCTATTTAAAAGTTTCAACAGCAAAAGATATCAAAACCAAGTTGGATAAAGTTCATGGCATATCTGCTTATGCATTTGCTGTTTGCGTTTGTTTACAAATGGGTAAATGAGTTTGAAAGTGGCCGTACATCCACAAATGATGAACATCGTTCAGGATATCCAGTAGGAGTTACTTCCTTTGAAAGGTTTGCCAAAATGGTTTTGAGTGATTGGTGAATAAAGTTAGCAAAATAATTCAGACCATATGAGTATCATAATGTATGTACAGTGTTTTCAATTTTGCATGAAAAATTGGGTGTGAAAAAAATCTTGGCAAGATGGCTTTTGCATTTGCTCTCAGTGGAGAATAAATGCAGCCTTGTGGTTGATGCAGTGGCTGGTTTGGTGCTTTTATATTGCAACTCTGACAACTTTCCATTACAATACATTGCTGTGCACAAAACATGGATGTATTGTTATACTCCAGAGACAAGGAACATTTGAAACAGTAGGTATCTAAAGGCAATGCAGCTCCAAAGAAGATCCAGATGGTGAAATTGGCCGACAAGGTGATGATTACAGCTTTTTAGGATGCATGTGGAATCATCTACATTGATTACTCGCAAAAAGGAAAATGATAAATGGAGAGTATTGTGTGTTATTATTGTACCACTTTAGGGAAGAAATCAAGAAAAAACATCCTCATTTAGCAAAGAAAATAAATCTCTTTCATCTAGACGGTGATGAATGAACATCTGTTTAGTGGCGAAAATTATGGAATTTATGTTGGAATTAATTCAACACCCACTGAATTCACCAGATTTGGTCTTAAAAATCGAAGATAAGCCAAAGCACGCCCAAGCAAAACAGCTGTCAACAATTAACTGAACATTCAAAATGGCCAAACTTTTCAGCATAAGTGAGAGACATAAGTACCAAAATAATGCCACAAACAAATGGAAAATCAAATATACATAACCTTCGGAAATTCAAAAATTGTCGATACTTTTTGAACAGACCTCATATGCTGTCAATATTAATATTCCATTAATTGTGAGTGACATTGCACAAAAGTGTGGCATGTAACTTTTAGTGATTTTAACATTTTCTTTATTCTCAATGATGAAGGAACTATTCAATAGTTCTTTGAGGTATGATGAATTTAGCTCCTTCTATTTACCTCTTCAAAAAATTTGACATGGCTAAATAAGTGGGGATGTGATAGTCCAGGTGGAGAACCTTGGGACTACTGACCGTGGAGCCCAGGTTCAATGCCTGGGCACCCTCAGCTTCACCCAAGCTTTTTGATTTTTTGATACCAGAACATCTTGGGAAACCATAGGAGATACATGGGGAGGAACTGGCCCCCCTACCCTATGTGAATTTCACATGCTTTTGGGGTTGGTATTGGGTGAGCTCTACCCACATCATCAGCCTGATCTTCGGGTTGATAACTGTGCTTATGGTTTAGTTAAATAACTGAAAGTCAGTTCCTTGGTAATGCCTTATCATTATGTAGAATTATAATTATTGAAGAGTTATGCACACAGAATATCATCAGTCGCAAAAATCATGCCAATATCATTTCCCTACCATTTGCTTAAGTCTGGCAGTATTTCTTTTTAAGGTATGTACTTGTTTAATGAATTTATCCACTACTTGCTAATATTGGAATATATTCCAGGTCATACATTTCTGTGGAAAATGTTTATTCTTTTGATTCATTTTCAATCATTATATCAATATTTTAATACCCAATGTAGTTAAATTCTATTAATTCATTAACTTTTGCTTAAAAGATCTAATTTTTTAAATGTCAAATGTGCATACATCTTAAATAAAAATGTAACTTGTATTATAAAGCATCCTCTAATCAATTCAACTTGACTTACCAGTTGTTTCCACTTATTTGCCTAGGACCTATGGAGATTGCAAGCATCTTCGTCGGCTTTATACCCGTGCCCTTGCTTCAGCAACAGATTGGCCAGAAACAATTGGAGAATCTTGGTTGGCATATGAGAGAGATGATGGCACTCTTGACACATTGGAAATGTGTGAGAATGCAGTGCGGCTGCGAATAGAAAAGGTTGTTCAGGAAAGGGCAATGGCTGCTGCCAAAGCTGCAGAAGCTTCTCGGGAAGCAGAAGCAGCAAAGAAAGCCAAGAGAAAAGGATTTTCTGAGAAGAGTAAATCTCAGGAAAAGTTCAATGCTTTCAAAATGGTAGGTGAACAAATTTCTTTGGGATAACAACTAACACCCTTATTTTTGATGGTTTTGCTTAAAAATGACCATTTAATATTTTTATACCTCTGACATGGAATTGTTTTTTTTTTATTTTCTGGTAATTTTATAAAATGATACTTGTGTGACATATTTGTGATTATGTAACATGTTCTCCAGTATTTTTTATGGATCTGAAAAGTATGTAATTTAACAATATGTACTCGTGAAATAAAAATCTGAAGGCCTTCAGCAGTGTTAATAGTCATTTTATTTCTTCCTACTTCATAAGCACATAAATGGTTTTAGAGTAATAAATTATGCATATGATTCCATAAGTTCTTAATCCCCTCAAGCCTTTTTGCACAAAACTAACTGCAACAAAGAATGTTCAATGATATAATGTAGTTACATTACTAAATACTTGGGAAATAATATGTTAAACTATTTTAAACTTTATAATCTTTACAAAATAATGGTCATAGTAATGATGAAAGTTTTAATGTCGCAATTAACTTCAATTACTAACAGTAATCCTGAATGATGTGTTCAATAGTATGTATTGTTTTCCATAACTGTGCAGTAACTGCTTAATTCCTTTATGCATTTCATTTTCTGCATTGATTTTGTGCTGGTTTAAGCTTTGCTCATAGTCTCTCACAGTCGGATAGTATGACTATTTGCATCTTATTTCCAGCCCACTGGTCTCCCTCCAATGTCGGGTGTAAAAAGGCGAAGAGAGGAAGGAGAAATTGTTATGCCAAGTGCGACTCTATTAGTTGGACATAAGGCCAGCTCTCATTCTTCTGGTCCCATGTCACCAGATGGTGATTTTCAGGGTGATGAGTCAGCACCAAAGAAATCTAAGAGTATGTACTTTCTCATTTTTGTGTTTAGTTGCTAAATTTATGTAAATAGGGCCCCGAAAAATGGTAAACATGTTGTGTATGATACGCTCGATGAAATCAGACTTGACTACGTGTAAATTCATTTTCAAATTAAAGAAAAAACTTTGAGTTTTGTGGAAAACACATTGTATTGGGCATGATGGTGGAATAAATCAGGAAAAATTCATTTATCACAGTTGAAGAGACAAATGGACAGTAATTGGTAATGGTGAATAAAAATTACACTAGTAAATAAAATTGAGAGTTCTAAAAAGGATAACTGAAAGGTGGCTACATATGTACTGGAAAACATTATTATTCTAAATTCAAGGGGCCAAAGTACTGGGCTTAAAAATATCAAGGTTCAAAATAAACTGACTTTAAAAAATTTTTAGGGTAACATTTTTTTTTTAAGAATCTTCATTTGAAAATTACAGCAGTGGCAAAAACTATTTCATTTTGAAAATTGCGAAAAAGCATTAACTCTAGGTATAATAGTATGTCAGATGATGGCATGTGAAGATGCCTCTTGGTGAAATATCATATAATTTGGAATAGAAGGGTTAATAATAAGTCTTTAGTACTTACGTGTGCGGATTGTTATTAGTAAATACATGCATATTAAATATGTGCACATAACCAATAGCTCAGTGCAGTATTTTAAATATTAATGTCGTGTAACCATTAAAAATGATGATGTTTTCTTATTTAATTATCTCCTACTAATAGTTTTTTTTTCATTTCTAAGATGTCTGGTTTTATCTGGTTATTTGCATGGCATCAAATTGCTCACTTTCATTTGGAAAAATGATGTAGAGGTATAATTTTAACATGAATTGCATTTTTATTGTTGGATTTTAGGCAGCAGTGAGGAAACAAGTTCCGTTGGACCCGTTGTCCATAATTCCGCCAAGGATGATCGAACTGTGTTTGTGAGCAATTTGGATTATTCTGTTCCGGAAGAAGCATTAAAAGAAGCATTCTCTAAATGTGGAACTATTACAGATTTAAGACTTGTTAAGGATTTCAAAGGTCGTTCCAAAGGTTATTGCTATGTTGAGTATTCAAGCATTGTGAGTATTATTATCCATTGTGATAATATATAATCAGTATTTTTCCTATGTTAGTAATAATTTTTTATGATTTTAATATTTATTGTGATTTAATATAAACAATATTCTGTTATATTTTAGGAAGAAGCTACTAAAGCCCTTGAGATAGACCGTGAAATACTAAACAATAGGCCTATGTTTGTGTCAAAGTGTGATCCTGACAGGCAAACTCGCCCAGTTGCATTCCGTTATAGTACTGAATTGGAGAAAAATAAGCTATTTGTTAAAGGTAATATATTTGGTCTCAAAACCTCAAATACATGCATAGATGATAATCCAAGCCTTAAGGCAGTTAATATGTACTTTTGTTTGGGTGTATGCTTGATAAGTGATTTTTTAAAATGACCTTTCCCCTTAATCTGTGCTACGTTTGAGTAATTATGCATTTGGGTCTTTTACTTAGTAAAAGGTCGTGGTTAGTTGATGACATACCATTGTGTGAATACTTGTAAATGGGTGAACATTTAATATTTATTCCTATTATAAAATGATTGTTTGCTTTCAATGGTCTATTCCATGAAAATTATCACCCACTAGTATACATATTTCACCACTTCTCTAAACAACTGTAACGATTTAATGAAAATTACAAAATCAGTTTTGCATACAATAAATATATTTATTATTTCATCTTGTTATTTTATAATGGTAAAACATAAGATTTGTTGCTCAAAAACAATTATACATACATATGAGAAATAGTTATGATAAAATTACCACTTGGTCTACCTTTGCTCAATTGTAAACCAAAGAAATTCTTTTTCACTTTTCCGAAAGCAGATTTTTATACTGTGAAATGTAGTGTATATCAATCAAATGAGGCTCAGAAGTGAGAGTAAATAAGAGTATGGTATGAACTCAGAAACAAATAAATTTACAATGTCATAATTTTTTTGCATTTGTTTATCATCATATTATGTTAATTTATCAAAATTATAATTAGTACTGAAGAGTTACTGTGTGCTCTGCTATACTATGATTACATTATTATTACATGAATTACATCAATTATATGAATTATTCATATCTATTAATACTGTTATTCATTCATCAGGGTTTTAATCCCCAAATTTCTCCAATTCTATCCGTAATGCTTTCATTTTCACCATCCAATTTTGTGCAACATGCTAAAACAACAACTTTTTGTATGTCAACTTTTTTTCAAACCCTGATCAATCTATGAGGCATGACTCGATTGTTCATTACATCTGAACCCTCTCATTGAGGAAAAAACCTACATTCTAGCTGCATATTTTTCATCTAGCTTCTGTGCCAAACCATTTCCATAAGTTTTAAGAATGTTAGACTTCTTGTGCCTTGTTTCACACACAGGTGTCCATCCATCATCATTATTTCTTTTGCCACTTCAAATCCCTTGCTGTGCACACCTCATATTTCAAATGCCAATATTTCCCGATAAATATATATTTATTCAATTTATTAGAAATTTGGAAGAGAATAATGTTTTGATTTTCTTCTAGGATTGCCACTGTCCTCAACAAAAGAAGACTTGACGAAATTATTTAGTCCCTATGGGACCCTTAAAGATGTGCGATTGGTTACATATCGAAATGGTCATTCCAAAGGGCTTGCCTACATAGACTTTGAAGATGAGGTAAGAGTTTCCCTGAGAGTAAGCCAGATTTCTTTGGAAAAGAAAATCCATGAGCATAACAGCTAATTGAAATGTAAAAAATGTGTTAATAATAACTTATTTTTAAATTTAATTATCCCTTCACACAACTAATTATAAAGCCAAACTTTTTGTTAATTTTTAAATGATTTAGGCATTGAATTAAAAATGAAAAAAATCATTATCCAAAGTTAATAAAGTCTGGAGACTTTTCATGTCTCTCTAAGGCTTGGTTTAACCGATAGCAATCAACTCTTGATCGATGTCTGAATTTCCATTCAAGTTAATTTTGAATATTGGGTGATCAAATCAAGAAACAACCAGCATGACCAGTTGGGCAGTTCCCTAACATTTTTTATCACCCTAATCAAATAAATGAAGTACCTATTTGATAAATGTCATTCTGCTGAAAAATATATTTTTTAGGATTGAAGACAAAAATAGCAGCAGATTCATTTTATATCACCATCGTCATATATACTTTGTCAATTAAATCATATAATTACCTTAATAGCTGATTTAATAAGTTAAATTCTTCATACATTAAAATTTCCATCTCTAATTCACTCAAGTCAAAAGATGATGAAATAAGTAGCAAAAATCAATATGCCCCTGAGGATTCTCAATTCACTGCTAGAGAAGCATGTTGACAGGATATGCTCAATATGCAGTCACATCAAAAAAATCTCCTGAGCATCTTTGAATCAAAGTGAAATTCCATGATAAAAACAAAAAAGAGTAGGCATAGTTGATATGTAATTTCAGTGTCTGTTGGTATATTAATTTTTATCTGAAAATGAATGTATATACCAGGAAAAGAGTACCAGAGTGAAACATTTTATTCTCCTCTGACCAGAATTTTGGTTTCAGTCTATGTAATACATTTGTACTTCACAAAAATACTTAGGTTGCTGCTGCTCATGCCCTGATCAAAACTGATGGAATGGAATTAGAAGGTCATACCATCTCTGTGGCCATAAGTAAACCTCCTGAAAGGAAACCTACGATGTCCAACCCTAACCAAGGAATTCTATCCCTAGGAGGGGGTGCAAAGGAAGTTGGAGCGTAAGTATTGGCCAGGTCATGTTTTTAGTTCATTTGAAAGTAGAGAATTTCAATCCTGTGTCAGTTGAGATGAAAAATTCTTAAATCACCGTGCCCATATATCACTCATCATCCAGAACCAATGTAATAACTTATGAAAATTGATTGTTTTCACTCATTAGAAGTCATATATGTTGTTTTATTAATGATTTCATTCAATTCTAATAGGAATGCCTTGCATTAAAGGAAAATCTATTGAAGTGAAAAAATGACTCCTGAATTTTTTTTTGCCATAGAAATATATTAATTAGTTTTTCTTTATTTTGGCAATCTCAGATATAACATTTAACTGGCATTCAACTAATTTTAAATGATTGTGAAACAAAGTAACTTCATGCACTAATAAGTACAACCCATTGAATTTTAATTGCTGTTGTTCAGTAATTTGAAAATTGCATGCAGAAGAAAAAATGCTTCATTGGAACTTTTAAGGTTTTAGTTATATGAAAACAAGCAGTGGTCCTAATTTTAATTGAAGATCAAATTGATTAAATGGCTTTTTTATTATTTTTTTAATATTTATTGAGTTGAAACTATCTCGTTTCAGGAGGGGACGTGGCAGAACTCAGGTTTCAGTATTTGTGCCACGTTCAGTTCAGCTGCACTCAAGCACTGGTGAAAGTTCAGTTCAACCTGAAGCGTCTGCAGGTTCCAGTCAAGACCCTGCAGATTCTAGCAAGGCCTCCAATAAAACTGGCATGACTAATGCAGACTTTCGGCAAATGTTACTGACTGGAAAGAAATAATTGTGCAGGCTGACTATTCTTGTGAATTCTAACCTTCAGTTTTGTATGTCAAAATGCCAAGTCAACAAAAAAATGTCCATTGGCTGGGTTTGTATTGAAAATTTACATTTATTACTGTGAAGTAGTATCCATCTAATTTCAAGATGTGGTGAAATATGTGAAAGGCACATGTACTGTTGAAGTTGTCACAGTAGAAATCGGTATGGTACCTTGATACCAAATGACTTCTCCATCACTAGAGATTATAGTGATAGGTTTATACAATGAAAATTTTATTTTTTCCCAATTTTATTGAAAAATAAAAGTTCGCATATATTTTCTCATCTGATCTCTCACTATCCTTAATGTTTTCTATGTTTCAGTTTTTCATGCAAGGGTTCTTGCAATCTGTCATTAAAGTATGAGTCAAAAATCTTGTGGTCTGCATTGGTTTTGTGGAATGGCAGAGTTCACACATCTCCATAAGTGTTCTATTTAAGTGTCATCTATTTTCCCCATTTTCCATATGTGTAGATTGTTCATTGTAAAATGTCATTACTTAACAAATTGTTTGTGTGTGTGTGAGTGAAACATGTAGAGATCATGTTTGTGATAAAGTAAAGAATGAGAATTATATAAACCAATAAATTCTTTTTTGTGTATTTTATAGAATATTGGTCTCCAGTGGGTTGCCTTCACCAAAAGTGGCATTGTTAAAATAAACAAGGGTGATTCATATCTAAAAAAGTATGAAAAAAGCAGTCAGAATTTTTTTTACTCTTCTTTTGTTACCTAAATGAATGGAAAGTTGTACAAATTTCATATAAAAAGAATTAATTAGTTCAATTTTCCAGAAAAATGTGACAATAATACCAATTGTACATACGAGAGTGGTCCCATAAGTACCCGGCCTGACCTAGAGATGGTGGTAGTTGTTTGGAAAATATTGCTATATCAGAAAGTACGATATCTATAAAGCATATGCTTCAACTATGAAGATGCTACGTTATAATGCAACCATTTCAGAGAGTAAAAATCATTTGCCTTGACCGGGATGATTTTTACTGATTTTAATGATTTTTACTCTCTGAAATGGTTGCATTATAATGCACACATAGCGGGTGACTCCGTTAAAGTTACTGTTACAGTTTCGTGAAAGATGCTACGTTGTTTAATATTTGTTTGGCAGCCATCAGTAGTGAATGTTTTCTGTGAATTTGTGAAAATGGAGAAAATTGTTCAATGCTATGTGATTCAATACTTTTATTTGAAAGGCCTCAGCCCTACCAATATAGAAGCTGAACTGGATTCTACTCTGGGTGAGTCTGCTCCTTTGTTTACAACAGTTAAGTATTGGGTAGCAGAGTTTAAACGAGGCCATACAAGCTGTCAAGACGAGCATCATTGGTCGACCAAATGAGATGACAACTCCAGAAACAGAGGAGAAAAATCCACAAAGTGATACTGGATGATCGTTGACTGAAAGTGTGCGAGCTAGCAGACATAGTAGGCATTTCAAAAAGTGCAGTACATCGCATATTTACTGAAAATTTGAGCATGAGAAAGTTGTGTGCAAGATGGGTGCCGCGTTTGCTCACACTCGTACAAATCCAGTGTTGTGAAGATATTTCAATTGAGTGTATAGCATAGTTTCACAGCAACAAAGCAGAATTTTTGCACCATTTCATAACATTGGATGAAACATGGGTCCATTACGTCAAACCTGAGACAAAAGAACAATCAAAACAATGGATTCAAAAGGGAGAACCAGCTCCAAAGAAGGCGAAGAACCGTTTTACTGTAGGCAAGGTCATAGCGTTGGTTTTTGGGATTCACATGGGGTAATTTTCATTGACTATCTTGAAAAAGGAAAAATTATCAAAGGTGAGTATTATGCGAACATATTGTAAAGTTTGAGCAAAGAAATCAAACAAAAGTGTATTTGGCCAAGAAAAAATTGTTTTTTCATTTAGACTCACAGGTAGCTCACAGATGTGTTATTGCAATGGCCAAAATTCATGATTTAAAGTTTGAATTGCTACCTCATGCACCCTATTTGTCAAAATTTAGCCCCTTCGGATTATTTTCTGTTCGCAAACTTGAAAAAATGGTTTTGTGGTCTAAGATTTTCCAACCGTGAAGAAGTGATGTCGGTAATGGCTATTTTGAGGAGGAAGACAGTTCTTATTATAAAAAGGGTATCAAACTTATGGAACATCGCTTGGAAAAGTGTATAGAGCTGAAAGGAGTTTATGTTGAAAAACAAATACATTTTTTCTAAAAATTTTGTTTTTTTCTGTGTTGGGTCGGGTACTTTTGGGACCATCCTCGTAATACATATATTGAATGAATCCCCAAAAATAAACAAATTTTCTCAGGAGGAAATTTTGGTAATTAGTATAAATCAATTGAATGGTATGGTTTTATAGTAATCATGTTTATTCATATTGCATTCTAATGGGGATGTGGTAGTCCAGTGGGTAATGTTGGACTACTGACCAGAGGGCCTAGGTTCAATTCCTGGGAGTACCTCTGGGCACCCTCGGCTTCAGTCAAGGTTTGTGATTTTTCATATACAGACCTTCCTAAACTAAAGGAAACAAGGGGAAGAAACTGGTCCTCCTAACCCTGATGTGTGAATAGGCTTATTCATGTGCTCTACCCTCACCTATGTGAGGGTAAAGCTCTCCTCTAACTGACTTCTGTTATGGTAAATGTTGTTGATTGTATTGTAATTTTATGCCTTTTAGTTACAAAATATTACTATCTTAATCCTCATTCATACCTCTGAGGAAATATTCAGTTAGTTATCCAGCCTCAGGAGTGTACTCCTGAGGTTGACTTTCATCTATAAATCATCTTTCACCTGTAAATCAATGTCATCAAATGATCTTATGAACCTTTGTGCATTTCTGCTGAGCAGAGTTATGTTCATTGGATGAAAGAGTAGCTCTGTTAAGCATATTTTCCTGCTAATACTTGGGATGTGATGCCCTGAGAGAAAGCTATTGCATGGAAGCCTAATGCCTTCTCCCCTTTTCTTTTTGTTAGGTCTGATGACCCTAATTGGGATCCTAAGAAGTATCTTTTACAACTGTTTCACCTGAGGCTTCTCTTATATCAAGAATCTTACTCTTCTGAGCTAGTTATGAGTATTTATTGTTGTCTTTCTGTATCCTTTTGGGTATCCAAACACCCTCCATATCATGCCAGTATTATGCTGTAATGTTTATTTCCTGAGAATAATGGAAACCTTAACAATTCCACAATATTTTATTTCTCTCAAATAATATGTTAATGCATATTATAATTTATGCAATTCATTCCATGAATCTGGGTATAAGACCATCATCATTGGTGCTGCAGTACTTACCTATCTTGTTTCTTTTTACCATTTCCTGTATATCTGACATGTTTTTTGAGTTTAATTTCTTAAGCGTCCTTCTCTATAATTAATTTTCAATACGGTTTGGAAGGCTGTAGCCTATCAAAATCAATTGAGCTTTCTCGTACAACTTACCTCCACTGCCCCTCTTTTTATCTTTCTAAAACATGCCCACCATCTATTGAATCCAGGTTTGGTGACATTCTGCAATGGGAATATTTCTGCTGTTGATGGCCAGTTGGATTTGCTATTTGAATTGAATGTATACAAGAGGAATTTTTAACATTTTATTGTCTTCTATGCAAATTTATTTACTCAAATTGCAGCAGAGCCTTTCAAAACATTCTGGGGCTGTCTTAAATTATTAAGGGTTTTGCAAGAGAGAGCAGGTGGGTCATTTCATTATACTTTTTCTTATGGGAGTGTCAGAGTCTTTATGATAGTTTAATTAGTGGATTATTTCTGCCAAATTTAATGAAGAAAGAATCGTAACTCTCCTTGATAACCAAATAACACATGTTACCAGGGAAACTGGGGTTCTAAATTATTTAAGCATTATGTTCATCTGTTAAAAGTGTTTTGTTTCATTTCATTGTATCTATTACCATTCAAATCTTAAAAAGAAGTAATTTTTAGTAATGTATTTTTTTAAGTAAAAACACATCTTAAGTCCAGGGAATGATCAGTATATAGTGTAAAATGTGTTTATCCAGCAAATATTAACTTTTTCTGGAAAAATATACTTGTTTGTTGTACTACCAATAGTACCAGTAATATTACATACAAGTGGGAAGTGGTGGAGTTTTCATATCGCATGGATTCTTATAAAGGGAAGATGTACAAAAATTCCAAAAATAGTCTTCCATAATTTAATTATGGTCCTGTCTCAGGGAATTCACCTTAATCTTTATTTAAACATTTAAGTTATTAAGATATATTTTTTTTACCTCAAATGTATTTTCTTTAGTCCTGTCAAAGAGAAGACCGAGGAAATCCTTGTGCTTCTTCCTTTAGAGTTGGTATCTGATAAATCTACCCAACTCATCTTAGCCATTGTTTGGATTTTTACAAAATAAGTGCCAGGGTAAGTAGCAAATATTGTGCAAAAGGGTAAGCATTGCATGTTTTCTTCTCTCTGTTTTATCAGTTTCTACTCTTCCTCATTACCCACCTTCAAATTTAATATGTAGTTTCCTTGGTTATCTCTTAGTTTCATTACTTTAACTCATCCCTCAATTTATGTGTTTTGTCTCTTAGCGATTGTAGACTGTAAACACAACCATTGAACAGTTTGGGTAATTGCACTCAATGTACGTATTATTGTCATTATACAGCCCTTTTAATCGATATAAATAACATTGGAATACCAAAGGCAGTATCGTATTTCATTTTACAATTTTCAGTTTAAACCTCTTGATTTAACTGTTAAACATCAAGAGTGAACAAACGAGTACATTCACTCCACTCCCATGCACTCCCTCCTATTCATCCTCTTCTGCTTCTATGTAAGCAACTGGTCAATAAACCAATTGGCAAAGTTTTTAATTCCACTCTAGTTATTTACTAATGTTACTGAAATCTTACAATTGCACAAAGGTGAGTCTTCTAGAACATTGAATATTGGTATGACCTGAGCAAGTGGCTGCATATGAATCTTTAATCAAATCTTTTATGTTTGTTTCCTTATGAAATGTTTTTCAAAATAATTGAGTCGGTGCTTTATGCTAATCTTGTAGAATCTGTTGAAACTAATAATTCAGAAATAGGATGTTTTTTATTAGGATATTCCATTAAGTTAGTGATAGTTCATTTAGAATTGGAATGTTTTCATTGCCTTCTTATTCATAATATGGGATGTGGTAGTCAAGTGATTAATGTGCTCGGCTACTGGCCTGATGGCTTGAGTTTGATACAGGGTGATGCCTCTGGCCACCCTCACGTTTATCCAAGCTGTGTGATATTTGAGTACAAATATTCCTGGGAACTATAGGTGGGACAGGGAAAGGACCTCTCCATCCTCATATGTGGCTTTCACTCACTACTTAGCTTAGTAATACGTGAGCTCTCTACACTAATCTATCAAACTAGTCATATGGCTGATTACTCTGGTTATTCCTGATATGATGGGATACTCTAAGTTGAGAAAAATTCACAATTAAAAAAATATGTATAAATTTTAATAATAAAAATGACTGTACAAACATTTTTACATATACCCAACACATGTAGCAAAATTAAAATCTTTCATTTGTTCATTCAAAACTGTTTGAATGTTCTCACATTTCTTAGGCCAAAAAATATGTTAGAGAAAAACAACTGTAAAATCTAAACTTAACAAATATAAATAAAACCTGCAGTCTTTCATTAGGGAATGTTGTAGTTGCATCACTTTTACTTCAGGCCTGGCAGTGTTGATCTTCATATTCACTCTCTAAACCACTGGGTTATTGTTATCAATGTCATCTTGCAATGAAAACTTTTTAGGTCGCCTTGGAGGAACAGCTGGTGGCACCTGGTGTGGTTCTATGGGAACAGCTATAGCAACTCCTGTCCTTCTTTCTTCCTCTCTCTTCATCCACTTTTTGAAGCCATCTCGTGCATGGTAGTAATAAAGGTAGAGGAGAGCAAACACTGCAATAGCTGAAATAAAAGCACATCCCACCACAATAAGAATAATTGCCCACCAAAACAACCCTCCCTCCAAATCCTGCTCCACTTCTCCAGCTTGGGATTTTGCACTTTCCTCTTCCTTTCCATCTGGAATTTCATTATCGACATTGCCCTCGACGTCATCTCCTCCGCTGGGGAATGGCGTGCTGTCAACGTCACCACTCCCTGATTGAATTGAGACATCAGCACATGAACGGAATTCCTCCTGAGGCCCACAGCCTACTGCCCCTGTTCCATTGGCACATGTTCCCCAGTTGTTTCCTGCTATGTAGCGCCACTGCAGAACGCACTGGGAGCAAGTCAGGCCATCAGGGAGACGATATCTGACTTCAAAAATTCTATTTCCACCTCCTCCCTCTGTACCAGGGAACACCTTTGTTCCACCTATTGAGTCAGCTCGGTTGAGTAAATACTTATCCAAACAGGCTTGAGTGGCCTCACGACGATGATTATTTTGTGGGCAAAGACGGAATTCAAAGTATCCTTTGTGGTTGGAAGTTAATTCTACACGAATTGGCACCACTGATCCCATCTTGTAACTTCTCACTATGATACCCTGAGCATACTTTCCACCCGCCTCATGTGCTCGAGGCTGAAATGAAAAAATCAATTATTTCAATACCATCTTATGATAGTTGTTGTCATTGCATTAATGATAGGTATTCACATCAAAAATCATTTTTCTGGTATGGAAATTACATTTTATTAAAAAATAAATACTTTATTTTCACATTTTCCATTCCCAAAATAAAACTAGTTGGTGTCAATTTTAGAACTTATTGCATGGCATAAACACACACCATTTCTCAAAGTACCTAGATTAATTATTTTCAAAATCCTCTTTGGGAGTAGTAGGGCATGTAATGAATTGCATGCTTTCAGGAAAAAACAGTGCATTTGGCATCAGGTCTGCTTTTGGACATGCAATTATGACATAAGCAGTTGAGGGCACCGCATGAAATATAGTATGCATAAACAACAGCAGTTTTTGCAAAAGACTTTCAAGTATTGGAATGTCATGACTTGAGTTACTTTGTTAATTACCGACTACTCCACCCTGAAATATATACGAAGACGATCACTCGACCAGAGCAAATACATTGGTCTAAAAGATTTTATTTTTGTAACCTGTCTAAGGAATAAATTTTAATTGTGACCAAGGAAATTTATTTTTCCCTGAAAATATAGATCGTTTTCTATTTCATCGAGTGCCTGACCATCTTTAGGTGTATGAATTGTTTTCCTAAATTTCAACCATTTCAAATGATGAATGCATTCGGCATGTGTTCTGACGCTGGTTATTTTTTTTATAAATACCCAGTTACTATGAGGACTGATATTATTATTAAATAATCTACCGGTTTAGGTGGGTTTTGGATGGACACAACTACCAAATAAATATGGACTGATAATATAATATTGGCACAGGGAAAGGAACTGGCCCCCCCTACCCTGATGTGTGAATATTCACACGCCGTCGGGCTTGGTTCATGGGTGATCTCTACCATCACCTACTAAACCGACCTTCGGGTTGATTACTGTGTTTATGGTTTTTTTTAAACATAATATTTTTAATAAATTTGACTACAGGACTCTATTTTTCACTCTGAAGAATCACAAAAAATTGTTTGACACTTTAATGATGGTGAAAGTATAGTCACATGTTACCAAGTGCTCGGAGTCGCGATTGGGTACTTTTTGTGAGCCATCCATTTTCTCTCTGTGTCTGCCGCCAGCATCACCGCAGTCGATCCTACTAGAGTTTAGTTTTGCTACGCGGGATGGTCCGCGGTAAACGTGATACGCTCTCACAACTAAGAACTTCTAATCGAGAATTGACGAATTGTTTATCACATTACTTGAAAACCTCTATCCTTCAGAACAATTGGATCTGAACTTCTGGAGAAATTAAGTAGGTTATTCACGACTTACTTTTCAATTTTCTCATCCAAGCGACCTACCTATTCCTCGAATTTGTTGATCCTCGATACAATAAAGAAATATGTCACATTACGGCCCAGTGAAGGCGTTGCAGTTAATGCAGTCGAGGGGCAAGGATATATTTCCCCCCTCAGTCTAGCACATTGTTTAATTTACAATATTACGAAATTGAATTTTATTTTTTTATTAGAAGAAAGTAATTTCAATACATACTTCGTTTTTTAGAATTGGGAGCGTTAATCTCATTTTTTGTTTATGGTCTTAAAAAACGGTTCACCTAATGTGTTCATTCTCCCTCAGTACACAACTCACAAATATTCTCCGTTAATGCAGCTTTGTGAATCATATTATTGCTATGTACCCTTTGCACAATTCAATAGTTTTTTTTCTCTACGAAAATTAAAACCCTTCCGATGTTAAGTTGATTTCATTACGACTTAGAGCCGATTTTAATTGCTCTTAAAATTGGGATAGTTGTTCCGCCTACTGGCTTGAAACGAGCACATTCCGGGTACTGAATCTGGGGCAAATCGAAAGACTCCGTTCGCTCACGTTCGAATCAAGCTCCTCACCGTAGCAAAAAACTTGTAACACCCGTAAATGTGTCCAATGAACGGCAGACAATCGAGTTTGATCTCTCACAAAGAAACGAGACGGGAAAGCGTTTCAAATTACGTTTATCAACTAACCTGTGGGTTAATTTAAAGTGTGAATTCTACTAAACATAAGCGGTACTTGTGTATGTAATATTTTTAAATCAATGTTTCTCACTCTTTCAATACCACTATTCAAAGTTACGAACTTGCTCACTTGGTAATTATTAGGGTCATGTATATGCAAGTAGAACAGCGCGTTCCTCTGAAATATTCATGCTCCTCTCATTTGGGTATTGGAAACAATATTGTAAGACTATATTTCGTGTTACCTCAATGTCATGTTTGTCACTAAATTTCATCAGTGAAGTGTTTTCGATTATGCCAGCATACTTGATTCAGTAGTGATAACCTCATCCTTCAAAAACAGAGGCACTAATCCATTTTCATTACCTAAGAAAATTGAAAATTCGCCCTTATTTACATTTCCGATGGCGTACCCTGCGTCTAATCGCATATCGTCAAGCTAAACTTTATTACCTTCGCTATAACTATTGGTAGTACTATGGCCGAATTTTGTTTCATTCGCATTGGCTGCCAACCCCTGGGACTGGCTAGTTGAAGTAGTATTTCTTAGTTATCCAGAATACGAGTTGTCAAAGAATTATTATTGTGCAGCTATAAGTTACCTCCATTATTTATTCTGAGGAAATGGGTCACACGTAATGATATTTAAGGTGGCATCGCAAAATTTACGACTTTTTTAATTTCCATAAGATTTATTGTTTTTAGAATATTTTCGGCTTTTCTATGATAATTTATATTATTTATGAACGCCTCAAATCCTCTGATCTCATTTTCAATCAAATATTACATTCGAAATGAACAAGATTCTGTTGTTTTTTTAATTATCGCTATCAGCTTGTGATCTTAAGAGTTACGGGGTTAGAATATGGCCTATTTGATAAAGGGCAAACATGTTTACATGACCTGTAGAACGTTTAGACTTCATGGACTTGTATCCTGTTCTGAGAGTTGGTATTTTTTTCGCAAAACAAAAAATAGCAAAATAACGCCGAAAACAGCGTCAGTTACGTTTATTGGTATCAAATGCTCAAAAGGTGTCTTGTAACATAGGTCATGTACGAGATCTGTTCGAAAAGGTTCCAAGCTTTTTGAATAGCGCGCCTCCAGTTGGTTATGTTTTAATCCGCTTGGAGGCGTTGTATCCGCGGAAACTCGCCAAATACCACCTTCAATCACACTTTTTTTGATTAGCTACGGCCGTTTATGTGAAGGGATGTTCGTTAAGTGCGACGAAAAATCGAAAATTAGCTCTTTGAAGGAGCAGCGTTGTTCTGTTAAATTCTGCGCGAAACTCTATCAATCCTTCGCGAACATTTTTGAGTTGATTACCAAGGCTATGAAACCGCTAGGCTAAACCAAGGCTGTAGACGGCGTGTTGTGAGTGGTTTACCTGGTTCAAAAAGGGGCGGTAATCGGTGGAAGCCGACGAGCGTTCCGGAAGACCATCAAAATCGACCGACTCCCGCTTCGATAAAATGAACGATATCGTTCGTGAAAATCGACGGTTGACTCTCAGAGAAGTGTGGAACCTCGACTGTTGCGTATTGTGAAATGTTGTCTGAAAAATTGAGGATTCATCGAAATGCCGCCAAATTCGTGCCTCGCCTGATGATAACAGACCAGAAACGACGAGTTCATATCTGTCAGGGACTATTTGATCGAGCTAAAGAGGATGAAAAATTTTTGTCCAGGATCATAATAGGTGATGAGTCTTGGGTTTATGGACATGATATCGAAACAAAAGTGTGATATTCACAACAGATTGGTGAAAAATTCCGCCGCCCCAAAAAAGCTCGACAAGTTCACAAGAATGTTAAGGTGATGTTGACTGTTTTTTTTCGATCCCAAGAGGGTTTTGCATCACGAATACCTAACTAAAGGCCAGAAAGTCAACACATAGTACTACCTGGGGGTTATGAAACGCCAAAGAGAGAGAATCAGGTGAAAACGGCCCGAAATTCGGAGGAGCGAGTGTTTTTTCTCCACAACGCGCCGGTTCATTCGTCCCTCAGAACTCAAGAGTTTTTTTGCCAAAAACAAAACCGCGGTGCTTCCCCATCTTTTCACCAGACCTGGCCCAATGTGACTTTTTCCTATTCCCAAATTAAAAGCCCCGCTTCAGGCGAAAGATTTGCCACCATTCCAGACACAGAAAAATATCAACGGAGGAGCTTATGAGCATCCCGGAAGAAGCGTTCCAGAACTGTTTCAAAAAGTGGAGATACCGTTGGGTTAAATGTATTCGTTAGGGAGGAGGCTAATTTGAAGGGGACCCTTGCCAAAGAATTTGTTAGTATAGTATTTTTTGTAATAAATAATGTTCGGGAACTTTTTGAACAGATCACGTAATGTGCTTGTGTCGTGTATATCTTTGCTCATTAATAACTGAAGGACACATCGCCATTTACGTCAAGTGA
The DNA here is from genome assembly GCA_037158775.1 of Hetaerina titia. Lineage (NCBI taxonomy): Eukaryota > Metazoa > Arthropoda > Insecta > Odonata > Calopterygidae > Hetaerina > Hetaerina titia. The sequence goes on along the minus strand of CM073772.1, from coordinate 78,646,232 downwards.
GACCACCATTGTTTCTCGCTTCTGGGTGTCTGTGGTGGGAGCCCAGTGGGAGGGGTGGTGGTTATCCATCTCCAAGAGAGAGACGAAGCGTGGGCGTAAGCGCGCAGAGGAACTTTTTTGTTTATTTTTTACACAAAGGATGCTTCCTTTAAGGCCGAGTTTGGATGGCAAGGAGAAGACCTAAGTAGAAAAGCAAAGATACTCGTAGCTCACCCTTCGCCCATTCAAGGGCTCGTTGTAGGCACAGTAGTAGTAGTAGTTTTATGGGTTCGTTGTAGTAGTTTTTTTGACACCGCGTCTGACCATTCCTGTGCTTACGAGCCCTTGAATCAAATTATGATTCAGTGATGAGAAAATTTAGATTTCGTTATTAACTTTAAATATGTAGCCCCTGGGCTGTGGGAAATAAGTCTATACTTCGATCTGTGAAGACATATTTTCAGCCCTAAGGTCATGGTGATGGTCAAATTTGGGGTACTGTTTTCATTTTCACTGTCACATCTTTAACTGTGCATAAATGGATGCTTTGGAAATTAGATATAGGAAAAGAGAAATGGGCTTTCGAAAGAATCGTATAGAAAGTAAGACCTTTAACGATTTTCAAATATATACGTGTATTTACCCGTCACAGTGACGATTGTAGAAAAGACCATTTCTGTGCCTTTTTCATTTGATACGTATACTTTTCGTGTTTCGGAAAAATATTAATATTTCTTGAGATGCAATATTAGATTAGATTGGGATGCATTGGCATTCTTATGCTTTCATAATGAATTTTTCTTCATTTCAGGCGCTCAGAATTAAAATGTTTCCAGCATGTCAGAGCATGTTTGTACTGAAACTGATTTTGAAAATGTTTGCAAGGTGTTTAAGCATTGGATTTTTGAGGAATGTTACCATTATTTAAGCTTTTGATTTAAACTTGTTTTTCGGTGCCCTGCTACCACATAATGACTTTTTATCTTAAGTTTTCTCGAAGACCTAATTTGAGGTTGTCATTCCTACCCGCTCGAACTTTTCATAGTTCCTTCCGTTCCATCCATTCTTTTTTTTATTTTTAGTAAAACTTAACCTTAGCGCACTCACTCCTTTTATAAGTATTGTAGTTTTGAGTAAAGTATAAATATAGGCCATAAGTAAAGTAAACATGCATGAAAAGTATAATACCACGAAATGATAACTCTTAAGGTAGGTAGGTCGTCACATCATTTCGTCGCCATATAAAAGTTCTTAAAGTCGAAGGAAAAAACTGCGAAACTTCTGAATCCATAAAAGATACAATTGGACCTATTTTTAAAGAAAAATATAGTTGAACTAGTTTTAAACTAACTAGCGTAACGCAAACTTTTCAATTTAAATGGTAACGATTCTTATGCGATGCGCCACGAGTAAAAACTTTTATTCGCTCATTTATAAAACTGAATTATACCTTGACAAAAAGTGCCTAAGCTGAAAAAATCAATCCGGTACTGAATATAATTTTCAGAGAAATGTGACTTCGCGGGGGGGAGGAGAAAAATGCCCTCCATTCTGCATTCTTCTGCAAAATACATTAATTGCTGTAAATCATTTATTCGTTCTCGATTCCAAATGCAGTAGGAGAATTATTTTCCGTAAAGTTGTGAAGTGGGCATTACAATATATGTTTCAATATATTTTATTGTACACAGCCAAAGGGCGTAGGTCCGAGGGAGGGGGACATAGAGGGGTAGGATCAGGGACGGGATGCATTGTAATTAAAGGTAATGGACTAGACTTAACGTAAACGCGCGGTTTTAATTTTGTTATTTTATTAAGTTACTTGGGAAATTCTGTAGTTAAACTTGTCTGTTATCATTTAGTTTTCATATCATTATAATCACGGATTAATCGTTCACTGTTAGAAAATTATCGTAATCTTTAGAGATAGAGAATTTTTTAGCGAAGAATTAAAGTATGGGTAACGTGTGATTCCACAAACTTTTATAATAGCATCAAAGCCAGTGATTTCAAAATGGTCTGTTCATGCCTACAAATAGATATGAGGAAGTGATACTGGAGGCGTTCTTACAGCATTCATATCAGCAATATTTCTGAGTCGAGAATGTAATCATCCTCCAAAAGTGATCGATTATATGTACCGACAAATTTTGGAGATTGCACCGCCAATAGGTTAAACTTCACTGTCTGTTCATAGACGGGTGTAAGGCACTTTGTCACCACAAGCAGAGGAATTCTGGAAGGACGAGAAGAATCATCGAGATTGTCGACGATAAATCTTCATGCCTTTTGTCCCAATCCTTGAGCGTTGTTTCAACCCTATTTTTGTACCAACGATTTCCTTTGGCGAGTTATTCATAGTTTTTTTACGTTAATCTTGCATTGAAAATTTGACCTTTCGCCCATGGCCTTTGGTTTAAAATTGTGTGAAAATCTGATCTAATGCATGCACGATATGTAAAGCCCAATTGTTTCTTCCACCAATATTTCCTAATACATTTTTCAATTTCGGTAGTGGCTGTAACATTATTTAAGCACTCGATTTTTTACCCCTCTGACCGGGACATCATCAAGAATAAAGGTGAGCGAATTTTCCGTAAATGTCGGAACTAATCCCGAAAATGAGTAATGCATTAGATAAAAAGAAACTGCGGAAGCCTGTATTTTGACATTAGGAATATTTTCCTAGTTTTAAGTTGTCTCTCCTTGTAGAACGAAGCTTATGACATGATTGATGATTCTGCTACAGAAAATCGCAGATTAGAGAGCAAACCAAATTCTTGCAACAGGGCAAATGGAAAAACACATCTCGATAAGAATTTCAGTTTCGAGCGATGGCATAACGAGATATGCATCTACGAGCGCTTTCTAATGTGGAAAAAAGGAAAAGTTTTGAAGGTGAAATAAAGGCGAGGTTATTTGATTTCATGTTTGAAGTGAATATCTTAAACATTTCGTTCAAAGTGTGCAATCTAGACCATTCGTAAATGCCTCATTTCAGGGGCCAGCTCAAGGAATAGGTTCATATTGATCCCTTCGTCCTGCTCCACATTGTTAAAATACTAGACCGCAGTTGGAAATTAAGCTTTTTCACTTCTTAAGTGGTACTTGGAAATAAGAGAAGCTATTTTTAAACCAGTATTAAATATGTAAATTTTTACCACCGATCCACAAAGGGTCATGTTGATAAGTAAACAACTTTAAAAACTTTTTTGGACCATGCCTTGTTTTTAAATACTTAAAATTTCATGCAGACAAGTAAAGGAATGAATAGTGTAACACTGTAGAATTTCTCAGTCATGGCAATTTCTCGAGAAAAAGTGTATACTGTTCCGGACAGAGTGATTGGGTGAGGATTACGTAGTGTGCTTTGCTGAGTCATACTTTTCAAACGTTAAATGTTTTGTGTTCCACTTTTAAGCTAACACGAAATCAGTCGACAGTGAAAACGACGATAAAACTTTTATACAAACATTTGTTACTTAACTTACCACTGCCTTTTCATAGCCGAGTGATATTATGCGACTTATATTACATTAATGGTTCTCACAGGTAATACGAGTATGTTTTAGTTACAACGCTTTAATTATTTTTGAAGTATTTATAAAAAGATAAATTTATTAGCTGCTTAATCTTGTTAGCTTCCCTTTTCCTGTTGAATCTTCCCTTGTCTTCTTTCATCGTTGAAGAGCTTCTATAATCACTAGGTGGAACACTGAACTTCATTCGGAAAAGGTTTCTCTAATGAACTGTTCTCATTTAAATGTTATATAACATGAAATACCTATAAACTCCTCACTAAATACCTGTGTATGAACATGTTAAAAAAATGATTCAGCTAATAGTTTATAATAGTTGGTCTTATTGCAAAATGTTAGCTCTGGTTCAGATGATGGTACACACACACAAATATTTATGACAGTGGAGTGGGCCTTTGGTGGAATGGCTGGAAAATTTTGGTACCAGTTACTTGTAAGCACTTATTTTCCAAGTCATGCGCATAGAATTTTTCATGATTGGCTGTTTCCTATCTTTAAAATCCATAGTAATTTTTCTCAAGAGAAACGACCTGCCGCCTAGGATTCTCCGACAACTAAGTTGTATCATTCCGAGCCCTTCGCAACTTGAGAGAAAGACGTGAGGGAAACGCATATCTAGTTTCCAGAATCATTTTCACTTTCTTTCATCCCATTCACAACTATCATTTCCTTTCTCGTCCATTTCTTAGGGAGGAAAGAAAGTTTTTAGTAAAGCTTTCCACTGCGTGTTTGTATTCGGTTTTCACTGTAAAAATTCGTCCCTATGCCTTCGAGCTGTAATCAAAGAAATTGATATCTCCAAGGAAGTTTCCGGTCGCTAATAATGACTTTGATTTATCTTCATATCCCATATTAAAAAAAATAATACGGTTATTGGCCTCACATTCTGGAAATTAGCCTAATAAAAATACATTTCCGTTTCAGAGTAGAAAGTGACGCAGGAATTGACTATATTAATTAATATTTCCATGCAAATTTACGACACGCGAGAATAGTTATGGAAATATCGAATTTTTTTATTCCATCCCAAACACATATAATTCGGACTGATGGGACATAGGCCTCTTTTGTGTAATCAGACAGTAAACATCGACTGAAGAAGCGTTCAATAATAGCGGTGGGTTAAATTCATTTCCTGTCAATGAAAAGGAAATTTATTATTACAGTCGACTGAGGTGATTATCAATAAAAAATATATACTCTTCGTGAACTGCGGATTAATTAAGAAAATATTCAAATATAAATGTAAAAATTAATTGTTTCCAAACTGATTATGTAAATATGCGCTAAATAATTTAGCGCTTATTTATTATAAACAAATATCCCAGTTCCATTCCAAAATGTCTACGTGCCTGACCCTGCTGGGTAATGTGCTTGCGTCGTATACAACACTGATAACCAGTCCACACCGGAAGAAAAATCTGCACTACCGGGTAGTGTTGTCCATGCTTCGCATATCACACTGATCACCTATCTACCCTGAAAGTTGTTTCAAAATGCATTTTTTCAGAAAGAACGAAAGTTTTGTTTTGAGGGAAAGAAAGTTGTGCATAGGTCGTTTCCCCGCACTAAAATTCTCACTTCCCCCCCTCATCTAGGTTAGAGATTAGTTCAAAATTTCTGCGAATAGCTAATCTCTTTCAGGTCTTTCAAGGAATTAATATAATTTTGAGCTAACCGTGACAAATAAATTTTTTAATTAAAAATATATTGCTTCATATCCGACTGTCGAAAACATTTAATAAAAAATTTTAATGACAAATGTTAAACATCGATATGTCATTTCATAGACTTTGCATATCTACTCCATCATAATTCCTCTTTAAGATTCATGCTTCTTGACTTTTGCTTAGTCTCTGAAATTATTATCGTGTTCAAATGCACTATCTTGCGAAAAATAAATTATTAAAAAAATATTTTCCTTTCATGAAAATGAAAAATGATCGTAAATTTATGACGGTTTTCTAATCTTCATTTACACCAAAATGGTTTATCTGTCCTACTTAGTTTTTCTTCTAGATTCTGTAATTGTCCAAATCTCAGTGACCAGAAATTTGAATATATAAGCCCTAAATGGATTATTAAACTAGACTGAATGTACTCACTGAAGTAATTCACGCCCCGATATCAGGGAGCGAGCCTGGTTGTTCCCAGAAATGCCTTGTTCGAGAGGATTCCATCACGTCTGATATTATTTCAATGAAGATGAAAAAATAAATTCTTTGCTTCTTCTTCTTGGAATAACAATAGAGTTTTGACGTCAAATCACATCAACTGTCAACGTAACTTTTATTATTACCGCATAGGCACGTTTTACCTTCATGAGCACGGTGTTTTCCACAGGCACCCATGTAAAGGGGGCCTTCCACCTATTTCGGCTGGTGTTGTTTGCCATATCTATTGGTTGAATGTCGATTGGTTGATACCATCTATTGCATTTTTTGGGAAATCGTATTATATTCACTCTATTAAGCTGCCCCCTGACGTTGGGTATGGTATCATTCTGACGTACGAGAGTAGAAGGTCTCGTAGAAGGTCGGAAGTCAGGAAGCGTAGCCGAAACTTGGAAGGGCAGGCACAGCGTTTGCTACAGGCGTCGCGCTGGGTGGCGATCCCATAATGCCAACGTATTTGTTGTATTCTGAATGTTTCTAAGCAATTATGATCATTTTCACAGCGCAACAACGCTTAAAATTTGTTTAAGGGGGGAGGAGCTGGAATTCATGTTTGCTCCGGATGGCACAAACTTTGCGGCCTTTTCTTTTAGCGTGTTAAAGTCGTATTTATAAGGGTTCATACGTATATCGACCCTGGATTGATATCCTATGCCGGACGTTAAAAATATTTACCCAATTTATTTTTATTTCTCCACTTGTTGATCATTTTCATCGGTAATAAATTCGGCGACATAAAAAGGCAATATGCTTAAGTCAGTTAAAACCTTCCCCTTGTTTTGTCGGTCTATATATTCATAGTAATACGTAATTACCGGTGATCACCAAGATGAATGACGTTGAAAACGCATCGCTACCCCTTGCATTAGAAATCAAGAGTGTCTATTCACCTACTAACGAGTATATCCCTTCTTTCTTTTCACCCCAATCGATCATGCAAATTAATATAAATGTTTGATAAAATAATCTATTAACAACTCTGTTATGCAGTATCTTCACAAAAAGCAGTCTCCTTTGCACTGCCTATTCTCAGCTAAGCATTACACCTAAATGAAAATAGACATTAGAATAGACGATGTAAAATAACACATTACTTCCGCATTCGGGCGCAATATTACATAGAAAAAATACACCCACTCCGTTGCTGCCACAAGTTCTCGCAAATGCAATAGGTTTCATCTAGGAAAGGTAATCACATATTTCAGAAATCAAATTTCCGTCGCTTTTTCTTTCAGAATAATTGTTTCTATCATATCACGTTGTCGAATGCCATATCTATTCCTTGGGTGTTCCGAAAAGTGTCACGCCGTCCGAAGCAGGAGTTAGTTTAGCTACTTCTCGCTAGATAACACTTTCTTCCTCAGCAGCAGAGGTCACAGGCCTTTTTCTCCTGAGCTATGGTCCGGAAGTACGAGTAATTCCGGACACCTCATTGTTCGTGGAATCAGCCGAAGGAGTCTCATGGACGAATACATTGATTGAGCTCTCTCTTTTTGCCAATAGACATTTCAGTCCGCAGTTTCCCAAGGTCATTCCCATTCTCAGATATCGTTTTTTGTCCAGATCTGTATAAATCAGCATTAGGCGGCGCAAAGACAATAAAACCATCCTCGGTGTTCGCTATGGATCGCAGAGGAGAGCAATCGCTCCTCCCAGTTGTTTTCCAGCGGAAGCAAAAGCATCGCTGTCCCCCCTTAAAATTCGCGCGTAGTCGGAATTTGCCCTATTGAGAGAAAAATGCTTTCGGCATGAGCTGACGCATCCTGTTTTTGTTCTCTAAGCGGAATGCATGGCGTGAGAAATACTTCCAGCTTGAATGGCGGATCAAAGCATCCCTTTTCAGACTGTAGTGTCCGCCCAAATCGTGGCGCCCACTATTCAACCACAAACAATGGAATTAGGGAAAAATGAAAAGGTAAATAGGCGAATGTGATTCAACGATCCAGAAGTTTCCCATTCGTTTGGGTTCCAAGAACGCTTCATTTTTCCCTGTGATACACTGGTTTTTTTTTGGTTCGATTCCTCAAGGAAGGATTTTGATATCGAGGAAACAGAAGTCTTGCCAGAGTTGTTTTGTTGTTTAAAATGTCTAGGACAGTGGTTACCAAATTTTCAGTCTTCCAATGCGATGAAAATAATACGAAATAATTAGCATTTGTTTTGATAAAATGATTGAATCTCATTGTATTTCATTCAAGTATCTATCCATAGTAATAGAACAAAACTTTGGAAATTTTCACTTTGTATTTACGAGTTAACCAACAATAGTTTCGGCAACTCGTGCTACTCATTAGGGCTATAATGACACGAGTTATCCTATACTTATAATGGCACAAGTTGTCAAAAACATAACTTTCGGTTAAAAGTGAATTGTGGAAAATCGAGTTTCATTTTCATGTGTATAGAAATGTTGAAAAAGTGACGCCGGGTGTAGCCTCTTAATAAATTTATACCGTAGCATGCTAATGTTCTGTTGTGAAGTGCGCTTTATGTCGATAGCGTTGCAGGTGCGTTATGTATCGTGCGCGAATATACCTACTGTAAATACCTCTGGTTAATATAATCATTACTAATGGAGATCAATAGTTTTAGTGATGTTATATTTAATTAATTTTCACCTGTCTGTCCTTTTCACGAATGAAATACTTAGGTATCTCTGAGATTGTATTTTATCCATGAATCATGATGTTTTTATCGCAGCATAATCACGCACGGTCAATGGTACTATTACGGTATGGTACTAACGAGCAGCAGATTTTGAGATAGAATTGAGAAATAATTTATTCGCCTCCTGCAAAGGCCATTCTCATTAAGCTGGAAATTGAGAGAATGAGATGTAAAGTAGCGTTTAGAGAGAGAGTAAGGGTGAGGGATTATGCGAGTGATTTCCATATGCCTGGGTTTCCAAGATCGACCCCAAAAGATAGGAACGAAACTGAATCTGACGCCATCCCGAGCTCGCCTACTTTCCAATGTGAATCAAATTCTCCATGTGCTTCACCTCCGCTTCATCAATGTGCTCTATTTGGACGCGATTATCGTATTTTCACTCGTGTATTTAATGACATGGTGTACGAACACAAGCGCGTGCGGAAAGAAGAATAAGTGATGTCGGTTCATTGAATGCTAGGAATCGTTGGAGAAAACTGTTTGGAATATTCAGTAGGATTCACGCCTAACATGTTTTGCTCAGGAAGTGCAGCGGCTGCAATACTAATTACGTAGTAGAATCGACGCCACACGCTTGAAGGCCAACGAAGGGTTCTCAAGGGTATGAGGGGAGTAACCCTCTCAGTGATTAACCCCCAAGCTTGCTGCTAAGAAGCTATTCAAACACTGAAGTCAATTATTTTTTTTACCTTTGTTGTTTAGGAAACGCGACCCGATGTTCCCTTTGTTAATTCAGATAGATTGCATCAATTTTGTGCATTGTAAAGGTAGTCTCTGTTACCTCAAACGACCTTGAACTAAAATCACAGTTCTGAAAATGTGCCCTGAAAAGAATTGGCCTTTTGTGTATTATCTTAATAGTGATTTACTTTGACGCTTTCTGTTAAATTGTCAATTCTTCGTGAAATATGGAAAGCGGACGTGAAGGCGACGAATTAGTAGGTGGAGGAGAAAAATGTCTTTGCATTTTCGAAGTTTGAAAAAAATATATTCTACACATTGAATCAGGGGATGCATAAGTGTTTGGCTTATCAAGGTCAAATACTTATGCACCCGGGCATATTTACGTTATTACCATAAGCAATTCTATTGAAAATATTCTATAGTAATTTTAACGTATTTTTATGTTCCAAGAGAGAGAGATATATTTTCCTAATCGTTGCGACTTGAAGAGACTTGGCAAACTCGAGTCGGCTGACAGTTTGTGATTCATCGAAACTCACAATTAACCCAAAATATCGCAAACCTCAAACTTAAACATTGATTGATCGGACAACTACCTCCAATAGGAAAACTTCCGTTTGTGAACGAGGTGTTGAGGGACGTGAATGGACCTTTCTAGACCCGGATTCACCGCCAAAGATTTACCTTCTGGTAACGTCAAGTGTTCTCAAAAATAGGTGGCATATGTTTATCGCCGAATTAGGTCTTACAAAACAGAAATCGGGTGGAAATCTCTATCACACTTATGGATTTGTAAGAAAAAACTTGTCATAATATAAAAACTGACGGAAATACATTTTTGGAAGTGTTGTAACTAATTATATATTAAAAAATATTGGAAAATCTTTTTTTTAATAGGAAAATACGTATGCATTTTCAACGGGTGCATATGTAACCACTTTTGACCTGTTGACTTGAAAAAAGTATTTTTTTCATTGATCTTACTTTTATCAGTCGAACTTCTTCGGGTCTTGTGGAGGGAGGACGGTGATAAGACTTCTAAATTTACGAACTCAAAAACCAGTAATGCTATGGAAAACCCTATGAGTATCAAACGATGACCAACGAGGCTAGCCATTCGCTCAAACCAAATTTTTAAGTATAGAAGAAAACCGAACAAAGAATGAAGCTTCCTTGACGAAATGTGTCACAATCGACTTGATGTCTCTTTCTTGTTCAAAAAATCGTTTATCGTTTTGTGAACTGATCTCGGACAATTCAGGAAACGATTATTTGAGGCCAGAAGAATCATAAATAAATTCTTCTTAAACCGTAATAAACACTGGTCCCCTACCCTTAACGTTTTATTCTGGAAAAAACATGGTTTTATTCTGAATACTTTGAGATTTTACTAATTTTTTTTATGAAATAATTGAAGTAATTGTCGTAAAGGACACGTTTACTTGAGTTCATTTCTATTCGGGTTTTTATCCGCGAATGTTTTTTTAACGCAACAGATTCGCCGATGTTCCTGTCGGCTTATTCAGGGGAAGCGTAACCATGATGACCGCCTTTATCTTTTTGACTACTGAAGACACGTATCCAATCGTTGGGCAACGTGTAAACGTCTTCCCTGTTGAAACTGTCAGGATATTTAATAATCTGAATGGCCTCCCATATCAGCCTCCGGAAATCGATTATATCTATTATCTTCATGTAACAGATAGGAAAAGCATTCATCAGTTTGATTCCATGGAAACCTTTACAAAAATTGGACGCGTTTACTTGTTGTGGTCTTAAAACAATACGTTTGTTCCTACATTGGATACCATTCCGATAGCTAATCGCAGAGTTCAATGCTTTATCCGTTAGCTCACCAAATTAACGTTGCGTCTCTGAAGTCCTTGATTTGCGAAATGGGCTTGATACTGCAAATGTAGGCTTTTTGAGACGGTAAAACTTCATCCTAATAAATTATTATTTCATGTGCCCTTTAACAAACCTTGTACAACCAGGGGTACATTTTTTATTTCATTGACTGCTTAGATGATTAAAAAGATATCTTATTTAACATATTAATGACAGCAATGGCAAGATTGTCACGTAAGTTTAAGTTCTGGGAGGTGATTGTTGATGGCGATATGAGTGATTAACTTACAAACTGAGTGATCTAAACTCGATATTTTGATTTTTTGATAAGGTATTTTGTTTCACCCTTTGGTAAAAACAAATTATATACTTTTCCTTTCCTGAGAACTTTGCAACGTTTTACTTTTCTTCATCTCCATGTCACAGTGAAATGAACGTCGCCTAAGCGCAGCCTGAATTCGCAACTGTTAAGATGATTGGTCAGTAAACTACCCATCTGACTGGCCTGAATAGCAGCTGATGGCATTTTGAGCATCTTAGTGCAAATCTGGAACTGGTACCGTGTGCTTTCCCAGTTCTCGATCGAGAAGAAGGAACCACCGAACCAAATGAACGTTCATTTTTGCGGTCGGCAAAAAAAATCTTAACCATATAGATTATCAGAATTACTCGATTAGATTCAAAAAAAGAACGTCACCATGGGATTTACGTTACGCTAACCAACCATAAGCCTTCGAATTCCGAAAGGGTGAGGTTGCACTCCATTTCTTTATGACTCGCCGCGAGCATTCCAGACCGACGAATCAGATTCGTTCCCCACTGTATGGAGAGAAAGAGAGGACTCACTCTTCATAGAATACACGATCGCGTTGTACAATTGCGGATCCAAGTAGTACGTGGCCCGGAGCGTGACCACCCGAATCTATTGTCTCCGCCCTTAGCCACGGCGGTGTTAGTTAGTCACACTACAACGCATCATCGAGCCCCCATTACGCCGGTACGATGAGCAATCGGAGCGCCTGCGCTACTTCGTTCGCGGCGTGGAATCGCACCGTCTCGGGTAGACTTGCTTGATGAGGGGGGAAGTAAAAGGGAGGGAGCTAACGAGACACCTCGCGAGTCGCGGCAGCCAAATTCAGAGGCCGTCGAGGACGTCCACGAACGCAGGTTCATCCCGAACTCTTACAGGAACCGAATGGACGAGGTCGGAGTATATCGTCAATTTATTCTCGTCCACAGCTCGCTATCAGGAAGTGAATTTGTTAAGGACAGCTTGGTGAATGTTGCAATGGTCTAACGCTAGGGAGAGATTGAGTTTTCACTCAAGTACTGGGAGACTTTCGTTAGCATCCTCCGTTAATCTCTTATGCGAGGGAGCGACCACTGCTAGTGTCGATTCGATTTCTCCGCCAGGTCTTATTTGGCTTAGGTGGCGGTGGTTGAATACTGATAACTGTGTAGACTTCCGATTTAAACCACGGCAGTGGAATTATTCAGTGAGTTTTTGGCCTCGTAGGAAGAATGGCGAAATAAAAAATTAGACGGAAGTAAATGATGTTTAATTAATGGTTAATTCATTAAATGATAATGATTTGCTTGGCATTAAGTAATATCTATCTCCATTAATGTTTAATAGTAAGTAGCCATCTTTGGAAACCTTCAACGTTTAATTTAGAGTGGATTCCTAATCTATATCCGATGACCAGATAAATCCGCGTATATAGTATAGCATGATCAGGATAATGGACTTCATTAGAGAACTATGACCAAAGGAAGAACACCGTGGAAAGATATAGTATTCTACTTCTAGGGATGCTAACCGGAAACTCACAAGTAGCAGCAAGTATTTTGACTAGATATTTAATAGTAATTCACCAGTCACATTTCCTACGGGTTTAATCTTACCACAGCTTTCGGAGGGCCTTAGAAACTCTGTTATCATTGTTTCACAATTGGGGTAATGTCCGCATTATTGGTGGCTACCATAATAAGGACAAAAAGATAGAAACTCTAAGATTCGTATTATTCTTGTCGAATGACAGAAACATTGGACGAATCCAATAAACGAAGTTACAATGCGCGTAGATTACTATATACATTTATCCAAAATGCCATCAGCTGAATCGGTGTCCATTGTTTGTCCTCAAAATCATTCATAAAATAGAGAATAGCCTTGTTTAATATACCTAGTATCTTTATGCATAAAAATTGATTAATATTTATGTACTTGGGTCATGTTGCCTCGTCCTATTTATCCGATTACGAAAAACGCCAGTTATACATTATTTCTGGCGGTATATTGTTCTCAATAAGCTATTAATTAGACAAAATATTCATAAGGACATTTTTATGACTAGATTAAAGAAACTGATTCCGATAACAATTAATTCTATGTCGGCGTCCATAGCTTGTCTCCTACATCGATGAATAATTGACGCCGTTGCATGTTGCACAGCAATCGGTTCAGATACCGTTATCGCCTCTTCCAAGAAAAAGGCAGTATCGTGCAAAAGGAACGAATCATTTTAGCAGTGTCACGCAGATAAAAATCTTTTTTTTTGCCCGGAAGGTCTTTACAGGCTGATGAATTTTGATCTCTCACAGAATCGCCTTTAGGTTGGAATGGGTTAGTTCAGGATAGAGAATCTCTATGTTCGCCTCTGCAATCGTAAGCATCTTTCTTCTCATTGCGAGATAATGCATACCTCACGCTTCGTAGTGGAATGCTAATTGTTGACCCTAAAACCCGTCTGTTAAATTACTTTGGGGTTTAAGATTAAGACGATCTCTTCGAGTAGTAATTCAGATATCAAAATGTTAAAAAAAAACCTAACAAGTTAGGTGTTGGGCAACATTGCACGTAATCATCTTTTAATTATACCCTGTTTTTTTGTTACTGATATTCATTCATTAGGAAGGAAGGAAGGAAGGCGCAGTGATATCTTTTTTTAATATACTATATGTCCACCGAATTCTCGCCTCACAATCAGATGTACTTGGCATATATTTACAGATTTTTGAAGCCGAGAAAATTGAGATTGAAAACGAAAGGTGATGTGTGCCGAACATCCTTTTTCGTCATTCCTAAATCATCATATTATAGTATCACACAATAGACTGTCAACTCCAGATGCTAAAGGGACAATTTTTTAATTAGATGCGCGCCAACTAATCTCGTAGTCATCAATGACAGAAGAAAAATACGATCTCTACCGAAGTAGAATTTTATATCAAAAACTATGGTTCACATTTAGTCTTTCCAACTTACCTATTATTATTTCCATATGTAACTCATGTTTGTCTTTTTTGTTAATAGCTGGTGTACTAAACTCCGCGTACCCTACGCCCCAATGCTTTTCATTTAATATGTACGACTCAGAGGAAGTGTGTTCAGGCACCCGACTTCAAGCAACCACTGCGTGAATAATCATATGTATCCATTGATATTATGCTCTACTATAGGTGAGTTAGCCTCGCTCAAAATAAGATTTAAGTCCCATCGTAGACTACATTTTATTCCTATAATAAGACAATAACCCAATTAATCACGAGTTCCACGGCTTATTAGACAGTACTGGTCTGTAAATGAAAGTGCTCTTTCGAGAAAACAATGCAATACAGTTCATCATTACAAAAAGAGCCATGTTGAAAAATCTGTTTGCATAAAGCACCGTACAAATTTAGCTTTCCCGTGAGATAAAAAATATCCTATCTTCTGGGAAAGGACTTATTTTTAACCACCACAGTAATCAACCAAAATGTTGGTTTGATAGATGGAAGTTGATCTCTCCTCTTGCTGTCCTACGGCCGGCGTGAGAAATTCACACAGGGTAGAGGGTCAGTCCCTTTCTCTGTGGCACGTATGGTTTCCCAGGGCGTTATGGTACCCGAAAAATTCACATGGCTTGGGGTGTCCAACGCCATTGGCAATTGAATGTTGACCGCACGGCCAGTAGCCACCAAGCGACCACGATTTTTCACCGCCAAATGTCAAATCTATTGATTGCCTATTGTCGAACATAGACGAAAACGACAGAGGATATTTAGAATTTAAAATACCGGAATAGCTGTATTGGGTAAAATTATTTTTTTTCTGATAATTAACGTTTTACGGACTTGATTTAAAAAGAAACAATTTATTTTGTTTTCATTTGTCGTCCCAAAAACATTTGCTTTTAAAAAAATACTTCAAAACATTTGTTTTATCCAAAGTAATTTATCCATTTGAATGAACTTGCTCAATTCATGGTGCAGTCGGTAAAACGTGGTGTCGAAGTGGATTTTAACTATAGGTTTGTAGTCAATCAGTAAACTTTATCAGTGAAACTCTCTCATGAACCTAAGTATACCAATTACCAGGAATTCTCCATTGCATCGCTTTCCTTCCGTAATGAGAGCGTATGAAGATTTTTTGAGAAATTTTAAGTTTCAGTAAAAAGCATGTTATCTCCTCTTTGTTGATTGATGCTTTAAATGTGATCCTTTTGTTCGTGGTTCAATGAATACTGCTGGGTTATTAGCACAGTGCTCTCGGTCTATCAACGATCGTGAAGTGGTCGATTGTCAAACTCTTAAATCCAACGCATGACGGCGGAAAGGAGAACATATCGTCATGATCGAGCAGTTCCGGTCTAAAAGCGTACTCTCGGTAATGACCCGAGGTTTCAAAGAGCCTCGCAGCGGAGTAGTATTCGTTTCAATCTCACCTACTTACGCGTTTTCTCAAACCCGTCCGTCCCCCGTTTAAAGCCTGTTCGCCCATTCTCCTGCCATCCTGCCCTCGTCCGTGCCTTCCACCGAACTTATTGACCACCCGCACTTACGTCACGCTTTCCTTAATTTTTTCCGTGCGTGTGAAGCCTGTCTCGACGGGGGATCTGACTGCGCAGGGCAAGTAAGCGAGCAAATCTTTTAGTGTTAGTTTTATGATAAAGTCGGGTGGGAGATCGTGTAAGGATGTCTATCCCTCCGAGACAATTTCATGCTAGTCGCCTTCCAATTTCAACACTTTTATATATATAAGTGTTTTTGCATATTTTTTAACCTACATCTATGATATATATCGTCGGAATAATTTCAGTCCCCACTCCTCTTTTCGTGATTGAGACTTTCTATTTGTTTCTTTACCGTTAAGTTCCCAATTGTCATTGACACATTTGTTGAAGTCATTTGTTCGGAGAATCAACTCACAACTTTGGAGTACGAGTAGAAACCAAAACTTTAAATGTGAGATACCATATTTTGTGGAAACATAACATGCGGTACAGGCGAAACTTGAGAATTTCATTTGTATATTAGTCATTGGGAAATTTGAAGTTGATTATAGCTATTTACGATATGAAAAATACCGTATCGTATAAGATGTAATGTGTCTTAAGATAAAGTTTGCAAAATAAAATGACAAAATGCTAATTTCATAGTGAAAAAGTAAAATTTCGTAATTTGTTGATTTGGACCCAATCGTCTTACTTATTGTTAGACGTCTTACTTCGGATGATGTTTTTTGCTCGGACTGCATCTCTGAAAGTTTCTCGTAAGTTTTGTGCCTCCCGCGGTTTGGACGGCACTGTCATTTCCTACAAATTAGTTGTCTCTTACTAAACTAGAAGTATCTGCAGGATCCACTCATAAATCAGTCCAGCTCAAAGATCACAGTTTTTTTCGAAGATCACTTGATAACGACTCGCACGCCATTCTCAAACACTTTCTGTACTTTGGACCATCCTTGCTCCTCTCTCTCTTTCTCCGTATAGCTACAGTAATCAACCCGAAGGTTCGATTGATAGGTGGGGAGGAGTGGGACCGTATAATAGTAAACCCGACAGCGAGTGAAATTCACGCACCTGTCTAATGATAGGATTTTTTTAAATGGAGAATAGGATTTGTGGAACTGAATTTTGAAATATTGAAACTGCACAATGTCGAGGTAATAACTTGAGAGATGTAGTTTGGAAAAATGGAAGATTTTCGAGAATGATGTCCATTGGCCCCAATGAAGAATGGTTTACCAAAGCCAAGTAAACTTTTTTCCGTTTCTCCGGGCTACACTTGTTTAGCCTCCAAACATTTCAGGCCCACTTGCACATACCATCATTTATTTGATGTCCCAATCATTTTATTTACTTCTTGAAAACTCTTACATCACCATATAGTTCATCCGCCTCTTCCTTTCCATTGAATTTCCGCATGTCATACCCCTGCTCCATCCATTTTCCCCTTGCCTGAATAGTTCAACTCCTCATCATTCCTCCGCGCCACCTATTCCCTTCAACCTTCCTCCTTCACCTATCACATATAGTAATCATCTTCGTAATTATTTTCGGATTTACAGTTCCAAACGCTTCCTTTGTAGTTCCTTTTTTTAGGCCTGCACACCATTCCTCTATTGTCTACCTACTCTTCTCCTCACTTTAAATTTTATCCATTTATTCTTCTCAATTCTTATCCCTTTCTGTTCCTGTTAAAGCTTCTAGATTCCATTCTATTTAAGGCTACCTCTTATTATCGTTCCAACACTCACCCATATCTTTCTACGTCACCTCTTCCAAAGCTTTCACATCTATCCATATACTATATATAGCTGCTTCTTTATCTCAATTTACTATTTTATATATTTCAAACTATTCCGTCTTCAACATCACTCAAACATTTCATGTTTTATTCCATTTTTCTAATAGTTTTTTCGTCTTTTAACTTACTCTCCGACCTTTCTATCTCTGTGGAGTTAGTTTTGCAAGAAAAAATATTTCAAGTAATAACGACTGCGGAAACTTTCCTTCCCCATCCGCCTTTGTGGTCCGTATCCCAGAGTTACCTAAATTCAATCCTTTGTTCATTGTGGCCATTATTCTTTTAAGGGCTGAGGTAGTTTCCCATTTCCTTCCTCAATGGTATTCATATATATATGACACTAATATTCAGATGACCTCTCCATTAGTGTCAGTACCCTCACTGCGGATTATACTTTCCGTCGATTACTGTCGTCCCAACCTTCTGGCATATGCCATAAGGGGGTGCTTCCAGGAGCAATCATTATTGCTTCCGCCAGTACAGCTCCAGGAATAATGGGAACACGCAAGCCCTAACACCACCTCAAGGCTATAGTCAATTAGTAAGGATGAGATTGATAGACGCAAGATAAACGTATATCTTTTTCGCTTTGAGGACACATTGTTCTATCTTTGATTCCTGAAATAATTCATTGTATGCGTGTGTAACCCAGTTACACTCCATTGACCTAAATTTTTTTAACATCTCTCATAATAATGAACTTGGGTTGTATTTTAGCAGCGCATAATCTTATTCTCCGTAGCCTTTTATTTTTTTAAATCTTAGGATTTAACTAATTCAAGTCAAGTTATTATACTTCTTCTTCCCGTTTTTGAACACACACATCTCTCTCCTCACTAACTCGAGCCGAATAGAGAGGTCCTTGGGCAATAGGTGAAATGGTTGCCAGTCGACTTTCCGTCACGTAAGAGGCGGAGGACTCCTGAGGCATAGGTGACGCGCGCATGCCAGGTTTGTAAACACTTCATCACTCCTTGCTTCAAAATCACTTCCTCGTTGGACATTATGGATGTCCTGGAAGTTATGCATATTACTAATGGAGGCGACAGGCATAATGTGCTCAAATGAAACTTGCCATCGATTACATACGAGTATATTTCATCTGAGGTGGCTTTAAAATGAAGTAAGACGTAGTTAGAGGACGTACTAAGAAATCTTTGCCTTCATTGCTTTTTCATTGCAATTTTACATAACCGGGGTTTTGGAGAAATTTTGAGAATCGAAACAAGAATCCTGCTCTACTCTTACACGGAAGTGTGTGTTTAGTTAGGTAGCTAATGTCGGTCGTATATGTAGAGGAATAGTCGGTATACTATATTTGAATAAGGAATACAGGACACCGTATATGACACATCCTGAGGGATTTGATAAAGCCTTGGACATTATAATTTCGATATTCCATCTCTTTTGGCATTCATCACATAAGTTAATAGCAAAGTAATATTTTGTGATGGACTGGGAAAGATAGGGAAAACAAGGGAATGCAAATTCAAAGAATTGCGGGAGATGCCGCGGCACTAATTTTTAACAGAGTCATCCGTTAATATACATTAAAATTCAGAATTTTCAGTGTAAAAATCATTGGCCTTGACCGGATCCGGTTCTCCATTTTAAGGAAATTCCAATCCCAAAGTAATTTACCTTACAAGCAAATTTACTTATACCTCCTTTTTATGATTCATGACATAAACTTCCTGCACTGTGTGTGGATTTTAGCACACGTAGAACGAAAAAACTAATTTTACGAAGCATAATTTTGTGAGTGAAAATATGTTTAATTTTTTTTTTACTTTGATTCAATTGGATGTTCTAATGAATTCAAGTAAAACCGTAACCACGGGGATATTATGTACTGCAATAAGATTTTGTTGCACGGTAATGAAAAGGAGGATAGTATGAACATTTTAATGGAAGGTTAGACTGCTGATCCTTTTGTGGTGTATGCCATCTTATAAAAATGAAACTATGCTCCTGAGCATAGATCCTTCAATTGTAATTTTTCCTATCCACGGATGTGTATGCATATACATGAGATATATTTACGCGATAACCATTCTTTCTTTCCTCATATTTTACTTTTTTTCAAAAACCCATAGAAGAACACGTAACGCTTTTCCTTCCTTTTATTCTAAACTATTAATTTTTTTATTTAGAAATACGTTTTTGAAATGAAACTTTGTTGACATTCGGTGAAATGCAAAGTGGCGCTTACTCATAGAGGTCCCCTTATCTAGTGTCCGTCACACTTGGGCGACCTCCACTCCACATCCTCTCAATGAATGTGTCAATTTATGGACACCAGAATTCTCAGGTAAATTCCTAATTCCATTTTTAGCACAATTTGTAATCAATATGGGACCGCGGGACGTGACTGTAATGAACACGAAATGACAAATAGGATAGGAAATGAATTTTCTTGATAAAAAAATATGTGGGGCGAGATATCTCGAGAGTTATTTTAGTGCGACAATCTTTCTCCGATGAACTAAATATCTCTATAGAGCTTATTTTTAACTTCTGATATCTTTTAGTTTTTGATTATTAAGTCGAAATCTAATTAATTTGTTCATTATAATAGTCGTTTAAATAAAACTATTTAGTACGTGTAAAGAGAAATGAATAATAATGGAAGACTGCATTCAACATTTTTCTTGATATGTTAACGTATATCCCCACTGATAAATAGAAAATTTCACCTGACGGGCTTTATTTTAACAGACTCTTATACGCGGGACTAAAGAATTTTCCAAGGGCGGATTTAGGTTTGACCCCTCTTTTATCACCTGAAATATTCGGGAGCTGATGCTTAAAAATAGGCATTTGTCAAAAACGCGACCACTAACACACTTGACCGTGCATGATTGCCCCAGATACGTTTCGCTGTCTTTAATACACACAAAGTTGGCTAAAATCTTTCGAGGCATTTCATAAAAGAGGCCATGAAAGCGTGAAAGCCATGGAGAGGCTAAATTCTCTCGTTTTCCGATAAACCTTGTCATTTACCCAGATCATTGATAAGGAACACAAAAGTCGAAATAAATCAAGCGACTCGTATTTGGTAACGGCGACGCACCTAGGTGTGTTGACTTAGGTTGTGAAAAGTGCAGTTTTTTGAACTGGTGAACCATTGTATTTTAGGAAGAAAAATCTCAAGGGAGGAAGTTCGCGTATGATATCCATCTCCCGGATAAGTGCCGTGCCCGAGAATTTTTTCTCGCAGATATGGTTGTGGTTTTCAATCTCCATGGGAAGATAAAATGTGTAGTGCCTGTCTTCTGATGAAGGAGGATAACCTTCTCTTCAGTTATTCCTTCTCGCCCAGTATTTTCCAAACGCGTCCACAACTCGGGTTTAGAACAACACTCCGCCGCGCAGCTTAATGATCCAAAGAAAGTACCTTTAGTACCTTTTTCGCATATTTTTCAATCAATTTAAAATTCATTATAGGGCGCATTGGTAAGTTGAAATCCGACTTTTCCAGTATTTTCCTAAGAGATTTTTCATTGCAGTCATATTATAGTTGTCACAAAACAAAACTTTATTTGAAACTTTGTAATAATGTGAGTAAAATGAGTATACTCGTACAAGATTTCGCTGTTGGAAGCTTTTGAGAATCGTGACGCCATAACCTACTTCTATGTCAAGCCACGTCATGGTATTGAGCTCGTTTGAAGATTACGCTGTGGCTTAACACAAAAAACGTGAACGACACCACGACCGCTTCCTAGCCGGGTCAATAGTCGCTCTTTTCAGTTAGCTCAAGAACCACATATTTTTCTACCTCAGAACACGCATCCCTCAAAAGAAAAACATATTTAGTTCCTGGAACGTGTGTTGTTACTTTCCTGTTCTTAAATCTGGGAATAAATGGCATGGTGGAACTTTACTTACAGCATGATTCCCTGCTTTTACTTCGTGTGTATCGCCACAGCGTTTGGCCGATGAAATATGTAGATTCAAGATGATTATTAGGTAATCTACCGGTTAAGTTATTTTTATGGATGGATACAACTATCAAATGAATATTTTGTAACTCCAAACAAAACCCAATCCTGCGACTTACTCTACATCAGGTCTTACTCTTCATCTCTGTGTACTTCTTTCCTCCCTTCATCCCGTCCAACATCCCTATCCTGTTCCTGCCCTTTCCTCGCTTGCCTAACATTCTCCCCTCTATTACCTTCTTTAACATCCCACTACCGCTCAATACGCCTTCCATCCATATTTCCTGCCTCCATAGGATTTCTCTCAACAAACCCCTCTCCTCATCCACCATCTCCAGATTCAAGATAAGTAAAAGAAATTTAAGGACCTTAACTTTTGAATCTGATATTTGAGTTCAATGAATTCATTCTGCCACATTTTGGATGAGTTTTTCGAACTGTGGTGATAACTCATTTTGTGGAGGTTGAGTAATAATAGGCAAATGAATTGTTTTCTTTCCCAAGTAGACAAAATTTAAGCAAAGTTAATTCATTGTTGTAAAAGAACCTACACACGCATTTGTACGTCGAAGTGCATTTTCTTCAATCAACCAATTATTTGATTATAATATAAGGTTATGGTGATGGTAATACTAATTGTTTACGGATATAATTTGATTGTTTTCACCATAGTTGAAGGTTTTCAAACTTGTTTTTATTCGTTTCTACTTCCGTGGAGCGGAATGGGAGTTAAGATACAGCCCTCGCAGTATTTATTCACACTACCCTATGGACATGATATCCATTTCATTTATGTTTCCGTAAGCACCAGCCTATATAGTAATTGTTCAAACTCCTCGTGTCCACCGAAGGACTTCTCTACTGACCTGCTAGAATGCAAAGAATGCTCGCATGAAAAATCAGAGGCATGATAAGAAAACGGAACGTTCACGGGCGCAGAGAAGAAAGTAAGAATTGGCACCGGAAGGGAAAAAATTACACCTTTGTCCTCGAACGTGCTTCAATTGGCGTGTTTTCGAAGACCCCGGAGGGCCCGAGTAACTTTTCACATTCCTCACGGCTAGCGAAAGTGGGAAACGGGTAAAGAGAATGAAGAGTGGGTTCACTTTCTGTTTTCTCACGGGGTGGGATGTCCACCGCCCTTCGCATGGGATGTTTCGATCTCCATCAGACGTTTCTGGTCCTTGACACTCACCTGAGGGGCGTCCCACGGGTCACCGCACACTCCACATTTACCCCCGTTCCTCTGCCATTGCCGCGAGAACCCACCGCAAAACTGCTCGTGGTCCTGGAAGTCGGGAGGCGTGTTGAACCCATACCTGCGGGGCGGAAACGGGAAGCAAATTAATCTAGAGGGATTGGTGAAGTATCAGAGGTGACGGGAAGATTTGAAAATTTGATGCAATTCGGCTCAGGAAACTCCTTAAAGGATAATGAGGGTGCAATATGAAGAAATCCCTCGCCGACTGAACGCGAATCATTTCTTCGGAACGCGATAGAGCAATTGTAAATCTGTTCCATCGGATGGGAAAGCATTTTGAAGTATCGGAGAAAGCCGAGGATGATTTACATGTCAAATTGTCGACAATTGCAATGCCAAAATATCACTCATGTTTTTCATCACTGCTTTTGATTGGTTTGAAACTGATCTCTCACGGATTGGGTGTTCGGAGGTCCAGTGAGCAGCGAGCTCCTTTAAGTTGATTTCAATAGATCCCTTCAGTTAAGAATCTGTTCTGCCAAAGTTCACCCGGAAGGGTGAGGTAAAACCCGCATTAATTAACCTTGTAGTTTCTATGATACGTTTGAAATCCGTTTAGAAAAAATTCTGGAAAAAACTTGAAGGAAAAGGTAAAACCTACAAGACAAAAAAACAAGGGGAAAATACGTGTTGAAAACTAAGACAGATATAAGAATTAGAACCCACTTTGAATTGATGAATTAACGTGTCGTCGGGAAGAATTGATGGTTACCACTGGGAGGGAACTGTGAAAAAGAGTTGGAGTAATTTCTTCCGATCGAAAGTTTACTGAATTCACCAATCTTGTCGAGAATTGATGTTTTATTTAATATATAATAGATTTCATAAAAAATGGCATCGAGTATAGATAGGGATTCCTAAGGATGAAAAAAATGCTTAGAACGTTTGCATTACTCCGTCTTCCTTAAATCAATAAAAATGTGTCGTGGGGCTTGATGTTTTAATATATTTAGAGTATTCCAGTAGAATAAATAATAATAACTAAATATGAGTATTATATATAAAAATATATAGAAATATATATATATATATATATATATATATATATATATATAAATTCACTGATAGTCATAACAAACACAGAAACCAAAACACACAAAAGAGGGAAAACTCACTGGTTCTCGAATTTTCGGTGGTCCAACCACCTTTCTCAAGAGGAATTAGGAACATATATATATATATATATATATATATATATATATATATATATATAGCCATAAACACAGTTATCAACCCAAAAGTCGGTTTTGGTATCTGTGTTTGAAGTTCACCCAGTACTTAAGCCTGACGGTGAAATTCACACATTAAGGTAGCGGAATCAGTTCCTTTCCCTGTGCCCGTAATGATTTCCCAGAATGATCTGATACCCGAAAAATCACATAGTTTGTGTGGAGATGCAGGTGCCCAGAGAGGCTTGTCCGGGAATCGAACCCTGGCCATCCGGTCAGTAGTCCGTAGTAAGTAGTCAGTAGTAACGCTCTACCCCTGGTCTACCGCGACCCACTCATATTTATATAAAACGTAGGTTCAAATGGGCATGAAACGAATACACGCCTTTTGATACCTACAGAAAAGTTGGTCAATCCACTTCTTACACGTATGTCGTACGAAAAGGTAAACGATTTGCCGCTATGAAAATCTGAAAGTAGGTTGGTCTTGCATTACTCTGTAGAAGTAAAAAACACGCTTCTGGAACACTTTCGACTAGTGTAATTTGAAGAAACTGGTGTCTCTCATATAGCGTGTGCAAGGACAAGTGGGCATATCCCGAGAAAATTTCACGATGAAATAGACTTTGAAATTGTTTTCTGCATCGGCTCCACGCTTTTCTGGACTCGTAGTGAAAGCCTTTCCATCATTCCTTCAGTTCATGCGGAAAGGAAAATAAGGGACCCTAATTTAGAGAATGGCAAAGGGACAAGTTTTTTTAAGTAGTCTACTTCAACATTTTCCCTATTTTTCCGATAGATCGGGAGTATAATCTATGGTGCACACTCGTTGTCTATAAGTTCTCTGAGAGTAAGGACTACGTTTTACACTAAAATACCATTTACGTATTAATGGTTACCTCAGAGAAGTACTTAATCCATAAAAGTTAGATAATTGTGCCTTATGTAGGGAATAACTTATGTAGCTATACGGGTGAGACTTTTTTTTAATGCTATTATTTGACTTTGATAATCAAGTGATGCCTTACACAGGAATACATGACAACTATTAAACTGTAATAATATTATTTCGGGAAAACCATTTCATTTTTCTATTCACATTTATTTTTATGATTTGTTGAATCATTTTATAAATGATTCGAAGGAAGAAATGAATTAACTCTTTTAAATAGTATAAATACTATTTTTGAGTATCGTGAGATACTTTTTATGATTAATCCCAATCACCTCTCGAGGACTATTATAAAATATACTAAATCTCTTCTAAAAAGTAAATCAATATTAACAATAGATAGCCGTAATTATCTGTGTACTTTTATGAATTCACTTATCTGATTCATATGACTTTGTTCTTAGTAAATAAACTTCGGGCCGCTTGTTCCCTCGCCCTGTGGCAAGTTCCTTAGTCCGTCATGGAGGTTACGTTTGAATATTGCTATTGGAGTTGCCGAAGGTAGGTGAGGTTAGAGTTCACCTAATACTAAAACCAATGGTTTGTGAAATTCACACTTCAGGCTAGAAAGTTCAGCTCCTTTCCTTTTATCGGCATGATTTCTTAGGAAGATCTAGTGTTCGAAAAAATCAAAAACCTTGTGTGAAATGAAACTTAGGATGTTCAAGAAAGTAATCCTGAATTAAACCCGGGCCCTACAGTCAGTTCCCAAGCGTTCTACTCTAATGGAATGCTTTTGTAAGTGGAGAATTATTCAAATATGTGGGTAGATCAAATTATATATTTTCATAAAACTATTTCGTTTCCTTCTTGAATGAGAATTTGTATTTGAGGCATCAACAGCAAGGAAAACATTAAGTAAAAAAATGGCTTACTAATATGTACGCACATGTATTACTAGCGCTGGAGATTCTTTAGAGGAGGCTTAGTAAATTCTGTAGGTATAAGAACTACCCATTGAAATTTCAAGAAACTGCGGGAGATGCCGCAACAGTAACTATTAACGGAGTCATCCGCTATGTGTGTATTATAATGCAAAAATTTCAGAGAGTAAAAATCATTCGCCTTGACCGGGATTCGAACCCGCATTTCACTCCTAATTTATTGAATAAAGAAAAGAATTCAGTTGAATATAATATGTATGTTGATTCTTCGAATGGATTATTTTTCAGCTTTGATTTAGTATTTCATTTTTGAAATAATTTGTAAATTAAACGCAGCTTACAAGGTTTTATACGTCTGATTCCATAAGTACATACATACTACGTAAAGTGCGTGGTCAATACGTTCTGGTTGCATGTTTAAGCAAGCCATGAAATTGAAAGCGACTGAATAAAAATTGCAATATTGGTAATTATGAGCTCAAGCGGTTTTATTTCTCTGACCCAATAAGCTGTCGGCCAACAGAACGACCTTTTGCATCACTTCATAGTTTTTACACTCACACGATAAATAATTTTCGACTTGGTGGGATATTGCGTCTAAACGATTTCTCAAGCTATGGAAAAAAAACGAGCACAACGCTCCTCGTAACTTACCGAAATACAAACCTTCAGTATCTGACCACCTCATTGAATTTCCTTTCTTGACGTCAATCGTGAATGAGATTTTTATTTATTCCAAGTGTTTTCTAACCCCCAATTTTTTTGCACCAAAACGGCACTCGATAAACAATGAAACATCTCAAAATTTTTGACCCGAAAACAGTTTCGTTTTCACCGAAAAATTTTCAGCGCCGATAAGTCCTTGACGGAGCAGGGAAAGTTATCCTGCACCAATTTTTTTGTAATTCAGGCCAACTCCGAAACGCTCTTCTTAACGAAACATGCGAACTTCTCCGGCGTCACGAGTGTTCCCACGGAATAACAATCGAAAGACGTTGTCCTTTCTCGAGAGAATTCCAGTAGCGTTCCGAGGCCTAGAGAGTGAAATTTTTGGAAAGGGAATGGGGTGTAATGCCAGGTTGGTCGTTGGAAGAATTGAACCATAAAAGCCCAGCGGCGTCAAGTGCTACGTCAAATGTCAACGGCCACGGTGGGCTTATTGCCTTTTTCCAGCGCACTCGGAGCGATTTTATTCACGAGAGAAAGTTATGAGATGCATGTGGGTCCGTAAGCACTGAAATAGTGCCGTAACTCACTACGTTCGTTTCAGCTAAATTTACACCCCCGTACTCCCTCCTCTCACCCCCTCCCCCTTCCAAGCTCTTTTTTTCCTTAAAGAAGTTTGCTTATAGCAGTATAGCCAGGTAAAGTATAGTGGGTCACTATGAGCAGTGCAGTCAATAATCTGCATTCAAGTTCATATATTTCATTTAAAAACGTTCTGTTTTTTACCGCTCCCAAAACTGGCTTTTGGTTACCCGAAACGCAACTTAGATCCTCCTTCCAAAACTCAAACAATCATTGGCTGTTTGGATTAATGGAATTGATTCTTTTTATAATGGAGAACGATAACTTTCTTAATTCCACAATGTTTTATTGAGACACGACCCGCGTTTCGACTTACAACGTCATCCATCAGGTGATTTTTATTATTAAATCCCATTTTAATGTTAAATACATTTTTGTATTAAATTTATAAATTTCAATATAAAAATTCATCAGGTTTATCATCATGAAGAAATCTTGCATTAACATCTTGAATTCGAAATAATTTAATCGTGGTTTTGATTTATGGTGAGTTGATTTTTCAATTCACTAACATATTTAAATAATGGAATACTGTGAATCTGGTTCGCACAGAATACAAGGGAAGGTCCTAATAGTAGTCAGCGGCTACAGGAAATGCATTCCATAAACTTCCTTCTGAAATAGCCCAAGTCCAGGAATCTACTTCATCATGCGATTTCCTCGAATATAATGAATCGCTGGCAGGGCGGGAAAACGAGAATGATTAACGACATCGCCTCAGCTTATTCCATCAAATAAATAGGGCACTGAATTGGCCAATAGCCTGTGATATGCTTTGTGCAAAATTTAATGAAATATCACACTCGGACTCGGGACCATGCGAGAAAGGAAGCTTTTTGTTCGTGAAAGGCATTTTTCATTAAAAAAAAAACAATTTTATGAATGTTTTTCCTGCGACATACACTAATATTCAGATTTGTTTGCAAACAGTTTTATTGCTCCTACTTTTCCTATCGTAAGCGCACAATTGACATAGCCAACGATGTAAGGTGTCGGTGAATATCTTTCTTAGGTTCGGTTTCAAATTATAAGTCTCCGAAATTTCCAGCACGCCGGGTGAGATGTATGAAGACGGAAACTGAAGATTTATGTTGAGTCTCCGTTCAGCCAACGTCAAAATATGCGTCATATTATAAGACAATGACGGTTATTAAAATAATCTAGCCGCAGCTCTAACCGTGGTAGTGTTTCAAACGATGGTTCTAGGACTATTTTTAAAACCATTCACGCTAATTCGAGTAAGCGCCTTGGAAAAGAAAAATTCTATTGCGAATACGGAAACTATTTAAAATATTTGTATTTCTTAAAACTGAAAATAGTAGACGGAATAAGTGTCCTTAAATTAATCGACACCTTTCACAATGTAGTACCATAGACTAAGCCCCCGAAACCACCACGTGAGACGGCATTCAAATCTAACGATCCTATTGGTTTAGTCGCCACTGAAAGACAAGTATAGAGTGATGAATTTATCGATTCTATCCGTACCTATCTCCTTGTAGAACCCAACATCAACTCTCTCAGAGAAAATGTTCCTAAATTTTCATAAGAAATTAACAGAAAATTCCTATACATTGCTTAATACCCATTCCATTGGACATATTATATTTACCGCTCGCTACTCTAGCTACACCCCCTAACTATCTGAAGAGGATTGTTCTTTTCAAAACTCATTACACCGTTTTCTAAAATTAATAGCACACATCGGAGATCACCCTTACATTCTGACTTTCTCCTAGTTACTATTCACGAAGAGTACCCACTCATTCCGCGGATCACAATCACTCTAACCGCTTTACCATGTTGAAGCGACAGCGGTCGGCATAGTCAGGATCTCGTGTAAAAGCAATAGTTATGCCCAGCTCTAATAAGGCACCGATAAATTCATTATTACCTAGCCTTTTTATGTTAGCTAGGGTACAATTAAGTCCTAAATACTGGCCCATGTGGATGGGTGATCGATTTATTTCATTTCATTTTTCCGCGAAACTGATTTGGCGAGCAGTTAAATCTCCGAGAGATTTCATTGTCCCACCTCCATAGCCGGGGCTGATGGTTATTGGCCGTACCAGCTGAGTTATATTGAAGTAGCCCCGTAGTAAGCTGGCTGGGAAGCAAGTTCAAAAACTGATTACAGATCCTTAAGGTACTCATTTTTTGCTGGTACTAGTTTTTTCCACACTTTTAATACAAGTAAGGTAAGATTTTGTGGGGGTGATTCATTTGAAATTCTAATCTGATGCAAATATTATTAGCATCGCGGCACGGAGGAAATTATTCATGTGAACTCAGTAGACCACAATGAAAAATACAGTTAAGCGTTTTTATAGTGAACTTCAGGACTTTTTTTCTCTTTTTCAGTTAGCTGACACTCCTGCGTCCCTGCCTGTAATGCTAAGTATTTCCGTCTTAGTCATTGGTTATAGATGCTTAAAAACAGAATTAACTAAATTAATATCTTGTAAAACCTCTGTACTACACTTATACTCGTATATAGTACCATGAAAAATGTTGAATTCAACACGAAGATTATTATTCCACGTGTAATTTTCAATGGTCCCGAACCGTGTTTCGAACCGGGTGGAATGTCAGAATTAATAAATCAAATGCGTATCAATCCACAATGAATTAATACTATCGAGTTACTCCGGAGATCTCGAATAACTCCGTGAATAATAGCAACTTCATACAAATAACAATAACAACTCCATACACATTTCCAAATAGTACATGTACTCGTATTACTCTTTCATTTAATAATGTTTCTGGTATTACATTTTTTTTTTAACTTCATGGATGCAATCGGGATATGTGACCTGTAAAATGGGCGATTTCTCTGGATGACTGCTTGAAATATTTCGCATTTTTTTCTACTAAATGGACTCGAACTTGTGATATTTTCAAAATCCTGTAACACTGTTAAAGAAGATAAAGACTAGAAGGTTATAATTGTAAAAAAAGTTGAATCTAATCTCTTTGCTTTGGTTCCTTAAATACATCGCGTACGAAAAGGCAGATTTGGCTAGAAAACTGAAAAATAGGCATTCCATACTATTAAAACGTTGTTTTAATGCACACATAGCGGGTGACTCCGTTAAAGTTACCATTACAGTTTCTTGAGATTTGAAGGGGACATAAAATTCTATTTTAGTGACGAGCTACCTTTTATACCCGAGGCCTTCCCTAAAATCAAAACATCAACCTGAAAAGCCTTGTGAGTTGCATGAGGAATGAAACCAATTACTCAATTAGGATAGAGGTATACTTTTATCTTCCGTTTGGCTTAAACGACCTTTTTGTATGGATGAGTAATCATACAATTTTATAACAACTCTCAGAGGAGCAAAATCCATAAAACAAAGAAAAGATTTTTATAAATATTATATTAAACCATTGGAATGGTAACTAGTATTCCTGGTGAGAAATGAGTTTCATCATCAGATGAACAAGTCAGTTTGCAAGTTCTCGAAAGACCTTAATAAATGTAATATATAGTATTACATATCGATTTATATGACATATAGCACATAGATAAGTGAGGGAACAAATCTCTTGCCAGGAGAAGGACCTCCAAGAGGTACAAAAATTAGTAGATTGACTTTTTTATATATTTCATAAGAGAATTTTTAGATGATATTCAGAAGTGGGAATTCTGAGACAGCTTCTATTTAACCTTGTAAAAAGCTTGAAAAAGTTATTTTAGTAGTCAGTTTTAAGAAACGCATCCCGTTTAGACGCACTTAAAACCTAGCGGGCCACACTTAGATACTTTAGGACCGAATTAGCTATTTAATATTGGTTTGCTAGTCCAATGGCAGTTCTGCTCATACGAATTGGATTTTTAACGCAAAGTTGTTTGTTTCACATTTTTCCCGCTGGCCAAACATGTGTAAGCGGTTTGCTCGCATGTAAATTTCGGAGGCACACGCTCCAGTCTTTTTAGAGCAACGCTGTTGTGTTGCAATATCGGGACTTAAAATTTAAGAATTATGTGGAAATTCATAATTTAAACCACCACATGCATCCAAAATTCTAATTCTTAAAAATGAAAATTGTGGACACGAGGGCTGTAGAAATAATGTAAAGAAAATAATCTGGAAATTGTTTGAAAAGCATTTCTCTTTTCCGAAAAAAGTAGCATATTTCTCTCCTATATGACATGTAATCCTCAACGTCATTTACAATTGCTTTCTATATGACACTCATATGTATAAGGACCCGTAAGGGCGTAGGGCGTTATTTTCAAACAAACACGCTTTGAACCTTATTTTATTCCAGTGATTTACATTAATGAAACGTAATTTGATAATCAATCCATATCAATTTTATTTAAATCATAAAAATATTGGTTCTTTTTACGTGACTTTTTTAAAATTTTAAGAATACCAAGTTTTTCAAGGTACGAAGGGAAAGGGGTGAAGGAAATACTTATTATTATATTAAATATTATCAACTCCAATTAATTAACACCTTTTATATTATTTTAGAATGCTTAAGAAATATTACTATCCTACGCGAATTAAGGAAACAAAAATGAAATACGTTCTAACCGCACATACATGTAGCTATGAGAAATTATGGGAACACTAATTTTTACGTTTAATAATCCAAGAACAGCCATGTTTTGTCTTTTGCTCTAGAAAAGTCAAGGTCGTCATAGTTATTTTCGTCCATTCACCTACCAAACTTCGGGACCCTCAGTGCATCGTCAATCGCTGGATCACTAAGAATTATGACAGAAAACTTAGCTTCCGAAATCTTTCGCAGGAAAGTGAATAGTTGTGACTCCGATACTACGGGAAACTGGTAGTTTCGCAATGAAATTTCCTATCTCACTGAAATGTAGTTTCATCCTTAAAAGAAGATAAACAATATAAAAGGGAAGCAGAGATACTTCCGGATAACCTTTTTAACCAAATTTTCTCAGAAATTATAACACTACGCTATAGGTTACTCATGCGATGGCACGTCATAGTTTGCCCGGATGTGTGAATTCCAGTTTGACACACTTTTGTTTGATGTTGGTTTGTCGACTTAGATGCCGGAAGTGACGTCTTAGCTGCATTGAAAATTAATTTTTCTTTGTGGTGGTTAGATTTTAATGGGGTCTTATAAAATTAATAATCTAGTAATAGATAAAAGAATAGATTATCTAATGAGCTTGTAGAAAATAAATTGGCCAATTAAATTGTCCAACCACAGAGAATGAAGAAATATCATCCGCATCATATATATCCGCGTGCGTGTTTTCCAAATGAAGTCACACGCACTGAGAAAACAATGCATTTGAAACTTAAGATTGATATTTGCAGACAGCAGCGTTATGTACAATCTAAAAATTTACTGATTTATTCCATCCCAATAAGCAATGTTGCGGATCTCCCAAGAAAAATTACCGACACACTGGGCTGAATAAAATTTGAGCTTAAGAAGGTATCTCTATCAGATGCCTTAGATCCAAGGAACTACGGCGGAAGGAAGGATACGAAGTAAAATTTTATAAGGAAACTGAGCCTGTTTAGTTAACGCCATTGAAAGTTCCTTCACGGCTTAAACTGTTCTAACAATTTTACTTTTCCCTTAAATTTGATTGATTTGCTAATAGAGAGAATAGAGAATTTGGGGAAGCCTGTGTGGCAAACACTCTTCTATGGATTCGACTCCTCGAAATTTATTTAACTAGCTCCAGCATAGCTTGGGTTTCTCACATATCTGAACAATTTCGTTAAGTCATTGAAAATAAGAATGAGCAAACTGGTCCGGAATGAGCAAAATTTGGTCCCCCATCGTAGGGAAAAATCAACAAAACTAGCAGGAGCCAACTACGTGTAAAAGGTATTTCAATTCATACTGCCAATTTTTTCATATAAAAGGTAAAGGAGATCCAAAAAGAATGATTTGCCGTGAGGTTTCCAAAAACTATGGGGAGGCATCTGAGAAGTGGCAAAACATTCATAGTTATATACACTTCTGATAGAGTTACATATGCATGATAGTATTTTGTATCCTATTTCCCATTGTTTCAAATTTCCCCTCAATACTATTCTATTTCATGATCTTAAACTACCGTAACCACATGGCCAAATCACTTGCATAGCCTTGTTTGAGCTCATTTTATCTCATTTGATATATTTCATGTAATATTCTTAAATTATAGATTTCATCTTATAGTAATTCAACCTTAGCTTGGTCATTGTATCTTCTAAATAAGGAAGTGTTAAACTAGAGAGAAAATATCTTATTACCTCAAGCGTTACTCAATGGTCTTATTCCACGGAAGATTTAATCGCACAAGAATGCATTTGTCGCAAAGATCATCAAAAAGAAGATTAAAGAGATGCTATCATTTTGGCACTTAAATGTTCAGATTTTATGGTAAATATATTAAATTAAAAGCACTGAAATTAATCTAATTCAGTTGAGAATCATTTAAAACCATTAAAATCGCATAAATAGGACGAAAGCCTTCGACTTACCTCCACATAGTAGCTCTAGACGGCGGTTCAATGAGGCGTCCATGTCCAGTCACTTCTTCTAGGATAAGGCACGCTAAACAAAGCAGAACTGTTCGCAGCCATCCCATTTCTCTCCGCCTAAAATGGTAAAGTATTCGTCATTCCGCTGACCCGTCAAATTATACGTATACTTCGTACATTGGGAACCTATGCACGAAGAGCGTTTACC
Source organism: Hetaerina titia (assembly GCA_037158775.1). Lineage (NCBI taxonomy): Eukaryota > Metazoa > Arthropoda > Insecta > Odonata > Calopterygidae > Hetaerina > Hetaerina titia. The sequence continues at coordinate 78,612,566 of CM073772.1, read as the reverse complement.
TCGTAACAAAAGCTATTTCGTCTGCGAAATTTTTATTATTTATTTTTATTCATAATTTTTAAAATGTAATACATATCAATTAATTTAATACCTTTCAAGGAGAGATTGCGTCAACTTATCGTAGTAATGAAAAAATAGTTTTCCAGAATTTAATATTATGAAAAGTTCACCAATATTAGGGCTTTATTTGACTGTAGGTTATATTTCTTAATTGGTACACAACATTTCTCCATGCTACGTTGAAATATTTTATACCTTAAATTTTCGCTAAATTTCAAAATATGAACTTTTCTCCTCAAAGAAGTTCCGTTTGAACTAAACTGGAACGTAAAAAAATCTAGAAACCCAGATTTAAAAATATCTTTTAATTTTCGACATTCATCATAACAATATATCTGGGGAAAATGATGCCAAAGATGAATTTCAAGGCATATGCAAAATTGTATATGCACCTGGAAAGGTGACATGAAATTCATTCGTTATCAAAGCCCATGCTCACGCAAGGTAGTCTGATGTTCAAAGGTGTGTTCTGATTAAGAGCTTACTCCTTTTTCTAAAATATTTCCAACCGTCTCCAGCTTTAATAGGTTTCCATTAGAGTTTATCAACTGGAGCAATGAAATCTTTGTCTCTGCATTTTCCAACCGGCAAAAGGTCCTTCGTTAGTTTCGCATTCCTGGTGAACGTTATTCGCTGACATTTTTGGTATTATTTAACGGTAGCTTGCCATTACCATGGCACGGAATTTTCTCTTCTCCATTGCGATTGATCATTTACCGGCTCATCAGCTGAGGAACATGCTTTCCACTCCCGCCTTCGATGTAAACTTTGTATTTTTAATTCCATCGTAAACATAGAATACTACCTGTACCTATTCCGTGTTTGAGCTTTACGTATACTTTTGAATGGAAGAAGTTTCTCTATTGCATAAGTAATTTTTTTTCGCTTTTAATTTTAAATCAAGTAGGGGCTAAGAGACTATGCTCCCGCATGGATGAGATTTCTGCAAATGTACTCTCTTCAATCCTACGTAACGGAGGAATTGATTCTGTGGAATGATGAGATTTTTCAGCGTCCTCCCTGTTACCACTTTCGTGTCGCAGAGGTGGCATTTCGAGTAGATCTCTACCTTAATACGTGCGACGGGATGTTCATCTACACTTCCGCTGCCGGCTTTCTTTTGGAGCGAGCTAATTCCGACGGCAACTTTCTTTCCGCTCTCAGCTATCGTGATAGGATTTATATCATAGTCACTAACACTTGGTTTATTCTACTTTTGAGCTCGGCGGTTCTATTTCCTTCATTGTTCCTTCGTTACTCTTTTAACGGTCTTTCTCCTCCTCTCGTTTTGTGTTAAAGTTCACGACAGTTTTTGACTCCCACAAGCTGTGATCGCCAGCGTTCTTTCCAATTATACTCATCATTAGTAACTTTTAACAGCATTAAGTCCGCGTCACATCTTCAAAGTTTTCGTAAAACTGGCATAAAAGAATGCCTCGCGTGTGGAATCGTGCTAGCATTTAGGGGAATCGCACGAGAAGTTATGCGAGAATATTGTTAGGACACACCCCCTCCTCATTTTCTAGGTACATGAAACTATTGATCAAAAACGAGCGCAGCATGAAGGTATGATTATTGATAACAAAATAGATCTGTAGCGCAAACTTTAACCAGGGTGTGAATGGGCGAAAATCCCACACAAATATACATTAACCCTGGAAAAAAAAGCCACGGAAACAATTTCCAAGGAAGAGGCTACTCCATGCGTTTCTATTTGCAAAGATGAGAACTAATACATTAAGTAAGTATGCGACTTTTTGTTTAAAGGACGCCACAAGAAAACTCGCATGAGATAATTAATAATAAAGATTTAGCGTTCAGCTGGTTGAAATGCATGACATGGAACTCGTCCATCAATATACATATAAATAAATTAGTATACATGTAAATGTACGCAAAAAAATAAATGTAAGATAAGCACATAAACGTATAGTGCCTATACTCAGTCAAAAAGGTCATTTTGGTCGTAATAAAATTTGTCCTGAAATAGTTCTTTTAACTTATGCTTCAAGGTAACAGGAGATTTAATTAACTTGAAATTTATTGTAGATGAGGGGTGTCCATGTGTGCCATGCTTAGCAGTAATCAAACCATAGCAATTCAGAAGAATATTTTCTTCGTAACTAGTGGAGTGCTAATTCATTGCTCATTTGCTTGGGAACAGATAAGGGTTATTATTTAAGTAGAAATTCAAAACTGTAAAATATAAGCACAAGAAAGAGAGAGTACACTTGATAATTTGACCATTGGTCTCCCAGGCGATCTGCTGGATACTTTCATTGTGACCTTCGTTGTTTTTTCGGTAAGAGAAGAATTTGATGACAGCACCTGAGTTCCCTCAGAACATTGTCCCATGAGAAAGTTGGCAGTGTATATTTGCATTGCTTATAATGATGCTATTCGGAAACTTGACCAGTGTGACGCAGCCTTTAAAGCATACAGAGTCCACGGAAATTGATTCGCAACGTATCGTTCAAGTTTGCGAAGATTCTTAGATTCAATGTTTTTATCGAGGAAAGTGCAGCGTTATAAAATTCTTAATTACAATACAGTAAAAGGCTTTTCAAGGTTTTCAATCATATCAGTTATCCGGCCTATCATAATTTTTGGAATCCCCACGAATCGACTCTGAAAAGGAATCATTCTGCATTTTCGTGAAGAGCGGAGATGAAATCGCTACTTTTCGACGTTCCGCGAGGACGACAGCCTTTATTGTCCGTTCTTGTGTGTGGTCATCGTATGCTCTTCCACGTCTGGTTCTTAACCCTCGAGAGACTCGGTAACTGACGGGAGGGTAACACCCGAGGGTGATAATTCCCGGCGGAGATGGAAGCGTGCTCTCGGCTCTTGGGCATGCCGACTACGCAATCGGCACGGTATCACACACCCACGCCGGTGATTGCGCGTGAAGAAAGCGGTTGCCAAAGGGGGGACCGACCTGGGGGTTGTCGTTTTCCAATCTTTCGACGACTCAGACAGTTCTTTCTGCCGCCCCCACTCCAGCGCTCCCCACACCCTCCTGTGGCGACTGCCCTCCCCGTGAACCTAGCAACGCGGCTCAACTGGGTCGCTCTCATGGCTAATGTCGTTTTCTCAGCACGTTACGCCCGTCTGGTCAAGCGCTCGTAATAACCCAGCGGTCCCATGAGGAACGCCGCAGAAGCGTTTCCAGACGTGGAACTGTTGGAAGTACCGGTGATTTAAAGCGGACGGGAAAAATTGTCGATTTAATCAATCTCCGCAGGGTAGGAATCGAAGATTTCACAATCCTCCAAACTTTAAGTGGAGTCAATCTTCCACCACTGTCAAGTACTCAAAGACGAATGCATAAACTTGAATACCGGTATTTGGGGTTTTCTATGTCGATATAGTCGTCATTCCGTCATGTTGGGGCCTAAATTCTTGCACAATAGTTCTCACATCGAAGGGATGCAGAAAGTATGTGGAATTGAAGAACAGTGTAATGTAGCTTGAGGTATCAGGGTGTCTCTGGTTAGAAGACTACTAGTATGCTAAGAAATGCAGTCGTTATTAGTCTGTGCCCAGTCAACACCTACCTTAAACGATAGGCTACCAACAATAATAATTTTCACACATGAGTAGCATTATACGTGGAAACATACGAGTATCATAATAATTCTCACTGTCTACTGCCTACCAAAATACTATTCATAACATTCAAGATCCCATTTTCAACATGATACAATATATTAAATCAGTTGTTGATAAAAACTAATCCATTTTGAGAATTTCAGTAAAGTGTGCTAAGAATACAGAAAGAAAATAGTAATTGTGGAATTAATTATAGGGAAGTGTAATGCAATCATACAATTCATTATGACTGTGTTCCACGAGAGTATCGCTTGATGTGATGACACGTTTTTTTTCTATATCATATTATATAAAATTCGTTTATTATTTCAGAATTATTAAAAACTAAAATTAATGCTTCCAAAAAGGTAAGAATATAAATAGGGTATCGTAGTCGAAATATTTATCAGCAGGAGTTAACAATGATAATGGCCCATGGCTTCAATTATGGTAGCACACTTCAACCAAAACTACAATGACTATTATTTTAAATAAAGCTTGGATTTTGGCTAGACAATAAGGATGAACTTCATACATTCCGATCATGCCTAAAGATCAAGAAGTAAAATCCCTTCATCGAGTTTGATGATAGGAATTGATGTTATACGCGAATATTTCGAAGTTGTGATTTATAGTTAGTATTTCCGCAAATTTAAACGGACTGAAAATAACAATTAATCGTGAAAACTAATTTGATACCACGAAACATTTACAAAATTATTTCCAAGGACTCTGCAAGTAAATTTTTTTTAATTTTAGGACTAAATGACATTGGCCGCATTTCCTAAAACTTTTATGCTTTTCTAGGTAATGTTATTGTTGTGGGGATAAATTTCATTCATAGAAGGCACAGCCAACTCATATCTTGGGTTACTTATGTAGGATATGTCCTTTCGCGGTCAAACTAAGTGGAGCATGCAAGTAAATTAATATGGACATCCACCCTTACGGTTTTCCACGTCACTGCTTTTTTAATGTGATAATGAATGATTTTTAACTCATCTGAAGTCACTGTAATGTTTCCTCGTTGGAGTTTTGTGTCGACAAAATCTTAAACAATAAATAGTACAATTTTTTTTGCGTGTGTCGATGCCAATATTCTACTGAGAATTTTGTTTTAGATGCTCCGAAGGCTGAGTTCATTCACTTGATTAATTAAATTCAAGAATGGTGCACAGCAATATATAAATTCCAGAAACAGGATTGTAAGAGGGTTATCCATGGAACGATCTCCAAATTGGGTCGACTGACTAAGGAGATACGTTCGCTGATGACAAAACATTCACTAAGCATTTGTAAATTATTCCCCTTCCCCTCGTGTCTCTTTCATTTATCTTAACCTCTTATCCCACACCAGCTCCTGCGTTTCGTTTTAAGAGTGCTCAATGGGTGTGGGACCGTAAAAGAAATTTCTCCACACGAAAGGAAAATCAAGTATTTACGACCGTAAGAGTTGGTTAACTGTTCACTCATTGAAATTTTGCATGCGCACTGTTTTGTCTTGGATGGCGGGGCAGTGCAAGGGGTGGATTTGTCAACTATTGGGCGAAATGCCCCAGATTCGAAAACGGGCGATGGCTCTGGGCATCCGAGCAAGACCTACGTTGTGTTGTACGAAACCGCAGTCAGCAAATGGAAGGAATCGGTCAATCGACCCTGAATGTGTGAATACCGGATTCCGCACCGCTTAAATAGTAAGAGGTGAGTTCTACGTACTCTCTCCTATTTCACTTAACTTCGTGTTGAGCATTGGGATTTTTTCGACGTCTGATAAAACTCTTGACTAATTGTTATGAAAGAGAGTTAACTATTTTCTGTATTTTTACTATTTGACGTAATTCAACATAAATTGTTATTAATTAATCAAAAAAAATTTTGCGTGCCTTTTACTTGAATATCTATCATAACTTTTGAAGCATAAACGATCACTTTGTTAATTTATATTAAGATGTATTTTTTCCTGAACGAGAACCAAACCAATGTTCCGTTTATGGAAGGCAAATGAACGAAAAAGGACGCAGGGTCCGAATTTGTGAGGATCCTTCCATAGATACGGAGATGGCTTGAGAGCGAATACATCCATATGGGAAGCAATGGATAAAAAAACACGACCGTGACTGGGACACATCTGAAAGTTGCAATCATTTTCTCGCAAAATGGATCAGTATTTCCCATCCTCGATAGAATGATGGACACCGGTTCTCCAAAAATTGCCATTAAATCTCGAGAGAGGCAAAAATTTCTCTCCTGAAATTTCATTTCTTTTCCTATTACATTTCCCAAAATTGAGCTGTTTGAAGCACCATTTATGCAGTTTTCCATCGTCATTCTGCCGTGACAAGCAACCCTTTCGGAGCGGTTAGATTGTCTCGTGTGATTGATAGAACAATCAAGAGATCCTTTGTTTCTCAGTGAACACGGGGTCTATTGTTCAGAACACAGTGATCAATTTCGGATCGAGGAAAATGGGAACGAGAATTGAGAAAAAATGTGGTCTAAAAAGGTGACTAAAAGCACGTGCCAAGTATAAAGCTCCCACGACATATCTCGCCGATTGCGAAATGTAAGCCAATGCGACTATAGTCTATTAATTAAACTACAGCTATCTCCATTCTTACAGAAACGACGAGAAAAATCTTTCACGGAAAATGCATAGTTGGTTTTGTGCTCTGTTTACTTCTGCAGTTCCTTGAAAAGTCCTAAAGAAACACGTGGAAATTTTCGCTCCGAAAACTCTCACGGAGCCAGCCAGCTTCCTGTGATTCCGGAAGGAATACTGGGTCGCTGAACCACTCCTTCCACGCGGTCATTCCTCGGCCTTCTCACCACCATGGAAAGTGATAATTTACTCTCGAATCCGACGGCAGCAAGGCTAACAAGGCCCAATGAGTGAGTGAGGGAGAGAGATTTTTCGCGCTTAAAATTTATCTGTCAGTTTTGAATCAAGTAAACTAGTTCCGAGGATGAAATTCAGCGCCGAAACTCTGGCGAAAGTTTTAAAACGTCCATCGAAATCCATTTCTTCCGTTTTCTCACGTTTTCAACACGCACAATGATTGGCCTATTTCTTTTTTGTTTGCATTTTGATACATGGTGCAGATTAAGATGGAATAATAGCCTTCAATCATGGACGGCAAGTGTTCTCGAACTCCTATATTTATTTATCGTATTTATTAGTCGTCCTGGGCTCCGCTCTTCTTTCCGATGCAGTCACAAGAACAGCAACGGTTCAGCGACCTAAACGCCTCCGCAGAGATTTGATCACAACAGTCTCCACCGACGCAGACACCGCTGGCATATATGGACTTGTAACCTTGGATCCAGATGAAGGCGCGCTTTTTAAAGTTAAAATGCTATTATGCTAAAACGCACTTATTAATAAAGTGTGGTTCTTTCTACTAACTCGATTATTTTACTATCTGCCGGTATTCCTTGAATCGCCGTATGCGAATGCCTTTTCAATTTTGTTTACAACGCATTTCACCCATTAAGAATCTTACGGAATTATCACCCATTCGTGTGCATCTCATTTTTTGAAAAATATAGATTAATCCTTCTGTTCTGCTTGCGTGGAAATGCTCGTCTCTTCAAGTTTAAACAAATGAGTTGTCAATTGTCATTTTTTAATTAAAATTAATAAGTTTCAGGATTGATAGAATATCACTCTAAATTATAGTATTTTTGTTGAATAACATGAATTTAAGTGCTGTGTATTCTAAGACACCGTGGATTTGATATCCAATTATGATGGTGGTACGTACTTTATCACGATGCGACACAATTGTACCTGAGATATGAGCCCTTAACACATGTACATATGTAAAATTTTTAATATAACAGTTGGCTGTAAACGAATTCCAAGGTGACAAGGAAATACTACGAGCGTAAAGTTTGACCTTTTTATGAGATAGGAAATAGGTGTCTTTTAAGGTCACCGATTTGTATTCTTCTAAGAGCATGGCCGGCCACGCTATGCCTTCATCATCTTGATAAACCATGGGCTGACCGATATCCCCGGAGTCAAACAATCCCGATTCCTAAGGTCACTATAAGTCATTGTCTGCAAGATGCTTTGAGATAAAACTTTGACGCCCACAAAACCGGAAGGGTGACTCTGAAAAATGTATGCGTCGAAACACCGTGAATATGTATTGGCATGATAAAGGAGTGCTTACATGCTGAAAGCATATTATACATGTACTTGTTTCATTATTATGATTTTTCTTCGGGTCCAAATTCCGAGCTACGCAGCTTTTGATTTCAGTTCACCAGGTACCAATGTATCGGCTGGAGCAATTCTCAAGAGCATATCCAGAATATTGAGTGAATAGATACCGACCATCTGTATCGCAAATAATTGTATGTTGTTCCGATGATTAATCTCACTTTTTACGTTTTCAAAATGTTCGTCTAATAATGTTAGTCCTTTTCGAGAATCTATTCTAGAACTCGTACTGAATAAAATCATCTGCCAAGGCTATTGGACTATACGGTGAATTACTAATGCATACATATATTAACCTTCATTTTTTATGTTTAGGGAGAAATTTCCGTCATCCTCCTAAAGGTTATTGTCTTAACCGCGAAATCAGAATGTATTAAAAATAAGATAGGAGTCGACATGCGAGAGTCACCTTCGTTCTTGAGTCGAGTATGTTCGTTTTCTCAACTTTTAATGTGAATGCATTTTAAATAATTTTCACCAGTAGTAATTAATTTCAGAGTCATTATAGTGTGAGATGACTTACATACCGATCCAGTCATTGTCGCGTCGCAGGTTAATGTGTTACTGCAATGAATTTATAGTTGTAAAGTGATTTGTTGTTTCTTCTGAACCTCTCTGCAGCCTTTTACTTACGAAATCATAGGCGACACAATCTTAAATCACTGGTAAATCTCATTCACTTCACTTGCTACCTGTGCCCCTATCCGCCCATCTCTTGCACATAATTGAATACAATTTAGAAATAGAACATGAACTTTTCTTAATAATTGTCGTGGGCGTTACTGTATTAGCTGCTGGTTTGAGGTTCGCCCAGTTTGTGGAGTCCAATTTTGAATATGATTATTACTAGAAGCAGTTTACCGTTCTAGGGTAGGTTATTGATGGCCACCGGTGTTACACATTACTGTACTAGCAAACCTTAACTAATGTATCACAAAGTTTTATGAAACCATCGATTAGGATCATGATTGCAAAATTTAAATTGCCCGGAAATTTTCCATTCATCATAATTTCCCGCATTAAGAGTTGTAATAATTCTCGCCACAGAAACAGTTTCAAGGGCTGCAAATGGCATCGAGATATGGAGCTGTTTTGCGACTCTGATGCGTTGATTCGGGTGAGTGATATTCGACTCGAAAAAATTTAACAAATGTTAGCACATAACTTCGATCATTCGAGAAATTTTATTTTTCTACCAGTAAAGAATGTTAATTCAAAGGTAATTTCTTTGCAACTAACCTGTAACGATTTACGGTAGCTCTGAAAATTTTATTCATATTAATTATCCATTAAAAATATCGTTTTATGTTGAATTTTTCAAGTAAATCTTTGTCTTTTTCAATTTCATTTTTTTTAAACACAAACTCTTTTTTTCCGAATTTTGGTCCTCATTACTAGAAAGACCCCAAAGTAATTCATTCCACCCCGCCATCCCCAAGAAATGACGTTTTATTCGTTGCAAAGTCTTTAATAATTTCATTTTTGTGCAAATATTTTCAAAGTAGTTTCAAAAATATGCTTCTTATGTCAGAGGGCTAACATTCTTCAAAAGAATTTTCATTAAACTATCGTTTTTAATTACTGTTAGGATTCTCTCTAAAACCCAGATTAAATATATAGGTATGATATAAGGAACTAAAAGATAAAATTTCAACGCATTCGGACTATTTTATTTGTTTGAATTCTCAATTATTTAAATTCCGTCAGAAGTAAAGTTATATGAAATTAATATCTTTGAAGCATATCCTCTTCAATCAATCGCGATTCTAACGCTCGCAGAGATGTAAACTGATGCAGGACCGCCGAAACATCGAGGATTGAAAACACCGCGATTCTCAGCTGGTTTAAGAGAATGAATGCGCAAATCTCCCATAACCCTGTTGCGATTATAGCTTTCAAGATATAGGTGGAACAAGCTTGAGAAGAATGTTTATATTTAGTATGACATATTTTGAAGCACTTTCTTGTTTGCATTAACCGATGATAATAATCATCCCAAACTCTAAACACGGATTGGACATCGATACTGTAAACCCCTAGGTGCAAGAGTATGACTCCAGGTTTCCCTCCATCACACGCTCTCGATTGCACACCTATTCTCAATGGCAAGCTGGCCTTAGTTTTCGGCTCCTTCACAAATAACTACGCTCCAATCCTTCAGTGTCGTCAAATTAGGCTAAATCAATAATTTATTTCTGAATTCCACGAAGTTTTTATTTGTATTTTAATCCCCGATTATTTTTATTTGTGATAGTACAAGCAATAAACTCATTTCATCGCGTAAAAACTAAATCCTAAACTCAAAAAATGGTTGCGTTTAACTAAAATTCATTTTCTAAATCCAATCATGATCCTATTTCATTTTTAAAACATTTTAGCCCTATACTTGCATAAATATATTTCGTCATCAGAAATTTTCATAACAATTTAAATTTCCTAAAAGTTAACGAACACATGTGTTTAGAATTAATATTGTAGTGGATTCCGCAACAGCGGCATCATTTCAAATCATTTAGCACGACCCGCATTTGGATCTGGGTTTATTTCCGGTCAGCTAATTCTCCTGCGTTCTATTTTGAATAAGGGGGCATAGAAACATCTCCGACCGTACATTTGGGATCTAATATTAACCCCATTCGTGTAATGAACAGACTAAATGGGGAGGCAAAGGCAATAAATAGTTCCACAAAATCACCCCAATTACCTCTCGAAAGTACTAAAAGTAATGCCATTTCCGTGACATCAAATGTCGTGACTGTATGTTCTTGGATCATAATTCAAGGAATCATATCATAAGCTCGCTCTACGATGATGTGAGCAATCCAAAAACAGGACCCCCGTCAAAACCGTCCGCGATGTTTTGGTGGGCGTGCGCGCAGTGTATAAGCACACCCACTGTGTGCACCGCCCACGACCTTAATGACCGGGCATCCGAAACTTTGGTACATTCCTCGCTACCCTATGCCAGTTGATACGCTTTTCATAATTTAACATGACTTACCTGAATCGTCTATCGGAGCAACCTCTCTTGTCGGCTGGACGTGGACTTGAAGCGGGGAAAGATGCCCCCGACGAAAAGCACTGGGAGAGACGTGTAGTAGTTTCCTCGCTGGTTCCTCTGGAACCTCTTTCGTGAAGAAGAAGGGAGTTAACGGTATATCAAGCCCCCATTCCTTATGGTCCGAACGCAGTGCGGCGTTAAAGGTTCTCTCGCGCGTGGCTCGGCGGCGGAGTGAATGCTATATCGAGGGCATCCGTTGGAAAGCCTCGTCTCACTCTCGACTCGCGTTCGTTAACCCAACACCGTCTCCGGTCTCTCTCGAACTGACAGAATGAGCTCCGAGGAGGGCCGAGGGGATGGATTTGGCCCTCCTCCCCTCCTCGCCCCTTCGACACGCCGGAAAGGGGACCGCCAGCTGTAAGGTGGGCTGGCGGGAGAAGGAGCGAATGGGAGGAAGGGGAAAGGAGGGGGAGGTTCCCGAAATCGTGAGTTACAGCTGTACTTTTCGACATCCGAAGTTTCCGTGAGGGTGCTTTTCCATTTCACCCGTGCTTCCCGAAGACGTCGACTTGCGTGATGTCACAACGTTGGGGGTCCCTGCCCTCAAAAAATTTGACCCAGTCCTGGACTCAGTGAAGTTTAACGTCACAGTAAAAATTTGTATTCGCCGAATTCCTTGTAGGTATTCCCCCAAATTTGCTTGCAAAAATATTTTTCCGGGGTTGCGGCAACCACCCATCGCATGCGGTTCATAGAGAAATAGAACTTGGGACTATCGTCATCATCACACACTTTGATAAGTATGGATTTCTTTTTCCACATAAACCTGGTGATAAATGCGATCATCTTCGAGTCGCGTGTCGAGATATTTCGAGTCCAGCTTTCGTATGCCTATATTCTAGAACAAATAATGACATTTAAGACGTTTCTTACGGTACTCATTTCGCCAGACACAAAAGATGGTATTATCATTACTAAAATATGTGTCCCTTAATCTCTTTCACCTTTGTAGACACATAGGCTGCCCACCAAATCTGTTGAATGTCGGTGTGACGTCTATCGTTTAGATAACGGGTCGCATATGAGGAAGATTCGTAATCTACATAAATTGTAAATAAACAAATATAATCAACGATCTCATGCAAATGACTGAAGTTATTTTAGCTGTTTCTACATCGGATCAGTGAAGCAATTAAGAATACATGCACTTATTTTGGTTTTTAGGTTGACGTGACATCCCCAAATGAAGATTTGATAGGTTTGAAATAGAATGTCAGCATAGGGATCTTGACTCCTCCTAAATACTCTAAAAAGGGAGTAAACGAGCTGTATTCGTATGTTTTAAATGTGTATGCCTTAGGGTGAAGCAATTATATTATTGGGTGGTTTGTTTAACTCGAGATATTATGGGAATTATAGAATTACTTGTGAAGAACATTTGTTGACTTCAGTCGTAATGGAAGGGAGTATTACTGGACGGAAGAACTGCAGAGGAGTGCCGCAGGTGGATATTATTGGGACTAAGTTACGGAAGGCATCAGTGTAAGAACTTCCGAAAGTAGAAATTGACTTAGTACAAAATATCCTTAAGGGTTGCTAAAAATCCAATTTTTGGACTACTTACCTGTGGTAATGATGTTGGATATGAGTAATTCGTTAAATTTAAAAGATTTAATTCACGAATAATATTTGTATTCTTGATTCATGACTAAAGACTCATGTAACCCAGCATTAGCGTAATAGGGGGAAAACAGGGGCCGCTGAGCACTTTCTTTAAAACAACCGCCCCACTGTACTATAATATCGTCAATTTTGTTTGCCAATTCCACCCGTCCTCATGTAAAAACTTTACCCTCATGAAATGGAGACTACTGGAATTTGATATTTGACTATTCGACAGAATATGAATCATAAACATTGCAACTGGTTTAAAGACCCCAGACTGCGCAAGTACTTGGTATAATTGAATTTCATGCTTTGGTTTTACATGTAACAATCGTGTAAATAAACATAGAAGTCCTTTATTTGTTTGCACTGATCTCAATGTGATTGCCCCCATTGTAACAACAAGAGAATTTCCTCGTCTAAGAACGTTGCTCCAACTTAGAAGTTTATTATCAATCCTTTAGTACGTTTTTGAACAATCAAAAATCTGAATTATGTTGATTTTGGTAAAATGCATTACATTCGAGTATCCTATTTAGTTTGACGCTCTTAAATTCAATAAAAAAAGTAACAGAAAAATAAACGGAATTTAATATAGTGAAATGAGCACAGGTTTCGTTAAAACTTAAAAAGATTTACAATTTATTTTTGTACTATTTTTGGCTTGTAACACACCTGTCTGGTTTTCTCTTCAACTTTTCTTGTTTACTGCTGGTGAATGGTTCAATGAATAATGGATGTTGCCCTGGAGCTTCGCGTGTGAGATCTTTATTCCTTTTTCATAGAGAATCTTCCATTACAACCCCTACGTTTTATTTAAGGCGATACAGCAAGGTTTGCCTTAGAACCGGCCGATGCGTGATAGATACGGAAAGCGTGAATATTATGACTCGTAATCGCTGCGTCGTATTATGACTCTGTTCGTACATCGTGAAGATACTTCGTTTCCCATTAAGTCTCGACTCAAATCTGGCCAGTAAAAGTATGATGCATCCTCCAAAATACATCATATATAATAGAATATGATGCATTTGAGAAAGCGAAGACCAATTCTAAACTCCATTTCTGATAATATGCAGAGAAATACCTTGGGTTGGTGCTTTATAACGGGCGTTCAGATCGAAAAGCAATATGCATCAAAGTCTCCCCAAACGATATTCTTATTTCTATAAGCAGCTCTTTGATGGACGCAGTGTTTTTGTGGCGTATTGATCCTCACGTCTCACCTCCGGCATTGTTGCACCACTCGGAGAGGAAGAGTGAAAGTCTTACGATTGGTTGCAGAACTGAAACGGGAAAAGGACAATTTGTCAATTCTGTTATATACTTATGCCCAGTCCACAGGATTCACAGTACAAATAAGTATGTGCCGAATGAATACCTCTGTGTATCCATATTATACTGTATCTACTCATTCTCGTAAAATAATTTTTGTCACCGTCTTCTTGACAGTTAAATTTCTTACTGGGTCTTGAAAACCTCCGTTTCGGACAAAATCGGATATGTGGAATAGAACACTAAATATTTAGGCCCAATGTATCCTCTGCTTTACAAATTTGTGCGATCAGCTGGACATTACCATGGATAGTTATCAATCCGAAGATTGTTTTTCTAAATACCCCATTCTTTCCTTTTCCTGAAAATTCTCGAGGCTACCCTAATTTGAAGCTTCTGAGCAACGATTCTATTGAATGCTGAATAGAATTTCTGAGAGAATTCTCTGCGTCTGCGCAAAAACTTATAGGTCGTATTCGGCACGAGCTTCAAGTCATATGGTAATGAAATAATTATTTGTATGAGCACTCTACACAATGCAGTTCTATCTATCCCCGATTACGTAACTATTAATTCAATACGCTGAGAATTGACATACCCGATGATGGAATTTAGCGCAAAATTAATATGATTTTTCATCAAGACCTTGTTAGTTCAAATACACATTTTTTATTTATTTTTAGTACCCTGAAAACCACCGCTACAGCGCAGGGTGCAGGGTACAAGCAGGGGGTGAATGCACACCAGACTAATTTTGACCCGAATATTTTTAGCCATACTACGATCGGAAAATGTTACTCTGATCCCTTATGACTCGTGGAAGGACTTACATCTTAAGTCAATCTGTCCTGCAATTAATATCTCTAATTTTATTAGCATGATCTCTCCTACCGTAGTACGATGGTTGTAATAATACATTTTCAACATCTCGCTAAAGAGACCTCCTTCCAATTTATGCAAGAGCTTCAATCTGTAATTTAAACTTCCCTCCGTGAGTGATTCCCATCCTAGCTCCTCTAATACTTTGGATACGCTACTAAGTTTACCATAACAACGTTTTAAAAATCTAGCTCCTCTACGTTGCATGCGATCCAATTCTGCAATCAATCCAACTTCACGAGGATCACATATACTAGTGACATATTCTAAACGAGGCCTATCCAACAAAAGATAACATTTCACTTGCTGATGTTTAATGTTGTCATGCTGTTAGTTGAGTGTTGTTATCATGTTGAATATTACATTATGTAATTGAAAATTTTCTGTAGCATTTGTGAAAAATATATTAAATTTTGGTTTTAAGAATGGCAAATGTCTCGCTTTAATTAAGCGACTGTCATTTAGATTAGTGCAAATTAGAAATTTTCTAATTTATCGGAATTTTTATATTATAAATGTGAATTTTACTTTTTTCGAAATAAGTTCCACTTCCGAAAATGTGAAATCACGTTATTTTTCCGTCTTGAGAATACTTTTTTCATGCAAATACTTTTTTCATGCACTTCTACCCTTTGAATTGGATGATTATACAATTGATTACACAAACGTTTCATAACTGCGCACAAAAATTTCCAATCCTGCAATCATTAAAAGTTCAAACGTCCAATATTGCGGAGTTAGTTGGTAGGAATTCTTCCACAAAGCACCATTTCAATCCTACATACCAATCATCAAATTACGGGGCCTTGGTCTCATAAACGTGGCATTTTAAAGTTTACCCCGTATGGTCAGTGGTGTGCTACGACTAAGACCATTTGGTAGTTTCATGAAAAAAATATTATTAATGAGGAAAAATATCATTGAACCGTGCATTTTTTCTCTCAGGTACAGTAATTTATCCGTAATTTTTTCTGGGAGTACGGAAGAGATTGAAGGGCATTTCAAAACTAGCACATGAGTTTAAATATGCTTTTAATTACTCAATGAGACACTTTTCTGTTTGAGTACCCCACTCTTCAAATCTCGTCTCTTGAACAATACATAACATATGAGAATTAAATGAACAATAATTATTGTCAGTCCAGGCGATAGCTTGATGATGCAGTTCGCCACACAAATGTGAATCATATCACTTAAGTGATTAGCTGAATTCGAATCCAGATTAAGACACAATGAAGGGAGAAGAACAGGGATTATATTTAAAATTCCCTCCAAAATAACGGTGCACTTAAATTGGGGTCGCCATCGATTAAAGGGAAACCTGCAATATTTTGCTGACAAAGAAACTTCTTTCTACGATCAATCGCTTTGAGCGTCGAGTCGGCGGAAGCTTACTTTGCTTTCATTCGGTCTTCCTCGTATTTACTTTTAGTTGTTTACCCATTCAGCTCCAGTAGGGACAACAATTGAGAAAACAAAATAACCCAAGGAATACGCATTAAAATCTGGTGGCGTTACCATCAATGAAAACCGGAATATATATTTTTTTTAATCTCCAGCTGAATTTCAATTGCTTGCTGGAGAATCACAATCGCCAAATCACAAATAAAAATGCCAAAATACTGATATGGAAGCCTACAATATTATCACAACCGTCAGAATCGTGGCAGCTATACAGTATTCTTCGAGGATTTCATATTGTCTCTTGATACCCCTAAATGGGCTTCCTTATTGATACCGATGTTACGGAAACTCTGGAAACAAAAATATTTCTAAAAGCAAGATTGAAAGATCCTGTGGCAAAAACTTCAACTCTTCAAAACAAGAGCCGAAGAAACTAGGGGTGAAAATACCAGTTTCATTTTCCAACCGAAAAAGATAGGCATCACTCCGAGGGCATTTTACATTAATCTGACGATATTTGGTTATAATTTTATGGATGAAATCTAATTTTATTGGCATGTTTATTGCGCCAGTAAATATATACCGAAGAGAGTAATGATAGAGAGCAAGTATTTTGATTTTCGAGAAGAAGAAAGTGTTGTTTCATCAAGACAATGCACCAGCTCACAAATCCGTTATTGCAATGGCCAAAATTCATAAATTAAAGTTTGAATTGCTACCTCATGCACCCTATTTGCCAGATTTAGCCATCTCAGATTATTTCATGCTCGAAAACTTAAAAAAATGGCGCAGTGGTCAAAGATTTTTCAACCGTGAAGAAGTGATGCTGGGAGTTAATGGATATTTTGAGGAGCAAGACAGTTCTTATAATAAAAAGGGTATCGAACTTATTGAACATCGCTGGGAAAAGTGAATAGAGCTGAAAGGAGATTATGTTGAAAAATAAATACATTTTTTTCCAAAATTTTTGTGTTTCCTTTGTTGGGTCCGGTACTTCTGGGATTACCCTCGTATATTGAAATCAGAGAATATGATAAATTGAAGACCTAAATAAGAGGAAAGAAATCCCATCAGATTATTGAATAGCCATCCCCTTCCTCATCCCAATAAAGGGAGAAAAATTGATCGTCATTGCTTTTAATATAATAAAGTCATCACGAGTTAATTGCCACTGGCAATGGCAGTGGAGTCGCGTAATATAAATTGACCATTGCAGTCCTGTCGACGATCAACAACATTTCGTTCTGTAGATGGACAACATAGAGATCCATATAGCATCAGCATTGTTAAGGCTCTCTGTCTTGAAAAAAATGTTATGGAACTTATTTCTAGAACCAATTTTGATAATAGTATTTCGTCCAATTCATATGTGCAATGCAGCTCTGTATTTTCGTCGCATTGCGTTGTATCATATTGCTCTGGGGCTCGAGATCGTATTCGATGCACTGCATTGTCGAAGAGCCCATGGTGGAGTTTGAAATCTACAGGTAGAATTATTGAAAAGAGTGGAAGCTTACAGGATGACATCCGGTGTCACATGCAATCATTTTCCTAATGAAAAATTATTCTCTCTGTTGTTCATCAGTCAAATTCCTGAGCTTTCATTTTAAAAGCGATATCAAGTCACATAACTATCAAGCATCAATCGGATAGTTCATGTTCCAGTTGACAGGAATTTTATACCTTACCAGAAGCGATGCATTTTCCATACGATTCGATTTTATGTCGACCACTTTTAAGGAGGCACAGAAAATATGTTATACCAAGCAATACTTCCATTCATTCTGGAATTCTAGTGTTAACTTGGGGCACTTCACGGGCAATATCTAGTATATTGATTGTTTTTCCTACACAAATTAAACCGCTAACAGGTGGCCACGAATTGTAAGTCAGAGAAATCGTTAATAACTTAGGGAAATTTCAAATTTTTTAGGGAAAGTCGGGAAAATGTACAAATTCTTCAAGAATTCAGGGATATTTTTTTTTGTTTTTATGACAATAGGAGGCAAGAATATTCGATTTAATATCTACGAGCTCCAGGACAAATATTGATGAATTCTACGAAGGCACCAACGAGTGAATTTTCATGCTTATGATTCGTTCTGGTACTTTTGGTTAAAACGAATTTCCATTCGTGAACGGGTGGTTAAAACATCATATTGCGTGCGAAGGAAGTAATTTTAATGTGTAGTATTTACTAAGATGGCTTAAGCCTATTAATCCTAACCGTAAAAAAATATTTTCAATTTCATATCAAGGAAACATCCTATTTTTAGAACTCCCCTTTTTATTACTTTTCTGTTATTCAGGGAGGTTGGCAGCTTCGATTCGTGTGCTTTTATGATACCTTAACTGCAAATAATTCCTTTATTGCTTTAGTAAGAGTACCCTGTGTTATACGTACAACTTGATTGCGGTCGCAGCCAAGGTGATAGGTGTGTGTCTCGCGATTTGAAAATCGAAATAGTATCGTAGAATCAAGGATTTCTTCGTTGTAAGGTGGCTTGAGTGTATTTGAGATCTCAAGCATTGAGTTCAGCCCATCTGAAAACCCCCACCCGCTATATGATGTATGAGTACATAGCTCCACTCGTACAATTACATAGTGCGGCTTGTCTTCGGCTAGGATACCTTTATACAGTAGCGCAGGCGGCCATAAGTTTCGGGTGCAGAAAGTCGCTTGACACTCCTGTATCTCCCCTGCCATATCTGTCTTGATTAAACGAACTTCCGAGGACGGGCGGGGTATTAATCTTTTTTCCGCCCCAGTTTCAACCCTTTTCTTGACCATATCTACCTAGTGATATTTTTACTTCTGGAGAGAGCAATGTTCCAGTGGACGCGATTTACTATATATAGATTTTAAGAAGGCCTTCGACAAATACCTCATAGTAAACCACTCGCAAAGCTAGAAGCATATGACATTGATAAAAATATCCGGGGTTGGATTAAAGACTTTTTGAATGGTCGGGTACAAAGAGTAGTGACAGATGGAGTTAGCTCAAATGCAGTAGAAGTTATTTCAGGTGTTCCCCAGGGAAGTGTTATCGGACCTCTTTTATTCCTAATTTACTTTGACGACATTGATTCCGTAGTCACTAGTAAGATATCTTTATTTTCCAAAGATGCAATGGTTTATGCAATGCAATGCAATGATATTCTTGATCCTGAGGACACAGCAGCTTTGTCAGATGACCTTAATGCTATACAACGCTGGTGAGACACTTGGTAATTAGAATTAAACTAAAAAAATGCGAAGTCATGAATTTTTGGATAAAGAGCAATTCCCTCCCGAACGTCTTCTGTATTGGGAACACCAAAATGGAAAATGTACACATAGACTCAATTAAATACCTAGGTGCCTCCCCCCCCCCCACAGTCTCTCCTGGGTGAAACGCAAAAAATTAGGAATTATTAGAAGAGTACTCGATAAATGTGATGAAAAGGTCAAAGAGAAATGCTATATTTCGCTGGATATGCCTCGTTTAGAACATGATACTAATATATGCGATCCTGTTGAAGTTGGATTGATTGTTGCAGCGTACAAGAGCTAGATTTTTAAAACATTGTTATGATAAGCTTAGTAGCATATCCAATATATTAGAGGAGCTAGGATTGGAATCACTCATGGAGCGAAGGTTAAATTACATATTGAAGCTCTTGCATAATTTGGAAGGATGTCTCTTTAGCAATGATGTTGAAAAAGGCAGTATTACTCCCTTCATACTAGGGTAGGAGAAATCATGTCAATAATATTAGAGATTTTAATTGTTGAATAGATTGACTTAAGATGTAATTTATTCCACGAGTGATAACGGATAAGAATAACATTATCCGACCGTGGTATGGGTAAAAATATTCGGGTAAAAATTAGCCTGGTGTGCATTCACCCCCCGCCACACATCCAGCGGTGGCTTGCAGGATCCATAAAAAATACTACAAAAATAAGGTCACTCTTGACAAATAGAATACTGAACTCGCCTTGACTCTATGGGAGAGAACGCCGTAACCTCGACGCCCGATTCCTGGATTGCCCTGAAAGAAGAGCAGTGCTTTTGCAGCTTAGTGACAGAGAATCTACCTACTCGTCGAGTTTCAAGGTACCAGATATTATTCTGCTTTGAAAACACATTTTTATAGTAAAAACATTTATTTGTCTATCATAAACAGGCGCATGGAGGTAAAGACAGGCATGGTTGGGAAAGCGGTCGTTATTTGGAAGAACAGTAGTACTGAAACTCACTTTCTGTTGAGATATTATTTATTATCTTTACTATCATGCATTTTTGCCGATTGATCGATTACCAGTGAAAAATTGAACCCGAGTATCCGATGATCCGTTCATCAGTACATTATAAAATAGGAACTTAATTATCATCAATAAAAAATAAGACTTCTCGGGAGTATTTTTTTAAATGCAGATTTATAGTTAGTTTTGAAAATACATATGACATGGCTAATCGTTTCGCCGAAAAGTAATTAGAAAATTTAGCCTTTTTCTGAAAAGTTTTGGCCTTCTCTTTTCCAATAATTCATATAAATTTGGATTTTGGGCGGAACATTCTCACAGTCAGACTATCCCAAAATCTAATCTTTCGACCAATGTAAAGCATGTTTAATTTTTTTTCTGTGCTGTCACTCGTAAATTATTTCACTTCGTTTGCGACTTTCAGAGGAGTAAAGGGACAAAACTCCTCTTCTTCAAAAGACTTACTGATGCGTGGAAATAATGTAACAGCCATTAGCAGCCTTCAGTATTAACAATAATAAAACCATATGAATGGCAATTAACTCCAAATTCAGGATAAAATACAGGTATATTTAAGTACATCCGGTGACTGAATTTTATTCCTGCCCGATGTACCCCCCTTGAAAATAGCACAGTTTAAAAAAAGTAAATGTTCTCAGAACTTAAATAACTCAACTACAAAATATCTTTAAGTGTTGGGTACTTATAATTATTTTTAGAATCTACTTGTACATTCCTTCCAACACCCCACCTTTTCCCCCTCGAATCACGGCAGTTCGCATAATAGTACCGCGCACTGTATTTTATTTCGCTTCTCCATTTACTAAATTCCGTATTTATTTGTCAGTTAAATGTACCCCAAACTCCCGTGCATATTGTGCTTAGTATTATGTTAGTATGTTTATTTATTTTCCATGCATGAAAGTATAAAGGTCGTATTTACCAAACCAGATAAACCAGTGCTTATGCCTTAAAAGTTACTATAATTAACCACCACTTGGCTTTATGTAAATGTATAGTTCCGTACATTTTACCTTGAGTGATTTATTTGAATTATGCTGGTAATTATTAAAATATGTCAGATTGACCTGGGCGGACGCAGATTTTCCCCAAGGCAGGATGTCCCCACCACCGTCGCCATTGCCTTATTTTAGGTGCACCGCTGGAACTACACTCAAAAAGAATATCATTTTTAGGAAAAATATTTGAGTAAGTCTTAAAAAAGTGGTTTACGCAAAATAACTGAAAATTCTTAATCAGGGAAATTCCATAATCATAGTTTTAAATGCCCTCATTTGATCGCATGCTCTAAAAAATGACGTATTTATTTCAGGAGTTGTACAGATACCAGTAAAACACGTGGTTACCGAGTGTTAGCATTTAAGTGCCAAGAAACACGTAGGAAACGCCTAGGATCCTTGTCCTACGGGACTTCTGGAGCCTGTTTTTCAAAGATACTCTAAGATTTAAAATTCTCTGAAAACAAACCTTTAAAATTCACGCGATGAGTAATACGTATATGCAAGTAACAAGTTTTGCATTATTTAATACAATCAGTAAACTCCGTGTTTAAAAATTACAGAAGCTTGTGAACAGACTCGTAGGTTTGAAAAGCGAGCCTGGTTATATCTTTGACTGCTGAAAATGCATCTTTACTTGTCGATTTTAGCTGATATTCATCTAAAAAATAATTAATTTATGATGAAATAAGAAAAGGATTTATTTCGTTAAATAAGCGCATTTTCTAAAATATTTAACTAATAGCAACTTATTAATTAAATAATATAATGATTTTTTCGTGAAATTAGTAATTAAATGGTTATATTACGATTTGATAAGCTTTTCAATACGCTGAAAAACTTATGTTTCGTATACAACCTAGGACGTATATGGGACAAAAGATATTTGAATTGTCTTAGCTGCACTACTTCCATCTACAGGTAAACAAATAAGTAGTGTTTCGGTCAATATGGCTGCGAAAACACATGTGGATATAAGTGTTAGTGAGCGGCGACTTCGTCCAATTTATGGTAATGATCAAAATGTTTTGACTAATATGCCATTATTATAGAATATAAGAGTATGCTTATGCACTTATCAATTTCCAACGTAAGTGGACCCGACAACTCGTGTGTTTACCATAACTACATCAGACTCAAGCAGCCCTTGTTCAGTTATAATTTTGTTTAAGTTTTTATGGTTCGATTTTTATTAAATTGGGGATATTATGCATATTCTTTCACTCTAGAATCATTGTGTACAAGATTAACGGCGGTTTTCATACAGGATATCTGTAAAATCAAACGGCCTCTAGTGCAAATGTAGTTAACGTTACTGTTATCAAGTACTGGATTTAAGTTCGCGAGTGTAACTCAACTTTGTGATCGATGGTTGATTAATTTAACTTTCTCCTTACAGACTGGCTAGATGTTGGGAATAACAAGAAAGCCCTGCAGGAGGCTGATAAAGTTCTTAAGAAACAGCCTTCCTTTCAATGTGCTAAGGTTTGTTGCAGTTGAATAATTGTGCCATAATTTTATCATGGAATCTCAATAAAATATGTATTATTCTTGAAAAAACACAATCGCATTGATTGTCCGTGTAATTATGAATTAGGTCTTGAGAGCTCTGGCGCTACTACGGCTGGGAAAAGATGATGAGTGCGAACAAATATTGGAATCCGTGCGACAGGAGGTCCCGTGTGAAGATTCAACGTTACAAGCAATGACTCTCTGCTATCGTGAGATACATAAACGTATGTTGGCATCCTGCTTTTCTTAACATGTAATTGTATGGAAAATTCAACAAAACTTAAATTTACTGTGTTCAATCTAAGTTGGCACTTGCGGTTCAAATGACATTGGCAATGGAGTGTGCTCCATCTAATTATTGTTATTTTCATAAAATCACCAGCCATTGATGATGGCTGAAACGTACACCCACACAATGTGTTGTATGGAAACATTGAATCCTCATAACACTTTATCAGGTATATTCGAACAATTCAACTGTCAACTTTGACTGAAGAGGGTAAATATTTAAGTTTCAATGCATGTGTTTTTAAATTAATTGTCTTAATATATCTTATATTATTTTCTCTACGGGATATTTCCTAAAGTATCTATTGTATTTCTCAAACTTGACACTTCATTACTCATGTACTCCTCGATATCATGTTCAAATGCTCCATGAGCTTGCATTTCAACTCTTGGTGGAGGTAATCCTGACGATGACTTCTTTTTATTTTTAAGCCGAAAAAATTTGTGAAATTTATGAAGGCGCTACAAAGAAAGATCCAGCAAATGAGGAGTTGCTCACCCAGTTGTTTATGGCTCATGTGAGAGTAAATGATTACCGTAAACAACAGCAGACAGCTATGGCACTATATAAACTCAAGCCTAAGAACCCCTACTATTTTTGGGCTGTGATGAGCTTAGTGATGCAGGTACGTATTTATTAAGACTACATTTCTGTTTTAATTGATGTTACCAATTTGAGGGTGTTGGAATGTCTAATCGTTGGGTTCTTCTGCCCATATTTTCATATTAACATATCTATATAAGAACCGTTCACCGGCTTAGGCTTTAGTAGATGTTACTTACATGGGGAAGTCAGGGCAGGTTAAAAGATAGGTCTTGGAACTTTAAGGCTTTCATGCATGACCATAGGGATCAAAGTGTAAAAATAACTTAGATCCTAATAGTCAAGGAATGATGTTTTTGTTGTTTTTAAAACACCAAAGGTTTTAGTGTCATTGGTACCAAGAATCACTTTTGTGTAAAACTAGAGATACTGTGTTAGTTGAAAACCATATTGCAGATACAGGAGCATATCTTCAAGAAGCAGAATTTCAAAAACCTGAAAATTAGTTGTTCCCTGTAGTAAAGGTAGTTGCTGAGAAAGAGTCCATTCTTTGTTGTGAGCTATGGAAAGTCATGATTTCTTCACCAAAATGGATCAGTGAGGGTGTTGCCCAGGAAATGTCAGATGGACAGGTCCTTGTGACTGGAAGCAGATATCCCCTGAGTGGAGTACATCCCAAGGAATTAGCAAACGTGTTAACATTTCACACTCTTTAAGCGACGTAATTGATAAACTGAATCATGTCAAGGTTGCACTTTCAGGTAATGAAAGAGACAAATGAATACAAGCTGTGCAGGAAGAATATGATTCCCTTATAGAGAATGATGATTGGGTCTTGGTCTACCTAGGGATAATGAAGTTGTCAAAAAACTTAAATAGGGTGCTAATGATGAAGTATGTTAACTCAAGGCTAGGCTTGTTGCTTAATGTTTCACCCCAGAGGATGGGATTGACTACGATAGTATGGCTCCCAATACTTAGACATTCAGCGCAGGGGAATTAAATAGTCTTTTATGTTGAAGTAGATTTAGATATTGATAATGCAGGGGTGAAGATTGCATTTTTAATTGTGACTTGGAGGAACAAATCTACGTAGACTGCTGAGGGTTTTTATCAATAATAGTCTGAAAAATATGGTGTGCTTGCCTGATTAGGCAATTAATGGGATAAGAAAGCATCCGGAGTTTGGAACTAGAAGTTGCATAATGCACTGCTTGAGATTGGTTAAAAAGGATCAATTTACAAGCCTTTTGTGTAAAGTAAAATTTCAGTTAAGATATGGTCATAGTTTCAGTTGATGGCATCATTATATTTTCCAGTGTTAAGATTGAGAAAGGGAGACTTAGGCTGAAGTGATGGCTAAGTTTAAGTTTAGAGACTTTGGTGAAGCCACACATGTCTAGGACAATTGATTTCCAGGGACAGAAGTAATTTAGAGGTTTATATTGATCAAAAAGCATATATATAATGATCACTTTTGTCAAAATTTGAATGAATGTAAATCTGCGAATACTCCTTTGGATGTTAATTGTAGCTTATTAGTGAAGGATGTTAACCAGGATTTAACTGATCATTTTGCTAAGTTTCCACATCAATGTTTGGTGGGTTCACTAATATATCTGACCCTGTAGTATCTTTCATACTGCTAGATTATTAAACCTTATCAAATTGCAATCAGCATCACTGGAAATATGCCAAAAGGGTGTTAAGATACATGAAGGGTTCCCTGGATTATAATATTGTTATTAGGAGTAGTCCGGGAAAGGAACTGGCTCCCCTACCCTGATGTGTGAATTTCACTGCTGTTGGGCTTAGAACTGGGTGAGCTCTAGCATCACCTACCAAACCAACCTTCCAGTGGATTACTATGTTTGTGGTTATTAGGATTGGTATGGATGAGTGCATTGTTAGTGTCAACTGCTAAAATGATTCGATAGACAGGTTTACTATTGGTTTCATTTTCAAACTAACTGGTATGACTGTGCCTTGGAAATCCAGGAAACAGCGAATTGTTGCCATGCCAAGTACTGAGGCTGAATATATGACATAATTAGTAGCTGCCAAAAAGGCTGTTAGCATTCAGTCTTATTCCTGAGCTGCTTTGTAATAATATGTCTATTGCGTGATATAATGACAACCTGGGCCCCCAAAACCTAGTAAGTAATCCTGCATTCCAGGGAAAAAACAAGCACATGGACATTTTTCACTATGTCTGGAGAGATCTTGTCCAATGTGAGCAGGTAAAACTGATGTATCTCCCAATAAAATCTATGCCTGCTGGTGTATTGATGAAATGGCTTGGTGTGTCAAAGCACATAGTATGCTTGAAAGGTCTGAACATGGAACCAAATCATTGAGGGAGAGTGTTGTGATGTCCGATATTTGGGCTCCTTTTGCTTGGCTGCAAATAGTTTGAACTCACAGCTTAATTTGTTCCTAATGTGACCCACTGTATATTCTCCCTTCCAGTTATTTTGTGATTCTGTTATAAACATGTGACACACAAATGTTTTTTCAGTTCTGTTAACCACAAATAATGAGAAGCTATGCAGTGCGAATATTGGGAAGTAAGAGCACTTAAATTGGTGACCTTAATCAGTAGACTAACATTTGTGACTATAGTTTCCCACCTGGAATTAATTTGTCTTCCTTCGTTGTCTATTAATTATAAGTTTTCAAAAATGTCCTTGTTGAAAGTGTAGGTTATTTGAAATTCCAAAGGCTTTTGTACAAATTCAGAGCCAGTTGTCTGAATTTTTAGTTAACATGTCTAGTGAATTTGTTAAAATTTTCAACTTGATCTGTATTACAAATTAAAACATTTTTATTTTCTAAAAATACTATCAATAGAGTAGAACTTGTGTATTTTTTGAATATGACATGTGGCTAGAATTTCAAGCGGCATTGCCACAGGCCATTATAATTTTGGAGAGTAGTTTACTATCTGTATAATGTGTTTTTGTTTGTCCACTTCTTCTTAAAGGCTTGTATTGTAGGCTCAAAGTAGTAACCTGGCTGTATTGATACTTTTAATGAAAAGCTGGATTGTCTTTATAATAGTTCAGTGTGTTGAATTTACCTTTGCTCATGGAAGAAAGAGAAATGTGCCAAATTACATTTGATAAAATATCACTTGCATTACTTGGGTTAGGAAAGAGTTGATTAAAGCTAATTAGGCTGTAATTTAAAAGATAATAGCTATATTAGGAATCACAAGTAATATGGTCATTCAAGTGCCAGTTGGAATGGTTATACTTTGATTAACATTGTAGCTGTCGTGAATTTAGTTGCCTCTTTTATGATACAGGAAAGGACTTAAGTGTCCGAAGCAGAACAGCCATTTCACAACCACTGTTTATTTTACTTTAGAATTTAAAGGTTCAGAATGACAAACTCTTAGTGCTAGGTGGCTTTTGTGCTGTAATACAATGGGAATTTACGTAATTGTTTTGTCAGCCTACTCTTTCCCTTAAATCTAATTTTCTTGAAGTACTTGTATCTCTGGAAACATGAATAATTCAGCATGTGTGAATGAGTAGTAAATTGATTTTTTTAAATATTTTCATTCAGTGCCCTCAGAAACTTAATGCACCATGGAAATTTCACAGTCACTGAAATCATTCCATTAAATTAATTTAATTTGAAGTACTCCAGTGTAAATACTATCTCAGTCACCACATTATGCTGTTTCATGTACAGTTCTGGTGGTTAAATGCCATTTCCATGTAATTTCCATGAGTCACTAGAAATTTAACAAATTTGGCTGCTCACAATTGACACCACGCGAGAAAAATATTCTTTCAAGTATTATTTTTCTCATTAAAGTCAGGATGGTGCGGTGGCTAATGTACTGAGGATATATAATGACAGAGCAAGATTGCTTTCTAATTTTTTGATCTTAGGTGAATTTGTAGAATATGAAATTCGGTATGGCAATGAACAGTATATATATGCATGTATTTCCGTACTTTTAGGCCTACAATGCAGATGACAAACTATCCAAAGGAGTCGTCCTACCTCTAGCTGAAAGAATGGTTAAGAAATTTGTTGAAGAGGGCAAGGTTGAGGCTGAGCAAGAAGTTCAGTTGTACTTGATGATCCTGGAGATGCAGCAAAAATACTCTGAAGCCTTAGAAGTTCTATCCGGTCCTCTTGGTGCTAAACTTGTGTCATGTCTGAATCCAGTACCTATCCGTCGAGCAGGGCTTTTAATGAAGATGAAGAGGTGGAGTGATACCAATCTTTCATATAAATTGCTCCTAAGGGATGAGTAAGTTCATAAATTTATTTCACACCTTAATCTTAAATCTGCATATGCACTTATTACCTATTAAATGAATGATTAGGTTTCAGGGGTGATCATGTGAAAGTAGTTCAGAATTGTGTGGCATATTATAGAATACAAGAATAGAATACATATATACATGCGTGTATATATTTAAGTTTTCAATATTGTGTAATGCTTCCATTGTATGAGAATTCTTTTTGGTAGGGAAGAATTTAAGCTTTCACGATTATTTATTATTTAGCACCACAAGTAATAGAGTTGAGTTGTCTTAAAGTCACCTTAGGGACTTTTTACATTCGGGAAATGACTGATGCTGAATGTGCCCCTCTCAAATTTGTATTTTTGTCAACATGAATTGCACTAAGTGGAAGTGATGACAGTAAAAAGAAAAAGCATGCTAGGCATATGAATTATACAAATCTTCTAATGGCATTATCTTTTGATGCATATATTGCAATGCATCTCCTAAAAGTTGCAAGTAATCATAAAATTTTGCTTGCAATGTTTTTTGACTAATTTTTTAAATATTTCCTATCAATTCTAAAATTCCTCCTTAAAGTTAATTATAAAGTATTGCAATTATAGAATCACTTCTGATGTTTGAAATTTTTAAAAATTTGACTGTGATTCCCTGTATTTAATTTGTTGGCAAAGGAATATTTTTTGGAGGTTTATAAATTTAATGCCAAATGTTTTTATTCAAATTTCATTAAAAATTTGAGGCACTTGTCTCATTGTCTCATTCTACTTCATGGATAAATTGAGCTGTTGAATCCTTTGTTTTGAATTGTTTGTATTTGTTGTAATTTTCTGACTGAAGAGCGGGCATTAGAATATGAAAATATGAATTGTGTTGTTATGTTGAAAGCAGGGCAAGGTAAATTAAGGCAAGTATTTGAAATTTTGATTTTGCCATATTTGTATTCTCTAAAATAATATTAACTGCTTTTTCATTTTTTATGCATACATAAACTTCAATTTAATTTCCAAAAGGAAATGTGTGGATCCTTTGATTTATATGTCAATATACATGAAGTTGAACTTACTGATTTGCATTTTTCTCACTGTATTATAGCATATTTTTATCTTTAGTTTGGCATATTTTTTCAGCTTTACACCGTATTTGCCTAATCTGGCACCTTGAATTAACATAATCAGTAAATAATTTGTCACAAAGGTACATTAAAGCAATGTACATAGTGGTGTTTACTTAAAACAGTGAAAATGTTTATTTTTGGGATTGAGTTTATTTTATTCTCATATTGCATTTTGAAAAGATCAAACAAAGGTTTTGTGCTTTTCAGAGAAAGAAAGGTGAAGTTAAATGTCAAAACAGGAGGGCCAAAAGTAGAGTAGGTGGAACAGTTTACATATCTTGGAAGTGTTTTGGGCCAAAATGGCCAAAGTAGTAGGGAGATACAGGGAAGAATTGCATTGGGCAAAGAAGCATTCACAAAGAGGAGAGAATTGATGACAGGGACTTTGAGTAAGGATCTAAAGAAAAGGTTCTTTAAAATGCAATCATTTCAGAGAGTAAAAATCATTCGCCTTGACCGGGATTCGAACCCGGATCCCTCGATATCCGGCCGAGTGCTTTAACCACTTAAGCTACCGAGACGTCCTCTTACACTCTGAAATTTTGGGGGCTTTAATGTAAGAGGACGTCTCGGTAGCTTAAGTGGTTAAAGCACTCGGCCGGATATCGAGGGATCCGGGTTCGAATCCCGGTCAAGGCGAATGATTTTTACTCTCTGAAATGGTTGCATTATAATGCACACATAGCGGGTGACTCCGTTAAAGTTACTATTACAGTTTCTTGAAAAAAAAAAGGTTCTTTAAAACTTTGACATGGGAAGTAGATATATATGGCACAGAAATATGGTCATTAAAGCAGGATGACAGGCTTAGATTGGAGGCTTTTAAATGTAGGTTGGGAGAAGGTGAAGTGGACTGAAAGAAAAACAAATGGGGCAGTGCTAGGTATGGTGAGAGAGGAGAGGGGATTGTTGGAAGGAATTGTAAAGAGACAGGGAACATGGATGCGAAGCATATTGATTGAAAGTGGGATGTTAAAGACTGTAATAGAGAGGGGAATGTTAGGGGAACGAGGAAGGGGTAGAAATAGGATAGTAATGTTGAATGAAGGGAGGGAGGCAGTATACAGAGATGAAGAGGAACCTGTTATAGAGTAGGATGTTGGGTTGTGTTTTGTTAGGAGAGACAAAAGAATTATTTGTTAGCCCTTGTCCATCCAAAACCTACCTTAACCAGAAGATTACCTGTAATAATGCTAATAATTTTGAGATAGAGATAAGCTTATTCATTGAGTTATATAATTTTAAACTGTCTTTCAAAAGTATTCCTGTGATTGGTAGAAATTAAATTTTAAATTCTGTGGAAAATGGACAAATTTGTTATATTTTTATGCTAAAGATTCCAGTAGAATATTAATTGATAGCAAATTAATCAATTAAGTCACACCTGCAAAACTTTTTGGGAAAATTCATGGGATTTGGCCGATGTTCTGGAAAAAACTAGCATTAAATGCATTTTATGCTGGAAAGTCCTTTCCTGTAGAAATAAAAATAGAGAGACAGGGAACTTTCATTTTAATCAATAAAAATAATAGTTATTGAATTCAGGTGAAATGGTACTGTCCTTGCTATTGTAGGCATTCGTTTTACGTCTCGATCTAGTGAAACATTGCATCACATTTTTTCAGAGTGTTGATTTACTTTTCCGGCTAAATCATGTTCCTCAAAGAGAGTGTTCGCTGTCGATAACTTGTAATTGTGAGAGAAATTCTACCTTGTATGGTTGTACTTACTTTATATTCTTTGTATTTTCAAAAATATCTCCTCCGTGCAAAAGTTTATCTTACACACCTAATATCACAATGACATTACTTTGTCATTTTTGACACGGCAGCAATAATTATTGCCTCCTTGCCAATTTGACCTAAACAAACTTGTTTGTAGACATGAAATCACTTGGAAAACAGATAATTGTCAAAGGAATTCCTTGATAGTTGGACAGGTGAAACCCTGAGAGTCTGTCACCAAAATTAATTATCTTGTTGAAAAACAGGCTTCTATGGGAATTCATGTTTTTTTTCATATCTTCCCATTGTTATTGAGTTCTATACTAGTTATTAATTAAGTTCCTCTGTCCTAACTGATCAATTATACACTTGATTTTCACAATGCTAGGTTATTATGATTTTTTCTATGTCAAAAATTAGAGAAATTAATACAAATTTTTATATTATCCACTGAAATTTTAAGTATAATTTTTCATTTCATATGGAGATGATACTTGTTTTCCAGTACTAGGACTACAGATGATCAATGTATTTATTTATTATTTCATCTTGTTATTTTAAAATGGTAAAATATGTCAATTTTCTGGGAAAGAGGCCAAAGATAATTGTAATTGCAAGCTCATATTGGAATTAAGAGCTCTGTTCATCTCCATCAGCCAATTTCTTATAATACACTGCTTAGACCTGTACTGCCTCCACTCTTCCGGAATTTTAGTCTTAAACCGTGCATAGTGTATTATTGACCTTGGCACTAAACCACTGAATTAGACATCCTTTAAAGTATGTTCACAAAGCTTTTAATGAAGGCTGTTCATATGTCTAAAGGAATAACTGGAATGCTTGCATGAAATATAATGATAAAATTTTAATATAAACTTTTAACTTTCTTTTTCTACAGCATAGATAGGTGGTCCTTTTACCAAGATTACTTCACTACATCCTTTCACCTGTTTGATGAAAGTTCCTCCCAGGAAAATGATACAGACAAAAAAGGACCTATGGGGGATAGTAATGTAAATGTGCTCAATGTTGGTGAAAATATTAATTTGGATTCTGAAAATGCTCAATTAGAAAAATGTGAAGGGACCTTAGGGAAAATTGTAGACCAACAGTGTAAAAGTTCTGCAAAGGGTTTGTCACTAGGCTCTGGTTCTGAAGTTGTTCAGGGTGGTGGTGAGGCTGTGAGTTTAGAAAAGTGCAGTGGAGGCATCAGTGAAGAAGTCATGTGGTCAAAAGCAGACACCACTCCAGAGGACATAAGGCATTTCCTTGCCATTATTTCTCAGAAAAATGAAAAATTAAGTAGAAAATTCCGTGGACCATACTTGGCTTACCTGGAACTATACCAAAGGCTATTGAGCAGAGGGAAGGAGAATCCTAATGAGATAGCTGGTAAGTTTTTAGGCTAAAAAATAAGTTGTCTGAAACTTCTTAATTTTACCCAGAAAGCCTTGTAAATTTGATTTAAATCAGCAGTCATAGATTGTAACTAGGTGTGGGTCACCTCATCAAATGCCTTGCAATTTCTAAATATATTCTGAATTAAAATTGTAAATTCCAGTCAGCAGCCATTAATTATTATGGTATGAAATTGTGACTCATTTGTGCTACTATTGTAAAAATGTTTTTAGTCGCAATTAGGTACACTTTATATCAATTAAGTGAATATCTAAATTCCAATTTTAGCAGAAAGACTTTGAAAATATCTCATTTCTAACTTCTTTGACAATAATGAATAATAATTACCCTTTTTGCAGAATTGTTTTAAGCCATTAAGGAATTTATTTGGTTAATAGTAGATTAAAAATAATACCAAGATCAGTGTTTTGCTATTTCCTTTATTAAAATTTCTGAAGTACATATATTTATGTATTGTGTAACCATATCAAGTCAATTGTCTGAACATTATTTAGTTGTAATTCTATTCAATATGTGATGAGAAAGGAAATGACTCCCTAATGTTTCCATATGCAGGAGATGAGCACTTATAGCATCTATCAAATTATAATTGTAAATGGTTTCTGAGGAACTTCATTTTCTGAATTAATGTTAATTTGCATTTGATGAATAGGGGACATCGTGGAACTGCTCCTGTTGTACTTCCAGAACTTTGGAGATAAGCCCTGCTGTTTTCCTGATCTCAAAATATTTCTGAGTCTCTTACCTGAAGACAGAAAACAAGAATTCATAACAAAAGTGGAAGACATTGTTTCTCTACCGAAGGGGCAGTTTCCTGACACAGTAAGTTAATTGGTGACTGTTAACAAAGTATTCTAATTATGTATTTTCTGATATTGATATAACTGCGGCATTATTACATTGTGTGTTAACTTTGTCCCTAGGAAATAAAGTAATTGACAAATATATATTCTGGAGTATCATTTTTTAATACAATAATAATGGCATGAAAAATCTATGTATAAACTTAAGCAACTCTCTACCAATTCATGATCCCATCATCATAATTTTTTAATGTTAATATTTAGGTAACCTTGGTCATTGACAGAGCATTATGTCCTTTATTTTTATGTACTACTTATTATATACAACAGTTCATTCTCCAAGTACATTTTTTCTCAGCTAAGTGATGGTTATCTACCATCAATGGCCTGGGACCTATTACTCAAAGGTATAAGTCAAGTTTAAAGTGCTTGCAGTGCACCAATGTAGAAATTCTCTTCCTGTTTATAGTTTAATTATTCCAGTACTTACCAAGTCTTTTTTGGACTTTTTATGCTTTAGAATGTTGTTTTATATTTAATATTCATTGTAGAAAATTTGTAAATTTACTTGTTGAATTGAGAAAGGTTCAAGAACTTGCTAAATATATAGCTATTGATAAGACCAAGTTCAATGCTATTGATAATAATGTTTCAACTTTTCTGTTAATATAAGAATTTCATATAGCATCAGAAATGTAATCATATTTATTATTTCAGGCACAGCAGATGCAACAACATATTAACCTTATAGAACTTAGCAGAAGAATTGGTCTTCACCAAAGCTTGTCAAGGGATGACAAAATAGAGCTTGCCACCAGTTTAATTTCCCATTATGCTCATGGAATATGCTTTGCGTCACCACTGCAAACTGATTTCTCGTAAGTATATAAAAAAATTTTACAATTTTGAAGTGTATAACTTCTACTTCAATAACTAATTAGCCTGCTAACTTGGAGGTATTGGGATTTATTGCCATCATGTGTATTTGACTTTGATAGTTTATAATTGTCAAATAACTAATTGTTAACTTCTCCATGCCTGTTAGCAGCGCTGAGAAATACTGGCAATCATATGAGTGAAATAATATTTTCATATATGCTTGGATATGAGTGGTGTTAATCAGGAGACAGTCTGGTTATAGATAGATATTATTATTCAAAAGGGTGAAGATTATTTTTAAACATAATAGAGGCATGTATTTCCCTGGTTTACAACTAGAGTTCATGTTACTTGGTGAAAAATTGAAATTTCTCAGCCACAAATATCATTTTATCCCAGCCTGCTGCTCAGCTGTATATGTATTCTAAATTTTCATTTTAGCTCTGCCATATTTGGATGGATAAAGAGAGACCAAATGTTGGTGCTATTCACCAACAATCTGCAAAATCATATCCTTGGTCGGGTTTTTTCTAAGTTTTGTAGTTTTTCCAAGGGAGTTTTTGCTAATTTAAAATTAGTTTTACTACAAGTTATCTAGGATTTGTCTGCAATTTATAAAAAGATATCTTTATAAAAAAGATTTTTTTTAAAAAGAAGATTTTATAAAAAAAACCAATTCATAAAAAATCATCCCCCAAGTACTTAAGTTGTGTTAGACATGTAAACAAATTTGATTTGGTCAGCGCATTATTTTCTCGGTTATTAATTATGAAGGATGGGATTGATGCAGAAGGATATTGCTCAGATCTGGGAGTCACACGTGCTTATTTGGCAACAAAGCATGTCTGATAGTGCTGGAAAAGGTGTTGCCACATTCTCAGGCACCCAGGAACAACTGAATCTTAGACCCCACACTGCCCACCCTACAAAGATTAACAGATGTACATGGAGTCTAAGAATTAATATTTTCAACGTTTGTGGTAAATGGTGTCCCTATTGTAAAAATAAGAATTAATTAATTGGTAAAAATATATTATGATTTGGGCTAAATAACCAAAGGGCAGCAATGCATTGGAATATTTACTTCATGTGAAATTATAGGCTCTAATACTGGCCCCGGTGGCAGCAGGGTAACATCCTCATCTGCCAATTCAGAGGTCACAGGCTCGATTCCTACCTAGGTGGGTTTTCCTCCACCTAGGGCATAGATGTTTATAATTTTCTTCAATGTAATGTTTAGGGGTTATGTGGAAGAGACTATAAAGTCTCAATCTTGTCCCAATAAAGTGGTGAAATAAATAAATTAATTAATTAATATGTTGTAAGATATTTAGCCCAATGAATCACAATGGCGTGTACAAAGGGATGTCTTCAGGAAAATAGCCCTTATGTCATCCAAACTTATATGTGTTGAGATATTTTAATTCCAATAATCTTTCTTGCATTACAGTATGGATGGGAAAAGTAAAAATTAGTTCATTTCCGCATTATGGATAAAACTAACCCTCCATTTTACCATTCAATTTTGTTAAGAGCGCATCTTAACTGGTAATTCCTATAACCATACATGCACATTTATACTATGCAAGGCACTCATTGGTGTATGTCGAGGACTACATGCTCTAATAGAAATGAGTTAAGTTGTTTCTGAAGAAAAGGAATCTGTGAGTCAATTATTTTGTCATCAAATTCCCCTATTTCATTTTGTATTTCTGTTTAATTTCCAATTTTAAAATGTGATTTAGGCTATCAATAATCATGTACTTGTACCATTGATACAGACCTGGCATTGTTGCTGATTGGGCAACCTTTTTCTTATAGAATTTTATGGTACTGGGTGTAATAAGTGTCATTACCAATAAAATTCTAGAATTTTTCTGATTTCACCATCTTGAAAAGTTTAGTTAAGTGTACTTCCTATATTCGATTACACTTTATGGACGAATCATTTCTCTATGAATTGGTTTCATAATCCTCAGCTAGCTTCATCTTCTGTTTTTTAGTAATTCCAAGCCTAAGTCTAAGTGCATTTTGGTTACACTTAATTTGCTGTTAATTTTTAGCTAATTCTGCTGCAAGGTCAAGTTGAAGTTTCTTTTTCTTACCCATGGAACTTATCCTGGCCCATCCTCACATACTTATCATTTGCAATGGTAAGCACGATCTATAAAGAGTGAAGTAGCAATGTTTCCCAAATTTTAAATCGTCAAAAAATTACTAAAAAGACTCCAAGACATGTTATTAGTAATGATTGCACAGTAATCCTTGAAATTATTTCTAAAATATTTTTGTGTTTACTGATCTACTGGGCAAATAACTATATTTTTAGTATCAACCTCTGCTGCATTGGTCATACAAATCTTATGTGAACACTCCTTCACTGATTTGAGATAGGAGTAAAGATTTTTGTAATAATTTGCCTCATTGTAAATTTTGCTTATTTCTTCCTCTTTCAGTATGAATGATATGTATGCAATAATTGCTTGCCATCTTTTGTATGAGGCATGGTTGGATGAACAAATGAGTGACATCCCTTCCACAAGTCTTGCAAAAGCAATGATAATACTTGAGCTTGTTCTGTCACTGAGCCCATCAAATTATCATGCCAAACTCTTGCTTTTAAAATTATATTCTCTTGTAGGTAAGTAAACTTTTCTCTATTCCTCTACTGCTTGTGGTGTGTGTTATGTATGATTTGACCTGTGATAAACATCTGGTTCTCCCATTAAAGGTGCTGGTGGAGCAGCCCAAGGTATTTATGAGCTCCTAGATTTGAAACATATGCAGCTGGACTCGCTTGGTCATTTACACTGTTGCCATATATATTCTTCTGGCCTCTATTCTCATGCCGCTAATATT
This sequence comes from Hetaerina titia, assembly GCA_037158775.1. Lineage (NCBI taxonomy): Eukaryota > Metazoa > Arthropoda > Insecta > Odonata > Calopterygidae > Hetaerina > Hetaerina titia. The sequence goes on along the minus strand of CM073772.1, from coordinate 78,575,785 downwards.
TATGAAACTACCCTCAAGTTTTTCACTGCCAATTACAAAGATGTATGTATTCCATCGCTCTTTATTTGTAGTGTAAAATTTGTCCAGCTATATATATTTTATATTAGTATTGTCATTAATTTTGCTTTCATTAATTCAATTTCAGAGTGTAGATCACTTAACATTCTCCTATAAATTTGGTTCATTTTTGACCATAGAGGAGTTTGTTGAGTTTAGGGAGCGGCTTGACAACTCTCTTCATTATACATCAATCACAGTAGAAAATATGCTGCTTGAAATTTTGCGAGCTAATAATCAAATGCAAAGGTTACAGGTAAGTTTGAAATTCATCTTATTTCTCTGATTGTGTGTACACCTAGTATATATTCTTGATCCCTTGCAATGTAAATATTTCATCCCTCTTATTTATTGGAAATACTATGAACTTGATAAGTTATTGGTGCAAATGGCATAACCAGACATGCCAACTCTCCCGATTTAAGCGGGAGACTCCCGATTTTTCCTTCTTACGTTCTTGATGAACTGTTCAAATTGTGTACTTAGCTTAACATGTTAATAAAGTGTGACATTCATTAAAAATTGGCAAAGTGTCATAAAGGGATTAAGGTGCCATGCAAATATTGTGGTAATTAAAAGTGATTACTTCGTGATACACTTCTAAAAATCTCCTGATTTTTCATTTTTGAAAGTTGGCATGTCCTCCCGATTTTTCATTTTTGAAAGTTGGCATGTCTGCATAACTGCACTGTTACATAATGAAAATGCATTCTAAATTGTTGTATGCAGTGTTTTAAAATTTAGATTCCTTATTATGGCCAACATTTTTGCACTCTCATTGTATATTTTACATGAGTTAATGTTTAAAATTTGAAATCCTCCTGAAATTTGTTTTCGCTAGCATTCTGTGAATTCTATACTTATCTACAATTACTTGTCTTTGTTTGTTTATTTTTATTCTTTATTTTGTTGCTCTTTTATTTCAAAGTCATCACATATTGATTGATTGCTAGTCTAGACTAATAACATTATTATCATGTAAACAAAATTAATGTATACATTAGTATTGAAATTTTTATTTACATGTGGCAATTGGTTACTGCTTGTATTCAATGTTTTTGAAAATATGTTCAATGAAATTTACTTATGAATCTTTTGAGGGAATCAGCTCTTATTTGCACGGTATGATGTGCATGATAGTTTTTCAGGCATGATAAAGCAAATTTTCTAATACCAGTTAAGGAATACATTTTAAAGAAAAAAAAGATAGAGAGTAGGGCAAATGATTACTAAGGAGATGATAAGTTTGAGTTTAGGAAGGGGAAGGTACACATCCTGCCATTGCAGTAATGAGATCACTAATCGAGAGCAACATAGAATACAATCAGGATGTATTTGCCTGTTTTGTAGATTTCGAAAAGGCATTTGATATAGTGACTTGGAAAAACTCTTAGGTTTTTTGCAGGAAATAGGAATAAATTGAAGGGACACTAGGCTAATCTGCAACCTGTACATTTCTCAGATTACCCAGGTGCAAGTGGAGAATGGAGAGTCCAGATGTGCAGTGTTAAGAAGAGGTGTAAGGCAGGGTTCACCATTATCACTGGTGCTGTTCGATGTATATGTGGAGGAAATGGTTAAAGAGATATTGGAAGAACTGGATATAGGAATGAAAGTCGGAGGGGAATTGGTTAAATCGGTTAGGTTTGCTGATGACCAAGCATTAGTTACTCAGTCAGCCAAGGGGTTGCAAGTATTGCTGAGTGAATTGGAGGTTCAGTGCGATAGATATGGGATGAGAATCAATATTAATAAAACAAAGGGTTTGCGATTTTCCAGAAAGAAAAAGGCTAAGCTAAACATTAAAATAGGAGGGGAAAGAATAGAGCAGATAGAACAGTTTACATATCTCGGAGGTGTTTTGGACCAATACGGTCAAAGTGGTAGGGACGTAAGGAGAAGAATTCCGCTAGGCAAGGAGGCTTTTACAAGGAGGGAGTTGATGACGGGGACGTTGATTAGGGAGGTTAAGACAAGACTCGTAAAAACTCAGATGTGGAGCGTAGCTATGTACGGCGCGGAAACGTGGTCACTGAAGCAGAAGGATAGCCGTAGATTGGGGGCTTTTGAAATGTGGGTGTGGAGAAGAATGGAGAAGGTGAAATGGACCGAAAGGAAAACAAATGAGGAAGTACTGGAGATGGTGGGTGAGGAGAGGGGTTTGTTGGGAGAAATCCTATGGAGGCAGGAGAAATGGATAAAAGGCGTATTGAGCGGCAGGGGGATGTTGAAGACAGTAATAGAGGGGCAGGCACAGGATAGAGATATTGGACGGGATGAAGGGAGGGAAGAAGTACACAGAGATGAAGAGGGACCTGATGTAGAGTAGGTTGCTGGATTGTGTTTTGTTGGAAGTTACAAAATATTTATTTGATAGTTGTGTCCACCCAAAAACCTACCTTATCCGGTAGATTACCTTAAAAAATGAGTTATCTAATTAAGAATCAACTGGGATTTTCTTATGACATACCTGTAATTAAATATGTTATTTTTGCAGACTATGGCACAAATGGATATCAATCCTGAAAAAGATAAAGTGGACTGGCCCAAATTGCAAGATAACCGTGATCTTAAAGTAATGATTGCATGGGACCCTCCAGATAGGTATGCAGTTGAGAGAGATTTATAGATGTATATGTATGTTTGTGTATATAGATGTATATGTATATACATATAGAGCATCGGCCTGGTAATTCGAAAGATCCATGGTTCAAGTCCCGGTCGAGGAAATATTTTTGCACTCAGGGTAGTGAAGCTGTTGTTTTGCTGCAGACATTCGACAATGACACATTTTTATATTAATTCGCTTGTTAACTTAAATTTTAAAATTGTTGTTTTTTTTGTTTTATTGTTTTTTTAAATTATTAACTTTAGCTTAAACCTATAGAAAGCAATCCTTGCAGCATAAAAACTCATACAACTAGGAATGATGTGGAAATTCCTATCATTTTGAGCCAAATGCATGTGATTTTATTTGATGAAAATGCTTTCTTGAGTGTTCATGCTTATTTGAAAATTTGTGTATTTTCTTAAAAAGGAGGGGTTGCCTATCAGTTTTATTTTGCTAAATTTCTCTGGTGTCGAAAACCCGCAATATTTACAAAAACAGGTAATCTGTGAGATCATCGTGGAAGAACAAGGCACTTTTTATTCAGTATGAGACCTGTGGTAACTTTCTAAAAAATTTTCTCTTGGTAATTTCTCTGGATTTCCTGTTTCTTTTTCCAAACTTTTCCTAATTCAGAGTCTAGTTTGTTGGGGTAAGTGTTCACTGTTGGAAAACATTAGTAAGGATGATGCTCATATGCTGTGATAATGTTTCCCCTTTAGCAAATTCCTTCCTGATGAAATGTTTCGCATATTAACAAAAAAGATAAAATTATTGTGATTATATTGCTTGCTATAACTGTGACTTTAATTGCTTTATTTGCCAATGTACATGGTCTATATCTCTTTGACTTTAACCCTATTTCTCTCAAACTATGTCCCTAATTCCATTTCCATTTATGATCCTATCAAAGTTCCTCAGCAATTTATGAGATAAAATGCCTACTCAAAATTTTCCTGCCAGTGAGCATGTGTCCTATTTGGCAGCAGTTGTGCCAAACCAAGAGTGCTATTATAACTTGGTACTTTCAATTTACTAAACTGGAGGTTTTCAAGTGTCAATTTTTCTATGTTAAAATAGATCCACTTCATACTTTTGAATCTAAAAAGAAGATCATATCCAGGGTTTTGGGGAGGCCAATGAGTAAGTAGAAAACAATTTTCTTCAGTGAATGAACAAAAAACTACTTTAAAACCTCCTTGAAAGTTCTTGGCTGAAATGTCTGAAGAAATTCCTTGGTTTTGAGAATAAGAATCCTGTGGATACCATGTGGGTTCCGTCAGTATGCATTCTCCTGAATTTAAATTCCAATTTTCCTTGACTCAGTGTTATTGACACTATTTGCACATTCAACCAGTCCCATCAAATGTTTTTCTTTGTAAACTTGAAGTCATTAATTGTTATTTAATTCTCTGACATTTATCCTTGCACAATCATCATTTTGAAAATACTAGTTCATCAGAGAACTTTCAGAAATTTTTTCTAATATAAAAATTTAACAGGATTTTACTTGAAAAAGATGGAAATAAAGCCAAGAGCTCCATGCAGATTCATTACTGTGGGCTCTGCAAAATAAAACCAGCCCCTGACTACTGTCGCCCAACATTTTTTTGGTCAAAAATGTTACTTCTACATCAGCAACCCCTCTATTAGCCATGTAGTGAGTTTGCTTTCCCTTACTCCCTTTTCCTGTTTATGCTCTTCTTGTATATGTTAAAAGATGAAATAGAAATCCTTTTAATTGAAATATGTATGCAACTGCAAGTAAATGGATAACCAATACTTCTCCTTGTTAGATGTTGACTGGCCCATTTGTTTGGACTGAAGAGGAATAATTGATTTTTTAATTTATTCCTTTGCAATAATTGTTCCATTGGAAGAAGATTTCCATGCTCTTGAAAAATCACTAATTATATATTTTGTTAGATAATTGACAATCTTTTGAGTGATGACCTGAAATTTGATTGCCCCAGTGTATGGGGTCCCATGATGTAACTAATGAATATGGATTGAGAAGAGGAGAAACGCTAAAGAAATTTATTCTACTAATAATAATGATGTGATGATCTATGATACTTGTTAATATAAAGCTGTCACAGTAAGTTAATTGGAGCAAGGGAGATTTTTTTCAGTTACGACTCAATTTTGCTTGCTGTGTTGATTCATCTAAGTGCAACTCACTTGTCAGTTATACTGTGTTTTGGTTAGGTTTTTTAAGTTAAGCATATTTCTGATGAAATTTTTGTCTGTTTTTATTTATAATGCACTATTATCTATTTTTTCTTGAAGTGCTTATTTTTTAAATTTGCTATCTTTGACTTTTACAGACAAATGTCCCCTGAAACAACAAAGGAAACATTTGATTTGGGCGTAGACCTTCTCAGACTAAGAAGCTTAGTTCTTCGCATCATGGGAGCTGCAATCATGATGACAGAAAATGTTCCAGTTGGTAGTAAATCACTAAAAGTTGATGAAACTAATGGTTCAGAAATCGGTTGTGAAGGGGATCTCACATTAGTTCTCCAAGGGCTTATTGATGAATTAGACCATCATTTTAGTTCATTATGTGCTCAGTATCCCTTAGAAATTCATAAGAAAAAGGTATGCTTTACACCTGAAAAGGTACTTTTTCTCTACTCTTTAAAATTTAGTTTTAGAAATGGTTAGTTGAATGGTTGATGTTTCCCTCCTGAGGATGGACTGTCCCCCTCCTCCCTGCTTGTATGAATTTTGCATCTTGGCATTAATGTTTTTTTTCCATATTGTAAAAATAAAAAAGTGGAAATGTGAAAAAAAAATATAATTTTAAAATAGTAAATTGATAAATTTTAGTTTAGAGGGATGGATTTGCCAATATTGACATATTTTTCATTTGACAATTTAAATTAGTTGAAATTGGCAGGTTGGAGGTATCAAGAAGTTACTTGAATTGTAATTTATGAAAACTTTTTCTATATACCCATGGTTTGATGGAATGGTGAAGTTGACAAATCATTTGTTGCACATATTTTATGCATTGATATATTGTTGATATTTCAGTCTTTGCTGAATGTGATTGCTGCCCCATTACCATCAAGAATATTTCCTTTGGTACGCCATGGATCCTGGTGCAAGCACCTCCAAGTGATGGTGGACATATTGATTGGTGTTAGCCTTACCCGTGATGATCAAAAACAGCCATCTTGTAATACTAGTCCAGAGAGTAAGGAAATCCAGCTTTGGAGTAATATGTCTGATGCTGCTGATATGCTTGAGTGTTCTGTAAAGGAAATTAAAGAAGAGGTTTTAATGTGCCGTGAATCATCTGATCTCACTAATCGGAAGTCATTTTTGGAGCATGCTGTAATAGTTGTTGAGGTATGTCATTCAGTATTGTTTTTTTGTTGCAATTGTGTGGCAAATGGAAAGGAAATTCATGCCCTCCAAATTAGCTTTTATTCCTGCTTATGTCTTTTGCCTGTTTTTATTTTTTGTGGAAGGTTGTCCAGTAAAGCCCTTAATCAAAATTGTTGGACATATTCTGGAAAGAAATTATGGCTCTTGGCAATTAATAGGGATTTCAAGAGGTGGAGTTATGGACTGAATTTCAGAGTCTGTATCGTAAAGAGAGCTCTGTTTTTATTATTGTTATATTATAGGCTCCTCTGAATGATACTCCTTTACCCGTTAAAGGAAAAACATTTCTATTATTGTCAAATATATTTATTTTCATGATAAACTCTTTTTATTGAGAAATAGAAGAGTAAGGTAGAGCTACCATTAAAATGTAATTTTTAGTCCTCAAAATATTACAAAAATGTTATCAATATGTAGACAGCTCAGTGGATATTGGGCTTTCTGGTTACTTTTAAGAATTGAGGGTTCAAATGGTGCCTCAGACATGGCTGTTGTTTTTTTGTATCATTGATTTTTTACGTTAACCATAGATATTGCAGTGCAGCATAACCTCAGTCACAAATTGAGTAGTTTCAGGTGTGATTTGGTGGAATTCGAACATAATAAAGAAAAAATAGTAAAAATTTTCCACTGGATAAGCTCAATGGCACAAGCTGGTTTCAATGTACTACATCTTTTTCAGGTGAAAATATGAATTCAAGTGCAGTCTTATATACATTTTTGCTTCCGGGGAAGGGGGGGGTGGGTGTGGAAAGTAAGGAAGGACGGAGGAGAGGAAGGTTGTTCAACTAACCGATAGGATGTGAAACTCAAAGTTTGAAACATGTTTGAACTAAGAGTGCACAAAGCCTCAGAGGTCTACATGAGTGAATCATCAATCAGATATTGGCAGTAGGAATGGCATCATAAAGCTAGGAGGGGGGAGGGAGGTGAACCTTTTGTCACCTGAAGATGATGTAATACAACGAAACCAGGTTGTGCTATTAAACTTATCTGGTGGAAAATTGATAGTATCTTTTTTTTATTATGACCTCAATCATTATTTCACTTTGAAATACCTATTTTTTTTATGGTGTTCATTTTTTCCACAGTAATAAAATTATCTGTGTTGATACAAATTATGACCAAACTTCTTTATAGAAGTAGAGTACACGAACTTATTAAAAACACTCCAAAGCAATTTTTTATTTAGTCAGTGTGGGTAGTATATTTTATAAGAGTGATTTGTATCAAGCAATATACTAAATGTTACAAGAAGGCTTACGAATACATAGCTTTTTAATTTTTGTGTTGCAACCTGAGTCAAATATAAAGCAACGCTTCTTGAATAGAAAGCAATAGAAGAATATCTGCTTGAAATACAATTTTTGCTGACTGTACATGAATTTTCGAATTGGAATGGGAAAGTTTTCATTGCCATTCTCTAGGCATCCCGTTAATTATATTTACACAATGTGATCTTGTAATGTATGTCTAACCTTAGCTTAAGAATATTTTCTAATTTCTGCATCATATTGATCAACAATGCTTGTTGTAACATGTATGAATTGTCTAACAAAGAAAATTGTTTCAGATGATTGAAGTCACCATCCTTGTTTGTGGTGTTTGCCATAGTATTTTAAAACCTATGAAAAATGCTCCTCTAGTCAAAAAATGGAAGAAGAAAAAAGAAAACATCAATACCCAACAGGTATAGTTTTTAGCTAATTTTCAGTAATTAGATGCTAAATGTGTGAGATAGCTACAACAACTTCAGCAGCTCTTATAGCAGCATAAATAACAATAAGTAGCTTATGACATTGTTTGAGCCATTACTCTGTGGAATTTCATCATTGTATAGATAGCACAAACACAACAATACCACATGGATTAATTGAGGATTCACAGTTAACTGTTGAATAATGATGGAATTACTGTTTCTGCTATCTATTCTATTAGTAGCTTGTAAATCTTAAATAAAAGTGAATTTTGTTGAAAATTTGTTAGGTAAATAAATTCATGTTGATTGACCTGCTATTTGACCAACAAATTTGTAATTCCTTCAAACATAATGTGGTTTTACAATTTTAGGTGCCTGTTTTCTGAATATTTTAGTTATGTATATCATAGGAATTTAATGGCTCTATTTGTTACTCTTTAGCCTCTTTAAATGTAAAAAGATTCCATTTAACTATAAACACTACTTTTCAATTAAATATTTCATTGATCTTCTCCAAAAAAGGCATATATTAATGTAAGAACTTCAAACAAAATAATGGTAATTCCTTCTCTTACTCAATTTATTTTGCCTATTGTCATGCATTGGAATAGATTTGTCTCTGTCTCATTCTGTCCATCCCCCCCCCCCCCGATTATCTTGGACTGTCATTGAAATCAATTAAATTGAGCAATTAAGGAAATATTAGTGATCAACTGTTGTTTTTCATTTGTTGTACTGAGCCTAATTCAATTAATTTTTCAAATCCATTTTCAGACAAAATGTGATAGGTTTTCTCTTGTTTTTCTGAATTCCCTGACAAGGTGATATTGGGAAAACTGACATGTTCTTCATTGTCGGTGTGGTAAATCATTTTTGAAAATTACCGAACAAATTCCACCAATGACTGAATTGTTTATTTGTTTATGTAATTTATGAATTATGCAAAATGATACTAAATTTCTCTGATTTACTTTCAATATGCATTTTAATGGCACTCTTAATTTCTTTTTCTAAATTTTCAAATGTTCCTGATCAGCCAAAAACATTGGATATCTACAATAATATGGTGAGCAGATTAAAGCAATCATTAGAAGATATGAAGAAGGCAATGGAAATGTGGGAGCAAGATGTTTCATCTCCGTCGTCTGTAGTTGTTACTTCTGTAAAAGGAAACTCAAACACTGATTGCAGTTTGAGTGCACTCCTAAAAGACCTTCGACTCAATGATTGCACGACAGAAGTGGAGCAGAAGTGTGCAGCTGTTTATTGGGATGCATCTCAGCTTAAAGTTCTTCAGAAGCTTATAGATAGCTATTTAGCATCATCTCGAGAAATTCGTCAGTTGCTGTCTAAAAAGGCAAAGAATATTGAAAGCTTACATGTTTGATTGTGAGCTAACATAGGGCAATTTGAAATTCTGATTGCCGTTAATGACCTTTCAAAAAATGTGAATTGTTGATAAAATGACCAGATGATCAGTGATCTTTGAAAGTCTTTAATTTTTTAATAAAGAAGTGTCTTTGTTATTGTTCCTCCTGTACATTATGCTGTATCATACTCTTCTGGACTATAATTAACTTGATATTTTCTTCAATTTATATAAAGTCAGTGGCCGAAGTATTTTTATCTACAATTACATAAATGAATGTGAGTGTATCACTGTAAATGTTTGTTTGAACTCTTTTTGCAAGCAGAAAGTCAGCATTTACCAAAATGTGCTCGACTATGGTGAGACTACTGACCACCCATTTTATTGTGAAATGTTTTTCTTAAGTCTGTTGCCCTTTCTGTTTAACTAAAAAGAGTCAGCATGGAAACGGCAAAGCTAATTGACTTCAATATAATTTTGGCCAGATTCCTCAGGAAGAGTTACTTTTTACCATAAATGACACAATTAATTTTGAAACTGCGACATGAATGTTAAGTGTTGGGAAGCAATAATATCAAACCCAACCTGTACAATTTCAGAAATGACTTTGATTACCAGAGTGTGAAACTACTTGATATGTATGGTTTTGTAACAAAACTTGCTTACAATCAAATTGATTTGTTACTCCACAACTACTTCCAGTCAAAGGAATGCAAATAACTGTAATTTCCTTTAGTATATATTGACTGTTATGTAATAATTCATTCTTCTAATTGTATAATTCAACCTTGTGCAACAGGGTAGTTGATTTCAATGAGTTTTCTTTTAAATGTGAAAGATTCCTCGTCAGATAAATTTGATAAATTATTTTGTACAGCATCATCAGTAGATGGATCAGACAGCCATAAAAAGAATGTCTCACTGTTTACCTTTGTTTTCTTATTAATTTTAACAAGAGCTCAGGTGAAAGGCCATCCTATGAAATTTATGGATGATTGTCCTAATGTAAGATCTACTCTTGTACATTTATATTACTTATTGTGCTTGCAAAAGCATATGTACATTAAATGAATTCCTGCTGTAGTAACTATAAATAACAGGAGGTGAATTTTTTCGGTAGTATGGTTTAATCTGGTGGGTTATGTGATTATTGATGTCAAATGATTTTCAAATTGTGATATATATCTGAGTTTCATATTGCTTGCTTGATAAAGAATTCCTGCCGTGATTTTACGAATGATTCCTCATTGAAACGTATTGCCTGCTCTTTACTTCTTAAAGAACTGATTACTGCTAAATGTTTGAGATTTTGTTAAACATGCATAATGTGTACATTCATTAATTTTTATGCTCTTTGACTAATTTGGTGCTTGCATTCTGTAAGTATTATGTTACAAACAATAATGTCAGAGTAGAAAAACTCTGAAACCTCAAGATGAATTCATCTTAAACCTCAGTATACAGTCTAACCTGGAGACAGAGTTCATACCGTGTGGACAAATAAAATTGATTTCTCTATAACAAATTCACTTGTTGAGTTAATTTAACTTTTAAAAGTGAATTTCATTCATTTTCTCTATTTTATTACTCTATGGGGAGAAATTCATATTAGCATGAAAGTTTGACAAAAACATAAATATTAAAGTGAATTCATTTATCTTAACATGGATATTTTGGTGCAAATATTTAAAAAATATTAGTGGCAAAATGTATTCTGAAAGGTAATATGGCAGAGATTTGGTGAATGGATACAGTTACATCTCATAGTTTTGGTTTCTTCCTTTGACGTTTTTGGCATTGGAATAAATTTGGCATCAAGCAAAAACAAATAGATATTTGGTTACAAATTTTTGCAATACCTTAATAATAAATTACAACCCAGGTTTAAATGCCTTTGCGTCATTGGTCAATGATGTTGAAGCATTGAAATCTGGGTTTTATGTTACTTGTGTTATTTTTGTAAATGCTTGCAATAAAATCATTAGAAAAATATCAAGTTGGTAACCACTTTTTGTAGGCAAAAACATTTTGAAAGTTGAATTAGTATAACTTTGTTTAGATATTTTTTTAAATCAGCTTGCCATTGGATGCCACACTCCAATTAAAAAAATCTTAATCTATGTTGAATGAATTTGTATAGGATAAGCAGACATGCCAACTTTCAAAAATGAAAAATCGGGAGATTTTTAGAAGTGTATCACGAAGTAATCACTTTTAATTACCACAATATTTGCATGGCACCTTAATCCCTTTATGACACTTTGCCAATTTTTAATGAATGTCACACTTTATTAACATGTTAAGCTAAGTACACAATTTGAACAGTTCATCAAGAACGTAAGAAGGAAAAATCGGGAGTCTCCCGCTTAAATCGGGAGATTTGGCATGTCTGGATAAGTATTATGTGCAATAACTTTATGGAGTTATTCAGACTTTTTAAGTGGACTGAGAGCTTGTGCCAAGTAGATATTTGTGTCATAGCTCTGCTGTTTTATTATCTTGCCCAACAATTATTTTGCAATTGTTACCAATTTTTATTTTATTAATTTATGAATAAAGAGGAACTTTGGGAACCTATAGTTTTTAGATGTGAAGTTTAGTATTGTAGATGTGAAGGTTTATTTTTCAGTTTCTTGAAGGAGATGCATTTAGAAATGTTATCTCTTTGTTTTCACCTGTTCAGGCCCTGAATGAGTATCCGAGATGAATGTCTCTGCTCTGGTAGAATATGCTTCATGTAATCTGAGCTACCTCTGCCAGTTTTAGGTCTCTTGTCCAAGTCCACTTTCTAACATTTACATTTGTTGAGGATATTTCATGTATTCAAGTTTTTTGTTAGAACTTCAAAAGACTACAATATATTTTGCCTCAAGCTAGTAAGAAGTAATATGACTAATAATCATAAACTGAAAAGATTCAAATGCCATATGTTGGAGTACCAAAATAATGACAACAACAAATTGCATTTGCTAGATAGGACTTCAATTTCTCCCAGCGGATGATGGCAGTGATTTCTTCTCGGGATTTCATCCAGGTAATCATCTCCATCGCTGCCGACATTTCGATAAAATCTTTTTTCATCGTCATCAGGGCCGATGACGATGAAAAAGGATTTCATCGAAACGTCGGCAGCGATGGAGATGGAGGAGATTACCCGGATGAAATCCCGAGAAGAATTCACTGTGTTTGCTAGAGTTTGTAATTTATGATGGTTGATTATGAGTAATTTGAATTTTATATTATTCGGTACCCAATGACTTCATATTTGATATGCATAAATTACTTGAATAATTTTAAATCAAAATCTTCTAAAAATTGCCCCAAGAATACATCTGTGAAGTAGCAACCTGACCATAATTGATTTTGATTTGAACTTTATACACTTTTAACTTTTGTAGTAGTTTTAGGGGAGGTGATCGACAGCTAAGGTCATTTGCACCATTCGGGATGGATAAGAAATGAAGGGTGGAGAGAAACCTAGCATCGGCATTAGCCTGCTCTTAACAAAAGGCACCAAGGGGTCCACGGTTTAACATCCCATCCGATGGACAGTGCACGGACTCGAAAGTGCTCTCTACAAAGCACCTCAAGTAGGGATTGGGTTGCCACTGAAAAATATCTGCTGCACGTGGGATTTCATTTCCCATCAAAGTCAAAGAATGATGGGTTTACTACTACCTTAAGTCATTGCTGCTTCACAGATAAAAAATCCTATAACTGTCAGTTAATTTATCTCTCAATAGTAGTTTGTAAAGTTTGAGTTCATAAATCTCTATTTGCCTTGTCTTTGTAGTTTTATTCAGATTCTTTTCAGATTGGGCTTTACTTGGTGTGGTCAAGCATGTGCATGTTGAAGTTGGTAATGTTTTGTAATATATATTTAGTGGTTTTTAATTTGAACTATTACCTCTTCATAAACTTGAAAATGTCCCTTTGAAATTCTTTTTCCTGCTCTACATCAAAATCATTGCTTTGTTTTACTGATGTATTTTTTGTGTAGTGTTGATTTATTAAAAACTCTTACTAAAAGGAGATCATTAGCATGACTTGACATGCTGTGGGATAGAGTTCAACCTTTAACATTAAAAGTTGAATTATGCCTTTTTACTTCTTTTTTTCTAGATAGTCAAATTAATATAAGGGATCCATTTGTTTTAGTCCTTCAACTTGAATATGGTGGAAGATTTTGTATGTTCTGTTGATCTCTAGTGCTGTGGTGGTGGGACCATTGATAATTGCTCCTGGTAGGGTAACCTGTACCAGATGTTAAAGGGTGGGAACCCAGTGAAAGATAAACCACACGGTAAGAGTTTCACTGGGAATAAGCCACCTTTGGGAATAAGTCATGGCAACTATGGATCTCTGTCCACAGGGATCAATGTGATTTCCATTAGCAGGGTAGGTAAGACTTCTGCTGTCATTGTCATCTAAAATCCTTTCACAACAGAAAAGAAGAGGTTCACAACTGTTAGATTAAGGACTTGGAATTTTAGACTAATGTTCAGTACAGGATTGAGGAAACACCAATCAGAAGACAGAGAAAGGAAATTTTGGGGCTGTAAGATGGAGGAAAGGTTGTGAGGATTTATGGAACAGTAATTAGAGTAATATTCAGCAGAGATCAAGTGGTGTTAGCAGTGATATTGAATAAAAAGTTATAGTGCAATATGGGGAATTTGGTTTTGAAATATGCAATGTCCATGGGGAGGAAAGCTTTGCAGGAGAATAACTGATGCCTGGTTTAAACTCTGCAGTAAATGTAGTTGCATCTGGAAAATACTATATTAATTTGGTTACATTATGGTTAGATAGATTTAGAAACACCTTTATCAATCCCCCAAGTTTATCGGGAGTGGTTGCATGTTCAGAGCATAATTTAGTACTGATGAAATGGTATTGCACTGATTAGCACTCGAGTAAATATGCTGTAACAACCCTGAATGCAATGTTCAGTATATTAGTAACCTATTAACTACTTGTGTGGGTGAATACAAACAGGGTTTGATCAGGGCTTAAGGCATAAGTAACTCTACTAAGGATATGGAAGGAAGAAACATTCCAGTGATTTTAGATCAGCAGTGCTTCATACTTGCCGAGAAAAACAATGTAACACTCCTAAATAATCATATTTTTCCTCCCTCTCTGTTACTTTTCCTTGACCTCCTTCAAGGCAGACTTTCACTGATTTCTGACATTTATATGACCATGATAATGTTCCTTACCCTCCATTTTTCAGCCAACTCTATCTTATTTAAACTTATGACAATCCCCCTCCCCATTGTTATTCTATTCTCCACTTTTGTCAAATTTTAAACAATTAGCTCATCACCCAACTGTCATACTTCTTAATAGAGGCTTATCATCCCTTGCGTGACAATCTTAATAGTGATTTAAAGGGGAAATTACATAGATTTGTTGATCAAAATATTTAGGCAGAAGATATCAGAATATTTTTATTCAAAAAACTAGAAAATGTTTACCTTTTCATGGTAGTAATGCCCAGATTTTACAAATATCATTTTGGCATTCTTAAATGTGGTACCTGTAGTAGCAGTTGTAGTTATTTGGGGAGATGACCAATAGCTAAGGTCATTTGCACTAAAATAGGGATAGGTTGGTACCTATTGTGTTAGGATTAGGGTGTTCAGATAAGGATGTCGAGAGACTAAACATTAGCCTGCTCTTAATGATGGGCACCAAGTGGTCCACAGTTTAATGTCACATCCAACGGATGTAATATTTAACTTGAAGTTCACTCTAAGTAGGGCTTGAGATAACAATGAAAAAATTCTGCCACCTTCGGTATTTGAACCTAGGCATTCAGGGTGGGGAGCCAGTACATATGCACCAAATATAATACTACCTACAGGCCTAATTAATATACTCGTATTATTCAATTGCCATTTTAAGGCTCCTATTTTGCAGTAACAAAGTACATAAATACAGCTATCCTGGTTATTACATTGGTATAATGTACATGGAAAAGGCTACCATAGTTTTCACAATTGTAATATTTTATTTCTTCAAAATAATAGCTAGAAAAATACAAAATCTATAAACAATGCTGTAGTTTGTTGGAAAAATAGAAAATCTATAAACAATGCTGTAGTTTGTTGGATAAACTTGAATGATGGAGGAAGTTTTAGAGAGTGAATGTACAGGGGGTAAATAGAAATCCTTATGAAGATCATTTTCTGTATGGAAATTATTTTAAGTAGAATTTTTCATTCCTGCTATTTTTACGAAAATAATCATTGCCATGACACAACATATTTTATCAAGCTCTTACATATTGGCTATGAGATCAGTTAAGGTGGAAGTTATTGTTATAATTAACTCTTTTGAAATGCATTATTTCTAAAGAGTAGAAAGAAAGGAAAGTTTTTCATGCAGCAGATACCTTTAGTATAGAAGAAGAATGGTTGAATCCTCCTCCTTTTATGCTCATAGATGTTGGCAAAGAAGCTGAAATCATTCGTTTATCGCAAAAAGTAAAATTCACTCGTAGAATTCATTCAGATGAAAGATTATAAACACTAATTTTCATAATAAATTACAGACGACACAATAAACTGTGATACATGAATGCAATAATATATATTTTGAAATTACCGCTGTAAATATAATGTTTATTGTTGCTCTTTTGTCGCGAGACGTCATAAATTCATTGCGCATGCGTTCAATTGACTGACTTTATTTGCACGAATTGCACCAATAGGGTGAGCCAGGGATATACTTTAAAGTTATTTGTGGTGTGTGTCGAGAGCCGATCTCGAAAGTGTGTAGATATGAGTGTGTTTGTTCTCTATTATTTCACTCTTTGTGAAGTGTGATGCATGCCGAAAGAATGGGCAAGACGTGGGCAGTGAATATTTTTCGGTGCAGTGGATTTTGGCTGTTAAAAGCAGTGCTATAAGATGATGTCCAGGTTTGTTGCCTCTGTTTGAGGGACATAATATTAATAGTACAGCTAAAGAGCGGTTTTATGGTTGACTGGATACTAGGGCGGCATAAGTCCTTTACATTAAGGACACAATGACGACGGTAGAATATGATTTGGACACATCAGGAGGCTTGATGCCTGTAAGTATACCTAATTCGGTGTAGCCATCTTTGTAGCAAAATGGCGCCTTGTTTTTCAACATACCTACCGAAATCTCGAATGAATGCGGATTAAGGGTCATATACTCATCATTTTTAGACGAAGCGGTGTGTAATTGTTAGCTCTGATGTTTTTGCAGCAAATTCAAGCCCTCATCGCCCCCCCAGTTAGCGAAGAAAGTTTGAAGACGAAGAAGAAGGAAGGCAAGGAATTGCATCCTTACTACAAACGACCTGGAAAGGGGCATAATCACGATTCATGTGATGCTTGCAGCGAGGGAGGAGATCTTTTATGTTGTGACAGATGCCCTGCCTCTTTTCATTTACAATGCCAGTAAGTTGGTCTTATAATTCCACCATTCTTGCGGGTTTTTTTTGCTTCCATGTTTCGTTAACTTTTTGCTTGATCTGAAGCTATTTCTTTACCAATGCATGCTGTTAGCACAGGGCATGTAATCAATAAATAAGACTATTGTTCGTGATTACATACGCAATGAAAATACATTTACGTTAATTGACTTCCAGATTTAAATATGTTACCCTTGTAATTTGAATCATTTGTTGCAGTGATCCTCCGTTGGAGAAGAAAGACATTCCTGTCGGTGAATGGTTATGTCACTGCTGTAGAATTACTCGGGTACGATTTTACCTGCATTATCCAATGTTTATGTACAGTTTTTTACTTATATTGATGCTAATGTCAATTTTCGTTTTTTCAGGCAAGTGAAAGCAGTCCAGATGAAAAAGGTACTATTGGAAAATATGTTTGTAGTAATGAAACAAAAGCTCAGAAGTGAAACACAAACTACCATTATTTCTATCTCACAGCGAACAAAAGCTATTTTTAAAAAATCGAGATTATTTTGGGAATCTTTTAAGTTGATTGGCACTGATAAGCAGTCGAAATTTAATACTCTTGTAATTTTTACGTGCAGTTTCTCAAAACCATTCCATATTTACAGGCGAGGATGCTTCTGATAATAAAACCAAAGGAGTAAGGAAAAAAGAAATTCCTTTGGATGATTCCGAAAATCAAGAAAGAGGTGATGATGGCCGCAGTTCCAGACGGAAAACTGTGTCTTCAGAAAAGGTCCCAAATGCTATTAGTAATGGTACTAGCGATGATACTGGGAAATGTCATCCTCTTCAGTTATTAGCTAAAGCGGCATCAATGATGAACCCAAAGCAGTTTGAATTGCCAAGAGACATGATGATCAATGTCCCTTTCCCAGGAACGGATAAAGGTAATACATATTTTGTAAAAGAGGCCGCATCGAGCTTATTATGAAACTTTTAGCTTAATTCTTAAAAGGAATTCCTGGTTCTATATATTAATAAGAAAAATAGCCAGAATTATTTTGTGATAGCAAAGGGTTTTAATCAGATACTATTGTAGCTCACTGCAAGTATAATCCAAAGGTATACAGAATGAGCATTTTATTGACAATTATTTGGGAGTTATACCAACTAAAATGAACCTCGTGTAAAGTCGGTAAATATTTTTAAGAAATATTTGCAATAATGAGCCTCTATTCTTCTGTACAATATGTCAACTTCTCTTGTTTTCTAGTGACTGGCAAAGTAACAGGCCGCAGAAGTTCTGTCTTAAAAAAGAAACCATATGAATTGGATAATGGATTAGTCCCTCTTCCAGTGAGAGTGTGTTATGAGTGCAGGAAGTAAGTATTCAGGCATATTGTTAGTGGTTAAATGAGTCAGCTGAAGTAATTAGTGTTGGGACTTCAACTGCTCTGTTATTTTTATTTTAAGCATTGATTGATTCAACTTTGGCACTATAAATATTTAAAATCTTAAAGGATCATTTATGTGCAGTTGCTATAACCTTGAGCTTAGGGAAATTTATAATGTTTAGTTAAAATCTAGATGGATATTTTCTTCTCAAATTTTAAGAAATTATTATATTTTTTTATTATTAAAAAATATTCCTAATTCAGAATGCTTTTCAAATTTTGTATTTATTACTGTGGTTCATATTCTTACACCTGATGAATTTTCGATTTTTATCAAGAAAATCATATGAAATGAAATATTATTTGGTCTGGAGTTTAGGACCTTGTATTTTCCCCTGCCACACACCTTTTTTGGTGGCTCACAGGGTATTTATGTAGATGTAGATGACATTTTCTAATTTAAAAATGAGTTTTCTGTGGAAATGTACTTACGAAATGGCTGTTGAGTGTTCAAGTGTGAAACCTTTTTGGTTAGTGCTTTATTAAATTCTATTGAAAATATTTTTGTCCAGTGAATCAAAACTATGCCCTGCAATAATCTTCTATCTGTGAGATCCAAATGCATGACATACTAATAAGAAGAAGATGAGACATGTTGCAGGTAGTTTTCATTTTCTGTGCAAATTATGGGAGCTTGGAAGTGTCATTCCTTAGGGCCTGAAATTGATTGTAGTATCACTCTATTATGGGAGTTTGGTCTATGCATTGAAAAAAAGCATTGTTTCATATTTCTGTTTTTAATTGAATATTTAATTGAGGGCACTTTGGTGAGGAACAGGTGTAAGTAGTATTTCGTATTTGGCTGAAGATGGATTAATTTTGTGTGCAGTAGATTATAATATTTCTTATATAACTAGCCAAGGTTAATAAATTATATTCATGACCATTATATGAGACACTTTTCCTCTCTGACTTAATGCATGTTTGTGTGGAATCTAGTTTTAAAATTATGACAGGAATGGTTTGTGCTCTTGTAAAATTAATATATATTCCTAATATGTGTGCCAAATTCAACCAGTCCAATGTGTATATCAAATACTTTGGTTAGAAGCTGGTTCAATTAGTATGTTTATAGTTTTGATTCATAGTAGTAACATCTTCAGGTGTTGCATTATAGTGCCACTGTTTTTGTAATGGTTAAGAACAAAATGACGGATCCTTGTCTTCCTAATTCTGATTCCTGATCATCACCAGTTTTAATAAATATTAAATAATAAGCGTGCATTCACTTGACAGGAGCTGCCGTAAAGCCCCACTTGTGGCCTGTGATTACTGCCCTCTACTTTTTCATCAGGATTGCTTAGATCCTCCACTTACAGCATTACCAACTGGAAAATGGATGTGTCCAAATCATGCCGAGCATTTTCTGGTCAGTGTTTCATCAATCTCTCTTGGATTAGATATATTATATGCCAGATTCAAATTATTCAGAGGTGAGATGAGTACTGCATGGAACAACCTTGACCTCATGAGAATCACTATTCTAAATTTGTAGTAATTATCACCAATGACGGTTTTTAGATACTAGTTACTACACTGCAATTTCTTTTAATTTTGATAACATTTTAAAAATAGTTCTTGATGATGAGTTGGATGGTATCTGAGATTTTTATCAAAGTTATTATATTTATGGCAGTTTTGTTCACCACCAATGAAGTATTAGTTTTAATTCATTAGAGTTTTGTCAATGGTGCCTTACGTTTTTAATTTATGGTTCATGTTACTACATGGTTCTGCATAATTAAATTATTCTTTAGCAGTTTTAAAAAATTTCATATTTAGTTAATTTGAAGTACTAATAAGGGTTTTGGATGGTGATGGTTTTGAACTAGGCAACACCTTCAGGCCCTTAAGGGAAAGCACCAACATTAACCTCAACTAATTATGCTTGTAACCCATTATATGACACTTCATTTTACTATAGACTAATTACATTCTAGGGAAAATAAATGATGGGAAAAATGCTTGCATGAATGTGTTACCTATGCATAATTTTTAGCTGTAAAGGCTAATGCTGAAACAGTTAAATTGTAACAGAATGCAATAGAAATCACTGCCTGTAAGTTTCCTAGGAGATAATATTACTTTCCAGCACATCTCTAAAAATAAAATTTAACCAGTTTACAATAATATTTTATCATCATCTCTTGTTCCCTTCCTTTTAACTTTTCACTCAAATTATCCTTGCTTGTTGAAAGCTGTTATTTGATATTGTAACACAATGGCCTGAGTAGTATTTAATTGGTTTACTATCACAGATGAATGTTTTCTTCTGATCAGGATGCATCAATGAAACCATAATGTTGCTATCTTATTTTAGTATGATTCATTCTTATTGACTACTGGGAAAGATATGTATGCTTTGCTGAATCTATTTAAAGTCCTTGTTAAAAACCATTCTTCTCATCTCCTGTAGTGTGAAAGCTTGCTCACTTACTTAACGATTGCCGTCAACTCCTTTCACCATTGAAATAGAGGTTTCATTTGGATCTTTTTTTATCAGAAATATTCCAGGGCACAATTCAGACCAGATGCAGTGAGTAACTTTCTACCTTCTGTCATTAAGAACATCCTCCTATAAATTACATGCATCAAAGTCATAGCAAGAGGTCTGTGGACATTTTTGTGAGCTTCCTCCGTAGGCCTTTTATTGCTGGTAGTGAATATCCACTAATCTTTTTGGTCTTCCAAATTTTTTTGTTTGTCAATGCTACATAATCCCAAGGGAAAATGATTGCATCAAAAATTAAGTTTCCGTGATAACAAACCTCAATTAAAGAAGTCCTAATTCAGCCCATGATCTTCCTTCAATTTCTGGACTAGGTTGTGAGCTAATTTTTATTGACGAAATTATTAAACTTTAATATAGTCTTGTGGGTCATGGTAGTTGATTACGGTGTATATAGTTTTTTTAATGTAGCCTTGTAAACAATCATATCAGTAGTACTATAATCAAATCTGTATTATGGGATTATCTTTTAATTTTAATAACTTAAATGGAAATGATATTTTCTTTGAATGAATATGGTGTTCAGGCCTAAAATAGTCAACCTAATTACTCTAACTCCACATAATGACATCCTTAACACGTTGTAATAAATTGTGAATGACATGTGCTTTTGTATATGTCTTCAATAATAATGTGTACTTATCATTCTTGGAACAGATTATTTTCATATGCCCTTATAAATAAAAGTATATAGACCTTATAAGGGTTATGAAAAAAAATAGAACACAAAATGCATCAGAGCTGATAACTGCCTTGGGAATACTTTGGTATCACTCAGCTATTGGCTATGTTTTCTTCAAATTAGTATCACATGTTTAATAAAAGCTTTGAAGAAACATCATAGATAGAAGCATGGCATAAAATAGTAAAGATAATGACTCTTAATCTACAGCTGAATTACCTGTTAGAGACTAACATTAAGGTCAGTAAAAGTATATAGTTGGCAAGTAGACATTCACTCAGCAGATACACAGATAAATTTTGGTTGCCATGAGATGGCTGTGACGTCCACCTATCAATGAACTTCTATTCTGGCCTAAACAGACCTCAAAGAGTAGATGACCTGATAAAAGGTGTTAGCCTTTCTACATTGGACAATATTACGCACATATGTTAGACAAATGGTATATTTATTCATTCATTGTTCTTGCTTGTGGGCGTATTATAAAGTTAGCATTTTATCTTATTATTTTTTTACACTTGAATTGAGTTATACATTAAGCTATTTGGGTATTTATTGCTATAACTTAGGATATAAGATCCAATGTATTTCTGCAGGGAGAATAGTTGGAAAAAAAATCTTAGTATGCTTCATTAATTACTGATTTTGTTACTCATCATCAAAACTTGATATCATGTAACAGTAATCATCTTTAATAAAATAAGACTATTTCAAATTTTGGCGCATAAAGTATGATTTCGAGTATGAAAGAAATATGAATTGTCATAACAGATAAGAACTAAGAAGTTGTGGTAATGTAAAGCATTAGTACTTAAGATACTGTTTCTCATCTGAACAAAGGACTTATTTGAGAACCCCATATGGTTTAAGAGATGCTTAACCAATGCTGAATTAAGAAAAGTAATATTTTTGCACTTAATAATAACAATAAATCAGCAATACTTTTTTCCTGCTGCCTGATTCTAATACGATACATGACAAAGGTGTTCCCCCTTAAACTCATACTTTGGATTAAATATCATTTATTTTTATCTTTTCTGTCTATTTGCAAACATTTTTGCTATTTAGTCATATCACTGATCATAGCAGTTAGCACCTCTAATTACCCACTGATAGTTCTTGAGTCACTCATTAAATATCTGCTGAATGAGGCCATTCTTTTCTTTGCATTTTGACTTTAGGTTCCTGTCATCAATTCTCAGCCTTAAGAAAGCTCCACCTAATGGAACTACTCTTCTAATATTCACACTACTCGGTCCATTTTTGTCTCAAACATATCCTAAATAAGTAAGATACCACCTGCTCAAGCCTATAGATTTCACCTTTACTGTTTAATTAAACCCCCTTTTCACCTTTGGGAAAAATATTATTTTGATAAATTGAGTCTATGAAACCTGGTAATAATCATTCAATGATATCAATTAATATTACTTTGAATGCAACAATTTCAGAGTTTAAAATCATTTGCCTTGACTGGGATTCGAACCCAGATCCCTTGATTTCCAGGATCAAATCCCGGTCTGGAATTGAACCCTGAGGATCTGTGTTCGAATCCCGGTCAAGTCGAGTGATTTTTTACACTCTGAAATGGTTGCATTGAAATGCATATTAGCGAATGACTCTGTTAAAAGTTGCTGGAAGTTTCTTGGAATTTATATTGCTTTGGTTTTTCAGGATCAAAAGCTGTTGACTTCATGCAGTGTTACAGAAAGAGTGAAGTTGTGGGATAAATACTCAGGACCATTAGATCAAGATACTATTAAGCTTGATTTTTTTCGGAGAGCTCACCGCAAAAATCCTCCATATCGCATTAAAGTACGACTAGGGCAGCAGGGTAGAGTCAAGGTGGGTGCTTTTTGATGATTTAATTTTTTTGGTGAGTTTGAAAGGTAAATATTTTATTAAGAGCAAAGAGTATAATCAAAAATGCAGGTCAATTAATGCTTCATATTCATGCCTATTAACCGAAAAATTTCATGTTCAGATTTTGCCTCTGAGTTCTCTGCAGCGTTGATTTAAAAAGTGAAGGAACTGCATTTCTTGATACAATTGATTTGTGAAGTTAAAGTAGAGAAGATTGATTAAATATAAGCATTTGCATTTATCTATTGTTATAGAAATGTTCTTCTAGGAGTTAAAAAATATCTAATTTTTGACAATTAAGATTGGGTAATATGCAAGTTATTGGTCAAAATATTAATTACCGTAAAATAATACTGTATGTATCCTCTTCAGTGTTAGCTTAATAGTTATCCAAGAAATGGTAGAAAAAAGGAATTTCTGCAATTCTACAATTTTGCTGCAATGGTCATGAGTTATAATGAATTGTGGAATTGCAGTTCATTTTATACTACCATTCCTTGAATATGGAGTAATCCCATATATTTAAACCTGAGACAGCATTGTATATTACTAGTTAATTTTAATGGCTAGTATGTCTTCAGATTTTTGAAATGAAATTTTCTGTGGTGTCTCCATCTTTAACCAAAAGTATATAGTTCTCTGGTAACCATGATTTTTCATGTCATGGTTAAATGTGACAATTTTTGTTTCTTGAGGTTCCCAGCATTCCTACTGGACTTATGATGAGCTCTCATGAGTACCCTACTCGGGATTGTCATTTGTTTAAAAGGTTACGATGAACTCTATTTGAGGGAGATGCACCATGTGGTTATTATGCCATTTCAGTGGCAGCCGACAGAATCTTCTTGCAGTGCCCCATGAATTATGTTCTGTGAAAATGATCTTTTTAATTATTTTGTATTTTATTCATGTTCCAGAGTGTCTGGATCAAATAATATTAAATATATGTTATCATACAAGAGTGTGGAAAATGGTTTTGGATGGTAAGAAGAGTTCATCCTGAGGGAGCTACCTTGCCACCTGTTCAACTTAGTGAATGCTTTTTCAGGACCACAATGGAAATATATATACCATTTAACTCAATAAGTAAAGCAAATTTGCTGATTATTAATTAAATAACCTGAAGAAATTGTCACAAAAAACAATGCTAAAATGTAAAAAATTGTTTGACAAGGTTGTCTCGGTATTTATTTCAATTTGACATTATTGCATTTTTCTTGAACTTGTTCTTTAGTCCTATGGACCTTTGAGACATTCATGCTTTACTGTATATAAAAGTTGATTTCCAGCTAATGGACTCTGCCCACGATTTGCTCATGCCCTGTAGATCTATAAGCATGTAATCATAACTGAGCAATATAGTTAGTTAACATGAAAACAGTTATTAGGCATTCCTACCGGCTGCAACCCACCTTGGCTGCCACATCACTCAAACTTATGGTAATGGGTTTCAAGTGGAACTGGAACCAAGGAATTCTGATGGTTAACGCAGTATAAATTCTTTCATCAATATTTTATATCCTGCAAAATAGTTGACACCAAAATCTTTGGGTTGGTACTTTTTAAAATCATTGATTTTTCTTTTACATATAGGTTCCTCAGTCTGTTAAAGACCATTATAAATGCCCTCCACCTCTCCTTCCCTTGGAAAGAGACCTAAGGTTACAACTTTTGGCATCTGAGCGGTTACAGCCTCCGTCAGTTGTGTGCAATGCAGAAGGAGCTAGTGCTGAAGAACAGGAGGAAGTAAGTTGGATTTTAAGTCCAAATTCATGTTATTTTTATTCCTTATTTGTTTAGTGAAGTGTCAGGTGGGTGTTTTTTTCATTTATATGGTCAGAATATTGAAAGATATTATCATTCATTAGCAATTAAAATATCAGCTTCAGAAAGAATGTTTTTATTTGATCTAGAATAGGAAGGAGTAGGGAATTTCACTTTAAAGTAAATTTTTGGAACCTACCTCTTCCTGGAAATAATTCCACTTTGCATAAGTTAAAAGTTATGTACTTAGTTGTTTTGAATTTTATTTATTTTCAATTTGACCTGTCAATTGTTTTAAAAAAAATAAAAGGTCAAGGAAGCAATAATTGAGTAGAAGAGAGTATTCAAAATGTCTTCAATATATAACAGTAAACAGTACCCTGCAAGCTGTCACAAGTATGTGTGGTAGGGGTGGGTAGGTCACCAGCCATTTTACATCCGTTTCCTCTATTTCCTCATGCACATGGCATACTGTGATCAACTCAAAAACAGAATATGTATGAATCTTAATAAACTTAATTAACTTCTCCGATTAATTTATCCTTTTCGTGTTATTCAGGCAATTTGTTTTAGAAGTTACTTGAAAGAACAAAGTGTCATTATCATGTCCCTTATGATTTTAACATTCTTTTCATAAAACTACAATTTTCATCACTTTGATGAAAAATATGTGTATTATTATGGTGGAAATCATATGACCTAATGGATATGGAGAGTCATGGTAAAATACAGTTTATTTTTTAGTGAAAAATAAATTATGTTTCAAAAGAAGGCTGTAATAATCTTCCAAAAACTTGTAAACCCAAGTGAGCTTGCTTTGACTGTAATGAAAGGTGAATGCAATAATTTATTTAAAAATCATGAACTTGATTATTTAGGTTCCTGTTTGATGTGGTGAAACCATTGCACAATGACAGAATCAAGGCATTTGCAGTTTTACGCCTGTTGATCTAAATTATTTTGTACCTATATTATGTGCACTTATATTAGCTGACTCTGGTGATTAAGGGAGAGGGGTGTTCAAAATGGTGAGGTGTTGGGGAAAATTCCACCACAACTTGACATATTTTCTGGGTTAGAGGGAGTAGTATATTTTTATCTGCTTTCAGAGGATGTGTCTTCATGTGTTAGTTCATGTATTTCATTGGCAGGATGCCTTTCCCAGTAATGTGTTTGTATGTTGTTACTAAAAATTTCCAATGTTTACATAAAATGTAGATGATTAAACTGAATACAAGCTTTTGAGTATTATGTGAAAGTTTACTATGCCGTTTTGCTCATTTTTGCTTCACTTATTTTTCAAAAAAGGTAACCAATTATGTTCAGGAACTAATTTGTGCTTTTGTTAGGTTCATGAAATAGCAGGATGGTATAATCCTATAATTTTTGTGTTCGTTAAATTTTATAGCCGAGTGTACACATTCGTATAACAAAGCTGGAACTTTTTAAAATAATTGATATAATCCTTTTCAGTGGCTGACTGGAATTTTGGCTCTACAAACAAGTATAGCTTGCCATTTGGCCCAAGGAAACAGGAGGATGGAGAAATAGATACCCATGTCTACTCTGAGTCAACCTCATGCTCTTCTTCAAGTTGTCCTTCACCAGTGCAGCCCCTCTCACCTTCTTCTCCACTTTCATCTTCACCGAGTCCTTCCCCTATGTCATGCCCCTTGTCACCTCCATTACCTCCAGTGACGTTTAACGGTAATTCCTTAGTAGAAGAAACCGTTGTGCACACAGTTTTGAATGGAGAGGTTGATGACTAGAACTATTCCACTTAAGTGTATATCCAGTGTCCCTGTATCATTTTCCCGAGACTTGCCAGCTAAGTGTTTGCATATTCCAAATGGCTCGTTGGAGGTGAATAGTGATAGTGAACTAGACTTAAAAAGATATAAGGAAGAATTTGAGTCTGAAGAAGTGCATCAGTGTAAAGGAGAGGATACTGCTGATTATGTTTCACATATATGTAAATATGAAGCATCTCTAATTTCTCATTTGAAGGAAGTGGTGAAAGGATCTCCTTTCATTAGCAAGACTGTGAATGATCTGAAGCATGATGGGTAGGTGTCCTATTTTTAAATTTAATTATCATATGTAGTGTATCTTTTATTTATTTGGTTGATGACAAATATCATGGTATTATTTCCAAGTTTAGCAGTATTAGTTTAGCAGTATTAGTTTAGCATCAGTATCAGTTAAACAGTTTGTAGTATTGATGATAATAATCATTTACTTAAATATAATTATTTTCTAGAGAGGTACCAGTAATGGGTTCATCAGATAAATATTGCCTGTGAACGTCAAAGTAATATGTTTGATTCCTACCTTAGGCATAGGTGTTGGGTTCATTAAAATGTTTCCATGTAAATCCTGATGATAAGTCAAGGGTAGTAACAATATTAAGGATTGCCAGATTTAATGGAATACAAATCACCAGAGGTTCCCGATGAAACAAGTTAATTCATGTCGTGAGAGATGATAGCAAGCTCTTCTCTCTCTCTCAAGCATTGTACAGAAGGGAACAAAGGTGAATTAACCGACCGTGATTACATTCTTGAATCTTGGGAAAATATCTGACATGATAGACTGGTAATTAATGCTCTCTGTGGTAAATAATTGGAATTGATTAAATTGTCAGAAAATTGTTGAAGCTCCTATTTAGGCCCTCGAGAAGTGATTAGATATGATGAAAACAGATAAGCTAAAATAAATGCAGAAGTATGGTAGGATTGCTCATTACCAGCTATGATGTTTAAGGTATTGAGGAGATCATGGACAAGATGAAGGAGATGATAAATGGTTTTATATGAATACAAACATGGAGGAATACATAAACACACAAAGATTTGCAGTTGATGCAACTACATATGGATAAAAGCAGACTGTATGGAGAAGAGTGCAACCTCAAGATAAAACTAAAACGGTGACTATTTAGTCTGTTATCAGTAGGGCAGATAATATTATCATAAGACTAGTAAGAGATCCTGGAACGTTTGGTAATCTTGCAATTTAGTGAACAAGATTGTCAGTGATTGAAGGAGTGAGAAGGTTGTGGTTCGCAGAATAGGAGAGCAAAGGTGGCATTCAAAGAAAATAAAGAACTACTTACTGAGGGAATATAGCAATAGTTTGGAGGCACAACATGATTCATAGAAAAGACACATATAGTTCACTTTTTATGGTGGAGATATCTGGGCAGTAGAAGCATAAAAGAAATGACGAATATGTGATACAGCAGAAGAATGATATTGGTAAAATGAATGGAGTGATAGATCAAGTTCTTAGACGTGCTAAGTAGTGGTTGAAGAGAGAAGTGTATGGAAGAATTACTGAGGAAGGCCGAGGATAAATTGAGAGAAATTGGTCATGGAAAATGCCTGTATAAAGGACAATGAAATGAAAAGATTGTCAAGGAACAGGATACAGAGGACTCGGTGATACATTCATAACACGTTTTCGTTGTCAGGACGTTCGTTCCTTGATACCTGTGTTAGAGTTCCAGTAAGAACGTTTTGGTTAACTCTTTTCCACGGTCGACGGAAGATCAAAATAAAATGGTTGTAAGTAGAAAGTTAACTGGCAAAATATCCGAAAACGTTTGAAAAAGGATTCTTCTTTTATAAATCGCTCAACTTATGTCAAACAATAGTTAATTGTTGATAATCGTATCCAAATGGTTGAAGTATGTAGGTGAAATGGAATAATCTCAATTATAGGAAAGCCCTTTTCCGTTTCCGGGAGAACAAATCAAAATGCCTTTGTAGTAATGCTTGTTTTGAATTGTTTGTAGCCATATTATCATAACAGCGAGAGTACAAGAATTTTGTGTTTTAGTACCGAAAAAAAGAGCTATCATCATCCATAGGTAAATGCTCGTTCGAAGGGAAATTTAGACTGAAGAAAATTGTTCTTCGGAAACGATAATTGTCATTTGAAATGTATAGTTAGCGTTACTAGTTAGTATAGTTAGGCATTAGATTTTAAGCTCTTGTGGCCGTATTATTTTTAATGTTTGCGTTTTATATTATTTGATGCTTATTTTAAATGCAAATTCAACGATACGTGCGTGCATTTCCTTTGCTTCTTAGAAGTTCGAATGAATGCCTAATGTCCGTTGCAAAATGTATTCTACTATGTTTTTAGGACACCTGGCAATTCTGAAGTAGATTCTTATTATTTTGATTTATTGAACAATGATTACATTTTTCCAAGCTATTGTATTTATACGCGCATGATTATTTTGTTCGTGCACTAATAAAAAAATGTGTTTACGGTACGGGAGACACGTGGTGGATTTATTATCATCCATGTATAGACACTGAGGTGGAACTTAACATAGATTTCATAATATTGACGAAATAAATGGGTTTACCATATGTTATCACCATTGAGTTAAGGAATGAATAGCAATAAGTTAATTCGTAATAATGTTGATGTCATTGAGTTTTGCTACTTGCCGTAGGTCAACCCATGTACACTCAGCAGTCCCTTCATAAACCTGCTAATCTGAGCCCTCTGTGCACATTTGGAGAGCAGCTGAAAAACGATCCTTGGAATTAAAAGTAGCCTCTGCCACATCTAGCGAAATATTTTGTAATATATCAGTAATGAAACAGATTTCAAAGAAAAACAACGGTATATAAAAGTAACAAATACGGGAAGATGGAGAGTTAATTATTGACTTCTACTACTATCTTTAGTTTTGTGTAGACTAAAGCATTTGAATACACTTGTGTGGATTTTCAAAGACACCAAAAATACTTCTGCAATGGTTTAGCAGGGCACATTCAATTTAGATGCTTTTAAATTCCAGATGAAGCTAAATTCTAAACACCCAATCACTTTTAAGAAAGCATATTTTTTCTCACAGAATCCGAGGTTTATTAGAATAGTCATGTGCATATGTGTTTGCCGTATCCAATCCAAGATATTCCCTTAGAAGTATTGCAAGGGAGGACTTGGTGTATGGCAGATGTGGCATTACTATTGCCATTTTCAAAAACCTTGAGGCCTGGCCCTTCACATGTTCTTGGAATTAAGACCTCTATTACAGGTGTAGAGACCCCAAGTGTGGCAGTTAAATTGTTTGATAGACAAACCATAATGTATAAGATGCACATAATGGCAGACAATACCACTCATTTATGTTTTTGTAGCATTCCGTGGATATCTTGAGAGAAAAAACCTTTTTAGAGATATAGTTGCCTGCGACCCCCATGCTGATGCATAGTCACATAATAAACTGTGTGGTAACCTTGGTGGCCATTCTTTTCACAATGGGGGCTTATCTTGGCCATTAGCTTGGGTCTTCATGGACCTTATATGATTATTGTCTGGAGAAGTTACCTCAATGATTCATAGGTGCACATTTGAAAAATAAATGTATTTATAACTTTTTTATTCTAAACATTGTTTATACATAATTGCTGCAATCATTTTCCTTAGAATTAAATGATTGTGTAGACACCATAAAGCACAAGACTAACATAATTACCTGGCTACCTGACTAGTATAAGCTCCTGGCTAGCTGACTAGCATAAGCTCATGGACTCGGGGCAAAAATTAATTAAATGAAGGCAACTCAGCTTTCGCTTGGCATGCCGTATAACAAATGTAACAGAAGTCTGTGAGTGACTGAATTTTTAAGAGCCTAAACTCCACCTACTTCATGTAAAAATAAATAGAAGAAAGTTGGAAACTCTTTCCTTTCACTGTGGTTACACAAATTATGAGGATACATGGTTTATTTGCTTTTTGTAATTAGCCCTTTGTTTTTGGCAGTTTGATGGCCTTGTAACGTTTTTTATCATATTACAGATTATATTAGCAGTATACCTGAGAAATCTAGTATTAGAAGGGCAGTGCTCTTGCAATTTAAAAATTGAACCCTGCAATTTCTTTCAGGGCCTTCGTAACTGACTGTTGCCCTTGCTGCTCTTTTCTCCTACCCCAATGGATTTTCTTCTTCCTCTACAAAGTTTGACATTTCTCACACTATTCATAGTTCATATAGGAGTATTAATTTTTATTAGTTTAACTTGCAGCCCATGAAGCAGTAAATTATTTTACAAAACACCCTTTTCTATTATGACATGGTGTAGAATAATTGTTTGTCTACATTAAAAACAAGGCCGTAAATCCTTATTATGGGTAAAATTCTCAAATTTGATAGGTGAATGTTTTATTTGCTGTTTCTTTTAGTGTCTTATTTTGTTTTAATCTACCAAATCATTCTTTTGTACTTATGATAAAGTGAATATAGGAAGTATATGTCATTTTCATGAAAATGTTTCCTTATGCTGATTATCAAAAGTAATTGAAAACCTTGTTGCCATTTAGTAGCAGGATCTTATATTAAAGTATATAATGAAAAGTACCATTGTGACCCTTTGTCTTGGGTGTCAAATCATTTCTTAACCAAGTATTAAGTAAAAGCTGGCCTATTTAAGAACTTGCAACCTTGCTTTTTCATAAAAATAATCTTGGTCCATTGCGTGCTTATCTGCAATCGCTTAGATGAGTGATCTAAATGATTTTTGTATGGCATTTTTGCCTTCCCTTTCCCACATATAAAACTAAACTTGTAATTTATTCTAACAACAATGTGCCTCATATCATTCAATGTTTTTATTTATGTATTTATTTATTATCGACTTAATTGGGCGAGGTTGAGACTAAATAGTCCCTTCTTCCATGTTAGGGGCAATGAGAGTTTCTGGTTGGGCAGTAATTAGGGAATTTTGCAAACATTGGGGATTGATTTTATTTTAAATAAGTACCATTAAAAAATGGGATGCAATTGGGTATAGGCATCAGGAGAGGTTTTGAAGCCTTAAACTTAACAGAGGTAAATAATTGGTGAATGTAACATAATACTATAAATTTGCCTTCTATTCTATGCAGTAATATAATATTTCCAATTGTCCTAATATGTATGATCTTTTGACATTTTGGTTTTAGGTGTATTTTCTTTTTTGTAGGTTTCTCTGGAACCATTTTCAGTTGTATTGAGATATTTCCCAGAAAACATATTTAATCTATTTCATTTGGTCTAAAATAAAATGGAAGTCTTGTTTGTTAGTCTCCTTCAGATAACTTGTCGCTGAAGGATGCATTATGACTTTATTTCAGCCATCAGTTTTAGGATAGTCTTTTCATAGTATAGTTCATGAAGTGGGATAGTTTTATTACTGCGAGAAAGATCACTACTGTTTAGGGCTCTTCATTTCTTAGGTTCCAGATTTTTATACTTCTAACATCATGGTGTTAGTACTTGGGTATTCATATGCAATGTCAGCCATTGAGGGTATTATCTAAGTGTATTTTGTGGATATGTAAGTTATTCATGTTTTAAATTCATTGCATTCTATTCATTGTGCTCATCACTTTTTTCTTTTTATAAATGTACTATTATTTTATTTTTACTTTTAAGAGCAAAATCTGGAGTATTGATTGTGAAAGTGATTCTAGTTTTAATTTTCCCATTAACTCTTAAAATGGAGTTTTTAAGATCAAGCCCTTGTGATTTGATCCTTCTGTTCCAAGAATTGTCTAGTTGCAACATTATGATTTGCATTACTTTGCTCAGATAATATTAGTTAAAAATATTGGGGTAAAATTTAGAGCAGTTCTGAGAACCACTTTCACAATGCTTTTAAGATGGTTATACATAGGCATATATGGTTTCAATAAATTAGCAACTTCATATTTACAATGTTATTGCATGACAAATGATAAAATTAGTTAAGTATAT
Organism: Hetaerina titia; assembly: GCA_037158775.1. Taxonomy (NCBI): domain Eukaryota; kingdom Metazoa; phylum Arthropoda; class Insecta; order Odonata; family Calopterygidae; genus Hetaerina; species Hetaerina titia. Next base: position 78,543,227 of record CM073772.1, on the reverse strand, counting down.
TAAACTAGTTAATAATTCATGTTGAGATTTTCAGTCATCCTTGAAATTTATTTAAACCTTAATATTAATTTAGGGTGTCGGACAAGATACTCAAGCCAAGACTAGGATGCCCAGTGACCTCGGTGGTAAAACCTCAGCAAGGAGGAAAATCTGGATTAATCCAGCAGTTATCGTCATCGAAAACTACACCAATTATCTCTACATTAGGTAATTGTTTTTTTAATTCTTATAAATGCATAAGTTTTAATTTGGCTTGTAAAAATAAGTACATTACCAAAAAATGCCATAATGGTGTGGAGGTACATAGCTTCAGATCTATTTGTTGATTTTATTGGATATAATATAATGGCAAATTTTTTTTTGAAAAAGTGAAAGGGTATTTCTCCAGTATACATTTTGTAATGTGGGTCATGGTGGTCCAAGGGGTAGAGCATTGGACTACTGACCGGAGGGTCCTGGGTTCAATTCCTGGTCAAGGCACTCTGGGCACCTGCAGCTCCACCAAAGCTATGGATATGAGATCTTCCTGAGAAACCATAACCGGCACAGGGAAAGGAACTGGCCCCCCTACCCTGAAATGTGAATTTCACATGCCGTCGGGCTTAGTACTGGGTGAACTCTCCCATTGCCTACTAAACCGACCTTCGGGTTGATTAATGTGTTTATGGTTTTTTGTAGTTTGTAATTTTAAAATGAATGGAATAATGTAAGTCCCAGTGATGTTTGAAACTTACCCATAATGAATTCTCCAATAGAATATTCGAGAAAATCCACAAAATTGTTGTGTCTGCTGATATTTCCCAAAGTGCTGTTGCCTAATTTTTTCAAAGCCAATTACTGTTTCTTCTGAGAACCAAAACTGTGTTTCATGAAGTTTTTCCATGAAAATTAAAAATTATTAAAATAATAAGTTAATGGAAATAACATTATCTTATAACCAATTGTTCCTTTTGTAAAAATAAACATTGAAAAATCTCCATTTAAAGCTTCTGGACTACTTACCCAACATTCTGTTTCATTATGAAAGTTTTCTTGAATAGGAAAACATCCCTTGAAAATATTTTGTTTACTACAATAATCTTACAATATTTAAATAGGAATGTGCATGACTCAAGAAAATACATTGGTATTACTTTTTTCTTCGATCTGAAAAATTAGCTAAACATATATGAATCATTAAAATTAAAATAACTCTTATCTATACTAATTAGAATATATATGGGTGTATTTTTGTCCCATAGGCTGTAGGCATGCCGTTTAAAAGAATTTAAACTTACTATATAATGCAGCAGTTAAGATTTTGTTTTATCCATCACTTTTGTTAATTTTCACTTAAGAATAATCGAATGTTGGAAATACTGTACATGCCCAATTGAAAGGCCTTAAAAGAGCTACATATTTTGAAAAAAGTTATTGTTTTAAAGATTGTGTAATGAAGCATTACAGGTATGCCCAGGAACCCAGAATACAGTATGCATTGCATTTTTACTCAGGAAACATGAGAATTAGTGATAAATAATTATCATCAGCATCTGAGTACCTTTCTTAAACATGAATTCACCCTCTTATGTGTGTATGGAACTGACGTGTTTTTTCATAAGGAATTAAAAAAAAACTTAGCATGTACTCAGGAACATACAGTATTATTATGGGTATGGGACCAATAATTTAAGAGCTTCATCAGTTAAAATAAGCATTTTATATCAGGTTTAATGTTTTTTGTTACCCCTAAAGCAGCCAATTGGATGCTGCAGTGGTGTGTGATTGGATTACCATTAACTACCTCAGATATCTTTTCAAGTGATATCTTTGAGTTTTATATCAAGTAGGAAAAGGTGGTTCTGTGGTATCATAACAGATTAATTATTCCGAATAAAAACAAATTCATAGAATCAAAAGCTAAAAAAATTGTAATGAAAGTAGGTAAAAGGGTCATTTTGGACGAAAATATAAGGAAATAGACAAAGGCGAATGGTAAAAATCAATGCCATAATCACATTTGCCAATGCAGAGAATTATTTAAGAATGCACTTAAAAATCAGACTCAATTACGGTAATACTTAAAGTATAGTATTTCAAAAATGTGGGATCTAACAATATTAGATGCACCCACCATAGAGTTTACTTTCTTCTGTGTGACTTATACTTGGGATTTTGTGAAGAAAAAAACTTCAATCTCTATATGGTCTCACTGGATGCATTTATGGTTTGAATTAATTGAATGAGACTGAATTCTTTTCTTGCCCTGATTTCTTGATTGCTTCTTCCATCTCTTGAGATCCAAGGAAACTTGTTTTGAATATAGTTAGATTTGCTAAGTGAAAGTGAATTACAACCCTTGATATATTACACTCATAAATTACATGTTTGTAGAATGTTTCCCCAATAAACTGTAATGCCAATGAAGTTGATGCTTGTGGTGCCAAATTTAGAATTGTGTGCAAAATGTATTGTTTCTCCATTTAGAGAAATATATGTTTTAAATGTGTTTTTGTGAATTTGCCACTTCTCCATTTCCTGTACTGCTGTTATGCTGATTTTGAAATTTTCAATTTTCACCTTTTAATGCATTATTAATTACAGGAAAAGATCCTTTGAAGGTCCAGTCCAATTCCTCTGTGTCTTGCTGTCTACCCAAAAAAACTCTTCCTCATCTAAGCTCTCTCTCAGAGCAACTTCGACTAATGGTTTCTGGAAACTCAGGTATGTAGGTTTGGACCTTACTATTTAATATACTATGAATTTTTTGTTTTTGGGTGTTTAAAGACTGATATTAGGTATTTTTTAAAGTTATGTACCACTCTGTGATGATCATTATATCCATTTCCCTGTTTTCCTTTGCTGTCAATTTTTCCAGTGAGGGTATTACGATTCTTAAGTGCTGAAATTGCCCATTAGAGGTAGTGTTTTAATAAGTGCTTTTGTATAATGTTTGATAGCCCCTTTGATTCAGAGGATGTGTAAATTAATCCCCAGCTGTAGGTAGTAGGATTTTAAATTTACTTACGTGGGTGGCAATACAAACATTTCTGCCTCTAAACTATTTATTTAATATTTTTATTTTGTTTGGTAATGTGTTATGACATGTGCTTCATATGAATATAAACAAGTGCTTGGTATATTGCTCTAAATAGCTGACAATTATGTTAATAAGTTAATCATTCAAAAATAAACTGTCCAAGAAATGAGAAAGTATCTTTATTATCCTTATGGTCTCAATTTTGCCCGAATAAAAATGTTTATCTATTATTTTGTGTATAATTGTTGACTGCAGTGTATTAATTAAATCATATATAATCATTCCATTAAATCCTTATTCCATTCCCAAACAGTTTAACAGTGGTTTACTTAAAGCGAAAAAGATGATTTTATTTATCACAGCATATATGACTGTTTGGTGAGGTGATTCTCAGACAGTCATAGAACAACCCTAAATAACATTTTTCATGTCATGAGTCTGCCTTTTATCTTCGAATAGCGACAACACAATAACTGTCTGAATAAGCTGTTGTACCTCATGGAAAATCCTTTCAATAATGCTAGTTTTTCCATTAATAATAATGTTCTACTGACAGAAGAACATTCAGATTGCAATCTATGCTTTTTGGCTTAGGCTTGTGCATGCAATGTTATCATATTTTAAACAGTGGTGGTTGAACCAAAATTACAACATTTGCTAAATTCAGAGACGTGTGTGCGATTTCTAATTCCATAACTTTGTTATTTCAGAGGTCGATTTGAGCTCATTGGATCAAAAGCTTGTTCATCTGCTTGCATATCAGAGACTTTCGCAGCTATTGCCTCAAAGTGTCACCTCAGAATCAGAAGATAGGATTAATGACAGCATGCAGGCCATGCTGTCTAAACTGACCAGTTCTCAAGTTTCTCAGGATTCTCCTCCTGAATCTTCCGTCCCCCCCCCCTTACCTCCCTCAGCTCCTGTGTGGGCTCGAGCTGTGATCTGTCCCCTGGTGGGAGGGAGTCCAGTAACTGCCATGCCATACCGAACTCTTCACATTGGAACAGGTTTGGAACTTTGAACATTCTAATTGTTTGCTAATAAAGTTTATTTTTTGTACACTCTCTCAAAAATAAGTCAAACTGTTGGATTTTCATCCCAGTCCTTTCAGTAGCTTTAAAGCTAACACACTGCTAATAACTTATTATCACATCATTCTTTTAGTAATTAATTAATTTTACATTCTCCATGAGTGTGCATCAGAAAACACTGCACACCAGTAAAATATATGAACTTAAACCTTTTTTTTTACAAAATCTTTGATTGACTGGTGGATTTTTCCTCAATTTTATAAGTTTGAGGATAGTTTTGTTCATGGTGTCAAATGGGAATCTGAAAGGAGTTACAAATTATCCATGCCTCTGTAGGGAATTTGCCAAACTGGGAATTAGAAGGAAAGTTGATTTTTACTATGAGTATTCTTATGTAAATATATTTTGTAAATGCATTGGAATTCTCTTTCAGTCTCTTAGTACTCTATTCAAAATGCATGCTCTGAGCAGATAAGTTAGTCTCAGCATGACAGGTGACAGTATGTGATCTGAATTTTACCATAATGACTACGATCATATTCATTTAGATAAGATTTTCTGTGAAAAACAGTTGTAACAATGTCTATTGACTTGGTTTGATCATTTTTTCTTCAACAGAAATTGTGTTTCTATGTTTGAAATTCAGACACATGGGACAATTAGACCTAACTTGCTCAAAGCTAGGGGGTTTATCCAAAATACAGGCGTTCATAATAAAAATTCAAATTTAGATTGGATATATTTCTGCCTTTAGTATACTGTAGGTCACCTGTTTGTGAAAAGTCATTCTGGAGTAAATTTATGGCTTTATTTAAATTATTATGGCTAATGTGTATTGATAGGATGAATTTGTTAATTATCATGTAATATGTTAAGATTTGTATCAAAATCTATGAATTGAATAACATCTTACTTATAATCAATGCACCTAAAACCTGTACTATGGTCATAAAGGTGAGAAGAAATAGCAGTATAGTTGCGGTACCTTATTTAAATGTAAAAAAATATTTTAGCTAGCATTTAACACAAATAAAAGGAAATATACTGATGTCTCTCTTCTCTGTTCATGTGTTAACTGCTTGAATTTTCCTTGAAACTCAAAATTTATCGATTTAGAATACCAATTTCCAGGTAGCATCACTATTATAAATGTGTACTCTTCAAAGGGTGGTAGTTGGTATAGCCATATAAAGAGCAATACAATGAAAGTCTACATCATGATGAAATGTAAAGGAAGACTATCCAACCCCAAGAAAATGCCATGGCAAAATATAATCTATGAATATTTTTAAAGTGAGTCAAATGATTTTGCGGAGTGTTAGAACATTATCATCATCTTTTAATGTTACTTGTGAGGGATTTAATAAAAACATGTTTGGTAGTCAAGAGATAGTATATTGTTTACGCAAAAACCTTGTATTCATTGGTGTATGTTAATCTTTTAAGGACATCCTTATATTTATTCTGGTGGATATTAAATCTAGCATTGATAAATAATTATAATAATGGCAAATGTTTTGTCAATTGCAACAAAGAAGTAGTAAACAATCCTTTTAATAGTTTAGTTTTCTTCTGTAAGAGGAGAATTCTGGGCAAAGAGGATACAGATGGAGCAATGGAAAGAAATGTCTCCAATAATTTCTGAGGTCCAGGAATAGGTGATTAGTGTTTTCCATTTCTACCTTTCCACTTTTTGTAAAACATATTACTTTGAAAAAGTATTATCAGGTATACCAATACTATTTTCAATTGTATAGGTTTTTGCCATTTTTTAAAAAGAAATGTTTTGGGATAATGAGAAGATCAAGGAAGTGCGATAAGAGCAAAACTATTTTTTTCAGTAATTTTAGTGTATTCTAATGAAGGTTTTATTTGTAATTGCTCATCATATTGAATGTAAGAATACACTAATGGATGCTTGTTTCTCTTCAGGTGCTGATATGGATGTCTGTCTTAGCGACTATGGTCTCTGCAATTTTGTTTCTGCTAAACATGCATCCATATTTTATGATGAGGTATGTATTATTTAATGCCTTTATCCTTTCAGTACTGTTACTTTTTATATAATTGTTATTTTGTCATATCTCAATTATTCAAATATTAAAAAAAAACTTCAATGTTTTTGTTTGATACTACAATATACAACATTAGTTAACCTTTTTCTTTAGCTGCATTTGGGCTGACTGGCATCTTAAGCTTCAGAGTTTACTTACCTTTCATGTAAAAATACCTTTTTGTTCTCACCACTGGTGGACATGTGTACTTGCAAAATATAACTATGTACTGATTATTCTCTTTCAGATTACAAAACATTATGAGCTAATCAATTACAGTGAGCATGGAACAACTGTGGATAATGTACTTTATTCCTGTGATTTTTCTGAAAAAACTCCAGTGTCTAGTGAAAAGCCACCTAAAACCCTAATCTGTAAAGGACGTGAAGCAGTGAACAATAGCAGAAATTTATACAAGAGGAAATTAAAATCATTTAAATTCTCAAGTCCGGAAAAGGAAGCCTCTAATACCAGCACTGGTGCAGCTACTAGGGGATCCAGTGCCAACATAAAACAAGTTGTTCGAGTTCCCGTGAAATATACCATTACTGTGAAGAATGAAGAACTAGAAAATTGTAGTCCTGGTGAAGATGAGGGGAAGCACAAGATTATAAATGAGACTGATTTAACAACCAAAACTGCCATGGAATGTATGAGTGCTAGAGCTGGCAAGGTAATAATTAATTTTTTTGTTCCCATCTTAATCTTGTCTGGTGATCTAGCTTTTATTATTACTACTTATTCAAGTTTCACCTTGATGGGGCAATAGTGGAAGTAAGCTAGGCCACCCAAGTTTTTTCTCTTGCCCTTCTGTCCATTATATGCTTTCCACTCCAACCGTTTGTGTATTGCACCAGTCAAGTCTAGTCTCACCTGTGGGTGGAGAGAGAATACTGAGTGTTGGGCTGTTTATTGCAAATGGACTATAGGTGCCACCACGCTTTCCTTGTGAGGTGAAAACTCTGCATTTTCTATCTTAGCAGTTTAATGTAGTTCTCTTTGTTAATTGGTTGTGCCTAGACACTCAAAAAAAGAATGTAAACGTGTGATATGCAATACATTTCATGTGTTAAGTGGCAACCTTAAGAGGCTGCTGTGAGTGAAGTAGTCTCCCAGGAATGCGATCGAGTACCACTTGGAAGTCTTTCGATTTTGCAGACTTAAGAGGAAGAACTTCTATTTATAGCCATTGCATTTTGCTTTTTCTGAAGTATTTTTTCATCTTGATTAGGGTTATTGTTGGTTGCTATGTTAAGAATTTTCCTGAGTTCTATATCGAAAATTTTGGGAGAAAGGAGAGTGTAGCATAAGCCTCTTCCCATACCCTAATAACTCCACCCCACCTCCAGTATCCCACCCTTCCTCACCCCCCAACCGTAGTGACCACCCTCTCCTCTGTCCTATGCATATATTCCAGTACCTTGGTTCGTGGAATAATTTCAGATTTTACTAAATGTGAATTCAAATTAATTCATGGGACTATTTCTCTTTATGACTCCAATAAAATAACCATAATGGAAATTTAATTTAATTATAATTTATTATAATATTAAATAGAAAATTTCAATTTAATTATGCCCTCAAGCTGACAACATTTGAAGCACCTTGAAAAGTTAAATGTTGTGTCATTGTCATAATTTTAAGTATCTTCAGTTTTGGTGTTTTTGAGATTCTGATTTTTTTTATTGCAGGAATATCAGAAGTGTGGATGCCGGACCAGCAGTTCATTATTAATAGGTGGTAATGGAGCTGGGTGGGAAGGCACAGCTTTACTTAACCATGGCTCTTACATTAAATTTGGATGCCTTCAGTTTGTCTTTAGTATAACTGATTTTGCCACTGTGCCCCCCGCTGCATATGTGGGTGATCAGGATTCTTCTTCCAGTGGCAATATTGTACCTTCACCTGGACCATCATTCTCAAAGAATGTAAATTCTTCTGTATCTTCGAACCAGCAAAAGGAATCAGCATCCAGTTCCTAGCTTCAAGTCAGAGGTCCTCTTGCTTTACAGGGTGATTATTGATTTGGGAATGATTTAAAATTTCCGTTTCACCAAATGAAAAAGATCAAAATTGTTTGTAATATTTTATTTAATGCTATTGTGAAAAATCGCATTCATGTATCTGACTATTGTAAGTGGTAATGTTTTTTTCCTTTATAAACCTTTGGGCATATCTTGTATCCAACATTTCAAATGGACAATTCACCCTTGTATTATGTTGATCTCTTAGGGCAAATTTAAATTTTTAATTTAAGACCTTAAGTACTGATTTCTTAAATTTTCCAGAGGTACATTTTCGGGAGGTAAATTCATTAAATTATTGGGCCTAATTTAGCTGATTCAATGTGCTTGGGATCTGTTTGTCTTCCATCGTATGATAATAACCAGGGTTTTTACTGTGTTATGCTTGTGAAAGATGGGATTTATTCTCTCTAAAAATGCTGTTATGCTTTAATTGCTCAAAGTTTTGTAAAAGTTTTAATATATTGGAGTTACAGTAGAATTATATATTGTTTGGGGTTTAATTCCAAGAGTTGGATCTTTCCTCAAAAAAAAGTTTGAACTGTGAAATCTATTTATTAATTTATCTTTGCATTTGATTTTTCATCACTTGGGAATTGCAGAAGTTCATTGACTATCTCTCAAGTAGTGAGCTTTTTCTCTGTGTTATACATTGAAGTTTCTTTGTTCATGTGACTTAAATATCTGGTCGTTAATAATGAATATATAATGTGGAATATTAGTACAAAAGATGGAGTTACAAGTTTTTGTTATTTTCACACATTTTATTAGCCACTCCAAGACAACCAAGTGACTGTAGTTGCACCACATGCATCTGTGTTCAAGGTACCTTCTATAGGGAAATAAAATTTTTTAAATAAATTCCTCATTTCTATGCATTTTTACTGAAGGTATAAGTTCCTTCTTCAGTATACGTTATAAATTTAATTGTTGTAAAAGAGCTCTATTTTTTTATCCCATTCTTGATAAAAGTTATCAGGTAATTTATGTTTGTCATGGAAATTAAGGTGCCATTTGAATTTCTTCTGGGTAGGTGCAGTATGTTCATTATTTTTAACAATCAGTCATATGGATCAAATACCCTGTTTGTGTACTCTGTGAAATTAATGGTGATTATTCCAAAGACTAAGCAATATGGCTCAGGCCAAGAGGGGTGGCATGCTGATGGTTCCATTTTAAATTTATTTTTAACTCTAACATTCATGATAGTAACTTTCAGACTGCCAATAAATGTTGTGGAAATTCTTTATCCATGATTTAGAAACGATATTTGTAAATAGAATTACTGAGTGGTTAAGCTGTACATTTTGTGTATATGTGTGCATATTGTTTCTTATATTTCTTTACAAATTGCCATGTACTCTGTGTAATATTGGAACTTTTATATGTGAAAACTAAGAATATTTTAAGTATTAATACATGGTATAATTTAACTCCCTTAAATGTTGTGATGTTTTTTCTGTACAAATGAAGATAATGAAATTGAATTAGCTTCTTGAAAAGTTTGGTGGAGTGACTTGTACTTGTGGAACGCACACCCTTGATTGCAGTGGCCTGGTATTGTTTTGATGGCTGTTATAACATAATGTATATACAAATAGAAATTAATATACAATTTTTAAATCCTTCTATGAAGATCTTCATACAAGGAGTAATGTTTAATAAAAGAAAACTATTTCATATTACATGTTGTATTTTATGTGCGTAGTGGTTATAGACAGGGGAGAACTTTAATTAATAATTTAGTGATGCCCTTTTAGAAAATTTCAGTAATTTTTCTCTTAAATATCTAAAAAAAGAAAAAGTAATCCCCCACCTTAAAGAATATTTATAACCTTTAGTTTACTTTATATTTCCACACATAAATAGTGTGCTGATGCAATTGAGGTGTTTTCGGAAACTGAAAGGTTTATAGAAATTTATAGTATCTGATGTGCACATTTATCTGGTACACAGAATCATGCATAGAACACATGCTGAGTCAACGGGACGTGGGTAGTTTTCATAAAGATACTACTGTTATGTTTTTTACATCATGAAGGTGCATTGATTTCATGAAGTTAATAATTTCATTACATTAAGGTTGGATGTATATATTTTTCTAAACTGCTAAAGATGTATACTTCTATGTATATTGTGAACTATTTAATACAGAAAACTATTATAAAACTTATAACATGAGCAGTATGCCTAAGATGATGCGGAAATTGCCTCTTACCTTATTTTCATTGTGGAAGAGATTTTGTGTTGCAATTTTTATAATGATACATATTTACATTTTCCATACATTCAGTATATTTATCAGCCCTGGCCATTAATTTAATACTGCAAGGAAAACAAAACACTGCATGTCCTTGGGTAAAAAATATTTTTATAAGTTGAACTTCACTATCACTTGGACAATTGTGGACTTGCTGGCTTGTAGATTATTCTTCTTAGTATTTCATTTTAATTGTTGGAAGCTTTTTATTTTAAGGTAATCTACCGGTTAAGGTAGGCTTTTGGATGGACACAGCTATCAAATAAATATTTTGTAACTCCAAACTAAACCCAATCCAGCAACCTATTCTATATCAAGCCTCTCTTCATCTCTGTGTACTTCTATCCTCCCTTCATCCCGTCCAACATCCCTATCCTGTTCCTGCCCTTTCCTCGCTTGCCCAACATTCTCCCCTCTATTACCTTCTTCAACATTCCACTACCACTCAATATGCCTTTCATCCATTTTTTCTGCCTCCATAGGATTTCTCCCAACAAACCCCTCTTCTGGCCCACCATCACCAGTACTTCCTCATTTGTTTTCCTTTTGCTCCATTTCACCTTCTCCATTCTTCTCCACACCCACATTTCAAAAGCCTCCAATCTGCGTCTATCCTCCTGCTTCAACGACCACGTTTCCGCGCCGTACATAGCTACGCTCCATATTAGAGTTTTTACGAGTCTTGTCTTAACATCCCCACTCATCGTCCCCGTCATCAACTCCCTCCTCCTTGGGAAAGCCTCCTTGCCTAGCGCAATTCTTCTCCTTACGTCCCTACTACTTAGACCGTGTTGGTCCATAACACTTCCAAGATACGTTATCTGTTCTACCTGCTCTATTTTTTCTCCTCCTATTTTAATGTTTGTTGGAAGCTTTATCAAGAATCATAATATATATATATATATATGTTTTTCATGCTACTATTAGAAGATGCATTTTTAATTATTTAAATTGCCTAAAAAGGTGTGACAAGCAAACGTATGATATTGTAAATGTATGTATAGCAATCACTGTGTACCTGATTAACTTTGTTGTTAATTAATTCATATTATTTTCATTGTTTTAGATTAACTGATGGTGGGAGACAAAGTATTTTAATAAGTTTATGTAATATTCTCCTTGTGTGATTCTTTATGTAGCATTTGGATTGCATAAAGATGAACCTTTTTCTTTGGTTGAAGTTCAAATTTGCCCTTGAATTTCACATTGGAGCTCATCAACATGTCAAATTTCAGATTGGAAGTCCATCTGGAATGTTTTGAAAAGCATGGCTAATGGAATACCACCGTGAAGTATACTGTGGAATAGAAGATTCAAAAGTGAGGTGAGAAAACATTTAAGCCTTAAAATATTCCTATTGTATGTATAATCTGCAATCCTAGAATTCTACTATTCTGAAAGATTATCGGAATGAAATTAGTCACATCCTAGTATTTTCGACAAAAGTATCAAACTTTTAAATCCAAGTGACCAGCTATACCCAAAGACCTGCAAGTCTCCTATGTCACATTTTGTGGTATCATGATTGATGGCGAAAAAATGAAAATAAGTAAATGCATCAATATTTTGATGTCACTGGCCTTAACAGTTTGGCAATACGTCAGATCTCTATTTGATGTTAAGTAAAATTCTTTGGGTTTTAAGGTTTGGTTAAATGAAGTCTAAAAGAATCCTAAATACATATAAACATTTTTACAAATATTATTTTTGGTTTCATTTCACCTTGATGCCAAATTGATCTGTAGCTTGCCGAGAAATCTTTCTTGCTCTTTAAAATATTCATCTAAAATTTCTGTTTCAATGTATGTACCTGAAACAATTTTTGCACACAGCCTTGCTTAACTATCTACATGTTATGCTCCAAGGGCATGTGGTAAATGGTTTTAGGGCAACAGCAAATGAGTTATTGGTGATTTTAATGCTTTTTTCCATGCAGTTCAAATTATCGTGCATAGTGTTTTCTACTATGTGGTTACGAATTGTGTGATAGTAAAAGTATTCTTTAATTCAATCCATTTGGTAATCACTTTCTTTGAGCATCTGTCTCATTTTCCATGTAGTGTGGGGCTACAATTATTTCCCCTGTGCCATTGATAAATGAAATTTCACAGCCACTGTATATGCATAATGCATTTAATCTTGATGCCTGCTGCGGATCTGAGCCCAAGGTCTCAAGTAATACTCTGTTGCTTCCTGTTCACTCATTACCTTTTTTATGAACATGCAGCATCTCTCTGTATCCTGTTTAATTTTGACATTAGCTACTTCCTCGGCAGAGTTCCTAATGCTCTTGTTTATTCAAGTTAAGGTTTAATTAGGACAAAATAACATGTATCCTCAACTTTTTCACTCAAATATATACCATTATTTGTATGGTGGTAACAATTTTACTTAATGTAGCTCCACAGATGTTCTATTATCATTTCCCAAGGTTAAATCTGATCCCAGATATTTTAATTGACGTATGCCTGTCTACCCATCTGATTCTGTAGAAGTAAGAATAAATGGCATACACTAGTAATACCAATTTAAGAATACTTGTCACGGTGTGGGACCAGCATAAAAAAGGGTATACGAGGGTGATCCTAGAAGTACCCGTCCCAATAAATAAAACACAAAAATTTGGTATAAAATATATTTTTCAACAATCTCCTTTCAGTTCTATACACTTTTCCCAACAATGTTCAACAAGTTCAATACCCTTTTTATAATAACTGTAGTCCTCCTCAAATTAGCCATTAACTGCCGATATCACTTCTTCACAGTTGGAAAATCTTTGACCACCATTTTTTCAAGTTTGAGAACAGAAAATAAATCGAGGGGGCTAAATCTGGCGAATAGGGTGCATGAGGTAGCAATTCAAACTTTAATACATGAATTTTGGCCTTTGCAATAATGGATTTGTGAACTGGTGCATTGTCTTGATGAAACAACACTTTCTTCTTAGCCAAATGCGGCCGCTTTTGCTTTGATTTCTTTGCTCAAATGTTGCAAAAGTTTGCATAATATTCACCGATGATAGTTTTTCTTTTTTCAAGATAGTCAATGAAAATTATCCCACCTGCATCCTAAAAAACTGATGCCATAACTAAAGTTTCAAAATGAAATCAAAACCACTAGGTATCTTTCCACGAGTTGTACCCTTGAATAAAACTCGTGGAAAGATACCTAGTGGTTTTGATTTCATTTTGAAACTTTAGTTAAAAATCAATTTCCACATAGTTGAGCCTAAAACCATAGAACATGATGCCATAACCTTGCATGCAGATGAAATGGTCTTCGCCTTCTTTGGAGCTAGTTCTCCCTTTTGAATCCATTGTTTTGATAGTTCTTTTGTCTCGGGTGTGAAATAATGGATCCATGTATCATTCATGATTATGAAATGGTACAACAATTCAGCTTAGTTGCTGTGAAATGTTGCTAAGCACTCAATTGAAACATCTTCATGACACTGGTTTTGCTCGAGTGTGAGCAAAAGTGGGACCCATCTTGCACACAGATTTCTCTGTGTCCAAATTTTCAGATAATATGCGATAGACCAGACTTTTTGAAATGCCTATGTCTGCTAGCTCGCACACATTTAGTTGACGATCATCCAGTATCACTTTGTGGATTTTTTTCAGTTCCTGGTGTAATCACCTTATTCAATCGACCAATGCGATGCTCGTCTTGACAGCTTGTACAGCCTTGTTTAAACGCTGCTACCCAATACTTAACTGTTGTAAATGAAGGAGCAGACTCACCCAGAGTAGAATCCAGTTAAGCTTTTATATTGGTTAGGCTTAGGCCTTTCAAATAAACGTAATGTATCACATAACGATGACCAATTTTCAGAAATTAACTGAAAACGTTCACTATTGATGGCTGCCAAACAAATACTAAACAACGTTGCGTCTTCAAACTTGAAAAATATGTTTTATAGATTGCATAATTTCTAATACAGTGATGTTTTTCAAACAAATACCACCATCTCTAGGTCAGGCCGGGTACTTATGGGACTGCCCTCGTATTACATAACTGGAGAAGGTACAAAAGAAGGCACCCAGTGATGTGTTTGGAAAACATGCATCAATGGAGAGTGTAACAGAAATACTAGGCTGGGAGCATTTAAAAAGTAAGAGAAAAATACCCAACGCTCTGTGGAATGTTCCATATACTTAAAAGGGGAAAAGCCCGGGGTAACTAAGGAAGGTGTGGGAAAACTTTTTGACAGAAATAACCAAGAGTACAATGTGAATTGCTTGGCACAAAGGCCTTATTTATGAAAAATTTCATTTCCTAACAAAACAATTGTTGATTGGAATAGTCTATCTGCAGAAAAAATTGAACCCTTCCTAAACATTGTGATTATTTTTGAGAAGAGATGCAAAAATTTCTGAGGCAATTGTAATAATGAAAGAAATTGTGCAAGTAAATGTATGCTGCCACTTGGGAAACTAATTGTAACAAATTAATAATAACAAAGGATTTCTTTTCCCATAAGTTCTTTAATATGCATTTTTCAGATTTCATTGGAGACCGCACTCCTGATACCAATCCCAAATTTTGCTAAAATATCTAGAAAGATACAAAGTATGCTTATTATTCACAATTTTTAGTGCTTAACCCCACCGTAATTGGTAGTAGAAGACCTTATTGTGAGGAAGATTTTGTTGTTACTATCTAACATTCATATTTTAATGTGCACAATATCAGAATTCCATCAACGATTACTTTTTGTTTGAACTTGAAGAGGGTCCTAAACCCAGTGTATTAACTATGTTGCTAATTTTACTTAATCATTGTTTTTATGTATGCTCATTGTGAAGTAATTGATTGAATACTTTTCTGAAATCTTAAGATTTAGTGTCTACTTGTTTTCTTGATTCCTCTGATTTTAGGATGTCAAAATAAATAACCTAAGTTGGGCTTCAACTAAGTGAAATAACTGACTATCTTGGGAGGAAAGGATTTGTTCACCATTATATGCTCAAGAATTTCGCATGAGAAGAATATTAATAATATTGGTTAGTAATTTTAGTATCTTGTTATTTCTCTGTTATGAAATGGAGTGCCTAAGGCTCTTTTCAAGCCTTGCCTTCCAATCTTTATACATTACCTTCCAGTAAGAGCTTAGTTGAGTGTACATATTTTCTTGGAAGGGTGAAATTTCTGGTCTCCTCACTTCCAGTACTCTTCCTTTAATTCCTTCTGGGGGTAAACAATAAGTAATTTGATGTGCAATTTCTTTTTGGAAAACTTTATTTTTAGAAAAAATTACATTTGCACTTAAATCTCATTCATTGTCAAAGTATTAAATGTAACTTTCTTGGTATTCAACAAGCTGCTGAATCATCTTATTTACACTTAGGAAAACAAAACTTTTTCAATGTAACATTTATTTACAAGGTTTTTCTTCAGCCATTAACGTGGTCTGTAATCTATTCTGGACTTTATTCATCAAAAATATTTCTATATGCTCATTCATAAGACTTTGTCATGGATAACCAAAACTAGTCTAATATACCTAATTCATTAGTATTTATTGTAGAATTGTAATGTGCTACCATCTGGGCCTAGTAAAAACCATCTTCCACTTCCAAAAATATTTTCCTGACTTCACACTTTTGAATGTCTTCATATTTGAAACTTATGTTATAGTTCACAGAAATTAGAACATTCCAGTTGTTTTAACTGTCATAAGAATATTATTTGTTGAATGTGGATATTGTACCATCGGTATATGTTTTTTTATTAAAGCTTGTTTATTGCTTTAGGTAAATATTATAATTCTTGAAAATGATAATTGTGATTTATTCACATGTTAAATGCCATTATAGGCCACTTACCTTATTTTAAGCACTTTTCTGAAAAATACTAATCATAAATAGTACATATTTTAGCATCAAGAGTATGTTACTTGTTATACCAGTTACATTCAAATTAGCTCACTAAGGAGAATATGTTATAATGACATTTTGCAGGAAATATCATTGTGTCTTTTTGTTTTAGATTGTCATATCAATTGACATGTAAAACTGTTAAGATCACTGGTACAGGTTGTTTTTAAAATGTGTTCCTCATCTTATGATGGAGTTCCTGATCTTATCTCCGGAGTTTATTGGACTCTACTGCTTGTCACTCCAATCCCCCCTGATTCCCTCCCCCCTTACTCTCAGTTGCACTCATAGTTGAAGGTGGGCATTGGAGTTGTAAACAGGAAAGCAGCTATGAATTACCAAATCATACAGCTTATATAAATTATGAAGGAATCTGAGGAGAATTGTAAGACTGAATTCTAGTGTTTACAAGGCAGTGAAGAGAATTTAGTGTATAGTATATTATTCATAGAAAGCTATAATAATAATCATAGGCATCTCTTAGTGATACATTTTGGTATGTTGAATGGTGATAATTACATTACACTATTCATCTTTTGCTGATAATAACATTGTAAGTGATATTTTGAATTGGAACAAAATATTTTCTATTTTATATAATTGCTCATAGTATATTGAGAAAGTGTAAATGAGTCCTGCCCAGGCAATGACAATCTTTTTACCTCAAAAGGGAAAAATTTATAATGACCTAATTTGCACATTCATAGAATTTGATAGCAATATATATTACTTAATGATTTGGATACTCTCGTCTTTGGTGAATTAGGAAAATCTCAATAATTACGGACTTGGATTGAAATGATTTACTTATTTGGGCATGGTGCTGTTTGGTTTAGTAACATATTTTATCGTGAAGAGTTAATGGTGTGATTTGACCGGAGCACAAGGCCCATCTAACAATATTGCTGTTACTATTTGAGTTTCTGTAGGTTATTTACATCCCTTTTCATTTCATCTGGCAAACATTTGAATTTCTCAGTGATATTGATGGTTACTGTGTAACCAGAGACATTAGGTGATATAAATTATCACTGAAAAATTGTTTTTATGATGTAAATGCAAGCATTAAGAGCATTAGTTGTTTAATTAACTTGTTTATGAACTTTTGGTATTGGTTATGCAATGGCTAGGGTTGATAATAAATTCTCTTCTGATAAAACTTTTCTGGGCAAATCTTTTTGTGGGCATTAAGTGTGTGTGGACATCGCACATGTGTATACATTAATCAGAAGACATCAATTCATATAAATAAACAAATCATTCCTTAAAAGTTTTATCTGAAATGGTACCATTTGCAAGATAATTTCACATGGCATGATAAGCATTAATGTATAGCCATAGGCTAATCTTATTAATTATTGAAATATATTTAATTAATATTATTGGAGTGAATATTCCACTTGAAAATTATGTTTTCCACCAATCAGAAATGAGGAGAGTACATTTTATAAGGGGAAGATGGTTACATGAATTAACTTGTGGCTTAAAAATAGATGTTCAAATGTGTCCTGTAGATGTTTGACAGCCCTTAGTAGAAATTAGTATGCATGTTTACTCTCCACTAATGATTAAATAATATACATATATATTGCTAAGTCACACAATCGTTTTCTAAAAATTCTTGAAAAAATGTGTAAATGTATATTATTTATTCTTCTGGAGCATAAACTGATGTTAATGTTTCTTTAACTTCTCTGTGACGCACAACCCTCTGATTGTTAGGACTGTTTCTATTATCTACTCTACCATTTGTAGATCT
Source organism: Hetaerina titia (assembly GCA_037158775.1). Classification (NCBI taxonomy): domain Eukaryota; kingdom Metazoa; phylum Arthropoda; class Insecta; order Odonata; family Calopterygidae; genus Hetaerina; species Hetaerina titia. The sequence continues at coordinate 78,525,201 of CM073772.1, read as the reverse complement.
GTTAGAACTGGATCCAGTGACAGGTGTTTCTCTAAGGGTTTCTCTCTGACGTCCTCTATATTTGTCCTCTCCTCCTGACCTGTCCTCCACTCCTTCCAGGGATGTTAATGTTCTTCTCTTACTAACATCCCATCTTTTGGCTGCAGGGTCTATTGACTCTGATTCAATCCTTTGTGATCTACCTCCTGGAACATTTGTTCCTGTAGTCCTGATATCATCATTGATATCTGTAGTTACTCTAATTCTGTGCTGGATGCGGGATCTTATCACTTCTTTCCGAGGTATTTGTACTTTTCTGCGATCTCCTCTAATCCTAGGTTCTATGAACATTTTTCTGGGTTCTTCAATTTGTTCAGATGGATTTTGATTTGGAGCATTTTCACTATTTATTGAGAAGGAAGGTATGGTCCCCTCTTGTGGTTGTATAGCTTGTAAACCACTTTGTTCTCTGGTTGACTCCTGTAATAATCTTGAACTTGCCCCACCTTCAGTAGATACATCAGAAGACTCTTGTGAAGGTGAAATTTCTTTTGGGATGATTCCCCTTCGTCTTTCTGTTCTTTGCTGTATGTTTGCAGTTGATCGTCTTATTCTTTCAGGTGTTGTTTTTCCTTCCAAAGTGTCAGTAATATTTATTTTAGAAGCATTGTCTGTGTCTTCATCAAATGGTGTATTATATCCTGGTTCTCCTCGTTTATGCCCTCGGATTCCATGGTTTCTACCATTTGTTTCAGTCAGTCCAACTTTGATTCTTGATGACCCCCTTTCACCCTTCCTCATCCTATTCCCATGGATGTTGATTGTTCTTGATACTGCTCTATTAGTGCCCTCAGAATTACTTTCTGTTTGGTTTTTCTTATCCCATCTTTTGGTATCGCCATCTACACTTGTTTCTGCATACGTCAACTCACGTTCCTCATTTGTATTTCGGAGGCCTGTTCTATTTTTCCTCCTCCTTTTATTTCTTGGTCTTTGTGTGGAAGCTGCCATGATTTCAGCTGTTATGGAGTCATTTACTCTGGTGGTTCTCAAGTTTTTCCTCCTTTTCTTGGCCCCCTCTTCAATAGCCCCCCTTACTACTCCTCTGGCAACCTCCTCTGTTACAAGTTTGGTTGCTGCTGTGCTTAACACAACTGTTTCTAATGTAGAATCAATTTTGGCCAAAGGGTTTTCCTTGCGAGTTAAAGCACCTTCTGTCATCTCTGATTCACCATGTTGATATTCTTTTGTTGCACTATCAACATTTGCTGAGTCATAGGTTTTGGATACTTCTAGACTGTCTGAATTTGTCATCACAGGAGGTAACGGAGCAACATTTGATTGACTGGGGTAATGTTGTTCAAGATTTGGATATTTCTCAGTTGTTGTGAAAGTTATTTGTGGTATCAAAGTTTCTGATTCAGGTGGTAGCAATTTAGAAGACATTGCAGGGTTCTTGTTGTTATGAATAGAGTCTTTAAGAGTGAAGTATTCTATATTTCTTGGAGGCAAGAAAGCCTTACTCACTGAAGATGATGAGGCTACCATGTCTCTTAATGGCTGTTGACTGTAATATTTTCCAAAGTTACTTGGTGGAGCTGCCAGAGTGGCAACTGATTGTGTAGTGGCAGTGAGCAGCCCATCAAACTCTTGACCAACAGGTGATTGTCTCTTAAGTGAGGTGAAAGGACTTCTAGAAGGATATAAAGTTATGCTGGGGTAGTTGGGAGTTGTTGAGGTATGTCGAGTGGAAGTAGGAATAAGGAGAGTACCACTTCCCCTTAGTCCATTAATGGTGTTGATATGGTAGTGGTGTCCTGGTGGAGGAGGAGACAAAGGAACTGGCCTTTTGCCTGCTGGGACAAGGAAGGTCCTTATTCCTGATGGGGAATGATGGTGATGGGAATGAGAATCACCAGAATAGGGGTGGTGATGGTGATGATGCATGTGTGAATCTACACTGGATTGGTGTGATGAATGGGTGTGAGCTGGCAATACAACTCTCTGAGGTGCTGGGTGGGTCTGCACATACAAGAGAGGGGAAGGACGAAATGGTGCCTCAGTACCAATGCTACCTCCTGTGCCTCCAGAAGTGTACCTCTGGGGTTGAGGATTAATTGGTCTTAATATTATCTTATGTGCTCCTCCGAGGAAACTGGGATGGGAGTGATGATGGTGTTCTCTCTCATCGTCCACTTCCTCCTGTTCCTCATCCTTCTCACTCCCGGCGTATTCCTCGCCCTCCTCTACATCTTCTGCCACAGCATATCTGTTATCGCTTTCTTCGTAATTGTCGGGCGCAGGGAGGACGGATGGATAGTGAGAAGCAGGAAAAGGTTCCCTCTCATCCAAGAAACCTATTATCGGAGGCCTTGGAGCTTTTGGTGGTCGTATCCTCCTCGTCCCGCTATCGGAATTTGCACCATTCCCGCCAGAGTAAGCCTGACGCACGATGTTGCCTGTTGCCGATTGAATGTGCCCCATGATGTCTGCATAAAAGCCCTGCATGTCCGAGTCGCTGGCCGCAGCTGAAGGCAGGCCTTCCACGGCTGCACCTACTCCACCAGTGGCTGAATCCTCTATTTCCTCTCCCATTCTGTCCTCGCTGACTGGCTCGAGCACTGTCTTTGCAGATGTGTTTTGCTTATCAACCTTGTTCGCTGCAGCCGTGGGGTTGTAACTCTCGAATCCCGCCGCGTAGCCTCTCAGACTCCTCTCCCTTTCTTGAGGCTGCAACCTCTCCTGTCCTTGCGACTCGACCTTCTCGCTTCTCTTGGTCTCCTCACCTTTGGCGTTGTCCTCTTTAATCGACTCTTGGATTCTACTCTGCTCTGCCTTTGCCTTCCTAATTTCGTTCTTGGCGACGTTGACGACCTGCTCTTTGAAGAAAGGATTGTCCAGGGGCTCTTCACCCCCGAAGAACTTTGTTCTCAAGCAGTCTATCTTGTCGCCTAATCCCTTCAGACGCGGGGAAGGCGGGGGTGGGGGCGTCGGTGCTAGCTTCGGCTCGCGGGATTCCTCTCCATCTGCATCCTCGTCCTCCTTTTCACTCTTTTCGCCGTCTTCTTGTTCTTCTGGTGGTCTCCTAAAAGCCCGGCCAGGTATTGAAGGAAGCTCGACAACAGTCGGGCATTCGACGTCCTGCGTAGAGTCGTAGAACTCGGTCCCCCCAGCGGTTTTAGTAGGGATGGCCCCCGATGCTGGGTTCAGAGCATATCTAAGCGGCGAAAGGCGGGGCACGGCATCAGAGGGGACTATTTTGTGAAAAGGGTATTTCTGGTCTTCGGAGGTGGATGCTGCTTCAGATAGACCTCCGTATCCTCCTCCACCTCCTCCTCCATTGCCAACCTTTTTCTTTCCTGTTTCAAAGAGAAACATTTACTCAGTCATTTCAAATTTAGTAAAAGTGTTGGTGATCAGGGTTATTAGATACCTAATTTCATTGAATGGATAGTCAATGGTGCTGAGTTGAGTGCATGAGTTAGTTGTCTCGTGGAGAGGAGAAATTCCAGCGAAATGGTGCAGGGTAAATATTGGATGGTATTGCTCAATTTCATTTATTTTTCGTCAGTGAGTGAGACCAAAAGCAGGGGTATGTTGAACTGGGATTGTTGAAATCTTAACCCACAGTCAAAATCATAGTAAAGCGAGAATGTTGCACCAACTCAAACCACCGTGTCGTGGACGGCCAGAAACCCGTAGCATTCTTATTAATTATCTGTTCGTATCTGCATGGGGTAACTTCATGATACCTCTAACGACTAATATTGGGAAAATATGTATCTGGTTGCCAGCATACGAAGTCATTTCCTTTCAAAAATACAAAAGTAGTTCGTAACATGTATCTTATTATAGTATTCACTATAATAAGATACAAGCTTGACTCACAAGCGGCTGGAATGACGTAAGGAACACTTTGCATGTTTCCTTTTTTGTACCACTGACCCTATCGTATATTTATTTCCTTTCAGCTATTGTATAAAAATATCCATCTCTTTCATGTAATTAGTGAATTTCAGTCTCATTCAACTCGCTCATAAATCATCATCGCGTCCACGAAAGTTACCATAAATCAGCAATTTCACATAAAAGCCCAATGGCATTGGGAGTAAGGATTCATAACACATTACCACACTCATTGAAAACGAGTGATAAATTTAGTAGTTTCATATTGAAACTCAAGAACTCTCTCCTAATGAAGTGTTCATTTAAAAATTCATTAAAAGAATTTTTAAATGGTATCAGTCGTTACTTGCTAATTACTTACTTTGATGTGTATACTAAACATATTCAGAGTGAATAAATGTATAAATTGTATTGTATTTGTGTTTGACGACTCCTATACCTACATGGTATGGCACTCTGGGCACCTGCAGCTTCACCCAAGCTAGTTGATTTTTCGGGCACCAGATCTTCCTGGGAAACCATAACCGGCACAGGGAAAGGAACTGGCCCCCCTACCCTGATGTGTGATTATTCACTGACCGGAGGGTTCCGGGTTCGATTCCCGGGCGAGGCACTCTGGGCACCTGCAGCTTCACCCAAGCTAGTTGATTTTTCGGGCACCAGATCTTCCTGGGAAACCATAACCGGCACAGGGAAAGGAACTGGCCCCCCTACCCTGATGTGTGAGTTGACACGCCGTCGGGCTTGGTACATGGGTGAAATCTGCCATCTGCCATGTATTTGCAAATACCTGTTACTTATTTTTGCTTTTCCTTCACTACAGGGGAAATTGATGTAGCCTGGTGAACCTGGTGTTTGAAGAGGAATGGGCGTGCATCTTGAAGGTAAGTATCAAGCATTTCATCTTACCTGTTCAAATTAAATTCCATTATATGGTAGCTAAGGTTATCTCATCTTCCACAAGCCTATAACTGTTTCAGTTCTAAAGGCATTTGTTAGTGTAAAGGTAGTAGTTAGTATTGAGGATCTGATCAAGAAATAAAAGAATGTGAGAGCACTTTTAGAAGCTTAAACAATTGTTGTTGCACGTGACCGTGGCTGTGCTATACACATAGCGTGTACGTGGTGTAATATTTTTGCGTTAAAATTTGTCGATTTTATTCCATTGTTTTGTATGTGTAATTAGAGATAATTTTGCCATGATACCTCAAGCTTAAACTTTTTATATTCTCTGAAATGTTTTGTGTTCGTCACAAAAATTTGAATTTCAAAACCTTTCTTTCGAATTTTAGAAAGGAAGATTGTCAAAAATTACTCACTCTGAGGAAGAATGGTTAATGTTGAAATAAATAGGTTACGAGATGTAAACTTGACTACAAGGGTTATTTATATGAAAATTCGATTGAGGTCTGAGAGTATTTGGTTTACGTAGTAACGATTCTTTGAGTAAAAATAATAAACGGTGGCTGAGTAGGTACTAAAGAGTGTACCCTTAGGTTGACCGTTTATTGATGATGTCTAATACCGTTTTCTTCAAATCATTGCGTTTTATAATATAGCCTGCCACTTCATTGACATTAATTAATTCTCTCATCTGAAACCAAAAATTTTTAATTTATACAACTGGAGAAGAAACGTATTATTTTTTCTCCTATTTTGGATTAATTTCATTTGAGACTTCTAAATGCCATATTGAGCAATCCTTTTGCAATACTTGTAATTCATATATGTCCGTCCACTTGTCTCTATTTTTCGAGGATAACTGAGTTGTTAAGCTAAGTTGTTGCTAAGCATAACTGATTGAAAGTTGTCACAAAATGTAATCGCCAGTTGTAACGAAAGGGAAAAATAGATTTTTTCTGAATTTATTTTAGAATCGTGGATTTGATTCGATTTTTCGTTGCTCCATACCAGGAAATATATTTTAGTGAGTGCTTGTTCCTGTCAGTAAGCACGAAAATTGGAATGGTACACTTTCGGAGTCTGTGGGAAAAGAGTTAATGGAAAAATAAATTTTCAAATATCAAAAAAGTCCAAGAGATTTTTTGTGGAAATTTGGTGGTTCTTCTAACCCCATTCGATAGTGTGCCTCCAACTTCGGATCTACGAGTAAAGTTCGGGTCATGCCAGAGATTGAGTTAAAACTGAAAGGAATATTTTATGGATTCACTGGAGTTTTAATAACTCTAGAAATTTACAGCATAATACAACCTTATGTTTTACTTATGCATCGACAACTATCTGTATTATTATTATTAGGTAATCTACCGGTTAAGGTAGGTTTTTGGATGGACACAACTATCAAATAAACATTTTGTAACTCCAAACAAAACCCGATCCAGCAACCTAATCTACATCAGGTTCCTCTTCATCTCTGTGTACTTCTTTCCTCCCTTAATCCCATCCAACATCCCTATCCTGTGCCTGCCCTTTCCTCGCTTGCCCAACGTTTTCCCCTCTATTACCTTCTTCAACATTCCACTACCGCTCAATACGCCTTTCATCCATTTTTCCTGCCTCCATAAGATTTCTCTCAACAAACCCCTCTCCTTACCCACAATCTCCAGTACTTCCTCATTTGTTTTCCTTTCGGTCCATTTCACCTTCTCCATTCTTTTCCACACCCACATTTCAAAAGCCTCCAATCTACATCTATCCTCCTGCTTCAGCGACCACGTTTCCGCGCCGTACATAGCTACGCTCCATATCAGAGTTTTTACGAGTCTTGTCTTAACATCCCTACTCAACGTCCCCGTCATCAACTCCCTCCTCCTTGAGAAAGCCTCCTTGCCTAGCGCAACTTTTCTCCCTACGTCCCTACCACTTTGACCGTATTGGTCCAAAACACTTCCGAGATATGTAAACTGTTCTACCTGCTCTATTTTTTCCCCGCCTATTTTAATATTTAGCTTAGCCTTTTTCTTTCTGGAAAATCGCATAACCTTTGTTTTATTAATATTGATTCTCATCCCATATTTATTGCACTGAACCTCCAATTCACTCAACAATGCTTGCAACCCCTTGGCTGACTGAGCAACTAATGCTTGGTCATCAGCAAACCTAACCGATTTTACGAATTCCCCTCCGACTTTCATTCTTACCTCCAGTTCTTCCCATGCCTCTTTAATCATTTCCTCCACATATACGTTGAACAGCACCGGTGACAATGGGCAACCCTGCCTTACACCTCTTCCTAACACTGCCCATCCGGACTCTCCGTTCCCCACTCGCACCTGAGCAGTCTGAGACATGTACAGGTTGTGGATCAGTCTCCTGTCCCTCCAATCCATTCCTATTCTCTACAATACACGCATTAATTTTTCCCAATTCACTCTATCAAACGCTTTTTCGAAATCTACGAAACAGGTAAAAACGTCCTGATTGTATTCTATATTCCTCTCGACTAGTGATCTCATTACTGCAATGGCATCACGCGTACCTCTTCCTTTCCTGAACCCAAACTGATCATCCCCTAAGTAATCATTTGCCTTGCTCTCTATCCTTTTGTTGATGATCCTGAGAATAACTTTAGCTGCGTGGGATATCAAACTTATTGTTCTGTAATCCTCACATGATGTAGCCTTTGCCTTCTTTGGAATAGGAACTAACACCGATCTCACAAAATCTTCCGGCCAGATTCTTTCCTCATAGATACTACGAATCAGTCCATATAGGGCCTTCTTCCCACATTTTCCTAACAAAAAAAACTATCTACCGTTTATTGGTTTAGTGCTATCGAGAGTGTAACATTAATTTATCAAATGTAGGAGTATATTAACTTTAAATGGCAGTTTGCGAAGAACCAAAGTTTCTTGGATTTATTTTTTTCAGTTTATTTGTAAATGAAAACATGTATAAATCGGGAGGCAATGATCATTCATTTTTGCATTCATAGCTTTCTGTCAGTTAAAGGTAGGTTTATGATGGACCCTGGCACCAAACACTACCGTACTAGCCTCTCCTAGCTAAGCTACTTCGAACTAATTAATTATTAATGTTATTATTGGTATTCTACCGGTTAATGTAGGTTTTGGATTTCCAAAGACTATACTCGTACGACGTTCAAACGATACATCCCATGCATCTCCTAACTAAACAGCCTGGTATCCGACAATATAATAAGCTCCTCTTCAATTCCGCATTCTACCTCCCTCTCTTCATTCCGTCTAATATGCCTATTCTATTTCTACCCCTTCCTCGCTTGCCTCACGTTCTCTCCAATGACGTAGTCCTCATTATCGCACTGACAAACAAAACCGTCTCCTTTGAGTTTCTCCCGAAACTCCTCCCTCACCATGCTTAGCACTTCCTCATATTATTTCCTTTCTGTCCATTTCAGCCTTTCCATACTACTCCACATCCACGTATCAAAAGTCTCCAGCCTAAGCCTATCAGCTTGCTTCAGCGATCATATTTACGTGCTCTCAGTACAAAACCACGCTCCGTATCAAAGTTTAACTACTGCTTGTATAACATCATAACGTAACATCCCTGTCATCTATCCCGTATAGAAACGAATCCCTTAGTTGTCAGGACTCATTTTTTTTACTTTTTTCATCATAGTTATAGTGATAAATAAATCGGATGATTTCCGTTTACAACATTTCTGGAATTTGTCATGAAATGGAATCGCCAGATGAAACCGTAGGAAAAAATAGAATCACCATCATCACCTCGCTGCGCGGACTACCTTTCGTCTGCCCCCTACAAGCAACAATTATCATTGCTCCCGCCAGCACATCGTCTTCGGAACGCATAAACCCTTCCACCACGTCAAGTTTGTAGTCCATAGGGAGGGGTAAAATGTTGCGAACGAAAAATATTATGGTTTAACCACTCCACTTTAACATAAATGTAATTTCTTAACCTTTTCTTCTACCCCCCCTCCCTTGTTGTTTTAATGACGCATTTAATGTCATGACTCCGTTCTACTGTGGCCACCTTGATGTATGAAAGTGACAGCGGCGGAAGAACTAACTCTTCTAGGATAGAGCCGTTCGGAAGAAATTATTAAAGGTTATGGCTCCTGAAATAGCGGCGTCAAGAATGTATATGCATAAAGCAATTGATATGTTTATATCGTCATTTTTTCACTTAGAGACCATCTCTGCTAATCCAATTACGCAATCAAAGTTGTCCGACCGTATGTGATACCTTAACAAAAAACCACGAAAAAAAATATGAAATTTGAAACGGCGACGATTTTTTTGTCACGATTATTTCCCTATGAATAGGATTAGCCGGTGTCCCAATACTACCGTTATGTCTTATTCATGACAATGAGACGAATAGTAAATGGCTATGAGAATTTTTAAAATTGTTATCAGCATGTTCTCTAGCAGGAAGGGATTTGAGAACCTAGAGGGCCCCTAGATTTTCTATCTCCTGAATTTCATATAGTGCACTTTAATAAATTACGTCAAACGAGCAAGAAAACCCAACAAGGAGTATGTCTTCAAAATAGACGAAGATAAAGAAAATACACCTTTTTCTTGAAAAATCTCGGTTGGCTTATTTGAAAAAATGCGGGCGACTGATGTGTAAACTGGGTTTGTTGTTAGTCCTCCATTTAAAAATATGACAATTGAGCATTTGTAGTCCTACTATGCGTAAAATATTATCTCACCTCTCATCAACTTTCATAGTGTGCAAGTTGATGTTAATGGTATCAATTGCATATTGAGCCTAATATTACCGGGTTTGAGAATGAAGATAGGGCTAATGGCTTGGTGGGTACCATGTACTATAACTTCGTCTGTCATGTATTAAGTCCATGAGGCTCTGCATAATTTACCGAACGGCTTTCTTCAACTTTTTAAGTCGACATAGTCGGAGAAAAGGCAATTAGTCCCTCTATTCAAGTTCATATTGAATTATAATTTGGCAAATTTACCTTTTATGCAACGGGTAAGGTTATAACAGACCCAACTCGTTTAATGCGTGTTGAACATTTTCCACCATGCACGAATTTATTGATCGTCTGATACGAGTTAATGATGGACGATGAGGTGGACCTAGAGCATTAGATATTCGCTGGGTGTGGAGTATGTTGGGTCTTATCCCTCAACTGCCTTCAGAAGCGACACAAATTAGCGAATCCCCTGGGGAACGAAGTGCTCGTTGCAACTTGAGGGAAAAGGCGATCTATAAAATGGTCCCCACACACCAAGCTCTGAATATCTGGCTCGACAACAACCAACGGATTCATAATCCTTCGTTCAATGAGGATTATAAGAGCTTTTATGGATTAAAGAATGCTCACAACCTTTAGTATCTTTCGGCGAATTTTGCTTTCCGTATGATTATAATAAAATATCACTATCTTACGGAGGGTTTATCAAGCCAATAATATAAAATCTACCTGATTTAAATGTGAATCACTACTTCCTCGGCTAGGTTTTCTCTCACCATCAATTTCCTCTTATCATCCTTAATATGTCCCTCCCAGTTATTATGCAGGGCGTTGAATGATTTAAGTTTCTAAGGGCACCATTTCCACCCAGATTCTGGAACAACATTAATAGCATATTACTTTTCATGAACGCTGGTCGACGCCACGGCTCTTCAGCGCTTAGCTCGTATCTGTTTCGTTTAGTAGTTTGCCTGTGTCCGCAACTTGTTTTGTCTAGAGGAAAAAATTCTTCTTGGGCCCAGCTAGTGCGTTATATTTTCAAGGGTTACTCTGCGAAGATTGATGGCAGGTGCATTAAGTCAAGATGTGAAGAAAAGATTTGTTGTTGTTAATGTGGATCGTAATTTTATATGAATCTGAAAAATGATCATTTAAGCAAAAGAACGAGCTTAAATGGTTGCATTTTGATGTGTAAATATGAAGAAGAGTGAAAAAATAAGATGGAAATATTGTAGTTGTAGATAAATAATACAGTTGTTGAGTATGGCAGGCGAAGAGAGGAAGTTGATAGGGAAAACCCGAAGATGGCAGAAAAGTAGGTGGAGGGAATATTGAACGGTAGTGAGATATGGAGTGGTATGGAAGAAGGGAAACTGATAGATTTAAGGGGGAAGAGAAAGAGAATATCTAGGTAGCACGAATTAGGGGAGGAGTCACGACGAAATGAATTAGGAAATTATTTTTGGCTGACAAAAGGAAGTTCTCTCGATATGCAGAAGTAAATAGTCATCAGGCGACCGTCCAAAAGCTTACCTTTAATTGTTAGAATATCTTGAATGTAATTCTGTGAAGAAAGCGAGTTTGTTAAGATATGGAAATAGGAGGTGGAATATATTAACTCATACGTGCTTAAATTTCTGACACACTTCTGTTGGTTCACCCATTTTGAAATAATATTCGAGATTACTACGGAAATTCAAACTTTTCAGACGTGAGCACTCATGAAAATCAGATGAAATTGAATTTTGGCCAAATTTTCGGGTTATCTGGCCCACTATGGAACGAGGCTGATCTTCTCTTTGGGGGAGAGGGTGGAAACGCTCCTAAGTCATTGAAAAAACTCCATTATGTGACAATGGACGTGCCATTTTTACTTTGATATAATGGATTGTGTTAGTGGTGAGAAATTATGTGATATCTGAGGACAGAGGAAGAAAATGAATCGATTTACAGCCGTAATGAATTAACTCCCAACTAACGAAAATTTATCCATAATTTTTGTGATATATAAATATAACTCTTGCTCGGGCCTATTACCTCCTTCGTGGCCTTCGTGTCCCTCGCTGAAACCTGCGTCCTTCTTGAAACCAGCGTGGTCGTAAGCTGTGTCTTCGTATCCCTCTTCCGAATATACTTCCGAGATCTTTTTCGTTTGAATGGACTCGCGCAGCCTCGCTGCTGCCGCCAGCTCTTCTGGAGAGGATGCCGATGCAATGGCGTCACTCCTCGGCTTATGGTTAACCTCGTACGTGTGTCTCACCTGAAAAACATGTAGCAATTAGTTGTGCCACTCACTCAACCCATGGGGAGTGTAGGGCAATCTTTTTTAAAATTAGTTCGTGTTACTTGATAGGGCTGGGCTTCTATCCTAATTTATTAAAATTTTTTAACTGTTCATGTAGTTCTATTCACTATTATAAATTACGCACTAATATTTGGAAACTCTATGTAAAAAATTACGTAACTTCAATGGGTACTACTATGCGCTGCTGTCAAATGATTATCAATCGGGAGTTTATGTTCAGTTAACACAGTGTATAAATATTTTTTTCAACGATATTATGGCGATGAGGAATGTTCACTCTTTTCCAAGGACATGATATCTTATGCCATCAACATCTAGGGCTACCATTAAAATGTAGAAATTTCAAACTGTAGAAATCATTCGCCTTGACCAGGGTTATTGATTTTTACCCTTTGAAATTTCTGCATTTTAATGAAAATTAGCGGATGACTCCGTTGAAAGTTGTTGTCACGGCATCTCCCACATCTTTGAATTTGTCTTGGGTTACTGCCACCAATCCACCAATTATATTGTTTTGAGAAAAAAGTCTTCATCGGTTTTAACGAGGTCAGTTTCCATTCCACCGCCATGTACGACGTTCCGGTGGCTGACTCTGCCATCGCCCTAAAGACGGTGACAGAGACGTCGGCAGCGTATTATCTGGCCCGGTGGAAAACCTGTGGAGTTCACTCATATCGTACGCTGGGAAAACGCATTATCTTTCGTTTTATTTTTCAATACTCTCTCGATTTGATTATACTAACAATAACATTTAAAGTTTTCATTGGCAGTACGTGTTTTCACTTCCTTCCTTTAGCGTTGAGAAGGAAGGACCAGAAAACATTTACCAAACCTGGGGCTAATTCGTACTTTCGATTTCAGTAAAATATTTACAAACATTGTGATTCGGAATATATGCAATTTTCATTTCCATTGAAAAATTAATTCAATTTTTTTTCTATTAAAGTATCAGCTTTCTTCCGAGTTGGGCATTCATTTGTAGATTATAGCACGTATTTGAAATTCGTTGAACCACATCTGTTGATACCCCCGACATGTTGAGCCAAAATTCTCATTTCAACAGAATGTAGCTTAATGTATGTATCATTACGAATGCAATTCTCAAAATGAGGTTATAGAGTAAAGGGAATACAAGAAGTGCTGTCGAAATGGTGTGGTTTTTGGGGTGCCAACTACGGGGTTGGGCTTAATTTTCTGGGGTAATGAGATTTTTCAGTCGGTTTCCGGTCCCTAAATCATCAAATAATGAGACAAAAAGTACAAGTTTAGGACATGCCTGTTATGATGGATCGTACCATATGCTTCCTCTTGTCTTTCATAAAACTTAAGCTCTGCACTCTTGATATTTCTCCACCTTTCTGCCTTCCGCAAGGTCTACCAACTGTCCTTGGTCACTCTCCTGCTGAACGACGAAAAGTACTTCGATCAGGCTCATCTCCCAATAACTCTTCCACTAAAACCAGTAGGAAAAAAGTTAACCTTGATGTAAGCTTTTCATCGCTAATGGCAATGAAATGTGTGCTCATGCAGGCAAACTTCACTTATTTTGTCGAGGGAGATTGCACGACGTGACTTTTTCTCTCGCCCGCTCCGCCAGTCCACCGCCCTTGAAAGCTGAGGATATCAATGAATTGCGGCCTCGAGGCAGGAAGTCATTGCAGCTCAAAACTATAACAGTTACCGGAGCAGCTTGGCCGTTAATAAGTGGGACGACTTCAAGAGGAGGGAAATGGGCCTTTGTCGGGAAGAGAAAACTTGACGAAAAAGTTCTAGGTCTCCCTCTTCGTCCGTAAAATATGGTTTCCCCTCGTCGATTTCCGAGTCGCTCGACTGAGGTCTCAAATGATGCGTTTTCTCCGTCCAATCCCTCAGTAGTTACCGGCGAAATCGAACAACCTCATTGCTCGAGGACTATCTCTCAGAAGTTCGAAATGGAAATTTAAGCGTCGCTTGCGGCAAGGCGAAGCGATCTCAATTTCTCTCGCCTCCAAAAAAGATCGATCACCTCCAGTGTGATTTAGCCGCTTCAAAATTGATTTCTTTAGGGACTGGGAGGCGGACTGTATCGAGTTTCTCGCAAGTTAACTCGTACAATGCAAAACTAAATCTATGGAATTATACTTTTCTTTGGTTTAACATTTGAAGTCTGCGCTCCGTTTCTACGGAGAGTGATAGTGATTACCGTGGAACTTAAGACGCGTGATTACTCCGTTCAGAAAAATTGCACAGCCCAAGAAATTTACAGGCGCCTAAGGGAGTGGTCTCCGTAGCATGATGGGCGGAGGAAGGATTCACTATTATTGAAGAGAAAGATGGGAAAGAGAAATCCGATGCCTGAATAAACCTTATGTTAACCAAACTTTTCTGAAATAATATCCACCCTGTTTATACATTCTCGTCCAAAAACCGAATATGTAACTGGGAAGCAATATACTCCGTTGATACTGCGAATACGGGTCAAAACCTACCAAATTCCAGCACCTTTATTTCGCTTACTTTTTCAAAGTCTTCACTGTAACAATTTCCTTCAGAGCCATCTTAATTAGAGGAATTAATTTCGTTTCAAATGCAAATGATAGATTCCATCGCCGATTGCATGAAATAATGTTCCAAATCTTTTAGTGGATTTTCCTCATGGAATACTTGGTCCTGTTATATTGCCTTTACTCTCACTTGGTGAAAAGTAGTAATTTTACTCTTCGATTATCGTTATTTGCTTTGATAATATTTATGCTGAGCTACCTGAATGGGTAAAATATTTGAAATCCATATGTTACCCTATTTCGCTAAGTAATGTGTAGTTCATTTTTGTGGTTTAAATGAAAAAGTAATTATAAATATAATTTTCCTCGACAACTTTCGCTTTCTTGCAAATCCCGTGAGGATTTGATATTCAGATTTAAGTACAGGGCGTAACCAACGGTGATGCATGACGCGATAATTACCTGAGAGCTCTCGAGTACAATTTAGGTCCATCAAACTATAAGTGATGATGGAGCAAAAGTTCCAGTTGTTGATCTACTCATTTTCATACCAAGAACGCGGATATCTGATCAATTATCAATCTCCACTTAGTGTCTCTTTAATTATGAAATTCCCATAAATTATTTTCATCAAGAAGTAAAATTTACTTTTTGGATCGTATCTTTAATTAAACACTTTTCTTTTTTTCTCTTTGTTGTTACTAGATCGAATGACTGTATTTTTGTTCTAAGATGAATGTAAAATATCATAATTATTCAAATCTAGTTATATCGGAAGTACATTCAACGTAGTTAAAATTCTGTGCCCAGATCGAACTACGTAGTATAAAATAGTAAAAACTGACAGTCATTTTTGTATATGGTTTCCCAGGAAGAGAACTGGTACCCGAAAAATTATATATATATATATATATATATATATATATATATATATATATAATTTTTCGGGTATATATATATATATATATATCAGTTTTCGTTTATCATGTTTTGCTGACAAGAGACGTCAACCAGATATGAACTAGGATTTTCCTGTTCGAGCGGTCGCACGTTTTACCCGCTGGGCTACAATTTGTTACATGGCTACGTGAAACATTTTGCGAAAGATTTTTGCTCGCACTATTATCATTATGTACTTCCATAAATGTTCATCCGTTGAACTCGCAGCAAAGTCCTTAGATTATTCGCCATCCATCACATTTACACCTTTCATAAACTGTTTCACATCTCTCCTCCGCTAATATTCTTCATCAAATTCTCAAGCATAAGATATTTCGTGCGAGTATTTTATATCTTGATATCTGAGAATTTTTGTTTCATCAAGCTTTCCTCCGACCTTTAATAAACTACATGAAAATTAATTTAGCACAAATATCACTTTAGAACTTTACTTGGTAGAAAATAGGTTTTAAATTTTTTGTGATAAATTATCACAAGAATTCCTAACTAGACCTTTGGTTATCTCTCCGAAAGTTACGGAAATTCTCAACATTTATTACAACATCGTTATTAGCTATTAAGGAGGCAGTAACTTAAAAGTTACAGCCAATTTATGCAACGCGCCGAATTATTTCTGTCAATTGGTTACTTTAAATTAAAGAAAGAATGAAAAACATTAAAATAAATTTTATAATTATCTCTATTACATGATACTATATTTTACGTCTTATCAGCAATAAATGCATGCACAAAATTATCCTGTATCCGAGACGAAATTAATTAAAAATTTTTAACGGTTTTAAAATGTAAATTTATCATGCTCATTGGTTTCCGAAAATTCTCGTGAAAATTATTCGTCTGCGACTCCTTTTCATGGTAGTGTTAGCATGAAAGGTATTTTCGCGTACAAGTTATAATGTGTGCATTTACTGACGAAACCTATCCTTTCCTTTTCCTTAAATAAAATGCTCCACCGATAAAAACATTTCCGCCCTAAAATGAAAGTAGCTAATTAGGGAAAGGATGGATAGAGGAGGAAGAGAAACCCATCGTTATAATAAGCCTGCTTGCACCTATGGGTACCAAAGGCTTCATGGCACACTGTGTCGTATAACGGACGTTGAACCACGCTTATTTTGTCTTCCTTTATTTCATTGTCTTCATTTAAGAAGCTTTCCTTCATATTTTAAAATACCTCAACCAAATCCTGTTCCTGGAACTTCGGAAGTGAGGGAAATATATACCATAATATTTGTAAATGATAGCGTACTCGCAAGCTTCCGTTAGACATGCACAAAGCGGAAAAATAAGAAGTTATTCATAATTTGTGAAACATAAATATTTTAATGATTCTTGGAGGAGTTAACTTAACCACTGTGGAAATTAAATGTTCTGCTACTAAAATAATACTACTCTTAATAGAAAAACAGCTTAAATAATATACCATATTTAAATCAGTTCCACACGTCGCTGGAGGAGCGAGGCTCATTATTTTCCAGGAATCCACAGGATGGACTAAGTCAAAAGCTCTTCCTGGATTATTAGAGCATTAACCACAATGAAAAAATGCAGAATATCGTTGAATTAATTTCTGTCAACTAATGAAATATAATTAAATTACTTACTAACGAGTTAACTACTTATCAATCCCAAATATACTTTTTTCATAAATTCAATGCTCAGGTAGACGGATGGCTAATCATTGGCCATCGATAATCCGTCTGCCTAATTATATTTATTCTATTCATTCGAGGTGGCTAAAGTGAAAGCTTCGCTCTACCGACCATTTGTTGACACTTTTTCAACCAATAATATATGCATATATAAATATGTATATACACATTATTACCGATTAAACTCCATCATTTATCAAACCGGGAAATTCTGGATGAACTGGTTTAGATGATGATTGCACAGCTTACCTGCGAGTACAATTTAAGCGGCACGAACGGGAGGACAATTGCTGAATGGGGTGACGGAGTTGCCCAGTGTCCTTCGCCGCTGGGTTTTCCCAATATATTAGCGGGGTGCCTCCCTTTGTGCGCCACGGGGAAGCTTCGACCCTCGTGATCGGAGGCCTGGGCCGAGGAGTCGTTCGTCCTCACCGTCGGCTGATCGACCCCGGTCGCGTCGCCAGCAGCAGACGCATCCTGCGGGGATGCCGCACCTCCGTTCCCCTCCGGAGAGGTAAAGGAGTACGTCGACAGGGTGGTGATGTTGAGGAAATTCGGTGATCCTATAGACATGGCGTACGGAGAGTGAGGCATCAGGAGGATCAGAACGAGAAGGGAATAAGTAAGGGGTTTGAGCGTGACCTCCATTTTTCGTCGCAGTAACATATCGTGCATTCTCATTGCAGAGAGATTAACCACATCGCAATCAGAGCACTTGATTATTTATTTAATTTAATTTATCCAACTGGGAAAGGTCTCCGCAAAAATTTCCGGTCCGTTTTCACTGGTTAGAGGTCGATGTTTTTGGTGGAGATCCTTGGGCTAATGCTCGGCGTGCCCAAAAATCCAAAGTATTCTTTTCAATAAAATGTTCAACACTTTTTCCGTCTGCACCGTAATAATATAATCCTCGGTTAATTTGAACTGCACTAAGGGGGGCAACTGGACTACAACACCTCACACTCCGCTTCAGCTCCGAAAGGACCCCCGGAGAATCTCGTGAGCCGCCCCGCGCACCACTGTACCGTTCGCGATTCGACTGGACAAATGATTTTGACGAGGATTCTCTCCGACTAATATATATACCCTTCCATTCCCCCTCATGATTGCCTCAAAGAATATCCAGGGGGTTGGTGGAGGAAATGAGGTGAGAGGATTGGAAACCTCGGGGAAGTGGGGGGGGTTGCGATGGGTGGCTTATATGTTTCAGTGGGGAACCGAGCGAATGCGGCAGAATCCTGCTATCCTGACGAGAGTGAGTGGGTGGGGGAAGGGGAAAGGGCGGTGGGTGGAAGAGAAAGAGGGAAAGGCGTACCACGCTTGGGGAAGGGACTGGCCGTTGGGGTAGGAGTGGAGTGGGCCACGGATTTGCTCAACTGGTCGCGTCCTTCCCCACGAGACAAACGGAGAAAGGTGAAGGAATTGGAAAAGGGGATACACTATACTAGGTATCTCTCTCTCTCTCCGCCGGGCATACCTCCGGGTCGTGAGCTTTAAAAGGTTTTTACGGTTGGAAGAAGTTTCGTTCCCTCCGGGGGAAACGCAGAAATGACGCAGCCTCTCCGGGGGGGGGGGGGGTTGGTGGGTTTGGGTAGCGTAGACGTATCCCATGAAAAAACACCCTCGTGTTCCTTCGCACACATTAAAAAAAATCGGGAGAGGGGATTTCTGCGACGGAAAAGATAGGATTGGAAACACGGCGGGCGTTGTGCGAGGGAAAGGAAACGTTTCGGTGCAGAGGAGTCTGTGGTGAGGGAGTTTTCGCGCTGTTTGATCTCGTGTTGTTTTTTATATCCACCTAGATTTTTTCATCTTGTTCCGTTTCTGGATCGTCCTGCTCCACTTGCCCCGTCACACGGACGAAGAGTGCAATGGAGAGAGAGAGAGAGGAATCGGGGAAAAATACAAAGAAAAGATGCGTCTTCTTCGAGACGGATGACTGTTTACCTCGTACAGGTGCTGTCGAATGTCTTTTTTCCCATTGTATTTTTTTACGAACCCCAGAGCATCCGTCGGGTTCAAATATATTCTTTTCTCTGTTTCGCTCATGTTTTTGTTAGCTAGCATCCGGTAGATTTCTGGTCATATGTTTTGGTCTCGGATGGATAGTGTTTTAAGGGCTATTGGCCAATGTTTGAGCGTGAACAGCTCGCTTACCTGTGATACATGTATGAGGCAAAAGCAAGGAGATCGATAAATTTCGACAAATTTTTCGCAACTGAAACACCGATGCCCGATAAATTTCACACCATTTGTTATATCGAATACAATAACTACGTTCTTGAGTGGGTGATTCCATCATTCATGGTAGATGACCGAATTAAATTTTGGAACATGTGAGCCCCACTAAATGCCTGTTATAATATTGAAATTAATTATACATTAATTAAGAAACACTAAATTTCCTTTTTTTCGTTTTGAACATGTTGATCGTTTTTCGTACATTAACTATTAAGTAGGTTTATCTAATCTATTTCAATTTAATAATTATATATATATGTATAATGGAAAGGAACTTGCCCCCCTACCCTGATGTGTGAATATTCACACGCCATCGGGCTTAGTACTAGGTGAACTCTACCATCACCTACTAAGCCGACCTTCGGGTTGATTACTGTGTTTATATGTGTGTGTGTGTGGGGGGGGGAGGTCGCAGTAGTCCAGGGGTAGAGCGTTGAACCATCGACCGGAGGGCCCTGGTTCGATTCCCGGCCAAGCCTCTCTGGGTACCTGCAGCTCCACCTAAGCTATGTGATAATTAATTAGCACTAAGTTGTGGTCACCATTTATATTTTATATCGATATTATTAAAAATTTGGTAATAATAAATTGACAGCATATATTTTTTAAATTAAGAGTAGGGCAGAAGAAAATGATCAAGGAAGGAGTGGATTTGCTTACATTTCAAAGGGTGCTTGAGAAAGCCGTGTATACGAGCCGCTCCGAGAGGTCGTTTTGGAAATCATGATGGAAGTGTAGTATGAGAATTGTGATTAGGTATATTAGAGGAAGGAAGAGTATAGAGTAATAAGTAAGAGTATAACCCATAAATAGTAAGAGTACATGCAATAATAAAGGAAGGGACGTAGTTGTATGAAATTATCAAAAATATAATATTACAGATAAGTAGATAAGAGAGCAATTGAGAGACAGTAGTAAATATTAGCAGATGAGAAAGTACAGATCTGAAGAAAATATTGGCCTCCATTGAAAAGATAACGTGTAAATACAATAAGCATTAGGTGGTAAAAACGGCTGCAAGTTAAATAATTTTTTTTACCTGGGAAGTAGCAATTCAAAGGGTATTTAGTGAGTGGGATAACCCAAATGCATCGAAGCTATTCTGATTTAAGCTGCAATTAAGAAACCAGCTATTTAAAACTCCCAAGGGTGTTATTCATTGTCAGAGCAGAAATGTGAAGGCTGGGAAAAATGGGCGCAAAATTTGTTATAGACGGTGAAGGTTTACAGAACTCGAAGAATCAGCAATGAATTCCCGCAAATAGTGAGAAATCCGCTCCCTAGAAGAAGAGACAAACTTGCTGATCATAGTCTAACACATGATATGGAGACAATCGTGGAGGAACGAACAGATGAGGAGAGCGTCAGGGGCAAACAAGAACGCGGGGTGCGCAGCTCAAACGGTCACTGAGAGATGTGAATTCAATATGTTATTACTAAGTAATGATGAGGACAGGTGTGAAGGGAACGGAATGGAAAACTCCAGCAAAACATTATGTACATTGACAGCAGCAGGCAATGAGCGTTTCTCATTGAGGAGAATACTTTGGTCAGTTTCCTGTGTCGTTTTGACTGAAATAAATCATTGGGGAGTGTGTTTGGTTGGAAAAGGTAACTTAATATGTGCTTTTAATTTTGAAAACCGAATTCCGAAATCCGAATTGAAGTAATTGCGATCATCATCTTCATCAGTATTTCAACCCTAGGATTGGCTTGCTGCAACCCTCCATACTACTCTATTTAATGTCAATTCCCCCAATCCCTGAATCCTTCTCTGTTTTAGGTCCTTCTTAACTTGTCCCCAATGTACATGTCTCTTGATCTTCCTAGTAGAATCTATCCTTCTATTATATTCCTAATCAATCCATTGTGACTCAATGTATGTCCAATCCATCTATATTCTTCCTCAGTCCTTATTTTATCTGTCCATTTAATCTTCAGCATTCTCCTTCAGCACCATGTTTCAAAGGCTTTCTGTTCTTCGCTGGTCCACTTTTCCAATGTTCCAAGTCTCGGAACCATAGAGCGCCATGCTCCACACGAAAGTCTTGACGAATTGTTTCCTTGTTTCCAGCCTTAGGTTCTTTGAACATAGTAATTGCCTGTTCTTTATGAATGCGTTCTTAGCTTGGGCTATTCTTCGCTTGATGTCGGTCGAACTTCTTCCATCCCATGTTATGCTGCTGCCCAGATAGATGAAGGATTCCACTTGCTCTAGTTTCACCCCTCGAATTGTGATATCTGCATTCAGCTTCTCTCTTCCGCACACATGGATTTTAGTTTTTTTCTTGTTGATGTTCATATTATATTCCCCGAGTACTTGATTCATAGCACTTAGTTGGTTGCAGGTCCTCTCGCGTTTACGCTACTACTGCGGTGTCATTAGTAAACCGGAGTATGTTGATTTCTTCTCCATTTACCTTGGCTCCTTTGATACCCAATTCTTGTGTTTTTTTCATTGCCTCTTCCAGGTATACGTTGAATATTGCTGGTGAGAGGTTGCATCCTTGTCTTACTCTTTTGTTTATTTTGGCTTTTATTTTTCTTCCATTTTTCGTTTGCATTGTTGTAACCTGATTCTTGTAGAGGTTATGGATAATTCTTCTGTCATTGTAGTCCAATCCGAGCACTTCTAGTATCTTGAACATCTTGTTCCATTCGACGTAATCGAAGGTATTCGACAACGTCGGATTATTTGTCGAAGGCACTTGTGATATAGGTTTCCAAATTCCCGTCATATTGTAACCTTCGGAAATCCGAGAACGGCAAATCGTATTTCCCGAGAATTCTCGAGAATTTCCAAAAAAATCTGTTTTATTTTAAGTTCGTTTGTGATCTGTAATTATGGCTGTTACAGTAAGTGCTAATAAACATAAAAAACGTAGAGAAGGTGGGGCCACCGGGTTTATGACCCCGACGCAGGGTTTTAGAGGTTCAGAGACAAATATGTAATAGGTCAACGCAAAACTTGAGTAGATGAAATTTCAAAAATGGACGTCGACCGGAAGTTCATGTCCAGCGCATATTTTTCCCTGAGCGCTAAACAGGGGTCACTATAGTATCATTTTGTCTAGATTTCTCAAAGTATAAACAATGTAATTTAAATATACAAGCAACGTAGCTACGCTCGTGAATCAATGTAAACCAAAAATCCCGGGCCCGTAAACTTGATCAAGTTTACGGTCCCGGCATTTTTTGTTTACATAAACAATATAATTAATACAAACTTTATTTATCCAAACCTTATAGTATACAGTGAATTTTTATTTGTATAACACAATGTAGCAACATACCCGATCTCATTTAAATATTTTATTTATTAACTAAAGTATTACTGGAAAACAAATGCAAGTATTATTCGTTTGTAAACGAGAAAAATATTTCAAATAGTTGTAGTCATTTTAAAAATGAAACTTTAAGAAACATAAATCATTAATTGCTCGATCAGACAATCGTGATCTTTGCTTTGTAACAAATATACTTAATGTGGAAAAACTTTTTTCATTTTCTGTAGACGTTGGTCGAATTGTTTTCATTACGTCTAAAAGCATCTTCAAGTTGGAAGTGAGAGAATGCTTCATATAAACTCATTTCCTTCCTTAGAAAAGCAATATTTTGTCTACGTGCATAGGGCAAGGCTTTGATGTCGAGATTGATATTGCTTGAGTCAGTTGACACTATATCAGATTCTGATTTAATGTCAGAACCCTCTGTAAGGATATCTTTTATTTCTTTTGGAACTTCCGTATATAAATGTTCCTTAAAAAATTCTTTCCGTTAATGATTTCTCAAATAGTGCGATTTCATTCTTACTTGGCGGGGCAAAACATTCATTCCTATTCCGTCTCATACAGACAGCCAACGTTGCTCAATTACTTTGTAAGAGACTCAAGATCACTAATTCAACATTTAACTAATTCATACGTAATTTCTTTTAAAAGCATTTGGCTCATTGAAGAACTCTTGTTTTTCTAAATTTTTGAACAGGCATTAAAAATTCCTTCATTTGTGAGAATATTAGCTTCTCTAGTGCTTAATGCTTCAACTGCTAATCTTACTGGTTGTGAAAAATTCAAAAAGTTCAAATTCAAAAGTACCTCTCAATAAATAGTCATAATAATCTTCTTTCTATATGTGATTGAGTCTAAACTCTTAATGGGATTTATGATCTTTAAAAAACATCGCTATCTTTTTCTCCAGTGTGTTCCAGCATGTTTTACAGTCAAAAATAACTTCTCGTTCCATATTTTCATTCCTGGTTATTTCTTGTTGCAAATTTCCCGACAAACTTTTCCCGGTGTTCCCGCGCGGAGACCCTAATTGTGGTAATTTATTGAATACTTCAACGATGAGCTTTCTGATTTTGGACGACCAATATTTGATGGAGGTACATAAACACATTTAGTTATTGTCTCGAGGAGAATGTAGTTTTTCGGTAGTATGCTGTAGTAAATGAATTGATTATTCGCATTGAATCGCACAATAATGTGGGATTCGAAGAATAATGAGGTTACGGAGTGAATCGAAAAGTGAAACAGGACAACTCACCGAAGAAAGTGAAGGGCGTTCTGCTTGGAATAAGTATTTCTTGGAGAGATCATCTTCAAAAGAGCGACTGGCCATGCGTGGGTGTCTGTCGGCTCCATCTCGCGTGAAATTATCTGATGGAAAGAGGGCAAAATTTCTCCGAGTGTGTGTCAAACGGAGCTCTTCTCTTTCACTATCTGTAAACCCTGAAAAAGTTGCACTCTAAAAACCCTTAAATTCACACTCGTCGCAACTCGAAAGAGAACAAGAAGCAATGGATAGTCGTTCCAAGCTAAAATATAGCTATCCTTGAATCCATGAACGCTTTCATGGTTCAAGTTTCATTCATACAAGTACGTAAATACTAGTTTTATGAAAATAGTTCCGAAAGGTTGCGGTTTAATGAGCACTTAATATTTGCTCTGTACCATCCTTATCCTCATTGCTTTGAGTTATGCATTTGTTGCGCTGCTTATATTTTCGTATGTTTTTGTAATTTAATTGGTTAATTGCATTATTGCATCATTTACTTAACCACAATATACACATTTTACAATATTGGAAAGTACGTTTAATTACTTCACCTAACTTGGGCGACTATATACTTTACGTACTGCTGATGTATGTTGGTTTAAAACATTTACATATCAAATTTGGATCATAATTCTTAAGTTTTTAAAACTTCAATATTTTACGCTCCTTTCAATGGAGAGTCTGAGTGGCAATGAAGATTCCACTTCATTGAGTTTGATCCAGAGATCACAGACATTTAAGTGATTTTTGTTATTGCGTATGAGTGGGCAGGTACTTTATATGTGCGTAAGGTTTAAGGGATAGGAGGACGATCGAGAGAGAGAGAGAGAGAGATCGATGAGAAATACCACTTTGCAAATAGCTTACTTTTTCAAAGTCGCCGCGGACCTTAGCTTAATAACTTATCCGATAGGCTAAGACCTGCATTTGGAAATTCTCCTCATGGTACTTTCAATTAGGTATTTGAGTACGACTGAAAAGATGGATGTCTTTGTGTTGGGTATCCTACCCGGCAAGGGGACACGGAAAACGGCCAACACATCGAATATAGTAATTATTAACATTTTATTATTTTACTAAATTATTAAGTATAAATGAAAACAATAGTCATTTATTTC
Organism: Hetaerina titia; assembly: GCA_037158775.1. NCBI lineage: Eukaryota > Metazoa > Arthropoda > Insecta > Odonata > Calopterygidae > Hetaerina > Hetaerina titia. Next base: position 78,500,365 of record CM073772.1, on the reverse strand, counting down.
TTGCGTAGATAATAGAATTTGCCAATTTCACTCTGTATCTAATTCAAAAACTATCTAAGAACCGTTAATTGTTTCTGAAGCTAAGCTCATTATCTCAAAAGACTGAACACTGAACGTACATGGAAGAATATGCATACGTTACATTTTACATTTCTATTAATTTTGTTTATATATGCATTTAGTATCTTTGATCTGTTATTGATTACCCTAATATAAAATAAGTCTTAGTGATTACGTAGTTAGTAACACGACTTAGTACACGTAGGTGCGCATTTATCAATTCCTATAGGTACGTATTTAGATTACAATAATTTAATTATTTCTATGTTGCCTAAGAGCTATCATTTTAATCTTTCAAATGCCCTGGGTCTTTTGCCTTTTCAGTATTGCTATGTTTTGAAGTAACAGTGCCGAATCCAAACCGATCAATGACGATTCCACATACTAAAATCAACATTCCGTCTCAGCTCCTAGTCTTGTGAAAAATAAACTGAAGTCAACGGTGATCGGTTAATTGGCGTCGAAAGCAATCATTTCCTCATAATGATTGCCTGGCCCAATACGGGAATAGGTCAAAATTTCCTCAGAATTTCTAAGTGCGCAACGTAATTCCAATGGCTAAGATGTTTTGAAATTCCAACGAAAGATTAGTGCAACTCGAGAACAGAGCGGCCGGCGTTTTCATGCTTGGTGGCCTGTCATGACATTATGCATTTGCTTCACTCTTCACGCCACGCAAGCAAAAAACAATAGTCATTTACAAAATAAAATAGTCTGAAAAGGCCTTATCTGTAAAATTTTAGTTGTGTCTCGGTAGGGTGTAAGAAGAACAAAGAAAACAGGCGTTTAAAAAAATGGTATAATTTTAAATGGCTTTATTAGTCAATTTTTCGTAGTTTCTGGGAGGCGTGGAAGATTGTGTGTATTTCAATATAATGAGCGTTTACTGAGTATTTTTAAACATTGAGTTACATTATCACTGTGGCTTAACATATTCAATTATAAATACCAAGATACGGGCAAAACTAGAGAATATTTTCCTTTTCTTTGCTCACTCCATTAATGTCGAGCAACTGTCGTAAACTGAAAGCATTAAACATAAAACTGTTTATATACCTCTAATTTGTACTAAAATAAGTTGTAAAATTTCGATTATTTATAAACCACTAGCTTAATCATGATTTTATATATTATATATTTAAGGCGCTATGCATAAGTATGTGTTTTATTTGTAGTCACGAAATATTTATTTGATAGTTGTGTTCATCCAAAAACCTACCCTAACCGGTAGATTGATTACCTTATAAATTAAAATATATAAGTGCTTCTCCCACTTCATGAATGGTCCTTATGATTTATTCCGTATCAATAGTGATATCCCTAAGTTGACATGGTGCAAGCTAAGCTAACCAGTTGATCTCCTTTTATACTCAATCTGAGGATATTCCTTTTTTAAGTTTCAATGAAGAGCTGTTTTGTTCCATAGGAACAGTTGTTTTCGGAAGAAATGATAATTTCATGTGTTAAACTCTTATTTGAAAATCACAATTGTTTGTGATTGTGAAAAACAATATTGTTTACCACAATTTCAAAACTTCTATTGTTTCTTATTATCAATAGTACGCATTTTGGGGCAACACATTTTGTCTCCCAAGATTTTCCATCAGCATTCAAAACCGCGGATTCCTATTCGTATAAATAGGGCGCTGAAATTATTATTATTTTAACTCACTATTTAAAGCAATAGGTGGTACGGTGCAGGGCAGTAAAAATGCCAATACGATTGGAGAAACTTTCTCCCAAAGAATAAAATATCTTAAAAAAGGGAGGTAAAAAGGCAGGTAATACTTTTGGGGTGTTCTTCTGGTGATATTTACATGTCCCAACTCATGTCTGAATGAATACAATACTCGTAACTCACACTCAAGACGACGCATTGATGGACTTAACGTACAACTTCTAAAGTTCTTCTTTCCCTTAATTTCCAATTAATTTTCGTTGATTTTCAAACATCTTGACGTTTTTTACCAATACAATGAAACAGAAAAATGCAGCTCTAAAATTTCCCAGCTTTCAGAACTTCTTTTAAAAGAATGTCTTTGTATTTTTATTATGTTATTGCATTTATCTTTAGTTTTCCATGTGTTGCAGTAACTTAAAATTGAAGTGCAAAAGCTAGAGCAGGTGGAACTTTGTACTTATCTTGGAATTGTTTTGAACGAAAGAAGATTTGCATAGGGTAAAACGGCTTTTACAAGGGAAAGGGAATTAATAACAAGGTCGTTGAATGAGGATGTTAAGAAAACACTCATTAAAATTTTAATGTGGTGAGATGCTTAGTGCGGCGGGGAACGAGGATTTTAAAACGAGATGGCAAACGTACATTGAAGGCTCTTGGTATGCGGGTGGGGAGGAGGATGGATAAGGAAAAATGGGTGGAAAGGGAAACCGATGAAGTAGACGGCATGGAGGGGAGGAGAGAGGGATGCTGGCTGAGGCCCAAGGAGGCAGGAAAAGTAGATTTCAGTTGTATTTTCTTAGGCGATGGAATGTTCAAGACAGTGATAGAGGGGAGGATGTTATGCAAGCGAGGTAGGGGTAGGAAAAGGATAGGCATGCTGGACAGAATGAAGGGAGAAAGTGTAATGAATTGAAGAACGGTTTAATGTAGTTTGTGGGTCCATCCAAACCTATCTTAAACGGTAGGCTACCAATAGTAGTAATACAAAATATCAAAAATGGTTTTTTTCTTGTTAGGGCCATCTGACGTGATACCACAATTTATGAAAAATTGTGGAATTTTGGATCTCAATGATAATATATATTTCTTTGAAAGAATGGAAAAGAATCAGATATCCCAATCCATCAAGGAATAATGACGGTTCTAACACCATATAGCTTCGATATAACTTTTTTATGCTGATTCTGCCATACTCTATTCTCTCCTAACTCTATTATTCTCTCTTACTCGCTCTATTTGCTCTCTCAAACTCCAATCTGAGGCTAATAGGATTATTATAAGAATAAATGGTTGTACATATTAAAGTTCAATAAGTTGACCTTTTTGGGCTTAAGGAAGGGATGTGGTTTAAGTGACCTGATTGAGAAAGGGCAGAATATTTCAACATAATCGTATCCTTTGGAGTAGTTTTTTTTATATGTAGTCGTGGATTTCATGATCATTTCCTCCTGCATGGAAGCTAAGAGTTAAATGATTTCATTCAATTATAAAGTTTATAATTAGATCGAGAGAACTGAGTACTTGAGCTAATTCTTGATTAATGTGTTCCGACAGCAACAGGAATTAAAAATTTGTTTGATGCACAAAAACAGCTTTCCCAATTAAGTGCCTGCCCTGCATTCCATGCGAATAAATTCGATAATTTTCTAATATTTATTTTCGCACTCTCGTTTGCAATTCAGATTGTTCAACTGGGGAAAAGGTGCCGAGGTAAAAGTTATGCCTGAATCACGTAATATGCAAACCGCAGGTCTTTAGCAAAAAAAAACTAAATGGCTTTTTAGCTCGTATTTCTTGTCCAGTATTCTTTCGGCAAAAAATTGCATCCAGAGTGCTGCAGAAAGTGTGAATTTCTCTGAAAGAATTCGGAAAAATTAGTAACGAAATTTTATAAAAAAAACCTTCTTGTTTCTTTTCCAATAGTGGATGCAACTCCTATCTAAATGAGGATACCGTTCTTAAACTTTCGACTTTTTTATAGACTAACATTTATATATTCGTTGACGGTTTAATTTGAACGTTTTCAATATATACCGACAGACAACTTAACCGTGGAAACCCCCGAAACACCTCGGACGGAGCTTTCTTTTTGTTTTGCGATAAAAAAACGTACCGTTCTCACTTGATTGAAATGAATCGAAATTCGAGGGAAAGGGGCTTGATTTAGCACGCTCCCGAGATAAAGGGCCGAAGAATTAATCACAACGGGGGCGTATTTTTTTCATTCACTCTTTGAGAGCCAACGAGAACGGTTAAGAGCTCGAACGTCTTCCCAAGCGACGAATGGAGCGGAGAGAGTGTTCGATTTAGAAGTTGTCGTTTCCTAACCGGGAGTTCCTCTAATTTGTTGCAGACACGGTTCTAGGCAATTAAATCTAATCCTTCCGGAAGTCATGGGCGTAGGTAGCCAGTAGGCACTCAAAACGTTTGGCGCTGCAAACAAGCACCGGACGAGAGGTGGTGTTTATGTTCTTCCAGATTTTTTGTATCTCAGTTTAACGAGGAAAACGTTCGAGTATCACTTACGCAACCCATGTATTGGTAATATAGAGTGAGATGAATTTGCCCATTTCCTTCTCTTACTTGCTTCCTTACAGCTTTGAGGTAACGCGTGACCGAGTATCATTGCTCATTGAGACTCAATAGCTCGTGAAGAGTAACTAGGGGATCGGGACATAGTTTTCTTGAGAGGTACTTTCTGAGGTATCGGATTCTTGTGAGATTCGAACCCGTGGGCTCCTGCATTAAATACGGTCTTGCTCGGGAAGGCAAAATGGTACAAGTAATTTATTAAGCGATTGTGTTTCAATGAAAACACAAATTTAGACCATTTTAATGTTGAGTAGTTTCAGGCGTTATGTGGTGGAAGTCGAACATAATGAATAGGTGAACGTGGCACTTTTCCACTTGATACAATTTGATGATAAATGTAATGATGTAAATGATGTGATGATAAATCCAATGATGTAATGCATCGTAACCCGGTCGTAAAATAAATTTTATCAAGTGGAAAAGTGATACCATCTATTATTCATCATTTTAATATTGTTGATAAAATAAATTTTTTTCACATTTCATTGTTAGCGGAACATAAAAAAGTTAATATTTGCGATACTATCACATTTGCTATTTTATATTTATCTGAAGAACCAATTTTTCCTGAAAAACACCCACTTTTAAATAAAATAGTTGAGATTCTGTTTCTAAACCTCAATGAATGAGCTCAAAAATATTAATGTTTGAATTGTGACTTAAGAAGACGACACGCGATTTAGGAAGTGAAAAATGTTTGTATCATGCCATGAATTCTTTTAAATGAGTGAATAAATAAATGTATTTGGACTGTTATTTTTTTGCATGAATACTTTGAATGAATTTTTTTCTTGTTGCGAATTTTAGGGGAGATATTTTAATAGACAAACTAGCCCTCTCACAATCGTCGCATTGATTCACTCACACATTAATAATTGTTAATTGTTATAATTGATTGGTAGTGTTGTATACAGCAATTAACGCATACGGAAGGCGTGCAATATATACGTTATCGCAAAGTTCATTAATTGCCTCGGAGTTGAATGTATTTTTTTTATTAGGTAATCTACCGGTTAAGGTAGGTTTTTGGATGGACACAACTATCAAATAAACCTTTTGTAACTCCAAACAAAACCCAATCGAGCAACCTAAACTACATCAGGTCCCTCTTCATCTCTGTGTACTTCTTTCCTCCCTTCATCCCATCCAACATCCCTATCCTGTTCCTACCCTTTCCTCGCTTGCCCAACATTCTCCCCTCTATTACCTTCTTCAACATTCCACTACCACTCAATACGCCTTTCATCCATGTTTCCTGCCTCCATAGGATTTCACTCAACAAACCCCTCTCCTCACCCACCATCTCCGGTACTTCCTCATTTGTTTTGTTTGAATGTATTTATGAACAAAAAATGTAATCTACTGAAAAGGATAAGCGATCGTGCCTCTCAGCTACTCTGATGACGTTGTTCGGGAATTCCACCATGGAATATATATCTGTAAACCACTCTTTATCGTGTAAACCATCAGGTGTCTTACATAAGACGTTTGTTTGTATATTCTCTGTAGTATCACTCTCTATTTACTAATTTGTTATGGCGTTTGCTAGAAAATGTATTACTCATTACTCGTATTCTCAAAAAAACAGACCTTCAGTAACGGTCTCTGTAGGACCAAGGGTATCTCCGTCATGAATAGCATCGGCGACAGTCCATCTCACTTTTGACCACCGACTTGATAAAAAGAGACGTTTCAGGCGTGATATGGTGGAATATTTGCCAATTTTTATTCACCGACTTGATGTTGAACTCTTACTATAGAGCTCCCATGGAAATCATCTTTACCTTTTTGTCCGCCAGAATTTTAGTAATGAGTCCTCGTGAGATGCCGTCCAGTCCTCGCTTATTCGAACCTCTCCTTGGCGGCCGTCTATCTATATAGAAGCGTATGCTTTCTCGGATTCCATGGGAGATAGTACTTCTTGATCGTTAGGAGCCCATACGTATTGTATCAGTTGTTTGAGAGAGGATATGTGTTATGCGAATCCACGCCCTTTCTTAAAATCTGCTCAATAACCCCAAATGCGTTTTATAGCTGCTTTTTAACACTTTTCAGGAGTCTCGATAGCAACTTGTAGCCGTCCTCTGGTTACGATATACTCCTACCTGGGTAGTTATTTAGGTCTCTCTAGCCCCCTTTTTTGTATAAACGACCTTAAAACTATACAATATATTACAGACGTTAATAGAGAAACAAGTTTGCAAGAATTTTGAACAAATGGGAGGGCTAAGTTCGCAAAGTTTCAGTACAAGAGGACGCCTCGTTAGCTTAACTAGCTAAAGCACCCGGTCAGATGACGTAGGATCCGGGTTTGAATCCCGGTAAATGCGGATGGTTTTTATATTGACGCATTTTCATTCTTATTGGAAGATGGCTAGGTTAAAATGACTGTCGCGGCATGTTACCGCAGTTCCTTCAATTTGGCAGAGTTCGGATTTTAATGGTCCAAAGAATTGAGTAAAGGAGAATCTGGAAAATTTTATCGTTGAGTCGCTTGCATTCATTTACCACGCTTGAATATCATTTTTTCAAATACCGCAAATAAAAATTCTTAGGAAACGCCTTAGAGAGAGACTTTAACGCCCTAAAATATATATTATGAAAGACACAGCATTAAAATTAGGAATATTATAAGGTAACCTATCGTTTAAGGTAGGCTTTTGTATGGACACTAACTTGACACCCCTAGATTTCTTAACCTCGCCCAAGATACAACCCTACCTCACAGTGCAGTAAATCCTTCCTAAATATCGCATAGATTCTACCTCTCTTTTTTCTGTTCATCTGTAACCTGTATTCTTTTCCTCCCCATGACTTGGTTACCTGTCGTCCTCCCTCTTTCAGTCTTCAACTTATCATCACCTTCCAAAATACCTTTCAGCCAGCCTCCTTTTCTGCTTTCTTTGTATTCCTCTCGACCACCCACCCTCCTCCCCCACCACGCCTAGTACCTTTTCATTTGTTTCCTTTTCCGTCCATTTTACTTTTTCCGTCCTCCTCCGACTCTATGGGTTGTCAGAACACATACGCCCTTCCCCTACGTCAAGATTGTAGTCCATTAGGAAGGAACATTGTTGTAACTATTGAAATTATAACTGATTTTGATGATTAAAGCATCTCATTAGGCTTCCAAAACATGAAAAATGTGTGAGATTCTAGTTAAAAATGTTTTTTGTGGCATTGATACTTCATGTCTGGTATCGGTATTTACTTATGATGCTGCTTGAATGTATTTGAGGAACTTGATGATGACTTTGACTTTTTAGTGGTGCTTTTACATAAATGCTATGAATGAACTGAAAGTAAATATCACATGAGACCGATTGACTTAGTGTAATTAAACAACTATTAAATTAAAGATTGGTAAAATTTATTATAACAAGGTATTATAAGGTTTAATGTAATGCCATTTTATTACACTACCATTAAACAAAGAAGGCTTTGTACAATATAGAAATTAAGACATTTTTAACAATAGTTTAAACCCGATCATTAAAATAATTCATTAATTTTTATACCGTAAGTGCATTTGTGAGCCAAAATAATATCTTTTTGTAAAAATATTAAGTAATGACTTCTTCAACATCCCCAATTTGAGAATTATACACATAGACAAAAACATGAATTCAACAGTTTCAAAATAATTTACTAATTTACTTACTACGTAAAAATTAAATAAACTCCGCGCTTAATAACGTTGCACTTGATTGTCGGATAACTTCGTGGGAAAATTGATCTTCCGCGACGTCACTGTGGTGCAAAAAATATGTCATAGCTTAACATTGCTTACACTAACAAAGGGTATAAGACAATAAAAACGAATTTATAAACTTACCCTCTTCTTTCCCTCCATTTTTTCATCAATGAAAATTACATTTTTAAATAAGATTTTTCCCCAAAACATTTTTCTAGAGACCTGTTTGCATTTGGAGAATATATATAGTTTTTACCCACACACACACATCATCTTCACACTGAAGGTCTGGATCCTGACTGGGGGGGGGGGGGGACGTTGGATACGGGTGACTGCGTTAGTCCAAAAAAATTTTTTTTGGCCTTTTATCTGGGGATTCGCCATTATTTCTTTGCGGGGGCAATGAGTAGACGGAGAACCCATTGGTTTTACACTCCCATGCCCACCGTTCACGACACTCAAGGACGCCTTCGCCTTGCCGATCTTACAAACGACTCCTCCTTTCGGGCGCCTCCTCTTCCTATCGCCAATTCATTGCACCCTCTTCTTCGTCCATCTCACCAGTCTTTAGTGTGGTCTGAGTTCTCCCCGTCCATGTCCTTTGAGCTCAGTTTCAAAACGTGCCATACTCACAATACAATCGCATACTTTCCTTAAAGGGATGGAATGAAGTCAAGCACCCGTTATGACTTAAGCCTCTTTGAGGAGGGGTGGGGTAGGGAAAGGGGGGACTATAAAACGAAAACCAGAAAAGGGAAAGGACCGCTGGAACTGCAATGTCTCTCGCATTAGCTCCATCAGTTGGGAAGGGGGGGGGGGGGGGAGGGTCGGGAAGTAAAAAATGGAGAATAGAAAGGAGCTTCGACGCGAAGCGCGGCTCTCTTGGCACTCGCCCGCATTTTTATGAGAGCTTTGACGAGGATCTCGTGTCGCTGGTTGAGCGTACGATGGACCTTAAACACCTTCGTGGCCCGGTTCTCTACTACGCGGGGATTATGGGGCTCCAGCCATCCCCGAAATTGGGACGGTCTTGGTGACCTTGAACTCCGAAGGTGTCGGATCTCTCTGCTGCGATCGCCTCCGTCGTCTTCGCCCCATCTCTCGCTCCGTCCTCAACGTCCGGATCGACTTCCTTCAGCCTCCCCGCTCGGAAGAAGTCGAAAATGGGATGGTAGCTGTAGTTAATGCGTTGCGGTGATAAGAGGTCACTTGTGCTCCCTGACTGTGGTGCTGTTGAGGTGGGATGATAGCGTTCCGGGGTTGGGGGGCGATGAGGTCGATGGGTCTCTGGCGGCGGCCTTTGCATCGAGATGGAACAAAATTACTTCATTTAGTGCTGGACCATTTTTGTTCTCATTTAGCTAATTCATCCCTTAAAATAGAATTAAAATATAAATTTTGAAGGTGGAAAAGGGAGTGATTTTTTTCTCCACCAAAGGAATAGTTCATTAATAACAGAAACGAAATTGCATCATGCTTAAAAGCGGTGTTTAGAATGTACGATCTTCATGAGTGAGGGCATCACTTTAAAAGTGAGTGATATTAAAATATCAAGGAAAATTGTAGAGTAATTGAAATGATGCTGAATTTGATCACCGTAACTCTAAACCAATAACTTTAAACTAATAATACCTCGTACATTATACAGGGCGCTGCAACATAACTTCCTTTTTTCAAACGCAAAAGGCTTTCAAAAAAGGAAGTTCTGTTGCCGCACCCGTTAACATCTAAAATTTTCTTTCTTATTTCTTCCCTTACATACTATAGTAACTTTTAATCGTGAGATGGCCTTGACTTCAGAGAAAATTTCTGTAATATAAAATAGATTAGTAATTAGGACCACAGTTGTGAATTCGGGAGAGGATGAAGAGTTGAGAAAAGACAGTCGGAGAAATAAGCATGTTCTCATTAAATTGCATCTCTTGGACCACTGTTTGATTTGACGGACAAAGCGTCGTAAGGGATATCAGTATTTTTCGTCAAATAATTAATGCGTGATTATCTTTTCAAAAATGTGCCTCATTCTTACATTTATCCAAAATCTACATTCTCCAAAAAAGCGATTGCGACTGAGGGAGGAAAATATCAGAAAATAGAAAAGAATCGTTTGTGTCAATAAGTTAATATAACTGTGAATGCATTATCACTGACCGACAAATATTAATATTAACAATAAGCGAGATCCCACGTATTATTTTTTTCCTTGAGACTCCTCCATGCAAAAAGGAATGCCATAGAAAAAATCTAGCTTCCCTGAAAATCGAATCCATGCCCTGGAATCCGGGATTATGGATTCAATAGATATCTTACGAATCTAACCCTCTTGGGTTACGCAATATATTTTCGTTTGGTATCATTAAAAAAAATTGAAATGTAATGTTGAATATTGAACTGTAAAACTGAATATTCGATTAATTTTGTAAAATGTTTTTTGCTAAATTTCTTGATTTTCTATATGAGTAATAACTAATAAGCTCTATGAAAAGGTAGTAAGATTCATATGACAGTATAGGATGTGAAAGGGACGCTAAGGGTCTTAAACTCTGCGAATCGGTATTTTACAGGATAAGCAGTGTGACTAAGTGAAGTGAAAACTCAAATATTATGTCATCGACACAAAACCAAAGAGTGCATTTGAAACAAAATTAAGCATGATTTAATAATACGTCATTTCCTCGATACTGCTTCTCTTTTAATGTTAGAAGTGGAACGAAATGCATGTTTTCCCTCATTTTTCAGAGAATTCACCACAAATTTTCCGCCTGCTTATGTCAATTTACGGTGGAACTGCGTACGATAATGTTTTGACGTAAATTTTAAAGCTACGGAAGAAGATAATTTGCTCATTTACTGTCTATCTGAGCGCGGTAGAATCGCCTACGTTCTCCAACGATGATTTCTAATTCTCCGGAAACCTGACAATTATCTTTATTTTTTTTCAAAGCTCTCAGATCGATTCAGAATGCTTCTAAAAAATGGGGATGGACACGAATTGGTACCGGCATTCATTCCTCTGTTGGAAAGTTAACGTGTGAGGAAGTGAGAGGGGGAGCGTGAGTGAGAGACCGGGGGATGAGGAGAACGAGACGCTCACGGGGTGGAAGCGGGAGTAAGCGAGTTGTGATCGGGAAAGAGTAGTGTGGGCGGGAGCGGATGGAGAAGTAAAATAACTGGTGGGGTGTAAGGAAGGAAAAATGGAATTAATGTAATAATCAGCATTTATGTAATCACTTCTCCTAGCTTAACTTTTGTTAAAAATCGCACTCCAACGGAAGAAAACTCTTTGTTGAAATGATGGGCGGTACTTGTAGCAGTAGATCGTACGGTCACTTAGCTATCCTGGGAGGCGATCAACAGCTGAGGTCATCTGCGCCATTAGGGATAGGTGGGTAATTTGTTGGTGGCCGAAAAGTTCAGGGAATGGGAGAAGAAGTGTGGAGAGAAATCCAGGGCGTCGGCATTAGCCTACTCTAATAACGAAAGACGTCAAGAGGTCACACAATTTAACTCCTCATTCGGACGGCGTGCTCCGCTTGAAGTTCCCCCCTCTCTCTATATCTTTCTCTCTACATGGTAGTTAAGTAGGAGGGATCGGGATAACTCTGAAATATTCTGCTGCCTCAAGGGTTCGAACTGGGGCTTTCTGGTCTTAAAGCGAGTACACTAACCACCTCATCAAACCAATCCCCACAACTCTCGAAGATAACTTGTATTTTCCCGATGGAATAGATCAATACTGATATTTTATGCAGTTTATTAAGTAGCATGGCGAAAACCGGTGATTTATAGTTTTGAGGGAACCAAGATTGATTATAATTTAATTTAATTTTCTCTAAAATTTAGTAATCTGATGTCTCCATGCGTTTGGACTGTTACCAAAAATGCCATAAATTTCGATAAAACTTCTACGCATGAAAAGATACCTTTATTCTCTGGGCTCAGTAGTTTAAAAAGTTTCATAAAAAATGTTCATAGGTTCTTAATAGGATTTAATTATTCCTCTTTCACGATTTAATGCATCATATCCTTCTGATTGGGAACAAAAAAGCACCATATTTGCATTGAATATATATAGGTTTCAAAGTTAAGGTATTATTTTCTGTTCATCCAGCGAAGACATGGCAATTACTATCAAAGGAGAAAGGGTAAGGGTAAAAAGTTTGAAACAGCTTTGGTTTTTTTGTAATTTGCTACGCATGCTGATACCTCATTGGATTCCTAACTACGTAGACCTTATTGCTTTTCTGAGCATTAACTCCTGTCAATATAAATTATTTAAAAAACACCATTTATAGTGTGTCTTCTACCTCGAGACGTATACGTCTCCTACCATTGTCAATTCGCTTGAGTTTTTGCATAAGAAGTTTTCCCTTGGATCGTGGATCAAAATAATGGAGTCAGAAACGTTCATTTCTTATGTACTTTAGAAAGGTGTTTTTTTAAAAGCTTTCTTCGGTATCAGCCCGAGGAGGAAAGAAATTACTTTCTGAAAGAAAGACGAATTGAAAGAAGAATGGATTTGTTTATCCTTCCAAAAATGTAAGGATTCCAAGACTTCTAAGTTAGACTCATATAGATCTCTAGCAAGATTCATATGACCTGCATCGCGTTGTTTGAGTTTAAATAAAATAATGAAGTACCATAGGCATAATAAATATTTACGTTGCATGGGAAATACATTTCCAGGCGAATCTTTTTAATATTTCATGCTAAAGGCTAATTTTCGGCATTGAGGTAATTTAACGGACGTACTCGTTTGTATATGCGTGCATAATAGAAAACGTATTTTTGTGTTAATACACTATTTCTCTGACTTAACAGGTTCTGTTGTACAAATTCGCATTGGTTATTGTCTCCTTAATGTAAGAATGTGCCTATCATCCAAGAACAAATTGAATAATAATGAATTATTATTGCATGCTGTCATAGTCCGCTTACTTTAATTACTAAATATTTCCAGCGAATTAGGTGGTTTCTAGTTCCCAAAGAGTTTGTGAATCGGTCAATTAAAATTTGTCCCGAGATATTATGCTTATTTTTTCTTACATACATCTTGTGTACGAGGGTAGTGAGAAACATCACAAATTTTGACATAATTTTTAGGTGTTACTTGTTCTGAATAGGGACGTGGTAGTCCATGGCGTCGAGCGTTGGACTGCTAACGGAAGGGCCCGGGTTCGATCTTCAGGCACGCCTCAGGGCACTCTCATCTTCATACAAACTGTGAGTTTTCGGGTTTCAGATCTTTATGGGAAACTAGAGGCAGCACAGGGAATGGAACTGCGTCCCTTACCCTGTTTTGTGAATTTGACTCGCCGTTTGGCTTAATACTACGAGTAGATGAGCTGTACCCTCATCTATCGAACTGACCTTCGGGTTGAACACTATGGTTAGTGGATTTACTGAATGGCAAACCGGATGGAATGAATGTAGGGTCAGTTTAGTATGCAGTGAACAATAGGTGCTCCATACCATCTTATTTTTAAAATACATTAGTCAAAAACGAAAAATATCATAATAATAACATCATTCAACAGCTGACATTTTGGGACAACCATAGATAAACACTCCGTCAATTCGAAAGCAAAAATATATCCCAGACTTGGTCACGATTGGTAATATATTGTAATCAATGGAAGGATGCTTGAAAAAGTGCGGGCCTTCTCTGCGCCAAACACTCTCACCCGAACAATTCTGTGAAAGTTTCGCTACGATATGGTGTGCCCGCGTGAAAAAAATCGGAATCCATTAAAAAAGTTACGGTTTGCACCTATGCTGATCTCATCCCTCGCTTTCTCAAACTGGCCGCATTCCACTCCTTTGGGTCTGTGGTGGGCCCTGATCTGGCCCAGTCCGGGGTACGGAAGGATCCGTTTTTAGGCCGCATTACGAGTGGGTATTGTCCTTTCACATGACATTTGATCAAATAATTTTTCCTTCGTATATTCAATTGAAATATTTTTTTGCACCTACATTTATCATTCTTGGTCTTCCGTAGCGTACTATTGTATGTAGTTTAGAGGGATGGAGATAGATGAACTCGTGATTTGCATCGGGAGAGTAAAATCAAATCGGTTACTTTATTAACTCTAAAGTGTGCCTTTATAATTAATTCCTTGTAGTAACGAATCAAAATGGAACTGGATTATGGACTTTTTACTTAATCACTTACTATTATTAAATGGCTGGCAATGTCTGGATAGAATGCGGAGAACATTAACGACACGTTGTTTTTAAGGGTTTTAAGCATACATTTGATGGCCTTACGGGACGGTACCATTCTATCAATTTCTTTGAAATTTATTGAATAGACCGACCCTTGGGATCCTCTTCCACCGTAAATTTCCAAGGAATTCCGTAGTTTCATGCATAACCTTTTGGTATTTATTCATTTAACTACTTTGGGAAACAAAGATTTGGTTATTCCACGCAATATTTTAAATTCATGACCACCAAGATTTTGACGAAAGGCATCAGGTGATGTCTTTCGTCGAAACTGTTTGTTTCTCAGTTCTAAGGGAATTAAAAGATAAAATATATTCTTTGTCTTTTATTTTAATAATATGTTATTTTGAATGGAACAATGTTCACGATGAAATTATTTTGGGCTGATGTTTAACGTAGAGGGTGAGACCTGTGCCGAACTCTGGGCCAATGTTTCCATACCCGTATTTGGTGGTTTACAATTGCATTCCTAACCTATCGCAACCTGTGCCAATACGTAAAATCGTACGTAACCTTTTCTTGCAAAAATCACCAATGATCAGTGTCATAAATGGGTAATGAAGCATGATTTCGACACTGATTGCCATTATGTAGGAAAATATTCAAGCATGTCAATGTCATAAAAATATTATAAACAAGAATGGAGAAGGTAGGAATCTGATGGTGCTTGCAGTGTATAGACATTGGGACTGGACTTCTCTCTCCTCCATTTCCATCGTCCACGAGTAGCAAACACCTTCACCTACCTTCCCCATTCTTACTTTTAATAATCAAACCACTTTACTTTTCCACATAAAATTTTTAATTTTTACTACCCAGGTTTCGTTATAGCATAACATCATCAGATCTGACCTGATGATGTTATGCTATAACGAAACCTGGGTTGTAAAAATTAAAAAGTTTATGTGGAAAAGTAAAGTGGTTTGATTATTAAAAGTCAGTATGAAGATTTTCCACCAAGTTACGCCAGAAACTGTTTTTTTTATTCCCCATTCTTATTTAGTACAAATATTAGGTTGTCATGCTTGAATTTTTGCCTTGAAAATGATACATCGGGCTGAAACCTTGGTTAGGGTATTCATTTCAGGGTGAAAATTAACTCACGTATCCTTCTTATTTCAATGGAAATTGAATTCACAAAATGACGCCCGGGAAACTCATCCTACATCAAAATAAATTCAAGCTGGTAACATTTATTTAAACTTTAAAATTCCCTCGTTCTCGCATTCAGTTCTCGATTTCTCACGTTCTGCCAGTTTCCGACGTGACATCTTCATTTATCTAGGGCACACGACTCCTGCATCCGTGTCCAATGGTATCCTTACCTCGCAGATTCGTGCGGCGGCGGCTTGGGTGGCCACGTCTCCTGCACGGCAACGGGGGAAAGGGGTCGAGGCAGGAGAGGCGTGGTGGGCAGCGGGGGCCCAAGGGACGGAGCGGCGGTCGTCGTCCTGTAGGATTTGAGCCCCTCGCGGTTCGGTTGGAGGCCGAAGTTAATACCCCTCTTGGGCGGGCTGGACTCGGCCGCCACAGCTTCCTCCTCTTCCTCCTCGTAGACGGGGGCGGGAGAGGTACCGCCGTGGACGTATGGTCTCTTCCTGTTGGGGCCGGCGGAGGATAAGGAAGAGGAAGGAGGCGGGTGGATGTGAAGAGAGGGCCGGGTGGAGGTGGATGCCGTGTACGAGGTGGACATCGAGAAGGGGGTTTGAGGTTTGGACCCGGAGGTTATGTGGCAGGAACAGCAGGTGGGAATCTGTCAGGGAGAGATTGGAAACAATATATTTACTCTCGGGAAAAGAAATTCTGCAGCCAAACATCGTTAATGATTTCTAATATAAGTACCTGGAGACGGAGTTTTGACCGAAATGAAGGGACTATTTTTTAACTTTCGGAGGAAACATTTTATATGTGGATAAGTTATTTCCTAGCGTAATAATGAGTTAAATTCTAGATTTAGAGCGTTAGACGATTCAGAGATAAATTTAGAATCCAAAGGTTACGTAGTTTGTATTTGGCTAATGACTTCGAAACAAAATTTTATTCACGTCTTTTATTTTAATAAATTTAATCATCAAAACAGTTGGGACCAAAAAGTATGATAAAAATTATTTCTTTGTTAATTACTGTTATTATCTACAAAAATGAAAGGTAAAGATTCTTTGAATGAATGTTACACCCGATTCAATGGTCGTTCACTATTTCAGGGCCTAGCTGACTCTTCCTCGCACACGTAAATGGTAACTCATTTTATCAAAACCATAAAACCCGTTTTCAAAATAAAATCTACAATATCGCTTTACAGTAGAGTGCAAGATGACCATAAGGTGGCAACGTAACAAGGAAGGCGGCGCGCTAAAATGATTTTTTCAAATTATGTTAATGTAAAATGGTCATAAAAATTGTCCACTTTATTGAATGATTCTTATTTTGAAAAAAATAAACCGTCACCATATATTTCAACCTAAAGATGAGTTTTAGGCACCCTAGGTTAGCGTGGATCTCCCCCGGAACTAAGTCCTTTCTCTACAGTAATTAAAACTAATGTTGATTTTGATAGGTAGGAATACAGCTCACTAGAGCGCAATATTGGTAATCAAAAAGCGGGTTATCAATGATTTCATCGCTGTTTCCCAAAAAAATATCTCTCTATCGTCTTTAAGGTTGTCCTTAAGGCTCTGTATTTTGTAGGTATTATTGAAAATAACATGTCACTCTTTACCTAAAAACACTCGGTTTATACGGACAAATCCTCTTAAGTCATGAAATTCTCGCAAAAATGGGGTCGATCATTTCCTGAGTTTCCTGCTGCTTATTTCGAAGCTTAGATACCTGAAAAATTGCATCGACTGGACATTTAATAGGTTTGTCCAAGAAAGACACTGAGCCCTAAAGCACTAAGCTCATGTGGAATTTTTACATTCATAGAAGAGGGACCTGATCGTGTCCCAGTATCGCGTACTGTTTCCCGGAAAGTTCTTGCACCCAGAAAATGCACTTCTACGTATTGGTTAGCAGGAAATGCTCGGAGGCTTCTTCCGAATCCCTTAGCCCGGAAATCTTCGTCTGAGAGCTGAGCACACTACGCACTAGACTACCACTCCATCTGAAATAGACCGTATAAGAGAAAGAAACACCAACTTTTAAAATGAAAAGGTAGTAGGAACCTTGATATACTGTAGAAAGAAACCGTGTCAACACATCCCGCTCGCAAAATGGCTACATCGAAACAAATTCTGACGCCGTGTGTGATTTCATACGGATTTTCTTGAAAAAAGAATTCCTCTGCAGAGAAAAATTGATGAAATTCTTCTTTTTACGAAAAGTTACCACCACGGTTCTTGTATTTGCTCAATCTCGGAAGTAGCAAGTTTGTTATTGACCATGTTTCATAAAAATTAAGGCAATTTAATGGTCCAATAACGAAGACTTTTTATTCGCATCATCCCCTGTATAAATATCTGCGCTTGTTCCTCCGTAATGGCATCACTATGCTTCTGACACAAAAGAGATATAAGCAAGCCTGCTGTATCATAGAAATCATCCCCTTTTTAAAGTTTATTATGCAACACGCTAGATAAATGAGAACTTCCGGTTGTCATCATGCGAGGGGTTCACTTAATTCGAAGCACATGCGGATAATTACATATGACCGAGGGAGATGTAAGCACCTCTAATTTACTTCCGTTTCTGAAGACACCGCCAGCTCTCTCCTGAGTAGCTGGCCAATGCGTTTATAGTGAATTAAATTGGCCTATTTTAATGGTTTATTATTTAAAAAAAATGGAGTGAGGAGGTAATGAGTTATGCGGAGCGGATTTAGCGGCAAATTATTATTTAATTAGTATGTTTCTTGATAAATTAAGAACCAGTCAATAATTAATTACTGACTATTACATTTTCGCCATCTAATAAACGATCCCACGTGTCTATAGATCAAGAAGTACCTGAAAGAATGAGGTGAATCAGAATAGGTTCATTGGTGGCTAGAGGTATCTACGAATCCTTAGGTTAAGTCTTTGGATTAAGGATTTTAATAGCTTATGTTGTCTTAGATTTGACCAGCAAAAATTAGTGTTAGCTGTGAGGGAATATTATTTTTCAATGCTTTCCAATGAACAGTTAAAAGGGGTTCGTCATACGATATTTAACTCAGCGTTATAAAATAAACATTCATTCTTACCCGTATGCTTCAGATTCAGTGTCGCTCTATTGAATTTTGGACAAATATACTTTATTTTGCATAATATTGTAATGTGAAATAAAATTGAAACAAAAAAAATCTTTTAAAATTTTATAATTAGTATTATAAATTTTATAATAAGTATTTTAACTTTTATGCATCTAAAATTAGCTATTTCCTGTTCAGTTATAACATTAAAATTGAGCATGAAAATGCTAGCGATTCCCTCACGAAAAGTATGCAAGCTGTAGGGAGAAAAGAGAGTTGAAGTATCATACATCGGGTGTTTCAACGTGATAAAAATGTGTGTAGCATGTACCGTATGTGTGTACGAGTATATATATATATATATATATATATATATAGATATATATATATAACTTTTGGACGGCACAATAGAACACAGAATAAAACAGATAACACGTAAAAGGACACTCATACTGTAGATGATTTAAGCTTTCGGCCTACTCCGAGGCCTTCTTCAGGTCAGACTCGGAGAAGGCCTCGGAGTAGGCCGAAAGCTTAAATCATCTACAGTGTGAGTGTCTTTTTACGTGTTATCTGTTTTATTCTGTGTTCTATTGTGCCGTCCAAAAGTGATATTGCTCTCGTGAGTACTTCCGCATCATCGATATATATATATATATATATATATATATATATATATATATATATATATATATATATATATATATATATATATATATATATATATATGAGGAATATAGAATACAACCAGGACGTTTTTGCCTGTTTTGTAGATTTCGAAAAAGCGTTTGATAGAGTGAATTGGGAAAAATTAATGCGTGTATTGCAGAAAATAGGAATGGATTGGAGGGACAGGAGACTGATCCGCAACCTGTACATGTCTCAGACTGCTCAGGTGCGAGTGGGGAACGGAGAGTCCGGATGGGCAGTGTTAGGAAGAGGGGTAAGGCAGGGTTGCCCATTGTCACCAGTGCTGTTCAACGTATATGTGGAGGAAATGATTAAAGAGGCATGGGAAGAACTGGAGGTAGGAATGAGAGTCGGAGGGGAATTCGTAAAATCGGTTAGGTTTGCTGATGACCAAGCATTAGTTGCTCAGTCAGCAAAGGGGTTGCAAGCATTGCTGAGTGAATTGGAGGTTCAGTGCGATAAATATGGGATGAGAATCAATATTAATAAAACAAAGGTTATGCGATTTTCCAGAAAGAAAAAGGCTAAGCTAAATATTAAAATAGGCGGGGAAAGAATAGAGCAGGTAGAGCAGTTTACATATCTCGGAAGTGTTTTGGACCAATACGGTCAAAGTGGTAGGGACGTAAGGAGAAGAATTGCGTTAGGCAAGGAGGCTTTCTCAAGGAGGAGGGAGTTGATGACGGGGACGTTGAGTAGGGATGTTAAGACAAGACTCGTAAAAACTCTGATATGGAGCGTAGCTATGTACGGCGCGGAAACGTGGTCACTGAAGCAGGAGGATAGACGTAGATTGGAGGCTTTTGAAATGTGGGTGTGGAGAAGAATGGAGAAGGTGAAATGGACCGAAAGGAAAACAAACGAGGAAGTACTAGAGATAGTGGGTGAGGAGAGGGGTTTGTTGAGAGAAATCCTATGGAGGCAGGAAAAATGGATGAAAGGCGTATTGAGCGGTAGTGGAATGTTGAAGAAGGTAATAGAGGTGAGAATGTTGGGGAAGCGAGGTAAGGGCAGTAACAGGATAGGGATGTTGGACGGGATGAAGGGAGGAAAGAAGTACACCGAGATGAAGAGGGACCTGATATAGATTAGTTTGATAGGTGGGGAGTCACAAAATGTTTATTTGATAGTTATGTCCATCCAAAAACCTACCTTAAACGGTAGATTACCTAATAATAATAATAATATATATATGCAGTATATATGTGTATAGTTATATACGTATTTGTTACTTCACACCATTGGTTCATAGACCCAAGTAAACTCACGCGTGGCTTGGGTCTACTTTTTAGTTATTAGCATCATTAAAGAATGCTCAACGATCTTCCTAGACAGATAATGATTATATTTGATATGTAAATCTTTAAAAAAAAATAATTTAAAAACAAAACCTTTGTTTCCATTTATGTCAATTTTCAGTGTTACTTACTGGCAATAGAGACTTTTATATTTGGTGTTAAACATGAATTAGGTAATTAACAGTATTTTTATTACGTTAAAGACTCCAATGCGTCTATCTACGAGTATATTCACCCTGGGTAAGAGGTTTAGTTTGTTATTGTCTCAAAGCCAATAGGGAAAATCCCAAATGGTTTTCATGATTTTCTGTATTAGTATGAGATTGATTGTAATTGAACAGCGAATGTATTCAGAACATCAGATTCAGGTATTGAACACAATAATATAGCCGATGAACGAAATTATCAGTGCATGGCGCTGATTCAGTGGTTAATGTTCCATAAAACTTCACAATCTAGTTCTCACCAAAATTTTAAAACATGTTAATTTCACTGATTAAATTTTTAATCGCTCATTTTTCCCCGATCATTTCCCAATTTAGCCCCAATATGACACATAACTTTTCTGTTATTTACTCGTCAGTAATACCCTTAATGGTTGCTCTTTGTTTCGAAGTTTAATGGTCAAATGATTTTTTGATTTTTAAAATAAGGAACCAATTAAATTTTACGAACTAGTGATTTATGAACCATCGTAAGATGTGATCAATAATTGTAAATTCAAGAAACGCGATCTTTTGCTGTAAAAGATTAAAAGTTTTCTTTTCATATATATTTGGAGTCGTTGTTTGGTTTCTTTTTTACCATTATGTGTACCGAAAATGCTTCGTTTTCTAACTTTGAGCAAAGTTCATCCAGAGCATGTATTGGCTAGGGATAAAACTTAGAATTATTTATTTAAAAAAGCTCATAGGTTAGCTCTAAGAAATAGCAAAATGTACAATTTTTAACTTTCCTCTGTGGTATTAATGAACTAATCTGATTAGTTTGATTTAAACAAGTGTAACCAATTCCAGTTATACATTTTAGTAACAAAGTTCAATATAAAACAAAATTGAATTGTCTACGTTTAAATTAAAAATTAGAATATAATCAGTGCAAGAATTTCAGTAGCAGCCACACGTCTTCATAATATATTTTGTAAGATTCAACGTTAATGCGCAATATTTTGACAGACAAAGTTTCACTAGAGTAACTGCTTTGTCACCTTAAAACATGGGTTGCAACTTCATATAATGCACTAATTTTAATATTATTGTTAAAATACATTCCGAAATTGTAATTTAAGCCCAAAGTACGTACTTGCTTTCATTCATTTAAATTGAATTGCTTCGATGAACATGATTCGTGAGCATTTGATTGATCAAGTGGATGAACTCACTGTTTTCAGACCCAACTGCGGATCTATTGAATGAGAATCTCCTATTTTAGTTTGGATTTAGAATGTTGCAGTCGTACGTACAGCATTTATCAGTGAGGACTTGTTGAAAAGCGAGACTAAAGAAAGTGAAACAAAGGTAATTCTCATGCTGTAATCCATGAAATTTGTTTCCAGCCAAAAATATGTCCGCGTTCCAAAGAAATCGAGGGAAGTGAAGGAAGAAACGCCTGAGTGCTTGGTCGGATATTGAGTTTCTGTAGCGAAGTCCTTGCCGACCGCAAACTGATCTACTCGATGGAAAGAAAGTTCGATGACCTCTCGCACTGTCTGCTGTATTAATTGCCGCACTATTGGGATCTTGTGCTGGGAAAGACGATTATCGTTCCGTCATGTTTCATTTTGCTTTCTCCCTTTTCTCCATTCACTATGGAAAGTCATCCCCGTCCCCACATCAGTGATCCCAAAAGTGGATGCTCAGGCCATATTTGAGGGCGTCGATATAAACACACAAGGTAAAAGTTATGTTTTCATTATCATCGTATTTAATTAATATGAAATACTTGTTTGAATAATATTCACGCAACTGAGATAAATATTTTTATGGAAATTTTCAAAAATCTTATTGCGAAACGGGAAAAGTAGATAGAAATAGTTGAGAGTTGTCGGCTATTATACTTGTTTATGTTTTTATATGGAATTGAGATTCTCTATCAGCGTACTCAAAACCAGCTGAGGTTTTTAAAAATAATTTGCCAAAGAAAGCAAAGCTGCAGACTTTGTAAATTCCTTTTTGTTTATCGGTGACTGACATTGGTCCGTCGGTCTCAGAGATATTTAGGAAGGATTTACTGCACTGTGAGTTAGGGTTGTATCTTGGGCGAGGTTAATAAATCTAGGGGTGTCAAGTTAGTGTCCATACGAAAGCCTACCTCAAATGATAGGTTACCTTATAATATTCCTAATTTTAGTGCTGTGTCTTTCATAATATATATTTTAGGGCGTTAAAGTCTCTCTCTAAGGCGTTTCCTAAGAATTTTTATTTGCGGCATTGGAAAAAATGATATTCAAACGTGGTAAATGAATGCAAGCGACTCAACGATAAAATTTTCCAGATTCCCCTTTACTCAATTCATTGGACCATTAAAATCCGAACTCTGCCAAATTCAAGGATAAGTTGAAGTAATATTCCGCGACAGTAATTTTAAACGAGTCACTCTCCAATGAAAATGCACCAGTATCAAAATCATTCGCCTTCATCGGGATTCAAAACCGGATCCTACGTTACCTGGCCGAGTGCTTTAGCCAGTTAAGCTAACGAGACATCCTCTTGCACTGAAAATTTGGCGAACTTAGCCCTTTCTTTTGTTCAAAATTCTTGCAAACTTGTTTCTCTATTAACGTCTGTAATATGTTGTATAGTTTTAAGGTAGTTTATAGAAGAAAGGGGGATAGAGAGACGTAAATAACCACCCAGGTAGGAGTATATCGTAACCAGAGGACGGCTACAAGTTGCTATCGAGACTCCTGAAAAGTGTTAAAGAGCAGCTATTAAACGCAGTCGGGTTTCTTTGGCAGGTTTTAAGAAACATTTTGTAAATTCCTTTTTGTTTATTAGTGACTGACATTGGTCCGTCGGTCTCAGTTTTCCGGACGTACACAATTCAGGGGAAGCCTTTGATATCGGTTTGCGGCTTCCCAAATCATGGTTTTAGCTTTTTCATTGAAATGGTATTGCTGCGTGTACGTATAATTATCTGTATAATATTTAATATTAAGCATCAATAGTTCTGGCAATGTAGCTTATTGTCATATTCCTTCCAGCCTAAATTCGTTAGGGTTGATTTGTGGTACATTTAAATGAAATAATGGGGCACATGGGCATTGTGCCGTAAGGAAAATAAGAAATTGAAAGCACCAAAATGATCCGCAATTGTTGTTTGGTTTTTCTTCGTAGATTTGGGAAATTTACAACGAGGAAAAGTACAAAGACAGAAGCTGTCGAAAGTGAAAACTTGTAGAAGTTATCATAAGATGATTTAAGATTTCATTCAAAGGCACATGGTGTATGGAAAACTCGCGAAAATGTCTTGTTCATAATTTTCGTCGGCAAATTGTACGAAAACCCTGCGAACCCGGCTGTGTCGATGGATCGGGGCGACACCGTCTAACTGTGCTAATAGTGTGCGCCGTATTTGATTGCGTGAATTTCTAGTTGGAACATAAAATGCCATGGTGTTTTTTGTTGAAGCGAGAAATTTCTAAAATCGCCGGTTGAAATGCACATAAACGTTAGAAAACACTGCCCGGCGAGAATGTCTTTTTGTCTGGGAGACGTACAGAAAATAAACAAATTGAGGTATTCCATGAAAAGAAAAAAAATATTTTCATTATATTTACAGATATACAGGATTAATTTACATTAATTTGAGCCTATTTTACTTCATAGGTTGATAATATTATCCTTAGACACTGAAACAAGGGTAATTCCATGTTCTTAAAAGCCAACATTAATTCATGGAATCATGTGATCAAAACGTTTATCGTGTGGTGAAATTTAATCGCGTGGCATTTAATTTATGCATCGCTAGGCGAATTTCCGTGATGTGGGCGGTTATTCCAGTGACCAATCCTTATTACCCAAAGTGAACTAGCATTTACGAAATATTTGAATACCGTATTATCATTTGAATTACATGTATGGCCAAGGGTGTTGTATATGAGGTGCAAAGCTCTTTCCGATCCATTCCTTTTCGACTGCCTTCCCAAAGTTTCGTTATGACGAAAAACAGTCAACTTCTGACCTGAGGAATTACTAGTGGAAGCTGAATATTCTCTACAAAATTATAGCATTTTGAGCCATATTAATTGGTACATTAATATAGACAGGTAATGGTTGATAAATACTTTATGTAATGCAGTCTGATTTATTTTAAACGTTTAAGTTAACACTGAAAGGTGTCTAAAAAGTATAACTGATTGATGGAGATCTAAAGTTAGCGATTGAATTCTAAACAAAAATATGATTAATTAGGAATGCTAAAGTTTACGAGTGGTTACTCTGCTCATCCGTCTGACTGTCGTGGACCTTTTTTCATGAAGGAGATGGGATTAAATGGGGGTAGGTAAGGGAGAAAAAGAAGGATGGAGAGAAGCCCAAAGTCGGCCTAAGCCTATTAGTAGCGAAATGCTGGCATAACTAACAAGTGGTTATAATGCATGTTGTTTGAAGTTAAGATTAATTTTAGTTCAGTTTCGATTAATATAATCAATAAAAAGGTTAAGATTCTACTCAATACATTCAAGAAGTAATCGGAATAGAATCGAAAAGCCCTTCACCTCAACCATGCTGAACACCACTCCGATCTTTAAGTCGACCATTTTTCGGTCATGTATTTGCGCTGATGTGATCAACAGCCTCTTCAAATAACTACCAAGAACCCGGAGGTTGTATCAGAATTCAGCTCACACGAACTAACTTCAAGCGAGAGGTTTGGATTTGTCCAAAAAACGCTGTTTCAAAGAATCTCTCCCTCCCGCCTGGGTCTCGCCTTCTTTTCATTCACTCTCTCTTTGTCCACCCCTCCCACCAGATTCACAACCGAGCCGTTTTTCGACGTCTCGGATCCTTAACCAACGACACCGCGCCTCGGTCAACCAACTTCCTTCCTCACACCCGCACCGCCGCCGGTCAGCCCCGCGTATTGGACCGGCGGGTGGTCGGAGGAAGGAGGGCGGGAGGGTTGGCGTGAGTCGGCGGGGAGGGCCACCTTCCACTAGCCGTAATGAGAGGTGACTGGCACCGTCGGATCGGGCACCAACTGTTGTTTTCTCTTTCCTCCACGGCACGCGTGTCGATTTCCACGCCCCCACCGAGAGATGGCGCACAAGCGGTGACACACAAACCTCGATGCTTCGATTGCCCGCTCCTCCCCCCCACTCTCGTAGCGGCCTCTCCCATCCAACGAGTGACTCCCTCCCTGCCCCATGCCTTTTCTCTTGGACTTTTAAACCGTGCCTCTTTATTGTTTCTTGCGGTCAGATCTCTCAAACGCCCCCTTATTCCTTCCGCGCGCCTTTCCCTGAGCCTTCCGGCTTGCGAGCGACAATAATAAATTCAGACGACAATGGTGGACGGTCAGGTTTTGGAGGTGAGGGGCACGGAAAAAAAAAGGGAGCCATCTCGGAGGGATGAGAGACTTGTGTTTGTTGTGCGGGAATGATAGTGAAAGTCAAGAAATAGGCCTCCGATTAGATATTAGATTGGTGCTGTATAATGGATTTTATCTTTCTTGATACAAACCGCTTTCACTGGGGCATATTGTGGGTTTTAGTTGATGTGATGAGAAATAAGAAGGTGTTCATTGTGGAAATTATAACCACAAACAAGGACTATTGTCTTGATATCCACTCTCACAATCGTGCGCCAATAGAGATATTCGGAGGTAATTTGTCACATTCGCTCTTTAAAAGGGGTGAAATTGGATTTGAGCATTTCAACTGATGGATTTGAAGTCTAGATACAAGTTCTTTGTTTACCAAACGAAAAGAGTGGTAATAACAAATCCATTATTACCAACATTCGCCCTTGAAAAGATTTCTAGTTTACAAAAAATCAGATCGATTAATCAAAAAGCAATAGAAATAATCATAAAGAATTTACCACACTTAATGTATTATCTTCAATATTTTATACATTATATTTAGTCTTTTTTGTTGTTGATCGCAGTCAAGCGCCCCTCATTGACGAAAAATTTTAAGGTTTACTAAGCAATTCAAAAGGTAGAATTTCTACAGCTTTTCGTGTTCTCTGTGGTTAAACTAATCAGTTTGGTGAGAAGGAGAGTGTAATGCAATAGACATGTTTCCTTCATTGCCGATGTAAACCCACGCACCTTGTTTTACCACCGTTTTACAATGTTCATTTTGGGTTCACTGGTTAAACTCTGGAGGAAATGGCTTTACAGTTCATCCCCCAATTTAAATGTTTTTGGAATTTAGTCGAAAAGGAATTCCTCTGCCGGAGTATGCGACCGTAATTCTCAAGAAAGACGACATAGTAAACAAAACAAAAGATTTACGTGAATGTTCCTCCACCACTAGGTACCTTTCTCTATCATTCGTTTATGTAATGGAAATCCGTTCACGTTTCGAATACACTGGTCTACTGCCTAGGAAAAGTGGATTTATTAAACCACAAATTTGACGCTTTTCACTGATGTGGTTTTTCGAGACAGTGTAGTTACGAGCTCTTTATGTTCGAACTCGTGTTGGGAGCATGATTGTACGAGTATAAGAAAAAAACACACTTTGTATTTTTTTACCCGACTAACAATTGCATGTACGTGAGTTAAGTGAAATAGGAAGCGAACGTACGGAAAATATGATCCTGAGACATGCTCCAAGAAAAGATACTTTTTTACAGATTATTCACCGTATGCAAAGGTTTTTAATGATGGAATAAAGAGACAAATATGCTTGGAGGGTCGTAGGAAAGGAATGAAGCTAGTTATAATAGTAAAACAGTAGTTAGTAAGTGTAATTTATATTTGTTAACTCAACATATCACATGTTCCTTTTACTTCTTCTTCCAAATAGGAGGGAGTATTACAAAAAATACCTTGCGTTATGAATGAAAATAAGGATAAACAAAGTATATTAGGGATTTTATTTTTTTGAAATATTGAGACTTCGTCCTAAGAAAGTATACACACGTATCAACTGCTAATGTTCACTTTTTTTTAGATTAACTGGTTTCAGTATTTGAAATTACTTATCTCCTATATTTCATTTTCTTTATTAGTCTTACTGCTCCATTTGTGTAACATCTGTCTTACTGTCTAATGCTTTTCCTTAAATTGATGGACATTTCTCATCAAAGGGAATTATTAAAATAACGACACCGCTTCTTGATATTGCAGAATGGGCCTCAAACTTTGTGTGTATTCATATGAGGTCACTTTCTCATATTGCACACGTTACTGATAAGAAATAGTATCCGATTTAATGAAACGTATGCATATTTTCAAATAATTATTTACCCAACTCGTATTATGATTCTTTTATCCTCTGAAATGATCACATTGTAGCTAGGCGCATTTGGTAAAGGAATCTAAATCAGAGGTGTGATTCATCAAACACTTAAATTTCCAAAATGTTTCTTAGAACACCAAACCCTTACCCCGGGGGATAATCAAAGAAAAATGAACTGGGAGTTCAGTTTAAGCTGCTGACTTTGGTAGAACGAAACATATCATGAATAAATAATCATACTTTCTCCATTAGTGCTCCCCTCTCTTCCAGGGATTCCATCACGTTTCCAAAATCCGGCGCTCCTTCAATTGGGAGCCGGGGGCACTTATCGCATCCTCTTCCGTCGCTAGTGAAAGTTATCCCGTAAATAGTTAATCTTCATGACTTAAATGCTTCTGTTTGACGTCTATAAAGGAATATTCCTAACTTACGGGGAATACTAACGACAGACTGAGTGAAACTTTCCATTTATATATTGCCGTAGTTTATCCTACGATATTTAATTGTCGTTGACGTGCGTTTCTCGCGTATAGAGGACGAAGACTGAGGGGAAGACGGCTTTCAATCAAAGAAAGAATATTACTAACAATAGGTTTCTTCATACGTAAGAGCGTAAGAAGCAAAATTGGAGATTTTATAATGCCAGAAAAAATGTAGAAAACACTATAGAAAAATTATAAAAAATTTTCGCTGTTAACTAAATAGAGATGCTCTTTCCGGAATACGCGCTCATAAACACGGGACATTGATAGCTCGACGTAGGTGTGCGCGTTTCATAATCAGTATTTAAGGTAATCCTTTGAAGACAGGATTCATGCGTCAGGTCGAATTTCAATATGAAGAAGAAACCTTGACCAAGTCAGGCAGTTCTTCCCAATTATTTTCTTCAAATAATACTCGGATTTGAATACATTAACGATAAAAATTCCTTTCCTAGAGGCTACATTGTAATTTTTCTACCCGATTTTATGACCTACGCCATCATTAACTATTTTATAAAGGCAAATTTTCGTCGAGTGGATGAATTAAATTGGTGGCTCTGAATAGGGAACACAAACGTAGTACTTTCTCTGCCCTAAGCTAAGCAATTAGAAGAATAATTCAGTCCAGAATAGTCCAGTATAGTCACCCAGGTATTTAGGCGTTCACTGAAAATTTCAAGAAATAGTTTAATAGTTGATTCTTTTCTAATATAAAGCCGATAGGATGAATCAAATCGGAGGTCAAACCTGCTACCGGAAACACGTAAAAAAGTGAGAGAAATCGGTGGAAAGAAACGGGTAAATTTCTCCCCTTGCTTCCGGAACGACTTCTCTAAGTAGACAATGTACTTGCCTCGAAAGAATCCACGTGTATTCCTCTGCTCTCATCCCAAGCCAGGAGTCTATGAATGTTTCGCACTTGCTTGCAGGACGTGCTGAAGAATGACTCCCCTTGGGATGGGGAGACATGTATGCATTGATGGCCGGGTCGCCTGGAAGAAGGAAGAAGTATCATCAGCATGGTTTCCCACAATTGCATGTATCGGTGATTGTTTTAAGAGCTCCGTGAGATATTTTATAAAGAGTCGGAAAACACCAGCTACATTTCCGAAACAAATTATTTGGGCAAAGAGATGAATTCCCTAATCTTATCTGTAAAAGAAGCTATATATATATATATATATATATATATATATATATATATATATATATATATATATATATTGCTGCAGGACTCAACAAACACTATGATCTGTTCATAATACAATAATCAGAGTTCCATGATAATGTCTTGGCATTCATTTGCGGATGATCTCACATCAAGATGAACTAATAAGATGCATAAATTGGCGTTTTTATGGCGTGAAGTGACTGAAGAGACTGCTGAAAATTTCGTGAAAATATTTTTTATCATGAAATGCCATAAAATGCCAAATATTTACGGAAAGTTTTAAGAGGAACAAGACCAATGTACTCTTTTATTGATCGATTCCTCTTCAAAGTTTAGTATTTTTCACGCAGATACACTCGGGTGGTAGTAGTCCTTGTGGGAAACTTAAGGGTGCAAGTAATAATTCGCACCAATCACATTTCAAGGACTACAGAGGAAAGCGTGAAGAGAATCCCGATGTCGCATGGCGTACGTTTCAAGTATTCCTTGTGCGACACTTGGGAAAGGACCAATAGGCGATTGAAAAAGCCTCAACGATAGGAACCCGAGAAGTCGTTGTGGGAAACTTTAATGCCAACTAATTTCGAGCAATTATTTTTCCATGGAAATGCTACTTTGTTCGTAATTTAGAAAACAATCCTGGAGTACAACCATTACATATTAGGCTACCTACAGGTGTTAATTACTTGACTATTAACCCCTTTTGATCGCAGTAAAAGTTATTTTCAGGACTTAAAGGCATTGAAAATCATTAAAGAACTGTTTTCAAATTAAACTTGAAACTCTCTAAATTGATATTTAGTACGCGGGCTAATTTGGTAGCGGTTTTTTATACACTATATATTTTTTACCATTTGATCACTTGTGATGAAACTTGGATATCTTATATCAGTGTACTCCAAGAACTGGCTTCCGTCTCAACGATTTTTGTAAACGGAACGATTGAAAACCTCAGTTCACAACTGGGTGAAATCTCAGGTGGCAGAATTTTAAACGGAGGGTTTGAAGAAGCTTGTTTCGTGATATCAGAAGTGTGAGGAGCGAATTAATATCATAGAAAAGAATAGTTATTATGTACACATTTGAAAAACTAATACATATTTATTTTTTAAAGTATCCTTAATTAATTTCCAATCGGTCCTTGCTATTTAAACGCTCCTCGTATTGATATTTGGCCAACTGCAATACTTGGTTGTGATTCGTAATTTATGATGACCATGTACTCTCCTTAGAGTCTCTCTGATAGCTCTCGATATTTTAATGATGTTTCATCTTAGTGAGTAATATAAAGAATCAGTGGAAACTATATGTAATAAAATTACATTGTATGTTATGTTGGTATTATAATGGCGAATTAATTAGGATTTTAATAATTTCAGTGGTGCGTTATACATCCCAGTTTTAAACGTAGACTTTAATATTTTCCGTCCTTTGACTTAATCGCTCTGCACATCCTGCGTATGCCGAATGCTGCACATTACGACTGGCATTACAGGAATAGAAAATACTAAACAATGAGGTAATGCTTGGATCGACGCGACATTGGGCATCATTCCAAGAGGCACGATTCACATCATTGAGAAACGCCGTTTCGCGGACTCTCGTTCATTATCCTAGCGACCTTAACGCCTTTTCCCTGAAGAATCTCCCGCTTGAGCGCTCTCTTATTGTAATGAGTCCAGGTTGCATTCGCGGCCTTCATTTCATGCGCGATTTCGCTTTCTGCTCGCCTTCCAGCCTTCCGCTTCCCCCCCCCCCCCCAAGCACAGGAAAACCGAACCGACTCCGAAGACTGGTTCCGTGTGCATCTTCCCGGCCAAGGCTTCCCACGGACCGCTTACTTCGTCAAGAGCCTATGGGAAGTCAGTACGTATGTAAATACCTAGCCGGTAGGGAAGATCTCTCTCCGTCTCTCTCTCTCTGTCACTCTTTGAGGTCGGCAGCGGTGTGGGGAGCGATGAAGACGGGAAAGAGGGTTTCCCTCCGATCGACTTAAAGCGTCTCGCAGGCCGAAACGGGGGCGTCAAGTACTACTCGAGTTGCAAGTGCAAGTGCGTTTGAAAAGTGGAGCGAGGAAGAGGTTCCAGAAGGAAAAGGAAACGGTGGCGGCGGGGGAATCGCCTCGGTGACTTGAATGGCATTCGGAGGTGGATGATCGAGAGAGCAACCGTAACTCCCCAGTTCGAAGTGACCGCGGGAGGAAAGCCAGTCTGTTTCCGCTTTTAACAGCCTCCTCGGCGGACATCCATTTCAAAGGGTCGCGAAAAAATCAAAAAGTTTTAATTGGTTTTTCTTTCGCTACCTGTATTTGACGAAAAAATTGTTGGCCTTGCCAATAAAAGTTCGCTTTTGTCGAAGATGTGAATGATTCGGTCACTGCAGTCGTAATTAATAAAGTTCTACCGTAACCTGTGTTCATGCGTGGAATATTTAATAATACCCTTTTCCTGTATGAGCCAAAAAAACTGAGGAGGTTGGAAAACTGATGGAAGTTGAAAAAGTAGGAAATGTTAACAGCATGTTAGATTAATACGAGGTGTGTTAAAAAATTAACGGGATTTTTTTCATTTCGCGGGCTTGGAGAGTCCGATTGTCCTCGTATATCTCGAAAAATATCTTCAATTCTAACTTATCGACATGCTCTCTCATGATGATCATAATATTAACTCTTTAATCTACGTACTTCCGTTCCGTACTCGTTCAGTTCAGCTGGCGCTAAACTGTCTTTAAGCATTTTAAAGGAACTTTGCGATGGAATTTATCTTTGTGTACTAAGAAATGTTGTTAATTAGAACTTTACTGGATCAGGCAAATTCTCTAGATATAGCATACATGTTTTCCGAGTGAAATAAAAAAAATGCTAATCATATGATAGCTTAGAAATCGTAACAGTCCTATCTCAATATCCTAAATGTACATCTTTTACACCTACATCCATAAATACCACGCAGTCCGTCGCAAGGGATTGTGGGTGCGGATGTTAAGTTATCATCTATTTTTGTATAAATATGCACTTATGCATAAATAGTATAAATATACATCATACATATTTTTTATATAAATATATAGTGCTTGCTATAGTTCTCAAATTCATTATTAGCTCTTTGAACATTTTACTTCACCATGACGGAACTTCAGAGATAAAATTTCAACTCACGAGCAGGCCTCCATCCTCAGGGTTTGCGTGTAGAGGTCGTCAACGTTCACGATGAACTTCCAGACGCCGCTCTTGGTCATTGCCTTCTGTGGCCTGGCCGTCGGCAGCACCTCACTTGGGCAGACGGAGAATTCCTCTTGGCTGCTGACGGGATTGCTCTCCGATGGACCTCCAGTCCTTAGGTCGTTCGCGAGCAATGCCTCCGCGAAGCCTTTCTTCTGTCGAATGCCGTTCAGAATTGCTTCCCTGTAAATTTTATTTAAGATTGACCTATATTTTTTAACCTTTATTGATGAACATTCTCGTTTTCCATGTTTAGTTTTTTCAATAAATACATTTATTCCAACCAAACATATATGAGTATCATTGAGGTTATTCATACACATATTCATATGTAAATATTTATTTCTGCACAAATACATGTATGATTAACGACCAACTGTCGTACATAGAATTCGATGGGCAAACGAAAATACACCATTTATAATTAAGAAATACGCCCTTTGATGTTTTCTTCCATGTGAAAATATACAATTTTATTTTTTCAATGATTAGAAAAAGATCATTAATCATGGATAAGGTATTTTCAATAAACATCAGTCTATTTATAAATTAAAAGGTTTCTGGAGTAATTTTGTGAAAGTGATATATTTACAGGAATAAAGGACATGGTCCTTTTTATACCTGTTTATTCAAATAAATATGCCCTGTCTCACCTTAATTAGGCATCTACTGTCCAGAAGAGGCCTTAGTATGCTGACACGAGCTACATTTATTTGAAAAAATTGTGGAAAAGTACCATATCTTTTCTTTTTTGGGTGTGTTTGATTAATTAAATAAGGTTAACATTTATTTTTAAGGTAATACCTGATATTATTATATTAACTTTTTGGGTGGAATAATTAGGCAGTTAGTGCCCTATTTTTTCTGGTCATCAACAGAAAGTAGTCTTGAAGAGAGGTTAAGAAAGATATTTTGATTCATTACAAAGATGCGTATTGCACATCTACATATGTCCATAATCAAAGGATAAGTCTGTAAAAAATTGTGATAATATCGAAATAAGTTTGTCAATGGTTATTTGTTGAAAAACTAGGATGGATGAACTGCCAGTGAAAAGGAAGCAGGAAAAAATTAAGAAACTAGAAGCGCTCGGGTTTACTTATAGTTACTCATATACGATCTAGGAATCTATTTGAATCGAATCGTTCGAGAGTATGCTAAAAATAATTTGAATGAATGAGGTGTTAATGCTCATATTACCCCCCCGCTCTACCCATCACAGTTACGGGAAGGTTAAATGCGTAATTAACACATATTGCTTAATGAACTTATAACTTACTTCTTTTATGAATATTGAAAAAAATTTTGATCATCAAAAACTCCTACTACTACAAATTACATGCAAAATCAATCATGTATCCAGGTGCCGAAATCACAAGATAATACGTTGACTGTTTTGAAACTTCATATTGAGATGCATGAACTCCTCTTTAGTTTATGCGCCATAGTTCAGAAGTACTCTAAATATGCAATGAGCAAATGTATATGTTATAAATACGATATTAGTTTTGATGATCTCACACCAGCGATTGAATCGAATTTGTTGAAAATATTTAGAAGTTGTAATATGCAGCATAGCTGCCAGTGCCTCCATCCATTCTCGAATATTGGAAATTATGAAAGATGATTGATTTCAGGTATGTGCTCATGGAAAATGATGGGATAACATCTTTCAAATCCATTGTAATGTACTCGTTGGATTAGTCGGCATATAGTATGCAGTCTAAGCGACCGGGAAAGTTTATTGAAAAAGAAGAAGTAGCTATTGCGGATGCAACTGGTTACACGTGTTGTCATCGGAAATGTAAAAGAAATGAGGCACTTGTGGATCAGCCTATTTCTCGAGGTTAAAAATCAATTTAAAAGCCTTAGTAATTTGCTGAACTATTTAATTTAGATAACTTTTTATGATACGTATTACTTGCATAAATACCACATGATGTAACTTTGAACTTTGCATGACTTCATTTCTTAAATCATTTTGAAAGGTTTTGTAAATAAAATGTTAAGAACCAAACTGCTGCCGATTGATTGATGCTTACATTTGAAATTGGATATTCTCTAGACGTAAGTGCTTGCTCGTGGCACACTTTACCACACAACTAAGGACGAGGTAGAGGAAGGCATATTTGTGCTTGTCAATTATCGACTAAAGCACAAACAAGCTTTTGTTTGCTTACTGCGTAACAGAAAAAGAGAAATTTTGAAGGAAAACTATTCCTCGCGCTCTAGTTTTCGAGTTTAGAGTGATAAACGGCAGGGAAACAAAGGAAGCAGTTTCATGTTTTATCGTTAAGGGAAAATATTTTTCAGTAACCTTTTCACACATCCTGCTTAATTACACGAAATGACATTTCTCACTGTCTCTTTACCTAATTATCTAGGTCAAAATTGTACATGATGGGGTAATAATCGGTAATAATTATTTTTACTTATATATGAGTGATGGGATGTCTCCATGACATGGAATATTACCTATAAATATTTCTGTCCATTAAATATATCTGTACGCTTCCGGTAGACGTTCTCAGGGCTATATTGCAGAGCTATTATTTCACTCTAAGGAAATTAATGCATATGTATTCTGGGGGTGTTCAACACTCATTATTAGGGGCTGATGTTACCAAAATAATTTTATCGTGAGGGCTATAGACGCATTATGTTTTCGAACTCCTGAAAGCACAATGCTCGCGGAAAACCTAGCGCAAAATATTAACTTTCGCGTATAGCTACTATTGGTCTAAATTGGTTTGCATTGAAGATATTTCTGACCTAAAGAGGGTCGAATGTTACTCATTACAGGACTACGGAAAATGTATAATGTAAGTTTTTGGCACCCAAGTAATAAATGTCTTTGCAGACTTATTTTATAGGTTAAAGCAATATGTAAATATACTACACAAATAGCCGATTTCAAACTTATTTTTTATGCTGGGAAACGGCACGAAACCGAGTGCGGCGGTTTAGTTTTTGAAAAGCAGTTGCTGTAGAGGTATATTTTGACGCACTGAGACGTTGGCTATAGAAATAATTCCTGCCGTCCATAATCCACCATTTTAATGAGTCAATTCTGTGCATCTCTGAGAGCCGCATAGCTTAAAAATTGAGGCTTTCACTCCTCGGGTTTATCAATCTCTTCATAAAATATATATGGGAAGACGAGAATTAGTCGATAACTGAAAATTTTATGCAGAAAAAATGTGATGATGCATCATTTTCATTGATCATCAGAATTGTAAAGAATTGATCTTTTTGAATAGAGTTGAACATAATTTATCCGCAGTGAGTCATCAATTACATTGATAGAATTTGTGCAAGTTCCATTTTCAGCTCTTACTTGACTCTTAACCAGTGGTAAAAACCGAGGTTCTGTTTTTCAGAATTGTGGATAATAATATCAAATACAGTCACCTCAGCTGCTATTTATTATTTTTCAACTTTAGCAGCATTTATATAATAATTAATAAATATATGTCAATTATTTTCCTTAAATCAGTTTTTAAAATATAACCATTAGAACTTATTCTTTACGAAAAGAAAAAATTGCAATTTTGTTAATTCCACTTAATTTTTTAATCTTACGACCCGTGTTTCAACACATAGTATCATCTGTCTTCCGGAAAGAATCCAAACACCACATTCAAAGTATACCTTATTTCCATACGGCTCTGAAGTGATAATGCCCCAAGGTAAGTTTTAAAACTTTTTAATTAACCACTTTATCTCAAAATTTGCTTAACTGCCATGAAAGAAAATTTTCTTTCCACACGCACACACACGTGTATGTGAATTTGTGCAAGACCATTAACACCTATGTGTGAATGGGCGTTGGTGTATGTATGTACACGTATATATAGTATGTGTGTGTGGTCACAGGCTTGATGATGTAACAAACCAGAATAAAGGGCAGTGTGCCTTTTTGTATTTTTTTATATTTTCCGTGATCATTAAGAAACTTATTTCCTACATTAGTTAAATATACATGAACATTTTTTCACGTATACGCGTATGCACACATGCGTGTAATTATGCAGTTAAGATGTTTAATGACTTAATTATAAATGTATTAAAGAGAAAAGTTTGGGAAAATACCGTAACAAGATGGATAATTCGGCAGATTCCTAGAAGACAGTCAAATAATTATAATTAAGTAGAGGTGAAGTAGAGCAAAGATCTGAGATTAAATATGTATCATCACTAATATCTCACCTGGGATAATAATCCACCGACAAGCACACAGTTGGTCCGAAATATCTGCAACCGGCTTGCGCCTGGAGGTGATTTTTGAATCCCTCGTTGCCTATGCTCCCGAAGAGATTCTTGTGCGAGGATCCCGAAGATGGCCTAATTTTATCCCTTCCCCCCATGATCACGCGTCTTGAAGACTGGGAAGATTGTCGGACGACCTTTTCGTACGGCTTTGGTGGGCGCAGGTTTGGTGGTGGACCTAGAGAACGGGAAGGCTTAGTCATCATAACGGAAGTCTTGTGTTACCTACGCCACACACGCGCATGTTAACTCGGAAAATACGACTTTTTTCGGAATGTCCCCCAGAGAATGGGGTCATCACCCGCTCAGGTATAATGCCGGGAAACATGAACTTGTGAGTGTCGTGACCTTCTCTTGTGTGTACCCATTCACCTTGGGGCACACTTAGTAAATTTAACCCTGCTTTTGGCCAGAGAAGCGCGGGTTGACGTGAAACCCCAGCTGGATAATAGAAAGTCATACATCCAGGAGAGATTTACATCGGTTAAATATACGAATACATCTGTCAGCTTCGCCGTACAAGAAATGGCATGAGCGCAGCCTTGTTGGTTTTGAGACTATGTACTTTAGGGCTATTAGGCTAGAAGACATGTTTATGTGGCCAAGCTTTGTGACACTATTGTCGATGGCTGCTAAACATTTGGCGTAAAATCCACAGATATTGGTAATCAATGTATCGCCCAAATCGTTGAACTATAACTTTTTAAAGATAAATACAAACCCAAAGCTTTGTATTTATCTTTTTTAGTTATTTTACGTTTATGCTAACATTGAAGAAAGAAGTACATGAACTACTGGCGTAGGGTCAGTTGGATGTCAAAAACCTTCAACAAAATTGACTTCCCTTAAAAACACAACTTCCATAGAGTGAGTGCGATTCACACGCTCAGGCTTTGATGGTGAACAACGACGCACTCTTCCAAACTGCAT
This sequence comes from Hetaerina titia, assembly GCA_037158775.1. Taxonomy (NCBI): domain Eukaryota; kingdom Metazoa; phylum Arthropoda; class Insecta; order Odonata; family Calopterygidae; genus Hetaerina; species Hetaerina titia. The sequence continues at coordinate 78,462,474 of CM073772.1, read as the reverse complement.
CCTTGATGTGATTTTTAATGTGATCAGTTGTGAATGCTAATAATTTATTTGAAAAATTAGTCGTGGGTTCAACGATATTAGAATCACAATAGACATATTCATATATATCACGAATTTAAGAAAGATATACTATATGTTCTAATCGTAAGGAAAATGAAATGCATAGAACTGTAACTGGATGGAAATGGGAAAAAAACATATATTTATGCAGTGCAATTTTAAATAATGTGAAATAAGTTATACATTTTTCAACCCAGATAAGTTGTTCAATGTGCCCAGGACTATGAATCGCGATCTCACGGGGTACTTTAAGATGTTCTCTTTATGTTCCATACAGAAGAACTTCAACTTCTTAAAATATTCCGTGTTTGACTTAAGTCCTTAGAATTACCTTAGATTATTTTTAGTATTTCTTCTCGGCATCGATTGATATTTTCACATATTGACCTGCTTTTTCTAAGACATCAAACGATGGATCCCTTAATTCCTTTTCTGAAATGTAGCGTAATGCAAACACTGGAATTTTCACCAACACTTTCATTTTTCCACCACAATTGTTTAGACTCTCTGGTAAATCAACTCCATAAAATATTCGCAGTGAAAATAACCTCACCTTCCGACAGTTCATCATGATACCCATAGCTACAAAGGTGAGGCAGATCACATAATTTCAAATCGCAAGTGATCAAAATAGTACCTTGATCTTTATGCAACTTTTGAAATCTTCGTGCGGCCAAAATTTAATTTGAAAGGGCTTCTTTGAAAAGCGCCTTCAGGCAGTCATTAATAGACATAAATTTAGTTGTAAAATAACATTTAGGTGTGGCGCGAAGACTAGTTATACCGTTTCCTTTCGAAGTGATCACAGAGTGCCTCCTGTTGTTTCCGGGGGGCGGCGATAGGCGCCTCAACGGGGTCATCGTCGACCGCGTCGTACTCCCGCTGCTCCTCCTCAGGTCTCCTGAGGGAAGTCCCAAGCGATTCTGGAAGAGCCTCCCCTGGAAATAACATGGGTTCATACGTTGAGAAATCAAAGCAGTTTAAAATTAAATGCCAAAAATTACATTACAAAAATTCATGATGTTAATTTGCACTAAATGTAGAGTAAGCGTATTCACGTCTTGGTCGAATGAAAAATATGTGCGTTCACTCATTCTATGGGGAAGACTGAGATTATTAATAATTTCTCACCTCCTTAAACTTTTAGAAACACGTTTCCCACACCATCTCCTCACAATTTATCAATGCAGAATTCATCTTAATCATGTGTGAAGAGATAAATATTGCCGGCGTTCCCGTTCAAAGCATACTGTGAAAAGTAATGCCTTCGTAGTCGCCGCTATTTTCTGACTAGTCTATAATGCATTTATCGCTAATTAAAGTGAGTCGTTTGGTGGTGAATGACATCATTAGCCGCAACCATTAATTGCTCACAAAGCATTTTGCCCATTTCCAGCTATAATTAAAGAACTTTCCTAATAGCCTTTATGACCCCTCAATCAGTTAACTATTTGAACCCTTGGCGAGTGATTACATTTATCCGCAAACCACTCAGTATGCATGTGGCATATTATCACATGTCTTTACGGAGCCCACGAAAAACGATGAGCCACCAATATTAGGTAGTGTATTGTGTGAAAGTGTGTGACGATGATTTAATTTTCACGAAAACTTCACGTGACGAGGGTGTAGTGTTCCCGTGACATATAAATACCATTTTCTTGACCGGGTTCCCAAAAAAAAACTTCGGAAAAGTGCACCTTATATGTTTAGAATGAGTTTGCGTGTTGAGGATATCGTGAAGTTAATTCTACCTCAAATAACGAAAGGGCGTGTGCGCTTATTTGCTTTCTTTTGTTTTCCCATGTCCCCAGGTATTGTAGAATATTGCTCTTTTTAGTGTCTTGCCAGGGCCGCGAGAACTGACACAACCTTACCTACCTACCGATTAACCGTGAATTAGTGCATTTGAAAATAGGTGTTTCAAAAAATTAAATTAAATATCAACTGTGAATGGAAGAAATCATCCGGGAAGCTTTAATATCCTTGTAATTACATTTGTCATAATTAAAGCACCAAAAGTTGGAACTATTTTTTAACATATTCCCTCTGATACACCATAACATTTCCGAGTGTTTGGGAGGGATTTAACTAAACTCATGGATTTTCTAGAGTTTCGGTTTATTAATTAACGTACAGCGTTATTATTTTTTGAAAAAAGTGAAATATCAATACAACTTCACCATTGAAGTATAAGTTGCAGTAGGTTCATGTGTTCTTCATACATGCAGTAGCTTAAAAAAAAACCTTTGCAGCTAAGTGATCCCACTGATTTTAATTCAGCTTGTTTCTCATTTTCATGCAATCGGAATTATATTTCGAAATACGAGGTGATCAAAGCTTTCAGATATGCAAGGAAGTAAGTGCTCCAGTGCAAATTTGATGAATAGTTTCTATTGTGCCAATGTGGAGAGTGTAATGGAGATGGATCATTTGATGGCGCACAACAATCAACATTCCAGTTCAACGATGCCATAGCTCTTGTTTTCTCGTCCTGGGATTAGATTTTGCCGCTTTGAATTCTTCTATCGTCTAAAAAGTTAGATAATGCGCCCGTCTCATATTCTGCTCCAAACTGTGAAAGAATACTTCGCGAGTCTATAGAACGTTAAAAGAAACTTGACGATAGTGTAGTGTAGATGAAGTAAAGAGTTTTCAAGGGCTATTCTCATTTTAACGAGGGTGAGACCTCACTCTGAAGATACAAAGCGTTCAGTTAATCCCACGCTCAGCTAAACTGACAAAAATGTGAGTCGCTTTAGAGAACTGTTCTCAAATGTGTGGCGCGTTACAGTTAAGTAAATATCTTTGAGTAGTCTGACGCCAAAACGTGAGAAGAGTCGGGGTGACCCGCATAATGGTACCAAATGAGAGGAGAGCAATCCATCTCGGTAATACGCTAGGCATTCATCTAAATTTGTAGTTTTCTTAGTCAGGAATTCAAATTTCTCCTTCTTCCACTCACTGTTTACAGTCCAAAATTATCCCGAGTTGATTTTTTTAAATACATATAAATGAGCTTATAAGGAAATATATTTGGTGACAGTGGTCTTTCTCTAAAGAAATCGCTGGCATTTGTGGTGAAATTGCAGAGCAAATACGTATTTTGATATGTGTGGGGAACCAAAGTGCCTAGGGGTGGGGAGCATTAGTGCACGAGGAGTATGCTTTGAAGATTGCATGAAAAATTAGCTGCACGCCCATGAAGACATTTGCTGGACAATTTCTTTTTGGAAGTAATATCAGATCACCTCCAATCGTGAAGAATGTCAACTAGAGTGACAAAATAGTTATTATTATGTGGTATTTAAAACACACAGGGTCCATGCAGTTTTTTCTTGTGAACATGATGGAATTGTTTTAGAGACATTTCATCCGGTTAAGTTTCTCTGAGTTCTTATACAAATGACTTATTCAGAGGCTTTCATACCAGTCAGATTGATGAGCAAGCCGGTAAAAAAGTGATACTTTCATTTCCATTTGGACGTTAGTAATATGAAAGTCAGATAACGTTGTTAACTTAAGATTCAATTTAGAATAACCGCGAAAAGTTTCAATCGTGATATTATGGAAGCTCAAATTCGGGCAACCAAATTCGTTAAAAATAAACTGCTGTGGTGAAATAAATAACGCTACTGTAACTTATACAGGTCTGCATCTCGTGTCGTTAAAAATAATGAGGCATTGGAATTATAATTAACCGACAAGTCGGGTGGATTCAAATAGGAAGTGCAATCGACCCTTTTTAAACCAAATTCCATTTGCCAGTTGGGTCTGTATTATAAAATTAAAGAAATGAATAAAAAACAATGGATTCAAGAACTTCTTTTCACATGAACAATTTATGATAGGAATGATTTAAAGTTTCCTCACTTTTAATCGTATTTCTTCATTACCCTTTCCTCTCCTAATCCCATTCCATTAGTGAGTACGCACTCCCGCGATACAGCGCAAGAAACCTGAGATGCAGGGTTCAGCTGTTTGCGTAATATTCATAACACTCTTTTCCTATATTTTTAACTCGAATTCCTCCTCCCTTTCTCGTCACCTGACTCGCTTCATTGTCGTCCACGGAGGCAACGGTCTCCTTCAGCAGGTTTACGATATCAAGGTTCGGCAAGAGTTTCTCTAGCACTCCGGTGGAGTTGCTCCTCCTGGCGTCCTGCGCCAGACCCATCATCGCCGGCAGGCCTCCCTCCATGCTCATGCCGTGGAGACCGCCGCCGCCCCCGTCCTCCCCCACCGCGGTCACGATGCTGTTCGGCGGGGACGCGGCCGATCCCACGAGGTCCTCACCGCCATCCGTCGAAGGCTGGTCGAGGGCGTAATCCGTGGAGTCTTCCTGGGCGTCAGGGGGTGGCAAGTTGGGTCGGAGGGCCGATCGTATCATGACTGCCAGCTGATCGCGCTGACGTGTCGGCATGACACGGAGGAAGGGCAAGATTTGGCCCAGGCTATCAGCAACCCCGGGGCGCTTGAGGGCCAGCCTCATGGTCTCCGCGAACATTCGTCCTTCGGTCATCCTTGACGGTTCAACCGTTGTAGCTGGAGCCAGCGTCGCCACCTGCAAGAGAGAAGGTGGCAGGGAAATGAGAATTGAAAAAAAAGATTGAACGAGTACGGCGATGGATAAATTTATGTAAATTAGAAAGATTTATTCATTATTTTTTTAAAATATCGAAATACGAGCTTGAATTTTCACGCATAACAAATCAATATTGAAGCTACATTAAATAATTTTCTTAGCGAGGTTTAGAAATGTGGCGATGGTTAGTTAGTAGTGTCTCCATTCAAAACCAATCCTAACCGGTAGACTGACGTTACTAATTAAATAATTTAAATGCAAGTGAGCATGGGAAAACAGTCTATCAGTGGAAAACCTTCAACGCTGAATCTTGTCTTGGAAATGTTCCACCACATCACACCTTACGGCGTAGCGTGAATTTTTTTTTCATATCCTTCACCTAGAGATATCTTCTACCTACTCTCTAATTTGCCTCAAACTCTTGGGCAAGGGAGTCAGGACCCATACACGTAGAGAAGGGAAAAGATTAAAGAGCTATTTAATTAGGTTTTTCTTCTAGTTGCCTCTTGGACTTTTGGCCTTTTTTCTTGCAGCAACAAATTTTGGAAATCACCGCGGTATATCAAGAAAATCTCCGAATAATGTCCCCAACAACTGTAGAAGGCATTCACCTTGGTACATTTTAATAAAACTATTATGTAAAATATTTTTAGTTAAATTAAAACAAAGTGTACTTCGGCACTGCATTTAGTATAAAATTCCTGAATCTGGTCAGCTTGAATGATGTTAAGAAATCGTAATCATGGAAGGATAATAAAATGGAAGGAAAGAATACATTAAATTTTAGAAGATTGAATGATGCATATAGGTTGTGGTACATGTTGACTTATTGATTTTTATCCATTCATATAGAACGAAATCTTACGTATACATAGGCCGTACACCGCTAATCACATCAGTCAAAACCACCAATTCCAGCACATTGCTTTCTTGATTCAAACTCATTTTGTATTAAATTAATGTCCTTAGTGTTGCTAAAATCGGATCATAAGCAATAAGATTAGATAATTAAAGTAAACAAAAAAATTCCGAGACCGTAAACTTGAGCTGAGACGCAAACTTTTTGTTTACATTGATTCTCGGCCGTAGCTACGTTCCTTGTATATTTAAATTAGATAATTAAAGTTTGAGCATTGATACGAAAACCTCGATTTTGACACGAATTAGTCTTAACACGAAGTCACACTTACCTGTGAAAATACTTATTCCTGAGAATATTCTCAAGCTCATTTTTTTAAGACTAAATAAATGAATAAAAATAATGATTTCATCGACATATGGCTATACAATGAGTTGAATTGGAGTAAGGTTTGAGTATCTTTAGCCATAAGATCTTTACCAAGGCATATAGCATGCAATTTTTCGGGGTTTATACCTTCATTAAGAGTATTTCTTGTAACCTACGATTCTCTCAAGGAGAGAAGATACCGTTGCTGGCGAGAGCTGTTTTGCTAACGCTTAGGATTAAAATTGAACTCTTCCGCTAGAAAATATTCACGCCGGAATAAATATTACTCATTCCTTGGTATACCGTTTAAGATTGAAACCGGTTTGGCTGGATTTGAATGTAAAAATGCGCTTTTAATCATTCTAAAACGGCATATGTAATGTTAACTACCTCGCCTTCTTCTCGAATGCACCACCTGGGGGAAATCGAGTGCAATGCGGAATGACCTTCAATGATATTACTGAAAAGTAAGTCTACCAATAATAGGATAGACAATTATCGTCTGGTGTTTCAACTTTTACTGCTTATTACCAGATGTTTAATTATATATATATATATATCTATTTTATATGTATATTATATATATATCTATTATATATATATATATATATATATATATATATATATATATATATATGTACTACTACTACTTGGATAACCTCTTCGTACTGATTCGTGTTGAGTAGTGCACTCATGAATTAAAAAGCAACCAGTGTACCATCGTGACATCCTACGAACACAGCTCCAGAATAGTTATAACATTTTTTATATTAATAAACTATTGGAGTAGGATTATTATATCAATATTGATATGCCTTCGTATTCTATGCAAGATCAGTTTTTCAAGGTGTATGGTCATGGAAGTGTGATTGAACTATTGAAAAATTAGACGCTAACTTTAAGCGTAATCAGGAATTCTTTTTTTACAGAAAAATATTTATTATATATATATATATATATATATATATATATATATATATATGCCATAACTTATTAAGGATTATATACAATGCTTTTGAAAGTTGCATAAGCTATTTTAATTTTTCTAAATAATATGATTTCGATTAATATAACTGTTTATAATAGAGTATTCTAAAAATGTACAATAAATTAAATGATACTTTAATGCCACTGGAATAGAAAAAAATTCAAATTGTAAACGTTTATCGTAACTCGTAAATTGCTACATTGGACTTCCGTTTTACTAATTCAGTGCTCCAGATACGCTACTCTCGAATGGTCAGATCTCATTAAATCTTAAAACGTGCAAGATGATAACTACGTCAATAGGAATTGTCAGGCGGAAGATTGATGAGGAAAACCCCAGAAGGCAACAATGGCGGTAGAAAGCTTGATTGTCCGAGTTTTTAACGATCGGGACAACCAACACTAAATGCTTAAATTGATGCGTGGCCGGAAGTCGCTATGTACTCGGCATGCGTAATGACGAGGAGAAAGGGAGCGTCTCTGTGTGCTGCTCGTGACGATGCGTGCTCGGAGAGAGTAGAGGGAAGTTGGAAGAGGAGAAAGGGGTAAATGACGGCACATGCATTCCGGAGGTGAGCGAAGGCGAGGAAAACATTGTCGTCGAGTTGGAAAGAGAGAGAGGTTCGGAATCATTTGGATGTGACAAGATCAAAATGACCCGGGCACACTAGGTTAAAACTACGTATTGAAAATCAGCTTGAGTATTCTACCGGTTACCTTGAAAGCTATTGCTCAGTATCGTGGACTTATTAAGCACTCCATCCAGTTTACTCTAACTTATTTCCATATTCTGTTCTTCATTATGTACTCCCAATTCCTCTCATGTCGTCCAAACAGCCAATCTCTCTCTCGTCCTCATATTCATTCTTCTATCACAGCTGTCAAAATCCCATTACCGCTAAACATCTCTCTCAAAAGTTTTTCTGTCGTACCGCAACAGATTCCTCTCCAACCCTTTCACCTACGCACTTTTTGTTATATCTCTCTTTATCCGACTTTACTCTTCCCCATCTTGTACATATCACATAATTATCTAATATGCGTCTTACTGTTTTTCCAAAGTCAAGTTTGATAAATAAACAGCACTGTATCCTACTTCTTGCTAATTTGTTTTTGCGTGGATCCTCCGCCATCAATTGTCACTTAATAAACGATTTGTTTGTTTAACACAGTTTTTCTTATTGCATTAAAAACTATAAAAACTATTTCAATTTGATGATAAGTCTATTCGTGCATTATACTATGTCTTGGGTGTAAAAGTAAAAATAGCCGGCGATAATGGATAGTCTTGTACTGCTCCCTTTCCTTTATTACGTAATTTGCACCCTTATGATTTCAAATAAAATTTAAATGCAGCCTGAAGAAAGTAACACACAAAATTTTATGTAAAGGTTGAAAAGAAAACATTTTCTGTCCTAAGATTTTATCGACAAAATTATAATTTGTTTGCCTACGGAGCTATCTATAATGGTGAATTAAGCAACCTGTATCTTTCTCTCAATTCCTATCATAAATCTTTTGTTAGTTATGTGGTGTAATTAAATATGGATAATAACTACGAAAATCAACAAAAAAATGTTTTTAATATATGTGACTCAAAATTATTAATGAGCGTTATTATACTGGGTGTTGCGCCGCAGGATGGTGCTTACACCTCTCGCCAAAATCCAAAACCCACCATGCACAGTTAAGCTTCAGAAAAAATAATCTCCACATAATATTCGTTAAGTGTACTGCAAAACTCCAATTTAGAATTTGCTGGGAATCCGACAGCTTTTAGAAATCTTCTTAGAACCTAGTCATATCACGTTACCCATACGTCATTTACGAAACAAATTATTTCTTCAAAGTCGATGTTCTATTCCTTCCATTCTAATCTCTCGGTTGACGTGATTCATTTATTTAGAATTCAAGGCAATAATTCGCAGGAAGTACAGCTTTTAGACTTAATTTTTCATGTTTACTGTGATTAGGGAAAGGATCTGCAAAAATCAGAAATGATCAATCTGAAAAAATCAAATCAGGAATGATCCCTTAGAACAGAAGCTATTTGTGGCTTGAGATGAACAGGAAATAAAGCAAAAATATCAGAACAAGTCCAAACTTGTTGTCCCACTTGTTCTCTCTTGTTTATGTGAATAGAAAGAGTTTTCGAGCAAATATTGGGTTTTAAATTTATCATTCTTCTCAATATTTAAATTTCTTTAAATATTTAACAATCTAACCATAAGAACATAGTTGAATCGCGAAATGAAACCCCCATGAGATGAATTTTGAGCTCCAAGTAAAAATTCTTCGTCCTGTGAAAAACCGTCAAAACTTAACCTAAAATGTACGCAGAGCGTGTTCAATATTCCCTTTAATTTCATATGTTTATGCTCGCCCTCCAAATTCAAATTACATCCGTTTCCCTGAGGTTTTCTTCTTTGATTAATATTCAGAGCCTTGCAAAATTCCTCCAGGCATTTTAAAATCGGGACAAAAATTCTGGTTCTCCTACGTTAAATGATGTATACCTGGAAAAAGAGATCAGAACACTGAACAGAAACTCATCCTACTTAATGTAGGGCAGGTAAAAATTAACTCGACATCTGATTAAGGAATGAGACGAACGAGAGAAAGATGGAAAACGGGCAGCGAAAATCTAGCTAGAATTTTTTGCCAAAAAATGGTTATTTTACTAGTGCAAAAATGGCTGGTATGCTTGAGGTCTCTCAAATATCACGATGGTCAATCATTGAGCATGTGGTCAGGCTCAGATGAAATAGAATACAGCAAATGAGAATTAACGTGGGAAAATGGGCCTTCTTTGCTGAAAGTAATCCAAAATCAAAACGTAATTATGGCAATTATATACAACATTTATTTTTAAAATATTGTGCTACATGGAGACACTTAGGTTTATCAATCAATTTTAAGTGAGCTATAAATTAATTTTGGTTTACCTAAGACCTCGAGAATTGTGGTTACGTAACAAATTAAACACGTTTAGCAAAGAAACGTTAAGATCAATATATAACAAGATTGAAGAGAATTTTGTGCATTATCAAACGATAGACAGTCGCCTCTACAAGGAGCTTTTCACAAAAGCGAGGTGTAATCTTTCCAATAAGGTCAATTTTCAACTTGCGGAAGGGCAATGAACGTTACTCAGGAACGAGAAAGGAGGCCATCCAAGATATGTTTGGCCTTGCGAAAGGACCAAGATCAAGGTCTACATCAGGAACTCAAGACTAAGTATGGCGATTGAAAATGAAAAGACAAAAACCTTTTTGGAAGAATAAAAAAGGCTATTGTATGAATTTGAACAGATTTCTATCATTTCCCAGATCTTGAACTCTCTTGGGTTAATTCTGTTAATATCTCAAGATTGTCGCCATTTAAAGACAGCTTCTTCTAGTCTGATTTGTTACAAGTGGAGTAGGCCAAAACCACACGGAATTTTTCTTTTAAGACCATTGAAATTCCTATCCATTGCTGTTAGGCAAGTTTCCCCCCGGAGACAGATCTTTAGAGCGATCATTTTCCACGTGGAATTCTCTCCACCAGTTTTCCCTAAAGAACTATACCACTGTTCAGGAGGACCCTTCAACTCGTGTGTCCTCGGCATATTATTTTAACATGACACCGTTTTACACTTTTCGCTCTGTTTAATTGAATGCAACCAGATGTTTGATTTTGTATCCCGTTCATAATGTCTCTCTTGCATAGTTTTTGATCCAACTAGCTACCTTATATATTTGCAGCTCAATAAAAGACGTGCTAAAATAAAACCATGTTCATCACTTACTAACTTTTGTGATTTTTTCCGTAAAAAACTAGTTAATATCAGTATATTCTTTCGATTCCCGTCCACCTATACTGATTTTAGACCAACTGGTTGACTTAAAATTCTTGGTTTGGGGTTGAAAGTTGGTAACCGTCACCAAACCAAATGCGAATTAGATTTAGTTATTGCGTGGAAATTCATTGGATAAGTTCATGTAACATTTTGCATATTGTATGAGTAAGTGCCGTGATTCATATTTGACACGCTTCCTTTATTATTAAGTGAGTAGTTAATTGAGTCTTTATTTTTCCTTCTTGGAAGATGGGTTGGAAAAATCGCCAAAATACTCTGGAGTGCACGGGAACGAAAACGCCCAATTTTGCGCAATTAAGAGCAGAACGATTTTCTCGCTCCAAATGGGAGTAATCAACTGCATAGATGAGCAGATTTCTCTTTTGGTTGTGAAGCTCTAAATAAGCGAGGAAACGGTGACTAATGGAAGAATTCGAGTGAATAAAATGCTTTGGATTGACCAATGTCATGCAATTATTTAATGTACTTTTTTATTGGAATCTCTGTTGATAATTTCGCAAACAGTGCGTATCGAGCCATTCAATGGCAAACGGGGTAAAAAATAGAGTAAGAAAATAAGGTTAAATTTAGTCCAGAATGTAATCCGCGAAGAAAATTTTTTCCGGATCATTGTTACCTTAAATGCATAGGAAGAACTTCCACGAGGTGATGTCGTAGTACGGGGCATATTTCTGGAATGATTTATGACAATCTTGCACGATAAGTTTCTAAACAATTAATTAATTTTTCTGATTTCATTTCTTGGGCACACATGAAGGAGTTGTGAAACTTATCGTTTAAGTTATGCAAATAATAGAAATACCTGCAAGGAATGTAGTGCAGTACTGATTAGGAACTAATTGTGATACGAGTTTTACACATTTATTGGGTTGCAGTGCCGATACAATTAATAAAATAGTACAAATCTGAAAAAGGACTAAAGTATTACACAATTATTCTAGATTCGCTCCAGGAAAATTCTCTTCCAGTGGAGCGATCGAATTTTCTGGGGAAACCAAGAAAACCACAGAAGAGCTAATGTGTGATAAGGATGTAGCCACCCCTCATTTTTGTGAGCACACATCTCAATCTGTGTTCACAATTACAAAAGTACGTAGCCATAATTATTCATTAATATTGGTTACATTAAATGAGGAAGTACTGGAGATGGTGGGTGAGGAGAGGGATTTGTTGAGAGAAATCCTATGGAGGCAGGAAAAATGGATGAAAGGCGTATTGAGCGGCAGTGGGATGTTGAAGAGGGTAATAGAGGGGAGAATGTGAGGCAAACGAGGAATGGGCAGGAACAGGATAGGGATGTTGGACGGGATGAAGAGAGGAAAGAAGTACACAGAGATGAAGAGAAACCTGCTGTAGAGTAGATTGCTGGATTGGGTTTTGTTTGGAGTTACAAAATATTTGTTTGATAGCTGTGTCCATCCAATAACCTACCTTACCCGGTAGATTACCTAATAATAATTGGTTACATTAGAAAATTTCTTAGGGGCATTTTTACTATAGTTAAATCCATCCAACTAATTATTGTGCGTATTATTGGCGAACATTTTCCCACAGTTTGTGATTTTAGTATTTGATCCTGAGATTAGCGGTTAACTGGTAGTTTGAAACACATTAATTTTCTTAAGCATAAGTTAATGATAATTCATCTGCATCTGTAAAATAATCCGCTAGCCACCGCAGGCTCGCGCTCGAACAGTCAAAAGAAACACTGTGAAAAAATAATGTAATTTAGTGGATGTTCTACTTGTTCTTATATTTTACTTTGATCACAAATTTCGTGAGGAATAAAAATCCCTCTAATCTGTTCATCTGGAAGACGAAAATATTCTCACATTGCGTTTATTTCTGTGGTCAGACGTGAAAATTCAGGGCGAGCTGTGAATTATTTCCTTGGCAGAGGGAAACCCACGTGATTGGCGTCGTAACAATGAGTAAATTCAATCTGGCAATCAGTTTCCGCGATCTAAGAAGTTCGCATGAAGTCCCCTTAGTTACGTTAGTGCGAAAACCTCTGCTAAGGCAATTTCCTTCGCGAGTCAGCCGGGCGCGGTAGCACGCCAGCCTCACAAATCGCGGACTCGAATCATGCCTCGAACATAGATGTTTTGATTGTTCTTGGATCAGTTAATTAGGTTAGATGATACCATATTACCTTACCCGTAGAGGTACACTTAAAAAAAAACTTGAATTTACCACTTTTAAAGAACCGGGTTGAATTTCTACGCACTTTGTTCAGTCACCGAGTGCAACCAATTACATATGAGTGGTGACTCATTTTTCCTCTTTTGGGTTGTATTTAGCAAAAATTCACGTTATTGTTCCCCATTTCATGACAAATCCTGATTGTGCGATTGATTATTGCTGGCATTAAGTGCAGCATTACCGCGTTTATTTACGTTTGCTCCGAGATAAGTGTGACATACAAGCAAATAGCCTATTCCGCAATAATTAATAATAAGTATGAGAATACTTATATAGAAATCGTAAAAGACGTTTTATTTTCCTCTGAAGGATTAATATTTACAGGTAAAAATGTATTATTTATTTGTTTGGGTGTCGTTAGAAAATATTTACATGTTACGTTAACTACTTCTCCAATGCATTAAATGTTTTCCTTCCTTATTTTTACGTTGAAAGAAATAATATACCTCCTTACTCATTCCATTCAGTACTATCTTACTTGGATTTCATTCTGCTTTATGGAAATTTATTTTAAACTATATATTCTATCCTGTCATAAATCTTTGAATAGAATTACTGTAAGAAATTGGCCTTCAAGATGTTGTTGCTTGCAGACTTTTGATTGCCACTTTTATCATGTTTTAATATCTATTTTAATATCACGTTAAACACTTTGATTTTTTTATGACTGAATGTTTTTTTTTCTAAACTTATCTTATTTTAAATTACATATATAGTATGCTCGACAGGTATAGTCAAGAAATCCTTGACAACGGTGGCAAACCTGTTGAAAAGGTCCTTCAAAAAGACTAAAGAGTTTAATAAAATATTTTACTCTTGGAAAAGTAGAGCGATGACTATTCATTATTCCCATTATCACTATATATTCAATTTTTTGATCCCTATTCGATGAAAACAGTTTGTCATTAACAAGTGATCCCTTGGTGTCACTCCAAGAATGTGAGTCAATTCGTGCTTCGGTCAAGTACTAGTAGTTCCGTAGGTGGAAGTGTGTACTTCTACCTAATTCTGACATCGCCAAATACGTCCATTATGCAAGTACGCAAATTCGCACACGTCCATACGTGAAAATAGACGTATGCGAATTAGGTATACAAAATTCAGCATGATGGTCCATCGATGTTTTTAGACGATTAAATAGTAATGTAGTACAATCATTTTTAGGGTAACTCTCGGTGACATGTCGTAAATTCCGCCTGCGACATCCTTCTCGCCCTGGTCGTAATAGTTTTCGTTGTCATTATCTAAAACGATGTCTCTGTGTCTCAGATTTCCTACTTACGTTTTCCCATAGGAGTAATTGAACATTCTTGAGTACAAAACCGTGTAAATAGACGACTTCATTTACATTAACTCGACCATGTTTTTTTCTCTTTCGCTTTAATTTCCACAATTCACTTTTACCCGCTTCATTACTTGCACGCAAACGACTCAGAAGTAAGTGCACAATAAAAAAACACGTGTCACGTGGAGGGCTGTCGTGGGGGAGGTTTCCTATGAATTTTTTTTCTCCACGAGGCGTAACGGGGCATTCGAGTTTTTCCTCCCCGGGCGCCTCCGCTTCGCCCGAAGCCGGCGACGATCTTCTTCACGCCATCTCCTGGCGGAGGTGTGGCAGAGGAATTCTGGCGTGACGCGGAAAAAAACGGGTTGTCGTCGGCACGCCGTGAGCTCTTTTGTTTTCAGTTATCCCTCCGGACGTCTCTTAATTGTCCCGCTTCCATGCTCTCGTTATCCATGATAATTGACGATGGAAACGAGCGGCGGAGCGAGGGCATGCAGCACTTCGACGATCTTAAGAAATGATAATTGCGGGCTCATTCGCCATGTGTGGGTAACCAGGACGGTTGGGGGTCTTTATTTCGCATCATGACCGAGTCGGCCTAGGAATGCGATGATTAAAAAAAAGTCACGCGAGTTACGTTCGGAAATAAACAAAAATTGAATCTCGACTATATAAAGTATCAATAGTAAAAGTTAGCTCTTTTGTGGAGAAAACCCGCTTTAAAACTTTCAGAGTTACCCAAAACGGAAAGGCATTCCGGAACTGTTTAATACGGACGCTTGACGAAAAAGGATCGAGGGGATCGGATCGAGTGTGATCCAGAGCAGTTTTTTTCACAAGAGTACTGCCAAAGGGCATCTAGCGCACACGAAAGTTAGAAATGAAAGTTCTTCGATCTCCTTTGCAAATTCACAAGTCCATCCTCTTGCACGTGTGGGTTTAGATCCCGTGGGTTTGTCCATGGACCATATGGTGAGATTTTCGCTCTTTTTTTTGCTCACCTGAAAAACGCAAGCGGAGCCAGTGACCCTGAAACGATGTGATTCTCCATACTCTATGCATTTAATCCTCTTTTCGAATAGATATGGAAGTACGAAGAACGATGTCCATTTCGAGGGATATTCAAGCCTACGGAATTAGGAGAAACCCTATGGAAAAGAGTTTCGAGAATAAGACATGATAGGCTTCACTTTTTACGTCAATGTTGCACACAATTCAATGGTTCATCGTTGAAATTAGTCTTAACTCATATTTATGAATTAATCTTCGACTGTTAAAATTATTTTTCACGTGTTATGACTCATAAGCCGTTCCTACCCACAAGAGGCCCAAACATGAGCATCCATCAGACTTTCCTCAATAAAATTTCACGTGATATCTAAGTGTGACTCCCTCAAGTCTTAAATCCGGGAATACCTACATCGTATCAAAAGGAATATGGCTTATCTTAAACAGTCATAGCCTTGGGTATCGCTATCATAGCAACACTGTTGTGACGGTTTCTAGGAGTATTATTCCGTAAATCGTGGCTAATTAGAGGCTATTCCGTAAATACCTCCCTTCCTCAGTCTTAATGATATTTGATATCATCGATGTACGGACTAAGGTTTGTAAGAGTACTTGCATTCTGAGTCATACCTTTAATAATTTACTGGAATGTTTCTCCATACGGTCAATGTTAGGCAAGTATTCAAATTAGTTTATGGAGGACATTCTCAAGAATAGGAGGTAAACTTTATCGGACATGAAGCACAAGAGCTCACGAAAGACTATATTTGAAGGAAACACGGGGTAAAAATTAGAGAGGAAGGTCAAGAAGGAATTATGAGAAGCAAGTGATGGAAAATTTATGTGCAAGAAGTTATGACGGAATGAAGAGATTGGCAAGAAGCAGGATAGTTTATACGTACTCGTAGGTACCAACACATTTCTTTTTGTAATGAATTTAAAAAAATATTATGTTAAAAAAAGTCCGGATCTCTTATTTTACATCCCTTGACCGTAACATCAGCTTATTAAGGAGTAGTAAGGTCTTATTTTTTCCTATCACCATGTTCCAGCGCAAGGCGTGTGCCAGTGGCTCTTAATGCCATGGAACTGAATCGTGATAGAATGCTTACAGCGCGAAATATCTCCAGAAGCTGCAACGCATAAAACCAAATTTTCCGCTTTTTGTGATAAAATATATCATAAAATTAAATGTACTCGGTGCATAGCGAATCTGTGAAAACTTGTGAAATCTCTGAAAGCGATAAGGAGAATTTTTTGGCAGTTGACTACATATAGTATATTGTATCAGGATATTTTAAAGGTACCGAAATAATTTTTCTATTCATTGCGTTGTTCATATGTATATACTTACTCAACTGTTAGACGATGTATGATTGTTTCACATTTTTATTTATTGCCGTCTTTTGGCAATTCGTAAGAAATTGCGATTGATATGCAGTGGAAATTAGTATTCAACTATAGTTCTGATACAGGGGTTCTACGTAATATTTTCTTGGTTTATCTGGTGTACACGTATGTTTTTCCTGTATAGATGAAAACGGATACATTTCCTATAACGTTTAGTCCAGGTTTTGAATTTCGCTTGATTTCATTGGGCCAATCAAAAGAAAACAAAAATTTAATTCTATTTAAATATTACAATACTTTGTTTATAACCAATTGATTGGTATTAAAAAAAATTAATAAGCTCAAAGAGGTCCCAGAAATTCAAAAGATCTGTAGTACGTTATTTAGGATTGCCTGCAATTGGAATATTCTACTTCCTTATGTTCGATAGAAAGGGATAACAGCACACCTATGTGAAACTTGTTCTTCATTGATGAAGAAATTTTCAATACTATGTATACTATATGTGGAGTGCGGGTCGCGGTGGTCTAGCGAGTAGAGCATTGGACTGTTGACCAGAGGGTCCTGGGTTCGATTCCCGGGCAAGGCACTTTGGGCACTTGCAGCTCCACCCAAGCTAGTTGATTTTTCGGGTACTTCCTGGGAAACCATAACCGGCACAGGGAAAGGAACAGGCCCCCCTACCCTGATGTGTGAATATTCACACCCCGTACAGGGCTTGGTACATGGGTGAGCTCTACCATCACCTACTAAACCGACCTTGCTTGCTTGGGTTGATTACTGTGTTTATGGTTATGGTATTCGAGTGTCCCATGGTTTTATTTACATTTTTTAATCATAAAAATTATATTCAGTCAGATACATCTTGATGCTGGGAAATAATTGTTTCTTTTTAAGCGTTGATACTTTTCACGCTAGCAAACAGAAATGGAAGCCCACTATCCATCATTGAAATTAGGTGAAGACTCGACGTATCTTTCAACTTCTGAAATAATCTTTGCATATTTGTGCAATTTAAACGTTTCTTATAATTATTTCAAATATTCTATTAACTTGTGGGAACATAGTATTTGATTGTTGACATAATTTAAACACTTAATAAGTAATGGAAATGTGGAGTACGTTAATTCATTTAAAATTCAAGGGGTCATGAGACAGACGTATTTCGTTACTGACTTATTCTAACAAATACGAGCTAAACTAAACGGTGGACCAGCACATATTCAAAAGCTTAACTAATTAGCAGTTTCCTCGCAAGTATGTGTACCCTTCAATTTACAGCGAGTTTTCTTTTGATGTATTAATTAATGCCCAGAATATATGCCCCAATAGCCTAACGCAACTTTGTCAAGGTGTAAATCAGTAATAAGATGGAGAAAGACTAATGATTTCCAAGAGCAAAGCGGGTGCAAGAATGGGCGCTAACCAGAAGGAGAGTTGCGGGTCGGACTACGTTCAGGATCTCACTCTACACTTCAGGATCTCCTGCGAAGAGAAATTACAGTCATACGTTTTAAGCTGAGCTCCACGAATGGTAGTGATGTTTGGTGATTAAGGAACTCGGTCTGAGTGGAGGGAAACAAGCACTACTTGATCTAATATCCCCGTGACCCAGCGTCCTCTTTATTCCTTCGGTACACGGGGGAAAGTCTCGTCTCACTCCACTGAAAGTTTTGAAGATGAGCGGCCACTGGATAGGCTCCTTGCCCCTAAAAATGGTCCACGAAAGTTAAGCCACTGTGTTCAATTAATTAGTGAGATCGTTGCCGGAAATGAGAAGCGTCTACGCGCGGTAGGAATGAAGTCATATTAACCTTATGGTTTCCGTCACAAGGATTTTTTGAGTGGCCCTTTTTTTTTGCCACATATCTAAGAACACAAAACCATTCGCCACGACGGAAATAAATAATGGTTATCACACGTCAAAACTGTTGTCGTAGTTTACCAATCCGAGTTTTAATTTGTCCCAGTCATCTTTAATAATTAATGTAATTTACCTTCCTATTCTGTACCAATGTCCTTCCCGATTTGCTCCTTTCACTAAGTCTCCCATAATTACTCTTATTTTATCCTTACTCTTCTTCTATGGTTTTTTCATCCACGGTTCAATCCATTTAACACTTAAGTGTTGCCTCAGAACGTGGCCGATTAGTTTTCTTATTCCATATCAGATCTTTTTCCATAGACTTCTCCCTTTCTTCACTCTGAGGAAGACTTATTATTCATTCAACCTGTACATTTTATCTTCGTAATTCTTTGGTAACCCTTAAGTGTTATCATGTGACTTTTTTTTTCGTTATCCTATTATGGCTTCTTGATGACGGAATTTTTCTCTTGAAACTTAATTTTGGATAAATCCAGAACCTAAGAGTAAATCAATTTTCTTAAATAAAACCATTCTGACGGGGATTCATCTTTCTCGGACTTAACTTGTCACTTTTTTCAGCTAAATCAATATTATCAATTGAAGTAAAAGAAAATAACTTCTAAATTCTTCATATTTATTATTAATTTTGTACGTACATATTTATAAAATTTGTAGAAATGTCTCTAAAGCTATGACACTTGGGACCGATATCAATTCACATACGTAACTATAAACATCATATGATCCGGCATTGGCCTAAGCTTACTACTAAGTCATCGCATAGCCTCTTTCTAACAGTAATGAATGAAATACTAAATACACTGGATGATATCAGAGTTTTACATTTAATTTTATTTTGCCCTTTTTTTGTTAATTTCGGTGAAATTTTGAATAAATATGCGATACTTTCAACTTTTCTAATACTGATGCAAAAAAGTGGTGTGGTGGGCCTCGAAAACCTTTTAACGGCATATTTAGCTGAGGTAGTTTTTTTTATTTCGTGACTAGATAATGACAATTTTAATTTCTATATTTTCAACATTCAAAGCCAAACACGTACGATTCACAATGATTCAAATTACACTGTTATTTCAAATTGATAAGTACTGAGGGAAAATTATGGTGTTTATTTTCGTAAAAAAATGGAAATCAACCTTCATTCTCCAAGTAGAACATTAACAAATGTTATATTTCTCTCGAAGTTTGCTTCACTGCCGAAATTTTCCCAAAAGTTAAATTTCGGCTGAGAAAATAAGTATGGGGTTGATACCCTTCTTTATATTAATGAATATTTGCAATTCCTAATGAGTGCAATGGAGTCTTATGAAGATTACTTATTTACTTTAAGCATGTGATTATCACCAAAAAAATAAAAAAAAAATACCGAAATGTACGTATTTTTGGTAAAACTGTATATCGATCCCAAGCAGCGACCGAATTCGCTAATCAATCCCTCATATGATAAAGCGAATAATGATTGACATACCAAGTGCTTTCATTTCGACATTCCCATATTAAACATTACATTTTTCTCCTCTGAAATGAATATTCATTGTTATCCGACTTTGTTCCTCTTTTTCTTATTTGGAGCGAGGTTATTTCGTATGAGTTCATGATGGCATAAAAATATCAATATTTACCTTTTCTCATCTTCACCAATCTAATCGCTAGAATTACGGTGCCTAGAATTTTTTCGTATTAGATTTTATGGTCTAAGTTCTCGTTTGTGCAAGTCAGAAGTATTACAATGCATTTTAGAGGAAACTTCCCTCAACCTGATGTTTTTGTTATTTTAAGCCAGACCGAAAATCCAATTCGTTTTTTTTTAACGAAACGAAAGCTTTGTAATACACATATATGATCAAACTTTCTTATTTTTGTGATACTATAAATATCACATATTGATGATGATTTGACTAGAGACTAATGTTACTCGAAGAAATAACTAATTTCAGAAGGCCTAGTCGCTAGAAATTTTTTTGCCGATCGGTTCCGATTGGAAAAATAGAGATAGTTATGAGTCTGTCAGAGGTCAGCATTGTTCTATAAATGAAGAATAGGATAAAATGAAAATGTTGAGCAACAGGTAAATGCATTAAGAATTAATGTCATCCATAAATGTTATCATAAAAACAAATACTCACACACTTTAGATAAAATCACCGCTCTTGTCATTCATAACTTTCAGATTGTAATTTTAAATGTTTACTTTTTTAATATTAATTTGTTAAATCACCGTGGGGAGTCATGCACTCTCTGAAAAGTGTCTTGGAATTGCTGTCGTCTAGACATTTCGGACAACAAAAGCTGGCTCCAGATTAATTCCTCGAGTCCTAGAGGCCAATTTAATTAAAGTAATATTTTACCAATGCATCGGCATCTACCATCTTTGTCAATAGCTCCCTCAGCTATGCAAGCGGTCTTTTTAAATAGTTTCTTATCTTTAATATTGTGAAGGAATTGAATATTTCCCTAAGGCTAATCGCAAAAGCAATGTTAGCATTTGACTACTGTGAACATGGCTTTTATATCACTGTAAATTATTATATTATGTAAATTATATTAATACTATAAATCCATCCATGTCGTCATAAGTAAACATTTTAGAAAAATCTTACATGTCCCTTTTAGAGAGTGAATAAATAGTTGAGATAGATGTTACATTGAATTCAAATTTTCATCGCATTCCTTCATAATATTTTTGACACTTTCGTAAAACTTAAGAAGAACTGTCAATCTAGGAGAAATAATGCCATTTTTTTGAGTCACGATATCCATTTTCGGAATCTGGCGGTTGCTTTCAAATTATATTTAAGGAAACCGGATATGAACAGGAAGTTTTCAGGTATTGTTCCAGTATATCAGTGTGTCATTATTAATCACACCCTGTTTTTTGAAAGGTACCTCTAAAGGCATAATAAGGGTTGGAGCAGAAGGAAACAAGTTAATTAACTTCGGTAGCTATCAAATTTGAATGTAACAACGAAATGTTTTCGGAAATTAGATTGCGGATTCGAATATCATTAAAAGCATTTCGGTCAGCGCCTTTGAAATCCGTAAATCAGTGTCTAAAATGTATACTTAGCGCATTTTTCTAAATGAGTCGAGGTAAATCGCGAATGAAATAACAAAATGAGAATGTCAATACGTATACAACATTTCTTCCACTTGACTTTTTAATATAGAACAGATTAAAAATACTTACCATAAAAACTCCAAGAAGAATAGAGAAGTATCCGTCCATTGTAATTTCTGCTCGAATTTTCACTAGATCACTACACGGAAGTCAGTATCCTTCGAATATGTCACCAAAGTGTCAAAAATTATTGAATTATCCTGCAGTCATTGTAGCTCTTTCTCCGCGTTTTTGGCACGCATAACCCAGCTTAGCGCGATCACAGAATTCCGATAAGCCGTTTCTCAAGTTGAAGTACTCGCTTGAGTTCCCGAGGACTGGGCAAATCAGAGGATACCGACAGCTGCCTCACGTCTTGTGTGCTCTGTGGTTGGGGTGACACTAGGCCAGGAGTGTTAGACCTACTCGTCTCATCCAAGAGAGACCTTCTTCAATGGCACCATATTCTTGAGTCGCGAGGGAGAGCCCTTGAACTTCTAAGGTACGGTGTTGCCGCGTCAAGATGGTCGAATAAAAAATAAAACAAAAAACGCAGCCATCTCTCACCTCAATCGAATAGTTTTTATTTTTTCCCGGCAAAAGGCAACGCTGGAAAGAGGAAGTTGGTGTATGTAAGACAGGTAACGGTAAACTCGAATTGGGGGCGATCGGACTGGAGGAAAGGCGGGATAATGAAACATAAGTGTGAGTGAGAGCCAGATGAAATGCCATTTTCGCGTCCTTCACAGAAGCGGGGGTACTTTTGTCGTCTTTTTTTTTGGCAGTGTCAAAACTTACTCCGGAAATTCGTGTTATGACATACTATATCTATGTGCGATGACGGGAGCATCCATCCTTAACATCAAATGATCTTTTGAGATTTCATTATTTAATTAAATAATTAGGAATCAATTGGTTTTTCAATCAATACATTTGTTAAAATCCCACTCTCTCAATAGACTCGTAGAAATTGTTGGTCGGAAGACCAATAATTTCTACGAGTCTATTGAGTAATTCTATAATTCTCTTCCCGATACAGTTTGTATTCCACCGAAATGTATTCCCTATTACAATAAATTCTTTGTAGGAGAAAGGGCTACAAATTGAGCTTGGGATTACGGCAAATTGATTCAAATTGTCTTTAGGAAAAGATGTTGAAGATTCTGATTTAACTTTGCTACTGAGGAAGAATTATTACAAAATGCATAATTTCCGCTGGAGTCATTTATAATATAAAATGTGTGAAATTTAGTATAGCATTAGTTTTAAGTCTATTGATTTAGTCAATGCATCTTAATGGAAGTTAGGAGCTCCAGGAAACTAGTCAAGACATAGGACGTTCTTTCTGAATTTATTTTGTATATTAGATATTTAACCAAAGTACATAATGCAACAAAGATATTAGTCGTCTTGCTAAAGATGTTTTTATAAAAAAATAATGTGGGAAATGGTGCAATTAATGCTGTGAATCAATTGATTTTGGGCACCGGTTCATTGAAATTCTGGTCATATTTATCTTTCCCGCGACAACATAAAACGCATAGGAGCGACGCCAATCGTAACTCAAACATCTAGTTGGACAATGTAGCGGCAGAGGGCGAACCATTAGTCCCATGTTTCCAATGTGGTGATAAAGAACACGTCAAATTGTAGAAGTTTTGGGTTTTTTTTGTGATTGGAGTTAATAGGTGAGTTTATAAATGCTGAAAAAATTTGTATAATTTTATATGTAATTTTTTGTAACACGTAAGCAAAGTTTAAAATGAGAACGGCATGTTTTAAGTAAAACATATTGATTACTCGCTTCGGTTATGATGCGGCTTTAAGTACTAAACATATAGTTAAACCTATATTTTACATACCTGCCGGTTTTGTGGTAATGGAAAGGTTCGAATTAATGGCCATTTACTTAGGACGATAGTATTTGAATATAACATGTTACTATCGTGTAGCTACTGCATGCAGTCTACGTTACATGTATGGAGGTATTCCTATGTACCCAATTTGTTGCTTAGTGTCACTGAATACCACTTTTTCGTTTCAGTAATCTCGTAAGATGAGTCGTTTTTTCGCAACTGGATCCGATTCGGAAACGGAGAGCTCATCTGAGGAGGAGCAGGTTCAACGCCAAGCACCGACATTTACGGTAATTACATAAAGGAAATGTAAATGTATAATTTTGAATCTCATTATTTACTTCTTGGATCTTCTTGAATCTCATTATATACCTCTTAGATTGATTATTTACTTCTTACTCTCGGTACCTTCAGTTTAGTGACGATGAAGAGGAAACGAAGAGGGTTGTTCGTTCCACAAAGGAAAAGCGGTATGAAGATTTGACGACTTTGATCAAGCAGATCCGAAACTTCAAAAAGATTAAAGATATGAGTAGCATGTTGTCCAGTGAGTTTTGCAATCCAATCTATTTAAATATAAAATTTTTTTATAATATCTTGCTTGTTCATTAAGTTGGAATTCTACTGAAATTCGCCTTGCACATATTAATATAGAAAATAGTACTTAACTGATATTTTTCTATGGTTTCATGTGTTTAATGCTGTATTTTCGTACTGTTTTGAAAAGGTTTTGAAGAACTGATGCGGGCTTATCAGAAAGCTCTTCCTGTAATAGCCAAAGAGGAAAATGGAGTGACTCCTCGTTTTTACCTTCGCTGTCTTGTGGAAATGGAGGATTTTATAAATAAGGTGTGGGAAGATCGAGATGGAAGGTAATAAAATGTGCCTTTTTATTTTTCAATCGACGTTTCTTCCGATCTACCCTAATTGTCCCACTGCCATGTTTCTATACATTTCACAAGCAGATGGGGGCAGTAGCCATGAGGCTTATGTCCATAATTATTGTGTATGGAGCATTAGGGCGTTGTAATAGAGTAGCTATGAACATTGGTGTAAATGACCAGCTAGATAACACTACTAAAAATCTACCTTGCTAATGTGGGCAGTTAAATAATCTTAAAAAAAATGGCTCCGCTGATGTTCAAATTTGGAGGAAAAAACTGCTGGTCATCATAACTTTGGTCTGAGTAGAGAAATTGTTTTCCTTTCCTGGGTCAGTAATTCAAAATATAGTTAATGAAAAATTTAATGATTCTGCTTTGCATGTAGAATACCAGAATAATTAGCTGTGTGATATTTTATGGTGTGCTGAATGCTTGATATTAATTTGGTCAATTTATTCTCACATGGTTCTTCAATGATTCATTTCATGCAAAAACAAAGAGGTTAAAATTTGCTCGTTTCTTGTTTGAACAATGCTCAAGCTAAGGAAATTCAAAATTGTGTACTAATAAGTGTCATTTGGAAGTGCTTGAATTCATTATGCTCAAATGGATGAAGTGTAGGTCCAATGCAATTAAAGCTTATGAGTATGTGCATTGACGAGTGGCAAGGTGAGAAGACTATGGTCCAAATAGTTTAATGTTTGGATATTTCAATTTAGTGAAAAATAGTTTGTGCTCAGAGAAATTTTTATTCCTATTATAAATTAATATTAATTCAGAAAAAGGATTATTTTCTAATTTAGAATGATGTTTTCAAATGCATTTAGCTATCAATTACTCAGTTGCTGTTTCAAGGAGTCTCTTTTTATCATAGTGGTGATTGAAAGGCTTGAAATTTAAATGTTATATGAATTATGAATGCGTTACTCCTTTTTCTCCTGATGTAATCGGTATACTTCTGTAATGTCATATTAAAATACATATGGTTCTTCGCTGACTTTTATTTATTCATTTTAGGAAAAACATGTCAAAGAACAATTCCAAGTCATTATCATCTCTTCGTCAGAAACTAAGAAAGTACAACAAGGATTTTGAAGAGGATATTGCCAAATTTAGGGAAAATCCAGATCAGGCTGATGATGATGAAGAAGAAGAAAAAGGTAATCATTCTTTTTATTTTGAACTATTTCCCTAATCATTCTTTTTAATTGAACTATTTCCCAAAATAATATGAATCGTTATAACTTCTGCCCATTTGGCTCATTGATCACTTTCTATCATTTTAATTTTCTCCGGATGTAATTCATATTTATTTTAATCATGGTGTGAATAATGTAAAATAACACAAGCTGTTTGATAATTTTTTTGGAAATTACTTCCATTGAAGTTTCCATTTCTATTTTAAAATTTGTTTATATTACTTTACTAATAAATCACTACCGGGAAGTAAGAAGGGAAGATCTGTGGTAACAGTCAGAGATGGGTTGGGTAAGGTATTGGTTGACACAGAAAAGATCCAAGAGAGAGGGAAGGAATATATAGAAGTACTTTATGGTAAAGAAGTTAGGCCCACAAGGTTAGACATAGAAAAGGAATATGGCGTAGATGAAGGCAGCTTAGGTTCAAACAAAATTCAATTTGAAATTACCGCTAATTTATACAGTATGTAGAGGTCACCTTTGGTGCCCAAATAATCTTGACACATGTACTGAACAGTAATAACCTCAAAACATTTTCAATGCTGAGTAGGAGTGCAAAGTATAACCAAAGATCTGCGATTATTGAAAGTGTACACCCTGGTTTCTCGGCGACAGAAATTATTCTGAATATGGGATTCCCAAGATCGACGGTATAAGATGTCGTTCCAAAGTAAAATGAGTTCAAAAAGTCCAATAATGGTTTTACAACACCAGTGAGGAAACCTTACTTGAAGAAGTGCAATGTCAGGATGTCTAACGTCATCCAGTAGACACAGTAGCTCATTTTTAGGTCCTTGGGTAATTGATCCAAAAATTGTCATCAATTGTCAGTGTTAGTGAAAAGACATAGCGTTGAATCATTGTAGAGGACCTCTGCTACAAGTCTTGTACCATTGGAATAAGATGGATGCTTTCCGAAGCTGCCAGGATAAAGCATATTGAATGTTACTTGCTTTTGTGTTCCTTAATAGACAGTGTTACTGGGCAAATCAGATTTATTTCTGATGAAAATATATTTTCCTTGGACTAAAACTAAGTGTAGGAACAACCGCTGGAT
The DNA here is from genome assembly GCA_037158775.1 of Hetaerina titia. Lineage (NCBI taxonomy): Eukaryota > Metazoa > Arthropoda > Insecta > Odonata > Calopterygidae > Hetaerina > Hetaerina titia. The sequence continues at coordinate 78,435,929 of CM073772.1, read as the reverse complement.
CGTCCACGACCCCAAAGATGCCCCCATACTTCCCCAGAGAAAATTTCAGGTGAATGTTCACATGCTAGGAGTTATGTCCACCGAGGGTGATGTCATACCACCGCATTTTGTTAGCAAAAGGGAAAATATCAACAAAAAGTTTATTTGTGTGTCCTGACAAATGTAGTGAAGCTGTGGATGGAAACTGTCATCTGGAAGGCCGTAGGTTTTCCAGCAAGATGGTTCACCGGGCCATACCAGTCATTTGGTGTAAAATTGGTTGTCAGGCAACGATGATATGTTTTGGTTCAAGGAATTTTGACCTCCCAACAGCTCAGTTTTAATCTGTTGGACATAAAGTGTGTGGAGCTTTGTCAAAAGGGTCATCAACAAGTTCAGACATCCAAACGTTGTGCCATTGAGAGCCATTATTGAAACTAGGTACTTTTGTTGTTATGGACTGTGGCATGTGACTGGACAGGCCTGTGACTGCTTCACACCAACATTGGAGTCAGTCATTCAAGCAAACAGGGGATACATTTAATAATGGATCATTGAGTGGAGGGCTGCATATTTGTGAGAAAAATGGTGGGCAGAGTCATTGGGAATTATGTGGTCCTATGGTTTTCCTGTAAATTGAGAACTCGTGACTATTTTCCTTTATGATCCACTGACTCCTATACACCCCACTTTCCCCTACAAATTTCAATAAAGAACTTATGACAATTATGAACGTAGCAACCAGCGATGAGTACAACTCAAACCTAGTTCAAAAAATACTTAAGAAAAAGCGGAAACAATGGCCACAAGTAGAATTTCCTTCTCTCAGTCCTCAACATCTAAAGATTTCAAGTGGTGTTCAATCTCATTCCTAGAAGATATCTCCTATAAAATCTCCAATAACCTTCATACTTGCCCTTTACCCACCCCTTACTCTCTCCAAACTCATAGGTAATGGCAAGGACAAACAGGAAATACTTTTTAAATTGGGCATCTATAAATTAAAATGTGGTAATTTCAACACCTCTTATGTTGATCAAATTGGGAGGAATTTTAAGACTCAAGCCTAAGAACACGCCAGGTGTCACAAAAATCAAAACTCCAATTCCCTTTTCACAGAACACCTCATAAATTGTAAACACAATTGCAATTTAGTTCCTGAAATACTGCATATCCTCCCTAAAGGATTAAAAATGGATGCTCTTTAGCATATCGAGATTAGGAGGCACTTGGCAGACCCCAAAACAATACTTTAACCAGCAATTATACTTTTGTCCCTTCCCTCTCCTTTCTGAGAAACTGACCTCCAGGGAAAACAAATCCAACCGTTCAACGTACCTGTGTGTCCCTACCCTTCCCATGTCCCTGACCTCACCCAATGCCACGTCATAATCAAGGCACCACCGCCTTTCCCTTCCCTTACCTTGAATAACCCTGACACTCACCTTCAACTTCTTCAAAGTCTTTGAATTCTCAGGGTGTTTATACAGGGTCATCATTTTTGCTGTTCAGGTCACTCCTTATTGGCTGTTACTCCATGTTCTCTCTGCTTCTCCTTGGTGTCTCTATTTTCTGGAGCACTGGCTTCCACAATTGGCTGAGGGCATATCATGTGTCTTGTTTAAGGTTTTTTAATCTAAGGATGGCCCCAGTAGCCATCCATTTGCCCTGTTAATAAGTTTATAGTCATCAAAGAAGATCTGATGGTCCTGGGTTAGGCTATGAAAAACTTTCCAGAAAAGTTTTCTTGATGTGGCCAATCATGAAAATTCTTCTAAAAACTTAGCGAAGGTGATGTCAATATAATAATGATAAAAATGATTTGAATTTCTGCAAACTTCTTGGTAATAAATTTCAATTTTTCCTTTTTCAGAAGATGAAGGGGATGATTCTGAGGTAGATGAAAGTGGGCCTGCAGCTTTTAAGAAGTCTGGAAGTGCAGAGCCTGCACCATTTCAAGCATCTGAAGCAATGAAATTTGTGAAGGTTGTATCCCAGTTTTCATTTGAACATATGAGAATGATATTGATATGATTTTCACCTTGTTGGTATTATTACACTATTTATTTCAAGCTAATGAAATATTTGTTCCAAACAATTTAATAATTCTTATATTTTTAAAATAAAGTAATTGTAAACATGAAAGTCCCTTAAATACACCTATCATTGGCTTTATTCTGGAGGTTGTTCTAAAAAATGTGCTGACAATGTGGTACATTGTTTAGTGCATAAATATTTTTGGATGTTCAAAACGGTAGGAGATGCGTCAAAATGCCCCTTTTTTTAAAAATAGACCTTGAAACGCTCTTTTGAACAAAGTTTAAAGGAAGAAAATCGCACGGTGAATAAGCGAGATATGGCCTGAGAACGGAAAATCGATTTTTTGCTTACAACTCAAAAATTGTAAATACTAGAAGCTAAAAAATGTTGTGGTTCTGATGGAATTTGATAGCTATTCAAAATAGGTAAATACCAGGAAGATCGGATGAAATTTTCAAATTTAAAAAATTATTTCATACAATTGCAGCCATTGAAAAATATTTTTCCTGTAAACATGCCCTATTTAAATTAATGGCTGTTAGAATACATCTCACTCAGTAGTAACTATGTGCACAGGACTATCATGTTTTTCATTTTTCTGCCCTGTTTATGTGTGCTGTGTATTTTATTTGCATATATCTCTGTTTACTTTCAAGATTTGAATTAACACATAAACTTCAGTAAAGATGGGAAGGCATAAATAATTTCCATGTTGCATATTAGACCATGATATAAGAATTTGTAAGCTGAATAGGCAAATTCATTATGATCTGGCAAGTTCTACTCAAAGAGTACCTAAATTAATTCTTATAAGATGTAGATGAAGTGAGTTTTTATTAATGTTGTTTACTATTATTAATAATATAGTTCTCTTGGCTCAAATGCAGTGGTATGGTGCTATTAGTAAATTTTTGGACCCTTGTTTACAGACTCAAATAATATCAATTTGAAATCAATGTTATATCTCTTTGCTGATAATCTGGTGTAATATTTTTCAGGGTCCTGTTGTGGAAGATGGAGATGATGACGAAGATGCTAGTGAGGATTCCATGGATTGGGGCACTGATTCAGATGATGAAACTGACAGCAGTGATGAAGACAATCAAAATATGACTTATCGAGAAAGATTTTTGAAGAGGTATTTGTTACTCAGATTTTTAGGAATAATTAGGTGTCTTAGCAGTTGATATTTTCTTAGATATTTATTGTTCTAGCAAGTAAAATTATGAAGTGAGCACATCTAGAGAAATATATACTTCATGCTGCAGGCATTAGTTTTTATTTAAAATATATCATTTATCCAGGTCAGGAAAATCTGTGATGGTTGAGTCTTTGTAAAGCCAATTCTCTTTCAGTGGTCAAAACAATGGCTTTCAATGTTTAATAATGAATGCAGCCAATAATCAAACTAGGAAGGTCCTCTTGAAAAACTTTATGGTTCAATTCATTAATATGTACTGCACCTCATTTGTGATGCTGCATTCAAAATAGGAGATGAAACATTAAAATTATGTCTAAATTTACGAAGGCACTAGAAACAGAAGTAAAGAAATGAAATCCTGAATTGAATCTGAAAAGCAAATTATTTATATCATTGGTTTGTGACTGTATTGTTCTTAATATTTCCAATTGTTTTCTTTTGCCTGTCGGGAACAAATATTGTCCTGAACAACAATTAGCTCTTTCAAAAGTTCTAAGTTGTGTTTTCCTTGTTTTCTCGACATATTTTTTTAGGACTACAGATAAGGAGGAGGAAGAGAAAAAGAAAAAGGAGAAGAAAGAAAAGAAGGAAAAGGAGAAGAGGAAACAGAGGAGAGAGGAAGAGGAGGACGGTGGTGGAGAGTGGGAAACCGTAAAAGGAGGAGTTGCCATTCCATCGGTACATTGACATTCTTTTCTCTTTAGCAATATTCAATTCCTTTTAAATTCACATTCATAGGCACACAAGTGGAATGACTTGGGAATGATTTTTAATTAAACAAAAAAGGAAGAAAAGTTTAGTTGCGATTCCTGAAATTCCAGGTAAGATAAGAAATTGTTAGCAAATATAAGAATAGTTTATTTAAATCACAGGAAACTGGTAAAACTGAATAATTTTCATTTTCTGATTTTCATTTTTAATTGATTAACGAATTGTAGAGTTAAAATTACTTTTTCAATGTTAAGGATTTCATGTACATAGTATTTAAATTATCCCTAAGGAGTGAATAGCTTCCATTGAGTCATATGTTTGAGATAATCAAATATTGTGGTTGGCACAGATGCAAGAATGTGAACATTCATGATTCTTTTCACCCAAACAGCATTTTAATGATGACTCTTGGTAATATTCCATGCTAGAAATTAATTATTAATAAGGGCTAGTGATGAAGATAGAAGAAGAACGTACATAGACAGTGTTAGACTAGGTACATATATAAAAGTCCATCGATTCTGAAGAAGAAGTAGAAGTTTGTGAACAGCTGGAAGGGGTTCTAGAAGAAGTAAAAAGGAAGGATAGCCTAATCATGGTTGGAGTGCTTGTTCACAGAAGGCTTACAAGGAAGTAGCTTGAGACAGTTCAGATTGGGAAAATGGAACACACGGGAGAAATTCTGTAACAAGAGAAACATGTTAGTGGAAATCACCCTCTCCAAGCAAAATTGAAGCGAAGATACATGTGGTAGTTGCCAGGGGACTGAGCAAAATACCAAATTGACTACATCCTTGGCAGAATTAATAGAAGAAGCAAGTTTAGCAATCTAAGAGCTAATCGGGTGCTGATATAAACAGCGATCACTACCTGGTGGTCATGGATAGCCGACTGCAATTCAAGAGGATGAAGAAAGTGACTCATTAATCCAGGTGGAACAAAAAATGGAAAAGCAAGCAAAAAAAGTTTACTATGACCATTGACAGAAATATAGAAGGAATAAATAAGATAAGCATGGAAAGATGGTCAAAATAAATACAGAATATTATAACCGTAGTAGCCGATGAACATAAATATGTGAAAAAATAATGGCCAAGAGGCACAAGTAATAAGTACTGTGTTAAAAAAACATAAGATTACAAAAAAGGAAGCACTTTGTAAAAGTGGACCAGCAAAGAATAGAAAGTTTTGGAGCATGGTTCCCAAGGGAAATACTGAAGATTTAAAGGACAGATAAAGTGCAGACAAAAGAAGAGTATAAAAGAGGAAAATTTGTGGGTAATATCCCATGAGTAAAACCAACACACAAGAACAAAGAGCAAATGAAAAAATAAGCAAAACTGAGAAGCTGTCAGGGGTTGAGGTAAATATCACTGAATAAAGAAGAATGAAGAGCTGCAGTAAACCAGTGTTAGGAATGAACTGTTGCTAATGACTATGAGTTAGAATGTGATGAAAAATAATGCATCAAACATTTAATTTGGACTGGAATATTTCCTGTTATTTTTGTAGAAGGGCCTAAAACACCCTTTGTTACTCTTGCTTATATGTTATGATTGTGTTTTTCATTGCTAGTACCTTCTTGGTTAGACTCAAATCAAAACTGGAAAATTGAGTGATGATTTGCTGTATTCCCCTGTTTTTAAGTTGACTTGTCACATTTAACATGATATTAGGACTATAAACGTGTTATAGTTTATTATCTCTAAGGTGCTCAAGAAATTTTCAATGAAAATTTTCCCGTCTTCCCACTTTTCTTATTTCTCAAATTGGTCAACTTCATTATATGGTTATTGTGTAAATACTTTTGTCAAGTGCAAAAGCTTTCTTACCAGCAGAAGAAAGCTGAAACAATTTTCATGGAGGCCTTTCACTCAAACCTCCACTTAAGCTTCACAATGGACCCTTTTGCTATTTTACATTCGCACTTAATTTACTTAGAATGCTTCCCAAGTACCTATAAGAATGTAAATTATGCTTAAACAATTGCTCAAGTAAAAAAAGTAGGCTGAGAAATTGTCACATTAATATGGTTTTGGTTGACAGTTCCTGGGGAGAATAGATACATTCATTATAATGTTCAGAGATATAGATACAATTTACATTATGCCCATTGGGAAAACTACTGAAACTTTGTGCTTTTTGACTCTAATTCATATTATTTATTCATATTTCATTTTAGAAACCAAAAATGTTTGCCAAGGATGCAGAAATTGACATTGGGCTGGTTGTTAAAAAGCTTAGTGAAATTGTAGCTGCCCGTGGGAAGAAAAGAACTGATAGAAGAGAGCAGATTGAGCTGCTGCATGAGTTGCAGGCTGTAGCTGAGGCTCATAACCTTGGTCCAGCTGTTGTAATAAAGATAAAGTTTGCCATTATATCATCTATATTTGATTACAACCCTAAGGTGTCAGATGCAATGAAACCTGAATATTGGGAAAAGTAAGTGGCATGGTAATTCATAGTGATTTGTTTTACTCAACTTAATTTTGTTACCATCTCTATTTTCTTGTGATGATGGGTAGCTGTTTTGCTAGAAAAATGTGCATGTGAAGAGTGAATGAATATTCACAAAGGAAGTAATAACAATGTGTTATTTTTATATTTATGACACATATTTCATTCCCCCTTCTTTTGAAGATGTAGATCAACTAAAAATAGGGATATGGTATTTTGCCTTTAACTGTGACTGGGCATCATTGAAAACACTATTACCTTGATCTTTAATGAGGAGTAAATTCATGACCCCATTACTGTTTTTGGAATAATTTATTTCGTTAATTCAAGAAACGTATTACTTTGCCTTTGAACCCTTAGACATGTAGAATTTCCCCTTGCTCAAGCTCTGAGATTCATTCATTACTGTATAAAGTCCATCAGTTCTACTTGTATGTGAAATATGAACCTACCCATAACTGTCATTATGCTGTGAATTTTGTGAAATGTGGATTAGATTAGAACTTTTTGTACAGTCCTGCAATATGACTTTACTTAGCACCTTGATTATTTTGTCTTTGTGGTCTGGAAATGTTTTATTTTATTTGTAACACTTTGAATGCAGCCATTTGATACTTTTAGGTGAGGTGACTGGGAAAATATTGGGAGGAAACTTTCTAAAAGTTTAAAAGGTGTACCATGCCGTGTGTTGTAATGTAGGCAAGAAACAACCAAATGAATCAAAACTCAAAAGCAACAGGCTGAACATGATGAGCTAACCAAAATTGCTATTTATAATGGGAACAGATATGCCTACATCCACATTTGGTGAAAGGTTTGGATTGACAATTATCTCATGATCTGAATGTATGAATGAGAAAATAGGTGACAATTTAGAGCAATAATGACATCTGGAAATATGAACATTTGACAGAACTCTCAAGGTTGCCTTGGATATGAAGATTTTTCCTAAGAAATAATCAAATTTGAATTGAAACTAGCACAGATTTGCCCCCCCCCCCCTTTTATAGTGCTACTTATGGGCATATAACTGTGGCAACTATAGGTGAAAAATATTTGACTAATAAGGATAATAGCTAACTCTTTCATTAAGTGAAGGCAAATGCTGATGTTGGGTTTCTCTCCACTCTTCATCCTTTCCTGTCCATCTGTATAGGCGCAGATGACCTCAGCTGTTGGTCGCCTCCCCTGAAAACTACTACTGATAAGGCATACATAAATGATCGGAATGTCTAAAAAGAAAATGTTCTATTAATGTGATAAATGCTTTTGCTGTGATACTCGATTTCAGACATACACTTTTGATGTCTGACTTTAAGTGTAAAACGTTTTGGGTTATATTCAGTCTGAAATGGTTTATCATTGAGCATTGCCATCTCTAAAAATGTTTTCAAGAAGGTTGGTTTATAACAAGAGAGTGGACTTCAATTTTCCATTTTAAGGAAGTGAACTATGTCCTTTGCTCAATGGCTCGGGTATCAATGTGTACGACAATGTGAATTTTACCATGTTACTTGTGCCAATTAATTGAAACTTTTCAGACTCTCAGCCTTTATTTTCTTCCCTGCTAAGTTCTGCGCCCATTATTCAGTGAGGATAACATTTGACTCAGTAACCTGAAACAATCATATTTATTTGGGTCACAAATGAATTTTTAAGATGTTGTATTTTTCATTTCAGGTTGCTGGATCGCATTGTTGAAACATTAAATATGGTTTTGGACACACCAGATTTGACTATAAGTGAACAAATTCTTGAAGAGACAGAAGTTTTTGATAAGCCTCCTTACAAGATTAGGGGCTGTGTCCTTACAGTAGTGGATCGTTTAGATGAGGAGTTCACTAAACTTCTGAAAGAGTGTGATCCTCATTCTAATGAATATGTCGAAAGGTGGGTTTTGATACATTCACTGTTCTGACGATACATTTTTAATTTTTGTACTGGTATGAAGTCGTTTAAGAACATATTTAAATTAGGTTTATGCCTTGTTTTTCATCATTTTAGGTTGAAAGATGAGAAGAAAGTTTGTTTGATCATTGACAAAGTGCAGGAGTACCTTGAAAGAAACTCAGTATCCTCAGATCTTTGCTGTATTTATCTTAGGAAGGTGGAGCATTTGTATTACAAATTTGATCCAGAAGTTCCCAAGCAGAAACAGGTATGTTAAATAGCTTGTAAAAGTTTCATTCAGTGAAAAACCAAGCTTGCATAATTCCTACACAGTTGAATGGCAGTGAGAAAGTTTTTGGTGAACATGTTAGTTTTGTAATTTTTTCAAAATAGGTTAATTATTTTGAGTGGGATGAGATGTGCGATGAAATATTTTGGCTAACTCCAACTCCTTGGAAAATACTGTTTAGAAATACAATAATTTTATTAAATAGATTTCCTTTAGCATCCCATAACCAAGGAATTTGCCATTTTACTGATTGCAGATTAAATATTTGTGGATACTATTTAAATTAAGTGTATGTAAGCAGTCCTTAAAATGCAATGTATTGCTTATATTTTTTTCTATTTCAAGTCTCCCATATTTTCCAATTTCAATTGTTCATAAAAAATTTCACAAAATATCATTATCCTATATTATTGGAAAAAAATTTCTCACGGATAGCCAAATTCACTAGGGGCCAATTATTTTGTAACTTGCATAATTATGTTGAGACTTGAACTAGGCAATGAGATCAAATAATTCTATATGGAATCTCAGGAATTTCAGCAAGTTTTATGTTGTATTTACAAAATCTTAAGTCATTTTAAAGTTAATGCTTCCATTTTAACGTCTTTAGTCTTAATATTAAATTTCAATATAGTTTTAATGAGAAGGGTGTGTTCAGTTCTCAATTTAAAACAAAACTAAGTACATTTTTATCACACTATTCTTTCATAAACATACTTGTAAGCTATCATTAGATGGGCCTGTAGTGAGCATGCATCTGCATATCTTTTGCACAAAGCATTCCAGCTGATGCTGTTGTTAAGCCCTCATATGCCCTTCATGTTAATGAAAAGATTAAAATCCAGTATTAATGCAGATAGCGTGCTCTTATTTCCAACTACAATATTCAGTGGTTTTTATGATTTCTTACAGGCATCACCTCCAGAGGATACAGCAACTTCTGTGAATACAATGGAGACATTGTGCAAGTACATTTATGCACGCGACGGCACAGACCGCCTTCGAACCCGTGCCATCCTGGCACACATCTATCACCATGCCTTACATGACAACTGGTTCCAAGCCCGTGATCTAATGCTTATGTCGCATCTTCAAGAAGCTATCCAGCACTCTGATCCTCCTACTCAAGTAACTATTGACTTTGCCTATATTTACTCGATAAAATGTATAATGTCTGCTTACGGAGACATTAATATCTACATGCAAATATGCAAAATGCTGCTGGTGTGTGTGACAAAGGTGATCACCAGTTCTTACCAGAACCTGTGGGTCATTGATGGGAGTTAAAACTTACATTGAATCCACTGGTAACTCATGTAGGAACTTATCAAAATTATCATTCTTTTTTAAATACTGATTTGCAGAAATCAAACCTTGATTCTTTTGTTTTAATTCTGTAAGTGAACACTCAAAATTCTTTTAAATATTTTTGTGGGGAATGAAAGAAGGAGATAGACAGTGAGAAAAATATAAATGAAAGGAATATGTAATTTGCTGGAACTTCAAGCATATGATCTTGAAAAGAAATTTTGATTTATGGGAAATTGGATTACATTTTTTGTGGGATCCCTCGGGGAGAAGTTAGTTTCACTAACTGACCTTTTTACTTTTTGGGTTCTCCTGAGGTAGTGCTTTGTACATCATTCAACTAAATTTGAATTCATCGATTCATATAGCAATGTGATACTTTATTTAGTGCTTAGTTTTCCTGCAGTTTTTAGAGTATTTTATTTCATTAAAATTACATTGCAGTATATTTGAAGATATAGCAAATTGGAACTAATTATTGCATTGTGTTGTCCCTGGTCATTCAGTGATACTTCTATTTATTCAGTGGCCAATCCAATTACGTCTGAAAACAGTAACCTGTAGCCATTTGCTTATAAACTCATGCATGGGCTTGCTGCAAATAAGTCAAAATTCATGATAGTAATTGCAGCGGTGCCACAGAAATTTGAAATCAATATTACCTTCTCAAACAATCATTAATACATAAGTGAAATACTGTTTTGTAGTATGTCTGAAAACAAATGTTCATTTCAGAAAACTTACATTGCCCAGTACAGTCAAATGTATTGTATGTAAAGTCAATGTTACAAAAAGTTTTAATGAAAACTCAAGGAGTAATGTGCATAGTCTGTCCTAAAAATATATTTGCATTTTTAACTGTATGCTCTTGAGAAACCCTTTCCTTACAACAGTTTACCTTTTCAGATCCTATATAATAGGACGATGGCCCACCTTGGATTGTGTGCTTTTCGACATGCTAATATCAAGGATGCTCATAATTGTCTTGTTGACCTCATGATGACTGGGAAAGTTAAGGAGTTACTTGCTCAAGGTCTTCTGCCTCAGGTAAAAAGTGATACACCAGGAAACAAATGTTTTGTAATAAGGATAATTAATTAACCTTCTGTTACATAATTTTGCCTCGGACACAATGAATTTTCATTTTATCAGTATGTGTACATTTTTATTCTTGGTTAATGCTTAATTATCCTGATTTAATAGCGCCAGCATGAAAGGAGTAAAGAGCAAGAGAAGATAGAAAAACAGAGGCAGATGCCATTCCACATGCATATAAATTTGGAACTTCTGGAATGTGTATACCTTGTTTCAGCCATGCTTATTGAGATTCCTTATATGGCAGGTGAGTGATTACATTATTGTATTTGAGACCATTTAGAAAGTTTGTCTTCTTCCTTTCTTTGAAGATGGAAACTATTAGGGTATTATATTAACCAAAATTTAGAATGGCATAAGGTAGAAGTCTGTTCATATTTTTCATCCTCCATTTAAAGAATAAAAAACTTCATTACTGCATTTGACCTCAGCTCAGCCCAAGGTTCATTACTGCTTGAAATGGAAGGGTATTTCCATACCTCGAGCAAAATTCTTGTTTGGAACTTCTTTCACCTTTCTCTTACTGCATGATGCTTATTTTAAATTTTTGTGATGCCCCCTTATTAAGTAATTAGGTATGTTATTTTTTTTTTGCTCCTTTCCAATTTGGACAAAAGGTGATGTTGAGTTGAACTTGGCAAACCATGCAATTTCTGACAATATCAGTGCAGTTGGATGTGTGGTATAATTTCATTCATAATGATTATCTTGTACATTATTCGTTCTTACTCACAGGCTTACATGGGTTATTGTTTTGCATTTTACACATTACTTTTTAATGTTATATGCTTAAATTAAATCTTAAAGAGTATTTATGCTAAAAGTGACCCCATAATAAGTGTCTTAAAGTTAGTCTTACAATGACATTTTCTATGGATCCCTAAATGGTTATAAATTGTTGATCAGGGTCTTGGATGCTTTACCCAGACAATGCATGATATACTTGGCCTAGAGATCATAACTCTACACTCTGTTAATTTTATAATATTCTTTGTAGCCCATGAATTTGATGCCAGGAGGCGAATGATCTCAAAGACATTCTACCAGCAGCTCCGATCCAGTGAGCGTCAGTCTTTAGTGGGGCCACCTGAATCAATGCGTGAGCATGTGGTGGCAGCCTCCAAAGCCATGAGAAATGGTAATTGGAGTGCTTGCAAAAATTTTATCATCAATCAGAAAATGAATGCCAAGGTGAGTGGGTGTACAGATATTGTATTAAGGAACAAGCCCATTTAATTTGATTTGTGTGATTGAATTTCTCTGCAAAGAAATGCTGTTGATACTATGATTTCGAATTTCTGTTTGAGTTTATTTGTATTCCTCATGTTTTATGTCATCAATGCAAGAAATATGCTTTAATATACTCCTTTTCCATTTTTAGGTGTGGGATTTGTTCTATCAAGCGGATAGAGTGAGGGAAATGCTAAGTCGCCTCATTCAAGAAGAGGCATTGAGGACATACCTCTTCACTTACTCCCATGTTTATGATTCGATATCGATGCCCACTTTGGCAGAAATGTTTGAGCTGGATCAGTCAGTTGTTCACTCAATCATTAGCAAGATGATAATCAATGAAGAACTGATGGTAATTATCTGGATTGATGGAAACAATCTTAAAACTAATTTTCTAATTCTAGAGTATTTCTACTTCCCTTAGGTTTTTAAAATCTTCTCTTTTTTTTGCATTTGGATTCCATATTCATGATATTTATCAACTCTCAGTTTATTCTTTAACCAAATTACATTGCAATTTTGTGGGTAGCTTGACAAAAAATGACATTATAAATAAATAAATTTACAGTTACCTTTTAAAAGTTAAAAATAGTGTTATATTTTAAGCACTGCTGTTTTCTTAATCCTCGTCAAAGTTTACTGTTACAATTTCTGCATACTGATGTAATGGAGATGTTAGAATGGTAATGCATTCTTATATTTTTTTCAAAGGCATCATTAGATGATCCAACTCAGACTGTGGTAATGCATAGAAGTGAGCCTAGTCGTCTGCAATCATTAGCTCTTCAGCTAACGGATAAGGTCAACAATTTAGTGGATTCCAATGAGAGGATATTTGAAATGAAGCAAGGTAAAGTAGACCATACTTATTTCTATCCATTAGTGTTATAATCAATGTGATGCAGGAATATTGGAGGCATAAGTTATAATGTTTTTTAGAGTAAACATTTAGGGTTGTATTAGAAGTTACACAAATTTGCATGAATGCTCGTGCTATAGTCTTCAAGATATAGTGTATGGTAACTTGAATTGTCTGTAAAGTACACGTTTGTTTTTGCTCTTTTGTCGTATAAATTCTATGCAGATTTGTGGATTCATGTTCAATCTTGTGGGCTTCTAATATAAATACAATAGAAAATTTTCCCATTCGTGGGATTCATCTTTTATCCATCAAATTACTGTCTTTGATTACACGCTTCCTTCTATTTTACAATGGAATTCTCAAATGCTGTTTTCTTTTTGTTGAAGGTAACTTCTTTGCTCGTGGAGGAAACCCAGGTGGATACAGAGATAGGCAAAACTTTAATCGGCAAGGTCAAAACTGGGATCGCCGTGGTCGAGAAGGGAGAGCATATTAGAAGAAATTCACAACGAGAAGTGGAAGTTTCAGGTTATCTCTTTTTATCCAATTGGAAGAACCATCTACTGAATTATGTAAAACTCTACAGATTCCATCATGTTACAGTGGCATATGTCTGGGTGTGTTCCTGGAGAATTTGAAACCATTGAGGCAAATATTGAAAGCTGTTATCATTGCCTTGTTGTAGAGAATAAATGTCTTGTGGTAACATTTTTGTTTATATTTTGTCAGGCTGAAAAGTAAAATAGAAAGTTGATATATACATCTTCGAATTGATTGCAAGTGGAAACCAAGCCAGAAAATTGGTAGATATTAAGTTCACTATAGTGGTAAAGGACAGAGCCTACGGGGATAACAAAGCCTGGAAGTTTCCTATATAATTTTGGTGAAAATCAATCATTAATTTAGGAGTATCATGGAAATGGGAACAACTCTCCTACCAGAGGCAGATAGCTTGGCCCAGGCATTGTTGTGACCATGAATGGAAGTGGAGACTCAGGTATTTATATTCAGGCTCCTCAAATAAGCATTCCATTTTCCTAATGTCTTAAACAAAATAGATCCTGGGAATTTCTCAGGAAAATGATCCACACACAGAGCTGGCCAGTCAAAATAAGGTGCATGAAGGGCAGCTGCCCTCCAGGTTTTTTCTTGGAAAACTAGAGGGAGAATCTGTATTCCATTGAATGAGTGTTCTCTTCTGTTTTACTTCTTATTAGGGAAACTGTGATTAAGAATAGTTTATATTGAAAAGTAATCACTTGAGGTAAATGGATGTTCCTGAATTCAATTTTCTTTATTTCTTGCGTGATAAATTTTTGTTTTTCAATGGTAAATTTGGAAATGAATAAAATGGAATGCTTATGGTATCTTTGTGCTCACCTAAATGAAAAATGTCATTTCTGGAATGCATGCTACTAATTTGGTAAAGTAAATGCAGAACTTAAATGCATTTTAATTTAATTTTATTGACATAATTCTATTTTTAATATATAACATATTACATTAATTATCAGTGTATACAGATTGAAACCTTGAAGCTATGTAATTTTTATGGTTTGGTTGGGAGATAGCTCTACATATAAATCAATGAAGTCAAAGCTTAAAATTTGTTTCTGAAATTTGGAATTAACAGAAAATCTTGCTGGCGTGGTAATCTGAACTACGTAAAACATTATGGTTATTTTTTTTCTCATGTAGTTAGTTATTTAAAGCACTTCAAATAGTATCACTGTTGACTGCACTTTGTTAGATACTATTTTAATATGGATAAATACCTGTATTGCTTTAAAAAGGTTTTAAAAAATGAAAAAAGATTGAAATATCAAGCAGGAACTGGAAATTCTGGCAGAAATATGGGAGGTAATAGGAAATGTTTTTATATGGGAAGTTATGCTTACTTGGGTGGTCTGAAAAGTTTCAGACTCAGTAAATTTCAGAAAAAAATGTCTTGTATCTTTGTTAGGTCGGAAACTTTTCAGACCTCCCTTGTATGTATGAGATCTGTCTGGAAAGTATCCGGCCATGCAATATTTTGAGAATAATAACCTACCTAGAACAATGAGGCCATAGTCCCCTTTGAAGTACTCTCCTAGAGAGGTCACACATATCCCAGTGTTTCTTCTGCGTTTCCAAACAATCACCAAAGTCCTTCTTCCGGAATGGTCATCAGCTGCCTTGTCACATTCTCCATCTCGTCAACCGACACTCATAGCCAAAGACCTATGACTCATCTCCAGTTATGACCTTTTTTTAAAAAACCTGGGTGATAGTTTTGGGCTTGGAGCCCTACCTCAGCAACTGCAGCACGAAATTCTTGATGTTGATAAGTTAAAAGAGTATGCAATGAAGCAACTAATGACCCTTCAAAAAGGGACTTTGCTGATTGTTGTGAAAAGAGGAAGAGATGCTTGGATAAGTGTGCGAGGGGAGTACTTGGAAGGGGACTAAGCCCTCATTGTTCTAGGTAGGTTATTTTCCTCTAAATATCACATGGTTGGATAGTTTCCAGACAGGCCTCGTAGACTCATCTACTGTATTACTTATGTATAGTCTAATAACTTCATTAATTTAATCGTCATCATAGTGTTTATTTTTTTATGAGTGTCAGCTTTTCTCTTTTGTCAATTAATGAGTCGTTAAATTAAAAGTTGTAAAAGATTTGAAAATAGGTACCCCGTACATATATTGTTCATCTGTTTGATCTGAAAAATTCCTATTATGCAATTCATTCACACAATTAGTAAATACTGAGAAAAATTTAACCATCGAATGCATTACAAAATAATGTACATGCATATATGTACATTATCATTTTGACGTATATTTTTACATTCAATTTCAAATTTCATCAAAGTTAAGAATATAATTATTGGATTCTATAGGATACGAAAGTGTCCTTTCTGAAACCTCATTATTTTGATCCTGCTTAATGCAAATTAGAAGGGTAAAGTGCATGAACTCTCCCCTGCAAGTAAGTAGAACTTAGCATACTTTTTAGAAAGGTTAAACTGAAATATGAATATTATGAAGGCATCATGTATCTGCATTCCATGTTAGAAAAATTATTCCGTTGCCTCTAAAACATATAAATAGTCTTGCTGATTAAATAATCAATCTACATTTCCAGAGGTATCATGATCAGGAGCAGTATCTAAATTTTTAACTGTCAATCGCTAGACCTGTTTTGGACATTTTTTATGGTTCCCTTAATAAGCCTTCCACCTAATGCAGAGCTTCCTTATGAAGATTGAAAGGGAGTTAATAAAGATACCTGGACCAATTTTAGCACTTGACATTCATGCGCAAGAAATGTATTCTACCACCATCTTTCCTGCTTGGTTAGTCAATTAAAGGTAATAATTAAACAAAAGAGAGGCCACAATTAGTTGAGTGTTGAACTGCTTGCAAGATGAATGACAGGAGGTAAATAAGTGGTAGCCTCCCTACGGTATCAAGAGGCCGGAGGCTAGGTCTATAAGCATTTTTGACGTTCATTCTTTAATAAAACAGTTTCTGGCGTAACTTGGTGGAAAATCTTCATACTGACTTTTAATAATCAAACCACTTTACTTGTTTATGTGGAAAAGTAAAGTGGTTTGTTCATTCTTTAAGCCTGCAGCAACTGTTAACTGTATAATTTATAAATGATCTTTGCACAATTTATTTGCACTGCTTTATAAGACGTACTAATTAAAAATTGCATATTGCAATTAACTTATGGATTCCATTCACCAGTTGTCTGTCGAATTAAACTAAAGGATTTGTAATTTTTTGTACGCCCGCGTGACTATTAGAATGCAAATTTTAGGATTGTCCATTTCGCGATTGAAAGAAATGGAATTTGGTTGCAATGCGAATGCCAAAATACTTGTATTTTGTTCGCCAGTGATAGTTTAAATTATTTCTCGTTGTTTCCTCCAATGCCGTAGAAGTAATGCAATTTAACAAATGGAAATGGCTAGGGATTGTCTTTCGTTTTGTACGGAAGGAAGTCCTTCCAACGTCATATATGGACTAGGATGAAACGATTTTAAGCACCTGGAGTCCACCGTGTGATACGTGGTAACTCTGCGTTTAACATGAGAGCTTGAATGACGACAATATTTGCGCCATTGCCGTGGAACGATCAGGAATGCCTAATTCGGCAAGTGGGAGGCTTTATCTCGACGCCTTCAGATTTCCGGTGCGCGATTGCGCGTAGCGTCAGTTCAAGCTCAGAAGTCGTCTCTCACTCTCCTCCAAGATAAGGCGCCTATTCTCCCTGCCACTCAGAATTCAATTTGTACCTATCCTGCCTGCGAGCCAGGTTTGCTAAACCCATAACGTGTGTGCGCAACACTTCATGTTTGAGATGAGGACAGTATGTGGCTGCACTTACCCTTCCGACAGCCAATATTTTGAGTCCACAGCGCTTCCAGTTGCTTGACGGTGAGATATCGAGGATAGCTACTCATCTGTGGCAAATATGATTCCCGTCTTGACGCGACGTACGACCGTCATAAGTCATTAGAAAGGATGAGGAAAACGGCGGCAGATCTCCCTAGTTGAGGAGTTCATGGGGAGGGGGCGGGCACCAGTTCAGCAATTTATTTAACTCAAACGACTCCAAGTACTGCTAAATTTCAAGATTAACGTCATAACTGCTCTACCAGCAAGTTCTTTTTGTGGTGGGGTCCAATAGGACTTAATAAGCATAAATTGTTTTAATAGTTTAGGATACAATATACATACTTGCTACGTAACTAGTGAAAGACGGGAAAGTTACGAAGGGAGGAACGATTCCGATTCATAAAATCATAACCTGAAAATGAATGTTTCAAGAGAGATGTCAACAAAAACTGTTTGAGAGCCACTGCCTACGATATGGAACCTAGGTGTTGTAGGAGTTAATATATCCCGACTTAAGATTCAGAATTCGTGCCGTACTTATTCCATTAAGACAAGGACTTCATAAGCATGTTAACTAATTGAACACGATCACAGCAAAAGAAATTTAGAATTGCATAATCGAGTAGCATTCCTAAAGCAATGCAGCACAGGACCACATTATAATGTCATTATAATGTGTATCGGACCCATGTGGAAAGCTCTATTTTGATAAAGAAATTATTATTTCCTCTACTCTTTAATGTTTGCATTTTTTGCCACTTCAACTGCCGCCGGGCGGCAGTTGAAGTGGCAAAAAAATCCACAGTTGTTTACGGAAATCACTCCCGTCCTATTCGCTCTAAATGCTGCAAGATTGCGAGCATTGTCGCATGAATGAAGACATGGGATGAAAGGAAGACATTAAGAATTCGATTTGATTTCATCGACGGAATGGCAGATCCAGTTAATCTCCCCATCTACGAAAATTTATTGGAAATTTAAATGTACTTAAATAATTCCTCCTGGTTCGGAGGTGCCATTATTTTCATTCTAATTTATTGAAAATCGCCCTATAAATATATTTAGGCATGATAATTGTTCTAATTCTCTTGTTCGTATCGCTCGCTCGGTTGATAAATGTTCATGTCCTAGAAAGACAGAAAGTTTGAACATAAGCGTTGTTGAATAATATGGGAATTCACAAAAGCCGAGTTCCAGTCTTAGCAAATATTTAATTTGTTTGTTTGTAAACTTCTCGACTCGAAAGTAACTGTCAGCATACCCTTTGCGATAACCATCAGTGTCTTGCATATGGCCAGTTATTTATTTACTTAAAAACTGCACATTTCTACTAATATCTTCATCTCGATGTCAACAAGATCATCTAGCCTGAAAATCTGGTTGCCTTTGACGGTACAAACGATCTTTACGGAGATGTGTTCCTCACATTTCGTTTCTAATACAGGTTCCATTGACTCAAGACATCGAATCTTACGCTTTGGCGTACTTTCTTGCCCTTGCTCAATCGTTTAGGACTATTCATAACGCAAATGAACTTGCAAGTAGAAGTGGTTTGTTTTTGTTTCGTCGACCGTTTTAAGCTGGAAAATATTCCCTCATTATTGTTATCATGTAGTCTACCATTCAAGGTAGGCTTTGGATAATACAGACTAAACAATTTTTTTACCTCTCATAGCAATGCAATCTGACATCCCACACTGCAATAGACCTTTATTCAATTCCGCTCATTTCCTACATTCCGTCCAACGTACCTGTCTTACACCTTCCTCGCTTGCATAAAGTTCTCCCCTTTATCACAGTCTTCAACATACCATCGCCAATCAAGATGCTCGGCATCTATCTTTATTCTTTGGATTTCTTCCAACGATCAATACTCCCCCACCGTTCCAAGTACTTCATCGTTTGTTTTAATTTCTGTCGATTTCCGTTTTCATCACCTTTACTTTCTTCTTTACATTCACATTTCAAAAGCCTCCAATCCTTTTCCAAAGCCTTATCATCTTGTTTCAACGACTCATTTCGGCTAACTAAAGCTTTATCATTGAAAAACCTAACTGGTATGAGTTTCACCGACCATCCATCGACTTTCATTTCAATCTCCTGTTCTTCCCATGCCTCTAACAATATCATAACGATAAGATACATTCTGA
The DNA here is from genome assembly GCA_037158775.1 of Hetaerina titia. Classification (NCBI taxonomy): domain Eukaryota; kingdom Metazoa; phylum Arthropoda; class Insecta; order Odonata; family Calopterygidae; genus Hetaerina; species Hetaerina titia. The sequence goes on along the minus strand of CM073772.1, from coordinate 78,416,325 downwards.
TTGTATTCTATTTTCCTCTCTATTGGTGCTTCTATGTTCCTCTCATTACCGTTATGGTATCACGCGTGCCTCTTGGACCCAAACTGATCATCCTTTAAGTAATTACCCTCCTCTCCATCATCCTAATACTGATTCCAAGTATCACTTTAGCCGTGTGCGAAATCAAACCTTTCGTTTTACAGTACTTGCATACTTTCCATTTTTGGGTACGAGAACTAAAATTGATTTCACGAAATCTAAATATTTACCAATGCGTGATTATAAATCTAAAAAATATGTTTATTTTTGGGTATAAAAAAGATGAGTAAATTTCCGGCCGTATTATTTTCTTAGTTCAGAATGACTAACCTCAAATGATGACCCTCAAGTGAGGAGAAGATGGATTTTACTTGCGTCTTCGGGAGAGATTGACACACATTGAGAACCTCGATAGCATATCCGTTTATCAAACATTTTCAACAGGATGTCTTAAACAGTTCATATATTGACATTTCTATTATTTTTCTCTTAAATTATTTTCGTTCTTAACTAGCGGTGTTTTGATACCATCTCTGACAGCATTCCTCTTCCAAGAAAGAATAATAATTGTGTGGATATTTTTTATTCCGAAACGTCGAAGAACATTAGTTAGCGACCTCTCTCCCTCCGTATTACCACCCATGCCGAAGATCTTAAGACTGCAATCTCTTTCTAATTTTGTTTGTTGGAATCGGAGGCGCAGCAAGAAAGCCTCCCTGCACACACGCAAGACAAAACGTTTGAGACGCACTGTTAAGATTAAATCACTTCGGGGCGTCAGGAGGTAATTTCTGCACCATGTCCCATCCCCTGCGTCGAATCCGCCATTCTGTATTCACGCGCTTATTCGTATCTTAAAATGCGGTGGCGCATTGGGTTTAAGTCGAATGGAACCTAATGACCAATTTGATTTATTCAAGCGTACGAGCATTCTGGAATACTGTCAGATTCGTCTATATACGAGTACGACCGTATAAAGTGACTTTCCGTCCTCTGAGCCCAACTTTTAACGATACCTGATTTGCTTTCACACTTTTCTTCTCATTTCATTGTCTTTCACTCTCGTCTCCTCTTCCGATCATCTCGTTTTTACTCCTGCTTTTTCCTTTTCCTCACAGTGACCCTATACTCCGACCCCTTTCCAATCAGCCTCGTTTGTCTGCGTACCACTGTCCGTACTGTCGTTGGCGGAGGCTTGTTTCCCATGAATTCGTCTTACGGCTTGACGTGCTCCAACTGATTCCAACGGGCGGAAACAGCGGGCGACAAAGAGAAAATAATAACTTACAATATCCTTCAGGTGATTCAGGGTAGAAATACATATTTTCATTCTAATCAAAAATAGTGATTAAATGTATACCTTTTCAATCTTATTTATCTCTGTCAGATGACCGGGATTGAAGTAATCTAGACTACTGGACCCGTATTATGACTTCAGCAGATAAGATCTGGGAACGGAGGACTTAAATATTTTCATTAGCGCTTGGTAATCTTCCGGGTGAAATTCCGTAGGCTTTTTTTCCATACAGATGAGAAGCTGGGAGTGTTTTCGCCTCCTTAATGTTTGGTTAAGTTATGTATTAAGTTTATTTTTTATTGATAAATATATGTAACCTTAAAAGATCAAGTAATAATAAGTTATGAATAATTTTTAGACGGTCAACTTGCGACTGCAGTCATATATTTCGTGTGACTATAAATTCTTGCGGACATTTATCCAGCATGCCGACTTCCTAAAAGTGAACAAATTTTATTTATCTTTTTTCTTTTCGTGACAAAGACTAAATTAACGGTTGGTTGAAGCAAAATTTGCATCAAAGTGAGGATTGTCGGTTGCTACGACTTCGGTGCCTCCGAAATTCTTCGTCTTCGTCGTCTATATTTTTTCATTCGCCAAAGCGGTAAAAACTTACTGCTGTGTTTTTGTTTTTTATCTTTGAATTGATTTTTAACACTCTACCTTCGTAATTTCTCCTGCCTAAACTGTAATCCTCCATCTCACTACCCTCTTCCTTCACCTGCTGTCTCCCATCACTCTCAAATGATGCCCGAATCGAAATTCGAAAAACGCGAATCTTTCAAGCAGCGAGATTTGCGTAAGAGGGCCTCACGCAAGGCCAGTAATGAGTGAATGGCGCTCGCTAGTCTTCACAGGAAACACAGGAAAAGATGGGAAATAGTCGGTATTCGAAAGAAAAGGAGTCACATGTGGAAAAACATATTTGAGGACGTACATTTGCGTAGCATTTTTCATTGATTCGTTCTCACATTTTATTTTTCTGTCGTCCAGAATGAAAATCTCAAAGATTCCAAGTGAATGGACGTTTATCAAACCGACGAAGCTACCAAAACTAATAATCATCGTCTAAAAATGTATTCCGAACATTTATTTGAAAATGATTGTCTCTATTTTTTTATTCCCAGGAACGTGGCTTCGTAGAAATTTTAAGAAAGTAAAATATTTTCTGCTTTCAAATGAGACTATGGGCTATGTCAAATGAGGTTATCATGTGATGACATTTTCGCACATGCCCCCATCACCTAAGGGTGAACTTTGGCGAAGCCTAATTTGCGCATGTAGAGGGCAACCTAAGGCGGAGATAATAGAATGATGATACCTCTCCAACGCGAGAAACTTCTTAACTAGACCTTGCGTGATTTACACTTGTGCCTTATTACGGTCACTCCGAACGCAGGAAACTATCGCGGTGAGCTAAGCTCCAGTAAGTAATACCACAGAACATCGCCGCCTAGTTACAACTTCGACCTTATGAATTCCCCACGTGTAAGTTTAGGTTTGGTTTCCCCAAGCGTACCCATGGTGCAGGGTCCTAACCGGTCATGGTGAATGATGGGATACCGCCGAGAATGAAGGAGGCTTCTTTTTATTTAAAAGGTCCACTAACTACTAAGGAGGGGAACATCGTGACAATTTCTGTCATATTTTTGCAGCTTGCTATAATTTTAAACTTACTGCATTTCGAATAAATATGAATATCAACTTTAGTAAAAAGTCACGGGTGTTTTCTTTAGTTTGTATGGGAAATGTTAAGCTACAGGTAATGTAAGATTATCGAATTGTAAAGGAGGAGTGCAGTAAAATTCAAAGTGGTGCTATAATGGTCTTGACAAATTGACATTGTGTTTTTTTGCGAGAGATAGCATCTTGCATTTTTAAAGGCAATTTTTTATTCCTCAGTTTTTTTTTAGAAAACCACCAAATCCGTTTGGTTGACCTCTCGCAGTAAAATGAAGAGAAAGTGCGAAGAAGGGTCACAGTTATGTATTTTCATGTCATACCGAAAATTGAGTCATTTAAATGTACTGACATTTCAATGTCAATAGAAATAGTACTTTTGGAAACTTCGAAATAATACATCATTGGTAAATGTAACGTAAAAAAGGGATTAGAAAATACTTTAAGGTGTAAGACTCTTCTTAGATTTCTTAAACGACCTCTGGGTATTGAATCATTACTAGTGTAAAAATTAATTTTTGGTTGCAATAAATTATCTTGTTTGATTAAAATTAATAATTGGCTCCGTTAAGCATGATTGCACAAACGATAAAAAGGTGAATCTGAGAAATATATTCGGGCATCATCTCACTTCCCGTTGACATTATTTATCAATCTAAATATTCTCTTACTCCTCTGAAGCTCAATCCTGTGTAAGTTATATGGGATACCTCTCCAAGATGGCGAAATTGAAATATAAATCCGAAGGACAGAATATTAAAATAAAATATTTATTCCTGACCGCATTCTTAAATAACCGCCATGAAAATCTAATCTTATTTTGAAGGCGAGTTTTCTTGAGATATTCCAAGAAAATCAATTAAGAAGTTTCAGTTATTCATGCGGTTATCCACTCAATTCTTCATTTTTATCACATGATAACCATCACCGTCGAGAAGTAAATCCGCACAAAATCTTTTGGCAATTTCATCTGCTTCTTTCAATTTCGTTATTACTTACTATTTGGCAAATATCATTTTACTAAACCATTTTCTCCTATCCCACCACAATAAGTCCTCCGAACTGTGAAAATTACGATAAGCAGTATTTGAATTTTATTATGAGGAACTGTGATTATGTTTACCATGATACTCTTGAAGGTTTTAAACACTGTACGTGACTATTTTATGAATGCACAGTACTTTAATAGCACATGGGGAGACGAGATCAAATCAAAGAGTGTGTTAAGTCAATCTCGTTTATTCGTGATTTTGAGCTGCCAGTTACTTTTTTCGAGCTGCTTGTATATTCGCGACTCCACACACAATAACCAGGAGCATACCTCGGTGGTCCTCGGTGTTTCACTGCAATATATAATTTAATAGGCGCTAAGTCAACTTAGATCCTAATAATTTCAAAACTTTTCAAAAGCTCTAAAATTGAAATCTCTAGGATTTCTTTCATTGTGTAGCTGGGGATTCTAGGATATCATTAAGGATAATCTATCTAATCTATTAAGAACAATCTTCAGAAGATTCGTGCTTATCCTAATGTGTCCACAGGTTTTCAATTTTCTGTTGCTTCTCACCGTTGAACAATATACGTTTTATTAAAGAGTAAACTTTTAATGAGCCATGAAAGGGATTCCAGCATTGAATACAAAAGAGGCAGAATAATCAGGGAGATAAATCTCAAATACAATGCATGTGTACTAATTGAATCAAGAAATTGATGATGTGGTGATGTTAAGGAAGGAGGAATTAGGACATGTCGTGGAGCATCGAAGGAGTGAGGGAGTCAACATTTGTGCGTGCGTCGCGTGATTAATGGACACTCATTTTTGCGTCGAAACTGTTATGTTTCATTCATCAATTCTGTCAGGGATCCTTAGTTCTTGTAAGTTCCAATAGTTTTAAAATATTATTGTTTTAATTAAAACAATATACCGATATCCTACCAGCCATTGCATTAAAAATTGATTGACGGTGGGACTTCATTCTCTGGCTTTTATCTGCTGACAACTTTATTACCCACTAGGATAAAGTGGGATTCGCAGAAATTAGCAAACCCCTGGACAGGCATCAGAAGGAACAAATTAAACCTGTAATAATTCAAGTATTGACCTGATTTTTGAGCCATTAATCGAGTGGCATGATTAATGCATGTGGATTCCTACGATTAAATCCCAGATGATGGATTCAAACCCCTTATTGCATATTTGACAAAAAACCGGCCCGATGACCCAGATCACATAATTATAACTACCGCGCGCATGCAAACTAATTCAAATATAAGATTTTATTAATTTAAGGACGCTTCGAAATAAATCTTTAGAAGTGATTGTACTTCCTATTTTAACCACCGATCGCGAAACTAAAAGTTCATGCGGATTGTTGATTATTGATGGGATCATTACGACTATGATATCTTATCTTGAGTAATGCTAGAACTTTATCCAGAAACAATTAGTTAAACTATCCTGAATCATAATTTTCATTGTGTTATATCAGTGACCATAGTGAGATTATCGTAAAATTATTATCAAGCTTACACGTACTGCGAAGCGTGAATTTCGTGGATCAATTTGATTTGGTATTGCATGACATTTCTATAAGCACTTACAGTTCTCAAGAAGTATCAAAATTATTGATTGTATACCTTTATCCGTCCGTTATTTTAAGGAGTTTCGAAAAACACAAATTAAAACTGTTAGTTGGTTGGGTTAACAAGAGCGAAAGTATGACATTCAAGTATTTTTTGCAGAGGAATGAATGGCCTCTCGGCCATTTTCAGCCATTTAGAAGATACACCAGTTCTCAAAACACTTAAAGAAATGTGGCGATGCTATTAGTATCGATAGGAGTCGTATCGATACGATGCAATTTTACAAATCGCATCGATACGAATCGTTAAATTGCAAAATTCTCTACGCATAACCTATTCGGCAACAATGCATCTAATGAAATATTTTCCTTAGACTCAATATGATTACGTTATTTTAGCAAGAGATTCATGAATGGGAAGGAAATGGATTGCACACCCGCTAAAAAACTGTTTGATTTATTAGGGACGGTCGAACGCCCACACTTATCAAATCCCAGGGGCCGGCTCTGAGATGGTAGATTAATTGCTACCCACACAACGAGACGGCGTAGGGTTAAGCTGTTGCGCAAACGTTTCCGAGCTATGACACCTTCTACGTGTCCTCGGGTGGTACTCCCTGCTAGCCGACCAAACGCAATTAAGATGTGGTACACAGAACTCAAGGAGCTACACTACTCGTAAGTGGATTACGAAATTACTTCACGGAAATATAGGAAAGAGAGCCGATGCCGCCGACTTTCTTTGGTTTTAATACCAATATTGTGTATTTCTTTCCGTTTTTAAAAGCATTTAATTTATTTACCTATACTTTTACAAACATAAATTACTCATTTGTGAAATTTATGAAGAATATATAATTTATTTTTCTTATAATTGCTCTGCAAACGACAATATCCACACGCACGTGTTTAGACACAGTGCGAACTTCTCCATCGGAGGAATGCGATGGCTCTTTCCGCTTCAGTTATGGACATTGAAATTCGAAATCCTTCTAAATTCCAATCCACGAGAAGCCTCTTTTTCTTTACCAGAACACTCAATCGATCTTTCCCTGTCAATGATACGTCAACGGAACGGTTACTTTTTGCCCATGTTCACTCCTCATGAACCCAGACTAATGTTTACAGAGTTTTGAATTCAGGCCTGGGCTTTGCGGTATGGAAATTGAAAGTATTCAATCAACGAAGTGTCACTTAGTAAGAGTGGGACCGGGGACAGGGATAAGTTAACTTTGTCTCTCCAATCACGCCCCTCGAATGATGATTGCTTTTTTTTATTTCTCCGAACAACAATTCGTAACCTTCCTTTGAGTGAGGTCCGCGTCATAGGCATGACAAACGATTTAATCTTCTTCGATTGAAATATTACCGTTTGACCCACGTACCCAGAACCGCTCCCCCGGGGGGACAACCTCCATCTTTTGTAGAAAAAAATAACCTCGCCATTTCTTCCCCGACTCTTTCCATTTGTTCCATCTCACTCGTAGGTACATTGCCTACGCGAGTGAGCCATTTAATTTATTGATTTATTCCTTTGCTTTCCTCATTTCGCAATTCATTCCAGAAGTACCCAGTCTCTTTTCACCTCTAAATTAGTAGAACAAGCAATAAATTTGTTGAACGGAAGTTTAACCAACGCTAATGAAAAGAATAGCAAATTTTAATGTTCCACCCTCGAATTAAAATGATAATTGTAAGTCAATGGCTGTGTCGTTCTAACACGTCAATGATAATGCGTTAGCATCGAAAACGGTCAGATACTGTGAGTGGAATATAGATATAAATTTCGTAGTGCATTTCATTTCTTATGATATACGATTCCACAAACTTTTCCACATTTATCATACATTTTACTAACACTTATTATGTCGCTTTATTTTTATTGCAATGCCTATGGTGGACAACACGCATTAAGGTTGAGTTTGAGTCCAAATTATAGAATTGGAGCATTGGGAAATTGACAGAAGAAAAATTGGTCACGCTGACCATGAAGGAATTCCATAAAGTTAAGCCTGAAACTGTTAGCTTTAGAAGAAAAATTGTATAAAGTCAAATATTTATCGTATTATAACGGTTTGAAGATTTATTAAAATCAAATTGTAATAATAAGACATAATACAGGGTACTTTCCAAAAGTTATGCAATTAAACTTCCTGCTCCGCTCCTATTGATCGGAGTGGGATTAAACCACTTGGAGTAGGTGGGCGGACGCTAAGATTTGCTACGAAACCGGTCTCAGTGCTCTCCAAGCTGTGGAAGCGGCAGGACGTCAATTATTGTAAACCTCTGCGCCCCAACCGTGTGACGAAAAACCAACCGAGCGAAAATTTCAAGTGAACATTTTCAACGTATTGAAAATGAACCTGGCCATTTGGACAACGTTATCACTTGAGTGGCACACCGACTGGTCCCCCAAGCCCAAAAAGGCAAAAATGGGCAAATCAAAAGTGAAAACAATGCTCATTGTCTTTTTCGACAGTAAAGGAGTGTTTTATAAGGAGTTTGTTCCTCAAGGACAGACAGTTAACGCTGCCTACTATGTGGATGTGCTGAAAAGACTCCAAAAAAAGGGTCATCTGAATGAGAAAAGACATCTCCGCTTCATAGCAACTCCATCACGACAACGCGCTACGAGTCCGCGAGTTCCTGGCCAAACACCAGGTGCCAACGCTACCCCACCCCCCATATAGTCCTGACTTCGCCCCAGATGACTTCATTTTGTTCTCTCAGATTAAGGCAGTCCTGAAAGGAACCTGTTTTTTGTCCTTAGAAGAGATCCAATCAGCTGTGACAAAGACCTTGCGAGAGGTCCCCGAAGACGCCTTCCAGGGCGCGTAACGGTCATGGCAGAGTCGTAGGGAAAAAGTGTAGAGGCCCAAAGATAGTCCTTTGAAGAATTTTATGTGTTAGTGCAAATATTTTCCATAAGTTACTTAAAAAGATAAAGGGATTACTTTTGGAACACACCCTGTAATTCTAATCTTTACGAATGAATGAAGTTGCTTTAAAGTACCTATTCGAAGAATCCAACCGCATATCGATCCATGGGTAGCAATTAGTATTGAAACATGGAGTTTGGTTTACATGTATAACTTCTACCAATTTAATTTTTACATAAAGCTTAATTATCGATCCTATAGAGAGGAAATCGCTGGTATTTTGTCGGTTTTACTACTGAACGTTGCACTGTATAGTGAACGAGTAAACTTCTACTTTGGTAAATGCATCGACATGTTGCATTGCATGCACCGACTTATGAGTGTAGAATCAGTTGGTTATATCTAGCTCATCAATAAATAAAGAAATATCTGCTTGATTTTTCCAACTATTAAGTACTTTTAGCGCATTGTTTTGGTGTCCGACCTGGGCAATTTCACTCCTTTATACGTATTGTGTTTTTGGTCCAGCTGATCTTGCTTAGTGAAAATATTAGGATCGCTCTAATTAATTAAAATTAGCAATTATATTATTTCTCTGTTGGATCAATAAATGGGACGATTTTGATGTACCATCGCCTTATAGTGGGAGTATTAAGTATCGTGAATTTGTGGCTCAGCATATGAAAAACCTGGTAATCCTGAAGAAAAAATAAAGACCAAAAAGAATTAAGACACTTTAAATTAAAGAATTTCAATCAAAAGCCAATGTTTTTTTATGCCCAGGGTACTTTTCAACTAGATTTTTTTAAAATCTCCTCTGAATTTCCTGAGTAATAAACTGATAATAACCACTCAAATAATCTTCAGCTTATTTGACACTCTTGAAGCCTTAACTTTGTGAAATTGCATCCGTGTGCAGACAAAAATAAAATGAATAAGTAAAAATTTTATAATTTATTTACGAGCACGTTACTTATTTTGGTGCCTCAACGTCATTATCCAGTGTACTGTATTTCTAGCTCATAGCCTACGTTTCCAAAAATAGGAAGGGAGAAGGAGGTGGGAAGGTGAATGACGTTTAGACGTTAAACACTTGTCTTATTCATAAAGAAATTGTGAAATTTTCCCTCGGTATCGATTTTTCTAGGTACATAAATTCATGTTGGACTGCTTAATCGTTTCACCTCGTCATAAATATTATTTAAAAGTTTTGTATCAATATTGAGCAATGTATTGGACATTCATTGTAGCAACTGAGCTTTAATTCTAAAATGATAGTTGAACGCATGAACCTTTTAATGTATATGCATTATCGTCTGTAATAAAGCAAACATACGATGATTCTGATTCATCATTCGCTTTGGGTATGGTGTGAATAGAAGTCGAGGGAACTGTATGGAGGATATTGAGGATTCTCGACATCGGAAGCAGATATTTCACTTTTAGAATAAGCTTATTATTTAGAAGGATCTTACAAACCAAGAATGAATTCCATTCGTATCTTTATCTCTCATACCAATTTCAGCATCAGTCTTTCGTTAATGTTTTATCTCCATCTTAATTCAAATTTCCAATATTATGGTTAGTTATTATAAGTGACAATCAATTACCCAGCTACTCTTACTAAATGCTGTATTTTACATGGCAAAACGGAATTATTCAGAAGATATAAAAAGTATTTCTCGACATTTCTTCACCATAGATACCACTTCTTCAAAGAAGGAAAGGTCAAAATGTGTCACGCAAGCTTTTAATTTTCATATTTGCAAACAGTTCTTATTTGGCATAAATAACAAACAAAATGAAATTACGAAATAATTACATTGTTACATTACAATGACAAATGAAAAGTGTGCTCAGTTGAGTCCCATTTGAAACTTTATAACTTGGGAAAATTGTAATTACATGGAAATCTTCAACAAATCAATTGATAATGCCTTAATGTAAAACGGCCATACTTTAGAAGCAGCATAAAAGTAACAATATCGCATTAAGTCGTCAGCTAGAGTGAATTAAAATACTTGAAATTGAGTTCATGGGGTAAGCAGACTTCCGCTGATATAACACTCAATTTCAACGATCGCTGCCAATTAAAAAGTTAGTGAAGTCTATCATTTTATCTAATAAAAAGATTTTAGTCATCTACTTGAAAAAGTGCGAAAACGTTATTCCATTGAACTTCGTATTTTTCCACGCTAAACGTTATTCCACTAATATCGGTTTCGACGCATAGGCGACATCATCATTAGAGTCATGTAAATCCGAAAACTATTGAACAACGAAAACTCTTATCTCCAGCCTGCAATAAATAAATACGTTCGCCATTACACAAAATATAAAACTGACGCATTACCTGTATTAACTTTAATAATTCACACATTATAATCGGAAATTAGCCGTATTTGACTTTTAGCAAATAATCCAAAACAAAATTTGAAGAATAGTTCATGAAAAAGATAACTCTCGTAAATGTAGATTTGAAGATAATTAGTAATATTTTTCATAGCTACACAAAGCGGTAATGACGTATTAGAATGTGCAATTGAAAAAATAGAATAATGGAATCCTATGAACCCAATACGTACTAGGAAACTCGCGAGTGTAGTTCAGGTTAACAGAAGTTGGTTCTCTATTCATACATGTATGACAACCTTCGATCCGCAAACTCTTCTTTTATTTGTAATTTTTTCCTTCTTCAATTTTAGGTAAAAAAATGTTCTCTTGTAACTTTCTTGTATCTTTGGGTTCGTTTAGTATTCAGTTTGGAGCATTATTATCCCGATAAATATTTCTGGACTTGAAATAAATTCAAAGAAATTTTCCTGCACTTGGCGGAAAAACTTTTATATGACCGCTTTTTTTGTCCGTAAGCTGACTCACTCAGCTGGCGACCCACTGTTTTAATAGTCTTTAAACTTTTCCTCATTTTGACTTCGTTTTTTTGTAACCGCAGCCAAATAAAATTTGTATGAAAACATTTTTTTTAAGGGAACTCTCAAATTTCCAAAGCATAAGAATAAGGCTTGAATTCAGTGTCGCAAGGACTCTTTACGGCAGTGGTAGCAAAAACTTTTCATACATTCTCACCATTCCCCAAGTTGCTGGGGATTGGTGAGCCTTTATATCCCCATGAGCGAGGCGGGGTAGGTAAATGAAGTGACAGTTTTCGCTAAAGTTTTACAATCCTTGAATATGTTTCTCTCCCCGATTTACTCCCGCAACTCTTCCGCCCTCACATCGGCAGTCCGGGCTCCTTCCCCTCGCCCGTGAGGGTGGGTGTCGCCGCACCCATGCACCCTTAGGGTTTCCAGAGGCCACTCTTTACAGGTGCTTAACTCAGTAAGAGCCCGGTGAGCTTGTGATTCGATCATACGTATATTTACATTGATAGACCGTCATACAGCAGTATTACGACCACATCACGGCGTATTATCTTCCCCGTGTATTCATTTGCCGATTCACATTCCTATATCATTAAAAGTCAATTCATCAGATTCATCCATGACAGTTTTTTTAAAATTATTATTTTTGTCTCAATTCATCACTTCATTACAGGTCTCACGTAGGGGTTTGATCGAAAAAAAAAAGATGTTGGTAATTATGATTCAAATCATTTCCTCCAGTTTTTTTTCTTCTCATGCGTTTCCTCTTGCTTGACACCCCTTCCACATCAACACACGGATTTACATCCAGTTCCTAAGCGTTACCTTTCCCTGCGATTAACTGATCCTTCTCGAGCCCTCCTTATCAGTGGACGCGGAGGCGGTTCGAGAAAGCACAATACCGCTCTCGCCGGATGTTTCGGGACGAATTTTGGAGTTTGCGCGTTTGAGAACGCCCTCCCTCCCTATTGTGGCGCATTGGGTGACTTCTTTGTGGGCATATCGTTTTAGTGACGCTGTTTTGTGCCCAGGGTCGTTCCAATTTCTTGCGGAATGACACAATGGTAACAATTTCGACGTCAGTTAACGATCGCTCATCCGAATGTGTGCTGTGACAGAGTCATGCCTTTTGTTTCAACACGCACAATTAGGTATCTAAGACTTCTCTGGTCCAATGGATGCCGCTGGCAGAAACGACCAATAAATATCATCATTAGGTAATACACGACGGCGTGTAAACTTTACATTAATGCTGTCCATATGTTAAGGATAGCAAATTATATAAATAAATGAAATAATGATGCATTATTTTTCCATCATGATTTTTATACAATATTTTTACAATACAATGATTTTTTATAGAAATAAGTCAACTGCGGAGAAACGCACAGCACCGTGAGGTAATAAGGCTGACTGAAATTTAACGTTCTAACAGTAATGGATAAACCAATCAATTTACTATTAAGAAACAGGTATATACGTTTACCTATCTATTTTATTTCCGCAAAGAATATTAGAATATCATCACTCAATGGACGAGGACACGAAAACATTTACACCCATCAATTCAGATTTCCAAAAATGGAAAGTTGTATTTCTACCTGACTCAACATAAATTAAAGCTATGTATTTCTTGCAGCACCTTATACGGAATAAAAACGCCGAAGTAAATATGGAAATTTTAAAAAATGATTTTAATACATGTTCTCCTCCTCGAGGATTCCAAATTTATAGTTTATTTCATTGAAAAGGTGATTTTAGGTGGACGCTGATACATCCATGTAACAGTGATCAAGTCTATCGACCTTGAAACCATATTTCTATTCGTGACACCCCGTGCACCCAAAGGACACCACCCACCACGACCCACCGCGCAAATGCTCCACTCTTCAAACACATCGCCAGCGTCCTCACTCCCGAAGCGACGAAGGAAAATCGGAACCAACAGCTAGCTATCACCCGCGTTGAGTGGAAAATGAAAGCGCGGTCGATAGGCAAATGTGATGCGAAACAAAGGCAGGGCCCGGAAGTCGAGAAGGGGGAGAGATGGGAAGAGGTGAATGAGGAGACTGGAGGAAAATGGGTGAGGTGTAGAAGTGAAGAAAAGGCAGGGGAGAGTGGATGGAGGAAGGTGGACAGGGTATAGTCTCCCCTCCACTCTACAGATTCGAGGATTGACGCAGATTTCCCGTCGATGAAGTCACGATGACGATGCAATAATTCCCTCCATCCTGTGTAGAGCACGCCGTAGGGGATAACTACATAGACCCATGGGCGTCAACTTTCCACCAAGTGTCAGAAATCGAACCGTAAAAGTGAACTGCTCAGGAAGAACAATTTTGTGTGTGTGCAAAGTGCATAATATTCCGGCAGCTGGTTCATGGGCTAAGTCCCACCTCGAGCCTCCACCTAGTATCAAGCTTTCCCTTCTGACCAAGGGCCGTTTTTATTTTCTTTCGGGTTTTCCTTGATCTTTTCAAATGACCGTGCATCACTTTGCACTTAGTTTTTCACGCTGTCCATCTGATCTGCTGTCCACCTCTCCTAAAATTTGTATGAATCATTGGCATGGTTATAGTTTTTCCATTTCATATTTTTACTTAACGACATTTCTAGCTCTCGCTCAAACCTAATTGATGAAGTTTGAAGTTTTCACGGCCACTTCAAAACTTCGATACACAATGGTTCAGTTCCAAATCTTCGCTTTTAATCCTTTCCTCGACATTTATTATTTCATTTTTAGCTTATTTCGTCTTTTACTGAATTCTTCTTCTGTTTCTACTTGCCCTCAGATATCCTGGATCCCATTTTTTGCTCGTAGATCTATAGAATGCTCTCCTGCAAGCCCCTAGAGTGTTTCCTTAGAGACTTTTATAGGATTTTGTTAATAACAGAAATGCAGATCTTTGTCTTATAATTCCATGTGACAAGTTTTCACTATTTTGTTTATTCCATCGTACCAAATTTCAAATACATCAGTAGAGGCCCAAAATATTACCCCGCCGCCACCGGGGCAAAGTCCTCGCCTGACGACCGAGAGGTCGCGTGTTCGATTCCCGTCCATGTGGATTTTTCTACATCTATCACTTGGGAGTTTGTGATTGTCTATTGTTATATTAATGACAACAGTCCGATATAAAGGCTGAAGTACTGTTTTTGAATTAGTGTGAAATGAAAAAAAGAGATTCAAACGTGCCTCGATTTAAAGATGTTCGTCCACCTTTAAAGATGGACAATCATTGCTATGTGCCTTCGCCAACTGGGCGAAGGCTTGAGTTACTTAATCAATCAGCTTCGTGGATATATATTTAGTTCAATTTACGGAGAGGTTTAAACGCTCTCTCACAATGACGCCCAAGTACATGGTTTCATTTGGGTACATAATATTTTTGTCTCCATCTTATCAATTGGTGTTCCTTTGAATGTCCTTTCAATATGGAAATATTGCTTTTTTTTCTTCAGAGAAAATCAATTTTTTTGATTTCCCTATTCAATGATTTCCCAAATGAAATTTTCACCCTTCATCTCATCTTCTTCTCGTGAGTTTCCTCCTACCTGGACCAAAAAATGTATCATCTGCATATGTAATTAGATGCAGATGATACTTATCCTATCTTCAAGTTTAAGATTTAAAAATTGATTTAAAGAATGTTCCGCAAATTGAGCCTTAATTAACCCCTGCGACCATTAGTCATCATTTCAGCTTTTTTGCTTTCTACTTCCATAATCACTCACATCTCCAACTGAATTAATATTTTAAAACCAGAAATTATCAAATTCACCAGCTATATACAAATATATTGCAAATACGCATTTTTCTTGCATTAAGGATATCTGTTTTCAGCCAAACTAGGAACCCGTATTATTATCTTCCTTTCGATTTATTATTACGATTATTAGGTAATCTACCGGTTAGGTTAGGCTATTGGATGGACACAACTATCAAATAAATATTTTGTAACTCCAAACTAAACCCAATCCAGCAACTTAATCTTCATCAACTCTCTCTTCATCTCTGTGTACTTTCTTCCTCCCTTCATCCCGTCCAACCACCCTATCCTGTTACTGTCCTTTCCTCGTTTGCCTATAATTGTCCCCTCAATTACCTTTTTCAACATACATCTTTCCTGTATCCATAGGATTTCTCTCAACAAACCCCTCTCCTCATCCACCATCGCCAGTACTTCCTCATTTGTTATCCTTTCGGTCCATTTCACCTTCTCCATTCTTCTCCACACCCATATTTCAAAAGCCTCCAATCTACGTCCATCCTCCTGCTTCAGCGGCCATGTTTCCGCTCCGTACGTAACTGTTATTTACTCTTTTTCTGAAAGTAATTATTTTAGAGAAGTGAATGAGCAATGGCAACGACTATGGACAGTAAAAAATAAGCAATAAATATTCTGGAGTAAAACTTTTTTCTTCATAATATTTGCACTGTATTCACCCGCTCAACCTGCATGAATGGTATATAGTACTATATACCTGTACATAAGTCTTGATCTCATTTCGCGGTTTCAACTGTACTTTAATCCTCTCTACACTCTTGTTTAGGTAACCAATTACGTGAGACTAAAAATTCAGCCTAGGACTTCTCGTGAGGCACGTTGTGCGAAACAATGTTAATTCTGAAATAGGGGACGTAATTTGCTAATTATCATATTCCTGTTATTGAAAAGATTTATTGATTTATTTTTAATAAAATCTTTTATATTAAATTAATGAAAAACAAATGATTTTGACGGATTTTCCTGATAGCAGTCATATATCCATTTGCAGGAGAAAAACATATTTGGATTTACTTTTTGAACAAAAATAATTCCGCAGGTCCATATTCTCTCAAAGCCTTCTTGCGTTTCACGTAGGCATACGCGGCTTCCCTTAATAACCCGATGCCCGAAATAGAGAATAGAGAAACCTAAATACCCGATCATTCAACTATTTAATAGCAGTATTTATATATTCCACACGGCATCTCATTATGCATATGTTTAGTAGTAATTATTTTTTTATATGAACTTTTATTATTATGATATTGAACAGTTTATAAAACTGTGATGAGGGAAGCGTGAAAAAATTATATTTAGAAGGTGTTATACGTTCCCTTGTGGAGATTATTGATGCTTTGTTCAAATAACTCGATATCAATTTCCATACGAAATGTGTTTGCTCACGAAAATGGAAGAGTTACGCTGAATTTGGGATGCGTAAAATGAATGTGTATGTTAATATATTGTGACTGTGTTTATTTTAATTAGTATATGAAAATAAACACCGTCTTCAATTCTACGCTTTATCCAACGGAATGTAATCTAAACCATTTAAATGTCAGATTTAGCCTTTAAATAAAATTTTAAAGAGTTTTGTGGAAAAAAACTACCCTGGCCTCACAACCAACGAGCACCAACAATTTTCAGCCAAATACTCGTATATGCTATATACATATAATAAATTGCCATAGCTAATTTCGGACGCCAGTAGGTACTAGTTTTATTTCGTTAAATGGGGAAGAAAATTTTCTGAACAGGTTTAAGTATGGAGACATCATTAAAAAGTTAAATAATGCAAAATAAGTATAATGAAGAACGACATTTGTTGTAGTAAAGGTATAACAATCGTTTGAAATGGAGTTGAATAGGCAGTGTACGTAAAGACCTGCATCTTAGACTTGGACTTAAATTTGGACTCTAAAGAGGCGTCTGTGGCGTACGCTCTTTTATAAGTTTACTAAACTCAAATGGTAGGCCTTGCAAGTCATTTTCACTTATTCGTGGATGAAATTTCTGTTTTCATCTGAATTTTAAAAAAATAGTTGAATTGAATTAGCGTAAACCCTTTCAACT
This sequence comes from Hetaerina titia, assembly GCA_037158775.1. Classification (NCBI taxonomy): domain Eukaryota; kingdom Metazoa; phylum Arthropoda; class Insecta; order Odonata; family Calopterygidae; genus Hetaerina; species Hetaerina titia. The sequence continues at coordinate 78,399,144 of CM073772.1, read as the reverse complement.
TGTTTCAGTCAATCATTCCTTGAAAATTTTTGGAATAATTTCCTTTCCCTTTTTATTTGCTGAAGGAGTACATGAAGAACAGGGAGGGCAAAGGGGAAATCGATATCGGCCCAAATGACATCTATATATTTACTACTCTCAACTATTATCACAAATACTATTGGTCGAAGTAATAAGAGGGACACACATGTACAAAAAAGTTAATCGGAAGATACATTTTTAATGCTACTGATATTTCTAGGGTGATGTGTTCATTTCAATAGGTAAATAGAAACATGTACACTTGAATACTATTGCTGAACAAACGAGACAGTTAAGCTCAATATGACTGAGTAAATCAAAATGTTTTAGCGACCTAAGTTTTCCGCGAAATGAAATGAACGGCGGAAATAGAGGGACTGGGAGAAAATAAAAGCGTCTGGCTTTCTGAGGCCCGATAGTGACGTCAATAAAACCAATTAGATACAATGGACGACTATTGACATTCACCACTGTTTGCCATCAAACAATTCCCCTGGTATCTTAAGTTGACATATGCCGCCAATTGAGGTTCATGATAGCCACGACGTACTTACATAAATTATAACCTTTACGTTTCATTGGCATTAAATATTCAGAATATTTTTCCTGTGGTTCCAAATGACTGACTGTAACATAGTGGTTCGATATATATACTAATGCACTATAAAACAACGCACATAGGCGTTTTTAGACCATTCTTGTATGCAATGTGAGTATCTCTGCGGTCCTATAAGTAGGTTAATACTTAAAAACATTGCATTAAAAGAAGTAAAAACTCAGCTTATAAGAATAAATGATTGATATCACAGCTAGTTACTCTTATCCATTAAAGGGATTCTTAGTTAATTTGAATTTGCGGAATTTTTGTTTTTGATTAAAAGCACGAACAATTGGTGGTAAAAATAACTACCTCTCTTAAAAAAGTGCAGGCCTTAAAGCACTTATTTTCTCAGTAGTTTGTATTTGCTGGTTCAGGGCAAGTTTTCTATGAACATTGGCACAATACACTACTGTACTCTTAAACCATGACTTACATTTCAAAAATATTCTTTAACCTTGCACTACATACTGCATAGACTCATTCTTATGCTCTACATAATTTCTGTCTCCCTTAATTCCATCCAAAATTCCTTATCTTTGCTACTTTCTACCTCTCTTTCCTAAAATTCTCCCCTCGATCACCGTCTTCAGCATCCACTCAATTTCTCCGGTATCCACAGGTATTGAATTTTTAGATTTTTTCCCAACAACCGTCTCTCTTTCCCCAAAATGTCTAGAACCTCCTCGTTTGTTTTCCAGTCCGTCCCTCTTTATTTATTCCATTCTCTTCCATCTCCCACAACTCAAAACTTTCCGGTCTACGCTTATTCTCTTACTTCAATGACCAAGCCATACAAAATGACTCTCCTATTTAAATTTCTCACGAGTCTTCGCTTAAGATGCTTAGCATTAACCCCAACCTATTTGGAAACCCTACTTTTGCTAATGTAATTTCTCTTTTAATTCCCTCACTACTCTGCTCACTCGTCTCGAAAACTTTTCACAAATAGCTAAACTTCTATTTATTCTAGTTTGTCTTCCAACTTTAATGTTAATTCTAGATTTCCTTTTCTTAGTCTTAATCTTAGACCTTCGTTCTCTTATGCTCCATATCCCATAATTATCACAATGATTCGTTAATGTACCAAGTAATGCTTGTAACCCTTTGACTGACTGACGCTTGATCATCCACAAATCTAACTGATTTGAGGAGTCTCCCACCTGCTATTCATACAGCTTCTTCCCATGTCTCTCTTACCATTTCCTATGCATATACAATATCGAAAAAACAGGAGATATCGGAGGTCCTTGTTTTACTCCCTACTACTACTTACTAAGGTTACTAATTGCCTATCCCTGTAGTTTACTCTTATTTCAATATCCTCCTGGTTTACTCTATGCTCCTTTCTACCAGTGACCTCATTATTTCTGTGGCATTGCGTGTATCCCTACCGTTTTAATCCTAAAATGATCATTTCCTAAGTACTCATTTGTCCTATTCTTCACCATTTTGTTGATTGTCCTCAGGAATAATTGGGCAAACCATTCTGCCATCAAAAAGCATTTTCAAATGTACAAAACTCATCCTATAACAATACCACTTAAAATTATTGACATTTGATCCGCACAATAATGTATTTTTGTTCTGGCAATAATTTTTAAAATGTTGAAGTATTTCCAATGAAAATAGAGAAAAAGAGAACGACAGGATTCCAAAAGGCAGACCATGAATACCATTAAAACATTGTTAAACTAATATAAAATTAACATTTCAAAAATCAATTTAATGCCTCTTTCCAGTAAAATCACTTAATTTCTCAGGCAAATATTATTCACAATGAGAGGGCAATGAACTAAAATCCACAAATTATTGCGGAATGTATAGCGAGCGGGCGTTGGAATGTGACTGCAGCCATTCGGGAAGCATCATTAACTTCTCCTTGCGTCATAGGAGCCCATCGCTAACAGTTAATAAAGACGGAAATCGTCACTCCCGAACGACACCTATTGACTAGCCCTAATATTCGGCGCGCCTTATCGAGGGGACTAGCCGAGGAAACGAGCTCGACCATCTGCTCCGCGCCCATCTCATTCCGGCCGATCACTTCAAACGCCCGCGCGGTCCCGGCCAGTCTGTTCAGGAAGAACAACGACCGCGTGGCGGTGGAGAGAACGACTTCCATCCACGTCACGGCAAGCACTAAAACTCGAGCAATCAAATCACAATGTCCCTCTCAAGCTCATTCCAAACGAAACCGACCTCATTTACCGCCCTTCTCCCTACACACCCGCACGCACACACAACCTCCCTCCCCCTTCTGAGAGCTTGGCCGGGTATCTCATCCAGCATTTCCAGCCAAATGCTCAATTGTGGCTCTCTCTCTCCCCTCGACGAAACTCCCGATCCCCCCCACCCAACCCCACTCGAAATCATTTGCCGTATCGTCCGTGTATGCAAGCTGCGCACAGATCGAGGGCTACTCCCTCCCTCTTCCTCTCTCCACTCGGTGTAGATCCTCCTCAAGTTCCACAACCCCCGTCGCTCTCGAGCGAGTCCGTCGCCCACGCATCCCGACGCACTCCCATCCCACGCGCCACACCCCCCTCGAATCTCTCATCCTCTCCCTCACTGATTTTCCCATACCCTATCCTTCCACCCTCCGAAACGAGTGCTCGGCACACGGGACTTAATGAATTCCCCGCGACGCGCGCAATGTGTGAGCCGTGAACGAGCGAGAATGTGAGAACGACCTCGGGTGCGGTGCGGGGGGAGGTTGGGTGGGCAGATGGAGCGGGTGGGTAGGGGGGGGTGGGTGGGTTGAGAACACCTTCGTGGGTGTGCGCGTCCTGGGAGGAGAAGGAGGAGGAGGTGGGCTGGTGTGAACCGAGGGAGGGGAGGAGGGGGTTATGCGGAAGGAGCCGCCGTGCGAGAGAGGACACTCCGGCAGCTTCCTCCGGGGAAAGAAAAGAGGCGAGCCCGCCACCTCCCTCCCTCTGGGTGGGAGTGAAGAGGCGGGCTGACAGAAGAGGGAAATTAATTCAAGGAAAACATGAACCGCCTGGACCGGGGAAAGAAAAGATGGAGGCGAGATTCACTTTCACTCAATGATCATATTATTAATGGAAAAAAACTTTAAGAAATCATCCATCACTCGGTGTGATAATAAAGCGGCGAGAGGGCTCTTCAAAACCCCCGGCGTTTCACAATATTATTCACCTCTTGTTTATTTTTTTTTGAGATGATATATTTCCGTTTAAGTTTGTCGATGATTCTTAAAGGATTCTTCCCCTTTCTTAGAGATGGAACCTTTGCACACGGCTTAAATACATTTTTCGGAAATTTTGGAAAAGCAATACAAGTAGCCGGTTGGTTAAAAAAAATAGGTGGTCAAATAATGCCTTTATGACTAGTGGCCAGAATTTAATTCGAATGTTTTAATTTTGTAGCAAAGATAATTGCAGATAGTTACAATCCTATAGCCAAAAAGAAAAAAGTGTTAAATACATTTTTTTTCTATCCTCCAGAATCAGCGTAACCTATTTGTTAAAATCAAACTATGAAAAGACTCAATACGTATTTGAAAAATGACAAGCGTAATCGAGAAACTCAAAATAGAGCAATCTAGGCGTGCAGTCGTAATTTCAGGAATGTCTGAGCGTAAGAAATAATGTTGGAAGTGAAAACAATTGAAGGATTCGCTTATATGTATACAGGAGCGAAATGTAAACAAAGAAAGGAAACGTCTGAAAACTGCAGCAGAAAGAAAGATTGCGGAAGGATGAGAAAAAAGAGGGGAACAGGTCAAATTGGACGGAATGAAAGAGAAAAGGAGACAAAATCGAAAGAGAGAGGAGAGAAGTTTGAGGATATAAAATGAGGGTACATGTGTGAGCGCTTGGCCACATGTGCTCGATCTGGATGACTCGACCATTGGGATCAGTTAATAAAATAAAGTCTCAATAATAGGTTTGGTGGCGACATTTCCGGGTGAATGGGGCGAGGCGGATGACTGGGACGAGGAGCAAGATCTCCATTACCCCAGTTCAATCGGCACATTCGTAAAAGACCCACAAACCTAGCCGGTGAGAATCCTTTTGCTGGTCTACTCTCTCACTCGTGACCTCAGCATGACCGTACTATCCTTTAGCGACCTTCCTCTTGCTTTCCATCTGGGTTGTCAAATTCTCCATTCATAAAATAATATTGAATTATGGGTACTATATTTTTTTACAAATTTCCAGCTGTCCTCCTTACGCAGACGAGAAAATGTTCCCAATTTTATGTAAATTCAATTCGGGCGACCACTTGAAATGTGCTGAAATAGCACCGTGCACGATATAGCATCAGCACAAGTCACCTAGGTCAATATCGCGGCGTTTCCAGTCAGAAAACATCGAATATAGAAAAGTCATTTGACTCGACCTGGGTCAATAACCGTAACTGGAATCCCAGGCCTGTGTAATGATTTTTTTCATGGTGAATCTCCACCCATATACGTATTGTCAACTTTATCGATCCTTATGACTCAAAGAGAGATATCGGTTCGAGTTTATAGTTCGAATTCTCGCAAAACTCTTTCCAGATAAACTTTAGGAAAGAATAAATTTCATTATTCCTTATCGCAGGGTTTTTTCTTTACCGTACACAGTCGGTCTTGACCCCTTATGTTTTCTAACTCCCTTCCACTGGTCTAACAGAGTGGCCCCTCATCGCCCACCCTTAATAATTCCGATAACTCTATACATCATTCGCTCAATGATTTCTGTCTCCACAAAATGTATCAATCGGCGCAATCTCTTTCGCCAATAAATCAAACACGCTTCCCATATGATATACGCGTAAATAAAATTTGGCAGAATCAAATTTTTTTCACACTTTGCATTCATTCACAAATCATGCTTAACGTTTTTGCCCATTCCATCGAAATTTGGTAAAATGCATGAGTATTGCATCTAGCAATTTCCTGCATATTTTTAACTCCATATTTTCGTGATTTTTCATTTAAATGCGATAAATCATTCCATTATATGCGCAATAACTCACAAAAGTTTGTACAAATTGGAGCAATGCCTTCTACAAGCGCGAAATTCTGCTTTGAATCTGTTTTTCAGCTGTATCATTGATGATAAGTGTGCTACCTTTTAATACTCCAAAACGTAATAAATTTATTTTCTTGTTTTCCACTTGGCCTGACCACGCCAAACCCCTCACCCCATTTACTCAAAACTCTCTTTTGTAACTTTTTACCCTCCTCCCCCCTTAAATCCTTCGCTCGCGGTTTCAGAGAGATCCCCACTAGGCCCCACGACAGTGGTTTCTAGTTATCATTGACTCCATCACAGAGGGAGTTGGGGAAGGAAATTTAATTAAAAATAAGTGCCCCGGAGAAGGACGTCTCCTAAAGGGAGAACACCTCGCTGAATGAGTCCCCGGTTTGAAATGTGATTCCAGTGATGACTTTCAGACTTTGATTTCAACTGAATCAAATGTATTTTGGTACTAAATAAGCTAATAGTCTTGCATTACAGCCATGGACACTTCTAGTATACCTCTCTAATAATAGATAATAAGCACCTCTCTCGGAAATTCAATACAATTACCTCAAGGGCAATGAGACGCTGGGTGGGTAGGAAGTACTATATTTCATTTTACCATGTTTTCAAGAAAATTACCAACTAAAATCAATGTCTCATTTTTCACAATACTAATCTTTACACTAATTGCACTCCCATTACGGTGGCCTACCTGAAGATTAACTTTGATGGAAGATCGTTTCCCACAAAGTTTAGGTACCCCAAAAAACACACAGCTTGGACTTTGGCTAGACTATTTAATCCTTATTGAAAATATGTTGACGCAAGGACAAAACATTAAATGTTGGACACCAAATAACATTTTGAAAATTTAACAAATACCTTCAGACAATAAATTAATAGCAGTAGATTCAATATTTCCTGCATCTGCTGTTCCTGCCCACTTCCTCGAATTCCTTCCGTCAACATTCTCTCTCCCACTATCACTTCTTTGTTACCTTTCCTCCAATTTTATTTTCTCCCATCTACACTTTAAATTTGTTCAACAATTTCCCAAAGATGTCGTGTCAAGACATGCAGCAAGTTATGGAAAAAATAAAACTGCGTAAAATCTCAAAGCAAAAAAGGAAAGTATCGAGGATCATTCAGGTATGAGAAGGGAAGTAACTTCACAAAAATCATGTTTTAAAAATTCCCGTAACTTGGAAAACTACAGGTTACTTTAATTTAACGATTTTTAGGGATCAGCGCGTGGATTTTTGTAGCTTGGGATGCGTTACGAATACCGCAATAACTAGATACAAGTAAAAGAAAGCGCCCGGCTTGATGTACAGGAGAAGACAAAAAAGAAATGTGAGCGAAGAGATTTCATCTTTACCTGTTAATCGCCACCAGAACTTGAGACAGGTGGTAGATACCAGGAAATGTAGCCATTGAACGGTTTAATTTGTACAGGGGCCCTGTAATTTGGGGGAAGGAGGGATTCGCGATCATCACCCACACACGCCGAATCTTAACGCCATTGATCCCAGAAAGATCTTTAATCTGGCCCTCTATGGTGTCAATAATGACCCAAGTGGAGAAAAACACAACCATTTACCCGTAAAACCATATGATAATTAACTACTACATCTTTGTTTCTGGTTTGGAAAATTTATTAAAATCTCATCATTCTGGATGAAGTAATCGACCCGATGTAGCCCAAGGAATTGTCTCTGCCGCTAGATTAGTGGGAATAGATGAAAGATTTGTAGGGAGCACTCCAAAGCTAAGATCGTACTAACTGTCATTTCGGGATTGGCGAATACTGAGGCAATTTCCGCCCCTTTTGAGCATCTCATGCCATGAGAGAAGTGCTTATGTACCTGCATCTACACCTACATATTACTATTCAAGCCGCAACAGGGGCGCTTCCTGGACCAAAGAGTACCCATAATGGTTATAGACAAAGTCTAGCAAACAAGATATACAGAAGGCTGATAAACGATTTAATGACGACAAAGGCTGAGGAATACGTTGGCGTCACTTATTGATCTCGTAACTATGGGATTGAATTAGAATGGACAGGGCAGACAGCGGTTAGGGACGGATGGACATAGATTCGCTTCAGAGAAGTGGACCGGGTAATTGATGAAGTAATTCTTAAATATTTTAACCCAATTTTCTACCAAATCGCATATGAACTGAACTTATTTTTTTCAAATTGCTTAGATGAAAATCTTCGTTTATGATCGAGAGAAATAGCTAGTTTTTTTTAAGGCCTGTTCAGAAAATAAAGATTGTAGTAGGAAGGAACTAGAAATAGTAGAATAGAATGTTTAGAAAATAAAAATATTAGTAAATAGAGGCAAAAATCAGACAGTATTTTACCATTTGATTAATGTAGGGATATAAGTAAATCATACATAGTAAAAATGACAAAATATTTAAAGACACAAGTTATAATCATTTAATTTCTTCCTCTTTGTTTGACCATGATAAAACAAAGGACGCCTTAAATCCGTTGCTTTTATTTTTTGCTCTCCACCGTATCGCAATACGTCCCTGGAAGGGCCTTCAACGGTTCGATTTCAGTCATTTCTACCGCCTTCACCCACGTTAATAAAATGCTTTAAAACCCTTTCAACTAAAAGTTTGGAGCATTTTTTCAATTTTAAAACAATTCAAAGAAATTAATATTATTTTAAGAGATAAAATGTAAGTCCCCTATTTCCTCACACTCACGCGAAATGTCAACAATAATGAGCCTATTTTTACGCGAATCTCCAGCCTTTCCAGGGACGGGAAAAGGAAAAACAATGACGAAAAGGAGTTTATTTTTACCTTTTGCAACGATCATGTTTCATGAATGAGACCGTGGACTTTCTGAATACTGAGTCGCTATCGATATTATTAATACGGTGACTTTTATTACCGTTTTGCAGGCTTTTAAAGAGAATATCACGCAACTATGTTTAGTTTTACTGTTCGTCTCATAATTTCGAGTATTGTTAATCCCACCTGGAACGATTTAATGAGATTTAATACAGTAACTGTGAACATGAGTAATCAGAATACTTTCATAGTACCCGAATTTGATTGCTCAAGTTCTTTTCGTATTTAAAGCACAGTTGTCTCTGTTTTAAAATTTTTATTTTTAAAATTTTCGTAATTTTAGAATTAGAATTAAAGTCTCTTGATAATACCTGATATACACGTATAAGCGTCAATGATTTAGGGGGGAATCTAAGGAAAGGACGAAACACGATTTAATAATCATTGGAAACTGGTAGAAATACATGAGGTTTGGATGATTTTTTTAGCGCTTGACGTATTCTTCGCACTTTGATTTGTTTTAATCATAAATTTTCTTATTTTTTGTTTGTTTAATCTATGAAATCAGGAAGGGAATTTTTTTAAATGAATTTCAAAGAAAATTGCAGATATGATAAGAACTTGGGAGGTTATAGAAGAATTCTGAACACTTAAGGAACTAAAATTACACCGGTCACGTCACAGAGGCAGGTATGATTGTATAGTTATCTTGTTTCAAAAATACTCAGCGTAGTTTTCACAATCGGTGACCTTCATCTCTCAGTACCTCATAACATACACGAATCGTGATTCTGTAGAGAGCGGAATTTGAAAATTACGATCGATTTAGTTTTCGAAGGCCAATTAAAGTTAAAGCTGCTAATAAAGTACCGCACTCCATGACCATCAGACCGCTGTGTATGATGGGTGAGAGTACCTACAACTCACCCTTGTATCCTAAGTCGCCTGAAATTCACGTGTTAAGGTGAAGGGGTTCAGTCCCTTTTTCGGTTACAGCTATAGTTTTGGTTGCACTCACCAAGTTTAATGTTAAATTCGAATGTTAACCTCCTGAGATCTGCATCAGACCAACTGCGATTGTGCACGAATATAATTTAAAACAATCTCAAAGAAATTTTTAATCTTATTATTTAATAATTGCATGGCACACAATCACTCATTTCGATTGTGAGCAACAGCGAAGCTTCCCACCGTTGATTATAATCGTATTTTCAAAGACTATCTTCCTTTGGCACAGCAGAATATTTCCTAAAGCGAAAAAATATATACTCGAGCCCCCGTAGATTTTCACCTTCCCTTGTATTTTTTCCTCATCATGATCTCACTGCAGTCGTTATCCATATCGCACCGCCTAAGGTGAGGCCAAACAGAGGGGATCAGGAAGGACGCCAATCCAAAGTAAACATAAAAATCTCAGCGAGTAAACTCATAATCGCGCCTTGTCCTCCCTTGACTCTTCTCAACGTTGGCCATTTTTCTCTCCACTCTTCCCTCAAAATTACCGACATGTTAACATCTCGTCCCCGCGTCAACACTCATTCTCTCGTTCTTAAACCCTACCCTTCAGCAAATTATACTCGTAGTCCCAGTTAATGGAAGGATGAGGAGTTTTTCATTATGGTTTCATCTCCTCAGCATCTACTAATAAGGATGTACATTTCAACAATATTTTCATACGCTGTCATTCGTCTTGTAACCGCATCACATCCTCCTGCCTTGTGACATAGCCATCTGCCATGCGTGACTCTTATCTTCCTCCGAACGTCCCTCAACCCTACGTCTATATTTTCACAAAGTGAAGGCGTAACTGAGTTTTCCGCTTCCTTATATCCAATCAATGAATCACGATTAATCACGGCATCTCTCACCAGAAACCTATGTTGCCGATACTGAAAGCATTTGACTACCTAGCCGAGTGAGTCACTGGTGTTATTTTAAATTCGTATTTGAACCGAAACCAAACAAGACTAGGTACATGATAAGGAGTAGGGTAGAATATTAATAGGACGTAGAACGCGAGAGCAGAGTAGTATTCTATTTAGAAATGTTTCTGTTGGTAAAATAAGTGACAAGTTAAAAGAATAATTACGGCGATATTAACTTTGATATTTACGTTTCATGTCTTCAATAATTAGGCCGAAACATTCTTACTCGATGGAATAGGTCGCCCGTACCTCATTAAAGTGAAACTTATTTTAAGTTTAGGCTATGTATAAAGTGTCCGAGTTGAAAATGTAGTTCTCAAAAGGTACTCTTACTTCTACCAGTCTACTAACTTAATCTAAATATTCCTCTTGGTGAAATGGCATGCAAACTTATATCCACCATCTTTGTCAATCACTCTTCTCTGTTCCAACCATATAATACTGGAAGGTTAATCATTCATCTAACCATTCAATTCTTTGAGGATCCTCTGATAATCAGTGGAACTTAAACGCAGCTACTCACTTTGTGGCAGTCATTTACTTAACTGTACAAGTAATGCGCTTTAAATTCATCCTGAGATTCCCTTTTCTTTTGCATTCAACAATTTAGGAAAGGGATCAAACGAGTACTAATACGAAACGAACTATTTATGACTTTACTTCACGGAAATTCCCCTACAGAAGAAGACAGTTCCACCAATAATTTTTATTCCACACTCACGACCTGTGTTTCGACAAATTTTGTCGTCATCAGGTGATTAGCCGACGATAGCAAAGCTCTTTCTTGTAAAATATAGAACCCGGAACCTAGGTCGATGATGTGGAATAAATTTTTGTTGTGGGACTGTATTCTTCTAATTCTTCGGTAAGTAGCCTAACATTGTATGTACATGTATTTGATATATGTTTCCGATCGGAGAATTTCCTAGAAGTGCGCATAAAATTATATAGAGGGACTAATGTGATCATAAGTTGTAAGATCTTTCAATTTAAAAGCCCATGAGCTATGGCTAGAAAAATTGTCGTGAAACTGATACGAAGTGTCCGAAAAGAGTACCATTTTACTAGAAGTATGATTTTTGAGAGCATGTTTTGCTCTTTGCTTTTGTGAATATATTTTTGTTCAATATAACTGAACTCTGATTGCTGTTATTCGTGAAAGTGCTTATAAATATAGAACATGAACATTTTGTACTTTGACAATTTTAAGCTAAAATTTTTCAAGGAATTGTTAGTGATAGGTCATTCTGAATCACAATGCCTATGTTAAACTATTTGATAAAGAATTAATAATCGTTATATACTCATAAACGTTAGATTTTTTCATTGCTCCTCAAATGTGACATGAGTTTCTCATTATTATTTTCAAATTAAATGTTCTCAGTCCTGGAACTCATGCCTACATTTACTCTCATTCCGTAGGCATTCGACTAGTTTGGTATTATAAAGATATTAGTACATTAGGTTGCAAATTTATTTTAAAATTTCCCTTAGAAACATTCAGCGTTATAGTCGATTTGACCCATTAAACTCCCAATTGAGAGATTCTAGTTCAACAGAAGTAATAAACGCAGTTATTCAAGAACGATAAAATATTTCTTATACGTTTTTCTAAGGTGAAGAAATAAAAGATACCAGTATTACTTCTGTGGAAGACGATTATATTTATTTTCCTTTCTAAGACGCACCTGATATATTTTTAAATTGCAAGCCTTTGCCAGCAAACATTCCCTTTAGTCGGAATGACTGTTTCTTCTATCAGATTCAAATAATCAAATGTTTGCTAACCTCGTAATAAATTTTGCTCCCCTTCACTCCAATACGAGTCTCATCGTAATAATAAACACACAGGCATATTGAGTTTGCGTATCCACAATCTCTTATGAATGTGCACAAATATGTTTTTGTTGCGGATGTTCCTCCTTCGACCCATGGCTTAACTTTGCTTATTGAACGACGGGACATATCTAAATATATAAAATCCTAACGGGTAAACCAAGTCTTCTGCATCTGCGTAGCCATTATCCTCCATCAACATCACCCGAGGCATCTTCCTCTCCCGGCTTTACTTCCCTGTTGCCATCCGTTGCCCCACGTACACACTATCCTGTCGCAACAGTCTTTTGCGTTGTTCATTGATAACATCATGAGGTGTTATAAGACTGGCGTAAACAGATTTTAAAGGGATCGTTCTCAGTATCTACGTGATTTTATTTATAATTGCTTGGTAAATGGAGATTTCCTTAAAGACAGTTTCTCAATTCGGTCAAAATAAGACAAAAATTCACTGTTTCAAAGCACGCAGATGAAACATCAAAGAGAACATTCATCATCTGACAACTTCAAGTGAGCCTTCACTATAACTCTTTCAGCAAAATTCGCGCGAACATGAATGATAAAAGGACTCCTAATTTTTGTGGATTGACACTGGCAAGGGGTTCATGATAGTGAGCTTCCATCCTGTAAGGTAGTTAATTCAGGAGTGTGTTCGCGAGATTGAGAGAAGGGCCAGCGTCTTGCATTCGCTGCATCACCAGCAGAGAGAGATATGCCCAACGAATTTGAACCCCACTCGTAAATGACATCGGATTGCATACGATGCACTCCTCATGCAGTGAGATGGCACACTCACGTTCCACCAAAGGTAAATAAAACCTGGATAGAGGGCATTAACCACCAGCCAGCCAGTGAAGTTTCCATCCGAGGTTTTCACAATATCCGATGGCTTATATCCTTCATTAATGGCTTCATGAACCTCGAACCGACATGATAAAGAGTCACCTTTCAAGAGTCGAGGCAATCCATAGAAAGATTGAATGGTAATATATCTTCTACTGTTTTTCATCTTTCGTTACTAGGCATCCAAGGTAGCATAAACCAGAGTTCGTTCACTTCAAAGCAAATGAATACCGAAGGATTTGTTTCAAGCAATACTTCATCAATGCAGATTTTTCTGGAACTAAGCATTTTGCACGATGAAATAAGACACGCGAGCAGGTTTAGGCGGGGTACATACATATGAGCAATACGTTCTTGAGAAAATTGAAAACTTGTAGTACTAAAGTGATACTTAAAAAAATAGACAAACTTTCTTTGCATCATCAGGATACATGCAATGAAATTGTTGCATTTTAACGCACATTTAGCGGATGGCTCCGTTAAAAGTTACTGTCACGGCATCTCCCGCAGTTTCTCGGAACAGCGTGTGAACTTAAGTTCATTTCGAAAAATCACTATATAATGTTAATTCGATTATTAAGAGCTCTTAAGTTTAATGGCAGATATTTAGTGGGTTGTAAGTTATTATTCTCGTCAAATAAAGTGGATCTAGTGTAACTCAAGAATAAAAACGTTAGCTTTGTCTTTTTAAAGTTGTATTAAATCAATCTACAAAAATAGGAACCTTTTTCCAGTCAAAATCTTAAACGATTGATGAGAAATATTTTCGAACGTACTTAGTATTTTATGTTGAGATTCTCCTCATTTTTTAGTGTTAGTCAACCAAAAATTTGACACAAGGCTTGGAGTTAAAAGAGAAAGACAAGATTGACTTTTTTCATAATCTGGTGTTATTTCTCTCTTTATTTAACTTACTTAGTCGTCATTATGTTTTCGATGAATAATTTTGGATCACTTCCCAAAATCCCATCTAAAACGCAAGCTTTAACCTCGGAAATGGCGGCGACAATGTCGACGATAAATCATGTTTTTATTTCCATTCACGAAACGGTGTTCCTTTGTTTATCTTTCAGTCACAAAGATCTACGAGTGAGAATGAGGTCACTAATGAACTCATTTATATTCGATACCCAATGACTCCTGCTATCGAAAACATTTTCAACATTTCCTTCTTTCTAGCAGATAATAGATGATACCAAAAGCTAGCAGTGAGATACATTTCTCAAATAAAGCATTGTATAAATGCTGAAGCGTGTTCACTTTTAATTGTATTGCAATTAACCTTTACCCCAAAACTCGGCTCGAAGAATAATGAATTTATGTTCATCAGAGGCAAGATTTTAACCTCTATTTCTAGTAATAAACTAATTTTTGCACTATTGCTGAACCAATTCACTCCATTTAACTTGTCGAATGATAAATAATCTATAGATTTGCCATATTCTTGCTGATAGGTTATTTTCAACAATTGTCAAAACGAAATGATTCATGTAATATATAATTACGATTAACTATCGCGTGTTTTGGCCTACTCTTAAAATATTCTTGTGCATTATTGTACTCTAATTCAAATAACCACTTGCACAAGTCATAATACTAGTGAATAGCGAATTTCAAAAAGTGAAATTCATGCATGGTCTTTCATTTTGCACACGCTCGATACATTAACAATTTAATCAAATATAGATCGTTTGATCAAATTCATATTTTTGTCAGAACTTGCCAATAAATATCAAAATTCTGAGTACTGTAAGTTTTATGCAACGTTACTGCAAATAAAATTTAACAATATAATCAACTCTATCTGAATTCAAACCACTTTAGCAGAGAAAGCGTCAAAATATCTTGAGAATCAATGTTTACTGCCTCTGTAAATAACAAAATCGGAAATAAAGTCATGAACTTGGCCAACAATTTCTGTCACTTGTGGCGAGTACGTGCGATGCGCACTTCAGTATATCTAGTTATCTCGTATCGGGAAAAGAACCAAACCAACTTCATCACGACGGGGCATATATGTCGAGATGAATATTTTTTCATCTGAAACTCCGGATCTCAAAATCAGGCCAGGGAAACATTGCTTTCAGTGTTCGTAATTTATGTCTTTCTTGAGCTCACAGATGAGTAGGTGGATGTTTGTAAAAGCTTACCTGTGACGTTATCTTGAATCAGGTGACTTCACGACGATTTACTCGTGAATTTGCTGTATAGTGTTGACTTTTCACTCGGTAAAAATAATTCACTTATGGATTGATCTGCACATTTCTCCGAAGTTAACTTCAAAATATTACAAATAACCTTCAGGCAATTTTTTTTTGCCTCAATGCGGATTATTTTAATGAAAATGCCTGAAAGAGCATGCCTCCCGCTTACTTCATAAGACCAATGACCAATGCCAAAAGATCGAACTTTTAAAAGTCCCACTTCTGCAAAGAGGCTAAGAAAACATTACTTTTTGGTATTTTTTCGATGGAGGAATTCCGAATACCATTCGAGATAATTTATATCTGCGGAAATGGAATTTAGAAGATTTTTTACAAAGTGGTGATAAATATATGAGCTATACCCCCTCAGACTATAATCAATACATAAGTTATCTTTGCAATCTTTATTTGAGTTTCTATTAAAACAATTTTATTTAAAACTTAGAAAGGTTAAGTTTATGTCAAAGTCTTAACTTTCTTAATTTTCGAAAAATCTGGTAGCAATATGGAAAATTCCATCATTCTTTGGACCAGTGAATTGGATGGATTTTGTTTACCTAACCTTTATAATTAGGCTGCCGAGTGCTTTTGACATGGTTGTGGATCTACCTCTATACATAGATGGTAGCTTGGAAATAATTTAAATTCTTTGAAGAAATATTTTTAATATCGAAATAAAATTTAAGATCTCGGTTGGCATAATTATGAAGCCTTTTATCAGTTATTATTTAAATGAAGTCCTTATGCCGTCGTGAAATTATTTCCCTTTTTTTACTCAATGAAGGAATCAGTCGTTAATTACTTTCCTGGTTACTTAGTTCTCCACTGATTCCATTCAAATATTTTCCGTCCCGTTACATCTGAATTCAAGCACGTGTCTGCCCACTGGAGATTTGCCCGCGAATATCAATCAGAAATGCTTTCTCTCCGGGATTGGAAAAAATGCTCAAAAATCTCTATGGTCTTTGCGTTTTAAAATATTTTCATGTCATGTGCAGCCTCAACCTATTGATTGCATCGCCAAGAGACAAAACGCAACACGAGCCGATTTGTGAAGGTGACTTGCAGAATTTTCAGAGCAATGAAGCGTTTGGCCGTAGGGTTTTATTTTTTTGATTATGAAAATACTTTCAATGGAAGCTGTGATCGAACTATTACCCTTCTTTCCTGTTTTCAAGATGGTAATTTTTTTTTCAAATAACCCCATGAAAATGCTTTGCTGCGATTAAAAAAATATCTGCAATACATTTCTAAAAGGGATGCAGCATATGAAAGGTGATTTTTCTTGGGATAAGAAGGTGCATTTGGTTGACCATATCAAAAATCTAACCCAGCTGCCTTTAAAAATGATTATCATCGTTTCACGAAGCCCACGCATTTTTGGAATAGGTTACGAATGATAAAATTTATATTTATTTCAATCCATGTTCCGTAATAATTTTATTTGAGGAATAAGCAAATGATCAATAATTTGCGGAGTTCTATTTAACGTTGTTTGTATGCCTCAGAGATAAATGCTTTAGGAATGTTCCAAGAAACTGCAAAAAATGTTGCAAGAGTAACTTCAGCGGAGACATCGACTTTTGTTACACGTATGGCACAAGAAGTAGTAGTCAATAGGGGTGGCTACCGACACCTAGGTTCAATCGTGACTTTAAGTCTAGATGGAGAGTTAGACATAGGTAGGATTTTTACAAATAGATGAAGAATGGTGGAGAAAAACGTCAGCGTTGTCATTAGACTGCTCTGAAAGAAATACGCCAAGTGGTTCACAATTTAACGTCCCATTCGTACTCCACTCTTAGTCCTCTCCACATAACACCAAACAGGGATATGGACGCCTCTGAATTACTTGCCGCTGTCCGGGTTTGAACCCGTACCCTTGAGGTGGGAAGCTAGTATACCAGCCACCGCACCAACGTGATCCCCGACGTACGCATACGTGCGATGAATTTCCACGGTGAAATTTCCACCATGCGAAAAATTCTTTCGCCTAAATCGTTATCTTAGAAATGTAACACAAAAATAATAGAGACTGAAAAAGCGACGTTTCGGCGGAACGCAAAGTCTTACGTATGTGAACTATTTTATCGGTTAGCCTCTGCAATCGAGCACCTGTTAGAGCAAAAGTTCTTAAACTTTGCGTAAGCCACACTTCATTGGTTTTCCATGTATGCTCGCGAAGCCATGTCTTGAAGAGTAAGTTAGGACAATGTTTAGATTCACCTCTATATTGATCAGTATCGGATCGATATCGAAACAGTATATAATACACCCCTGCGATGATTTTCCCTCTCGTTCAATGTGACTTCATTCAACTGTGGTGGAGAACAACTGAAATAGACTAAACTTACGATAGAAACTAAAATGCATATGCTCCAGCCATATTGAGAGATTCAAGCTTTCTTTTCTCAAGCAGGTGGACCAATTTTTATGATGATAATTTAACCGAAAGTGATGATTTTTATCATTAATATAATGTTATCACATTCCCTAGTAGTCATCCATTTAAGACTATTTTACTTGTAATATATGTAAACATTAAAGTATTGGGCGAACATGAAAGTGAAAGTTCAATCGCATGCTTGCTCTTTTATCCAGAATAGCCTGGGATACCAAAGAAGGCTAACAAAGAAGTTCTAAATGTGTGAGAGAAGAAATTAGAGATGGGAGAAGAGGCAGACAAATTCATTGGAAGAGGAATAGAGAGGTTGCATGCGGAAGATCGTATAAGAAGACAGTGTTTGGTAAGCGAATAATAAGGCAGACAATAGGTTTTTTTGGATTGTTTTGAGGAATATAGAGAGTAGGAAGAGCTGAAGAAGGAGTAATGTAGGGGAAAAAAGAGAAACTACGTGTAATATATGGCATGGAATAATTGTTAGGGCCGTCCAAAATACACCATTGCAGAGGAAATTACTTACGACAATGACTGACCCAAGACTCCAGTTTATTATTAGAATACCACGGGAACTCTTCAAAATTATTTTTGACAGTCAAAGAGATTAAGCTAATCAGCAGTTTGTCCTAATGATAGAAAAAACATAAAAGGCAAATCAGAGATCCTTTCGCGCCGCAACAGGGTGGTGGTAGATGCTGTTATTGACAATTTTAATAGCTTTTAATTTGTTTTAGAGCAAATAAGAGGCAGAATTTGAGAAAATCCCTGTCGTAAACTTTAAGATCCTTTGCCCCACTATTTATTTCTCAATTAATATGCAAATCACAATTTTTAAAATGATAAATATTTTCACTTGTATACTCAACAACGTCAAAACTGATTGGCTGAAAAGCTTCCTTTCTAATGTCAATACTATCCATCTGACGATAAATGTGTTTCACTTCATCTACTACAAAAGAAATAAGAGATACATTCCACAGATGTATACAATGTGAAATCGTTTTTGAAAAACATTTCGAGTCGTAAGCTTCTGTAACTGGATCCAGGCCTTCAGGGAGGGCTGAATTAGGAGTGTCTTCAATCTGCGTCCTCTCAATAATGTTATAAGCTTCGATCGATGAGCGGTAGGTTTTCAGTAACTGAAAAGTCTTCTTCCGCAAATTTGACCAATGAGAAGTTTCTATCTGAATGGCATTCTCCTTTCATCCATGCAATCAAAACCTACACCCTCAGCTATTTTCACTAAAGAAAGCTCACCATACCTTATGCAGGCTTACATTTTCGGGTCTAAACAAGGCTGTTAAATCAAAGAGCTAAGGAAAAGTTTTCCTTTAGCTGGGAAAGAAAGGGACAATGGCTGATGAGAAAAGGGAAAATGACAATGATAAGGCAGCCATCTGAAAGTGGGGTCATTATACTATACATGCAGCATTACACTTGGTTCATGCGGGGAATTAAAATAAATTCAAAGAAGTTGTAAGGAGATGATGCAATACATGTAAATATGTGGTATCGATGGGAGAACTTTGTCTCAAGATTCTGACAGGGAAAATACGAAGTTTATTCGGTTCCCGTAGCATTAGGACAATTGTGACGGAGGAGCTCAAAATTAAAGAAGTCCATCAACCAACACCATGAAAACAGCGAATCCTATCCGGCGGACAACGTACTCACTTAAAGTGCTTTTCACAAAGAACCCCAAGTAGGAATACCACTGAAAAATTCTTCCATGAACGGAATTCAGGCCTTCAGGGAGGGCTGAATAAGTGGCGCCCTCAATCTGCACCCTCTCAATTTTTGTTTGGGTCCTATTCTTAATTTATGCCACGAAACATATGGCTTGTTCACCAGTGGAATTATTTAAAAAAACTTTAGTTTTTGAGGAAGTTCAGTTTATTTAGGATTATTATTATTTGCCTTCCTATTATTTAAAACTGGGTAAAATATTTACATTCATTCATTAGTTTAGACATCCAAAGATTTTCAACTACTGTCCTCCATTCTTCCCCAATCCTGACAATGGTCGTGACGACCTTCAATGTTTCCACTTCCTGATAACAATAACAAATCTAAATGTCACGGATTTCTTTTACACTCAATTTTTCCTAATTAGTAGCTCAAGGGGATTTCATATTGGGACTAACAGACGTTTAATATGCGACAGAAGCGATTAATTGAGTTTATTAACATTACGGATGAGGTAATTATTTCGTTAGGAAGCACTTTTCGGTATGCTACAGGTTGAAATTTGGTTGAAATCGATGAAACGAACCGGAAAATTAGATTTTTGATACTGTTAAAATTTATCGAGGTAATTTTAGACCTCGTGTACAGAGACCCTGGAAACCATTAGGATACCATAACTTTCCGTTATATCTTCCTTCAGAATAGCAAGATTGCCAAGCCATATTGTACGTAATTCTATGGGCATGATGGGTGCTGCACATGACAGGTCCAATGTCCAAAGGAATCCAATTTTTGATCATTCGGTATGTCCCAATTCGACCAAAATTCAAGCCTGACTCTGTTTGTTCGACGACAAGTTATTAAACCGAAATGAACTCGAGTGTTTCCAATATTCTGGAACTAATTTCCTCGTGTTGCTTGTCTCCATTCCAATTCTCTGACCCTTGTTCATTGGCTGCCCTTCTAGTTCAAGCAGTTAAAATATTTAACCTCTTTATTCACCGGTCTGCTATATTATTTGCACAAATCTTATATTTTACCTCATACTTAATAAAACTTTTTTTTTCTACTTGACTATCTGCTCCGAGAATATGCCCTCATTTGGGCTTCTCTCTCTTGTACTATATTTCCCCAGATTCCAAGCATACCGACCTCGTAAACCTCATCGCTTGATTTATAATTTGTTGAAACTGTGCTCATATTGCCGTTTTCAATCATCAACAAAGAATATCAGAGGTTAAACAGTGTTTGTAAATTAAACAGTACATTAAACTGAGGAACCCATGTACCAGTTACACTTTTCCGTACATTAGCGATAAAAATCCGTATCTAAAACACAACTTGGGAACCAGGAAGTCTCCTTGTTACATTACAGCCAAAAGGAAATATATAATCCATTACTCTGTCAGTAGCTCATCCACGCCCGTTCCTCGGCTTTGTGCAAATATTTTCGTGCGTCATTGCATGTTTCGTTTGCGCATATCGTGTAATTTGCCATTCTCCCGTTCTTATAACGTTTCCTCCTCGCTCTCTCCCTTCCCATTCCCTACTCTTATACTCGATCCATTCTCCCTTCCATCGCTTCCCCATTCTCATTCAGACCGTATCCATCCCAACACCTCTTTGCCCGTGCATCGCCTGAAACTTTCATTCATTCCCTTGCATTCATCTCCCGCGTATAATGGTTCCCAAGTCCCTCCCTCTCCCCATCCATTCAGCACACGTCCTTTCCCCCACCCCCACATCCCCGAACTCTCTCTCGTCCGCGTCCTTGGGCATTTTCACCCACACCCGTGTGGAACTCATCCCACCGAATTCCACTCCTGATGCCATTCCACGACGACCCCCACTCCCTTCCTCGTGTACCTTCCTACCCGTATTTTATTTTTCAAAGTCCCCTTTTCCTTCTCTCCCCTGTCCCCGCCACACACCGCCGCCTACACCCTTTCGCCACTCGCTTAAAATCCTCGTCACTTCCCTCTCTCTCTTTCCCACTCTCTCCTCACGTGGTGACGTCGTCCCTCTAACCCTCTCTCCCCTCTCCCCAAGCCCCAGTCATCTTCTCCTCCGCATTGCTCTCTTTCTGACGCTTTTTTCCTCCCTTCCACTCGACCCTACCTCTAACTCCCACCTCCCAACTTTGACCGATTCTTCTCTTGACTCCCATACCTGACGCGCTGGCCGACCGACGCCTGCCCGTCCATTCCATCCCTCTCTCTCTCAGCGGAGCTCATTGTGCAATCGCGCGACCTCCCAGCATCACACCGACTCCCTCCACCACCCCCCACCTCCTTCCCTCCCCCTGACCCTCTTCGCCCTCCACTGAACAAGGATCCGCTCCGTCACCGGACTCCACAGGGTTGCCACCCTGAGTTTGCTCCCCAGATTTCTGCAAAAAGCTGATTTCTTCTTCGTCCGTCTCGGGGGAAATATGCCGGTGCGTTCAAAGGCGACCTTTCGTCCTTCGTCGATGAGCGAAAGGCCTTACGCACCGGAGGATTAATGCGACGATGAGAATTTTTTAATGTAAAGGTAACCAAAGACGATTCATCACGTCTAGCTCACCTTTCCCCACGTTTTGGTATAATTTTTGTTTCGGTGGGCATATTAAAAATTCGGAGAGCGCTTAAAAAAATTGAAGGTTTCACTCAAGAGTTTGCTTAAGTACAGTCCGTGGTGTTTTTTTCCTTTCCTTTGGGCAGGGGTGAATCCAAGACAGACGGAACATGAGCCCCCTCCCCCTGTGAAATATTTTGGAATATTACATTAAATCCAGCATAATAAATACGAACACGCCCAAAATTAATTTGGAGACCAATTTCACCCGAGCATTAAATTGTCCACTGCAGGGAGTGGCGATAGCGGGATATTTTTTTAAAGTTAGCATGCATTTCAACTGTATTTGTAAAAAAAAAGGTTATAAAATTATTTTTTTCATGAAAATAGTCTCCCTTAGAAGTTTTCTAAATCGGTTGCACTCCCCTGAATATATCAAATAAGAAGATTAACGTGGCCTCCAGTTCCATCTTCAAGTCCCAAATTGAAGATAATACGGGATTCATTTGTCTTTCCTTATGCACTCACTGCTGAGAATCCTCATCCTTATGGAGTTATAAAGTTAATAAAAGTCCTTTCTGTGACCACCATGTGAACATAATTTAACTATGCAACATTTCTTCATCTCAAAGATAATCAAAAGTGAATGGTCAGTTTTAAAATAGTCGAAAATATTTTGTTTATATTAGGCCGTGGTTGTTTCCATTTTAAATTTAAGTCAATCACCTCTTTTAATTAAAAATTATTTTCTCATTAGGGTCCTCGCAACGTAAACAGTTTATGATCTTATTGATGTCTCAAACGGGTGACTATCGGTGACTCTTGCATGAACCGCGCACAAAACACCAGGGGTCGGGAAGTTCGTATGTAGGCTTTCATATGGAACGTTCAACTTATGACCCTTCTTCTTTCTATGCCTCGCCTCAGGCGCACGTCTCTCATTGCCTCTATTTGCTTTCCACTTCGTTTTCGTCCTTACAGAGCTATCCGACACGTTTATATGTATCTCACTACGTGCTCACACGCTCACATTCGCCTGGTCCGTCTGTCTCCGCGCACTTAATAAAATTGAAATTCGCATGATGTGAAAAGTTTAAGATTTTGAGGGAGGGAATGCAGCCACGCATGACGGCGCGTCGGCGTGACTGAAGTTGCGACGCGGCCGTCGTAAACTTCCTCCGGGGCACGAGAGATTGGTGACACGTTTAAAAAAGTTTTTTGGAATCCACTGGAAAAAAATCCAAACTTTAGCAATAATCATGCGACTTTGATTGAAATAATCGGCACTCTTGTATCCTCCTGTTGCCTTCCATTACCGCAGTACCCACCATGGTTTTCCTCTCGTCTCAGATTCTCTCTCAGTCCTATCCCTCATCTGCTCTACTCCTCTTCCCTTTCCGGTGGCAGCCATCCAGGACTCTCCTACCTATCCGGAGATCATCTCATTGCCTTCGTGCTTCGTACAAACTCGAAAACATGCCCGAAGATTTCATGTGAGTTATTGCTGGTTACCTAATTGAGTTACTCTCACATTTAGAACTTAAGAATGGGAGTGAGACCAGTGCTCTCCCAATTACCAGTGCTTGATAATCAGTCAAGCGAAAATTGTTCATTTCAAAGTATGAAATGGCATGTAGAAAATATTCCCTCTCAGAAGCTCACCCCGATTTATGTTCCACTTAACATTTTTCATCGCAAGTTTTCCGCTACTTCCTAAATAATTTGGCTCGGAGGAGCACAGACACTAAAAACAGGCTGATGCAACACGAATAAATGTGAATCAAGTATATGTCTACAATTTCCAAGTGAAAGAAGCGAAATTTTAACAAGAATATAAGTGGCCTTTACCTTATTAATAGTGATTATAATTCCACTTGTTCATTTTTCAGTCAATCACGGCAACGTTTGAATTCGTATACTGGTATGGTGGCAAATGTTCAGCTGCTTCACTATTCTGACTTTGGCTGACTCCAGCTTGGATAGATTATTCGGAGTTATTTTGGACTTCATTTGATTATTATTCGGCAAAAAAAACATATATTGCAATAACCCGTGATCCAACAGATTCGGGATGGGTATAATATGACATTAAAACTGTGGCACCCCTCGCACATTCCCAATAAGTAAGGTTATGTCAAAATGGCTGTTTTCGGTCCATTCTTCTCAAACTCTGTTTTTTACCTTGTCTTGAAAATATCCCTATCAACATAGAAAAATAGTTTATAGAGGCCCGAAATCTACTATCATAAGTAACAATAATAAATCTCAAATAAAATAGAACTCGTAGCATGAGGCATTAAATAGTGGTGGGAAAAGTCTCCAAACTATATTCCTCAAGAGAATTTACAAAATATTTTAGCTTACGGCGACCTATCCTGTCCAACATATCCTGCATAAGGCAATAAATCGAGAATTTACCATAATCACAGCATCCGAAGCCTATCTCAATGAAATAAAATTCTTGGGCTCCTTTTCAATACAAGTGAAATTTTAAAAATGCTGGACTATTCATATCATTTATGGTACAATATATCTAACTTAACTGAACTGAAATTGCATAATTTCTCAGCGTATGAGAATCAATAATATCGAAGGTGCCCTGATTGGGAAATAATATTTTCGAGGGGAAAAGTCAAAGACCTTTGTTTGAGCTACAGATTTCGGTGAGAAGAGGATGTAATATAAAGATATCTTTTAAGTCTATCTACAGGATATATTGAGAAAACAAAAACGCCCTCCTCGATGGAGTACATTGGCATGCTGCGCGTATAATGCCTCGCTTGCCGAATGCCGCACAAAGTTCACCGTGAGTAAATGCCTCGCGGGCAACTACTACCGCACCCATGCACCAAACAGGGCAGTTCTCACGGGGTGGAGGGAGTTGGCTGAGAATCCCCGAGGCAGACCAGTAGTTGCGAAGGTTCAGTGCTGAGGTTAAGCCTGATGTCTTACAAAAACACATTTTTCCATGATACTGAAATGTGCCTTCAATTAAAACTTGCTGGCTTGCTTACCCTCTTGGTATCATCCCCTCTTTCGACTTTTTTTGAACGAAAGAATGATTTTAAGGTGGACAATTTATACAAATACCTAAGTCAATTGGTCCATTTTTTCATGCATGATAAGGTTAATGAAAAAATCCTCAACATAGGTAAATGTTGTATGAGTGCCTAATATCAATAAAACTAATATCAAATACTAATCCTTATACACATCATAACATAAATCTTGTGAGATAATTCATGATGATAGGTTATCAACCCACGTACTCGTTTTTAGCTGTTCTTCAAGGAGTTTCATTATGCCTGCCAATTTCTACATATTATTAGAGTTACTCACACTGACTTCATTTATTACTCACATTTCGTAATTCATTCTTGACCTTCCATGGCGAATTCTCTCCTCTATTTTACCATCAATCATCAATTAATTATCTTCATTAAACTCAAGATGTTACAGTTAGTTTCCCTCTTTTCAAAAGTATTCTTGATGTAATTTTGTAGTCGTTTGCTGATGTAAACGCTGTATGTTGTACGCAGCATTACAAGCTCAAAGTTTTGATTTCCTAGATTTCACCACATCGTGAGAAACCGCTGCCGGAACAAGGAAAAAACTGAGTGATCCTTACCTAATTCTGCATGCATAAATTTGACACTCTAAGTGGGGAGTGTGAAATTCCACGAAGCTTTTAGTATTAGGTGAGCTCTACTAATTGAAAGTAACCATGTTGAATAGTGAGGGAATGGTCTGGAATTTACTTACGACTCGGCGATTATTGAAAATGTCTTACCATAACATTCCTCGTTGCGATCTTGGAAATAAAACCAAGTAAAATGATTCGATTTTCGGATGGAAACGAAATACTACCAATTTCGCGTACGTGATACCATCAAAGTGTATTATTATCTATTATTCCAAAATCATTCATATTTCTTAATTTAATTCCGTCAGTTTTCATGGACTACTTGTCGTAATATTGCTCTAAAGTAGCATGCGCTTTTCCCGACTTTAATTTTACATAAAGTTGAACTCATCTTTTTCTCATAAAAAGGAGAGACCTGTAGAGCCTAGATTTAGAACCATTTTCATAAAACTCCTATTGTCAGAAAAATAGTTCTTCTTATATTCTACGTCATGTATATCATCACAATACTCTAGTTTGATTGAAAATAGTTTCATGGGATTTGCATGTCGCAGTTTCAGCTCTGCCCTTCACATTATCGTCTCCCCCTGTAAAAAGTTACAACTTTTTAATTTCGCGTACAATCTTTGATTATAATCTTATAGAAAAGATCTCACTCAAATTCAATGCTGTACCGTAAAATCCACTGAATTTGCGTTGCACAGCATTTCTTTAGAAAAAACAGAAGCGATGGTGGGCACGAAACAGAATGGGTCATTAACTATCTCTTCAGTCCAGGGAATAAATGTTAAGAACACCCACCACTGCGTAGTTTCCACCGATTTTTGTCAGATTTTCTCGATTTAATTATCGTTTCTTCGTTGTTTTCATTCGCAAAGAATTTGTAATTGAACTCAAAGAAGCAGGGAACCCAGATTGAGATACAATAGCACTCTCAAGAATAGACCGTCCCAGAAGAATTAACGACAATTAATCACGCCTTGTAATTTACTTTTCCATTAACTGCTTGTCACATTATTCTCAAAAAAGAACTCTCCATATAAGAAAAAGAGTAAATGATAACTTTGACAATGGAGGAAGGAGTAGTGAAAAGTGCTTCAATTCGTCCGAAGTAACAAAATTCTCCCACCGAGAAGATTTTTCGAAAGAATTTTATTTTTTCCTCTCTCATTTCCTCCCTTGCTTCCTTGTTTGTTCCTCAATGAAGATCTTTACCTTTTCTTTCCTCCGTTCTTTGTATTTCGACATAGTCTCATTTCCCAATCCTTTGCGCGATTCATGCTAGTGTTCCCACTTGTTCGTCCTGTTCACTTCATCAAGCCCCCTTACTTGTTCAACGAACGACTTGTCGCTTTTTCACTTCTCTCCCTCCTTCAATCCACCTTTAACTCTTATGCGATTAAAGAACAAATGCACCTCACTGCTAATGTCACAGAGTCGAAAAGTCAAATACATCGTAAACAGTATAATTTTTAACTTTGCACTCCTCTGAGTTTTGGTCAAACAAAAGCTTCCCCAACAACACTTTCCGGAATAAATCAAATTGCACATTTGCTAAAAATCAGTTGCAGCTCTAAGTTTGAAATAATTTAATTCATTAAATAAATCGTTGAGCAAAGAAAGCGTACCGAGATTAACTGTTTTGACTTAATATACTCACAATACTATAGCTTTTGTCACGTAGTCGTGTTATTTGCTTTACGACGGAGTTCGCGTTAATGTACTGAAACTTCTCCTTATAAATTATCTTCTAGGTTCTCCCTTTCTCCTTGCCATCCGTCGTGTTCCACTATTAACTTCTCTCTCTCTCTTCCTCACTTCCTCTTCTCCTGCTCAGAATTCCTCACATTTCCCTACCTAGAAGGGTCCCTCTGGTTCGACCTTTGTACCTTGCTCGAGAATTTACCCCGAACCCTTTGGCGTCCGGAGCAATTTGCCCACTCGGTCGGAATTGACGAATAAAATCTCTCCAACGGGAAACACGCCTTTTTTTTAACGACCGTCCCCTCTCTGTTTGAGTGCTGTGCTAAAAAAAAGAAGATAGCGGTCAAGATAAATCGGCGGGAAGTGAAGACGAATTATTCGTCAACCTGAACGTCGTCTTTCGTCGCCGTCCATTTATATTTTATTGCGACTTTATTACTGCTCTTCAAATTTATTTCGCTCGCCTCCCAGCCTCTCTCCCTCTCTCTCTGTGCCGCACGAGTTTCGACACCGCACGAAGTATCGAGAAAGCGGGCGGTCCCCAAAGGGACGAGGAGAGAGGGAGAGTGATTTTAATCAGTCAAGCGTACCCTCAATAAACAGGGAATAATTCGCGGCTCGAATTGGAGGGAATCTCTTTTCATTACGATTGAGTCATCCAATCCGCAGGCGCTTTTGCAAGTCCTCCTTCCTACCCCACGCCGCGCCGGTGCATCGGTCACTTTCCTCTTTTTTTTATTGTTTACCGAATTCTTCGTTTGAGGTAAATGGAAAAAAAACCTGTCGTCCTCTTCCACAGATGCTCCGGTGCCGGCATACGGTCGCAGGAGATAAAAAGGAGGATGAGGCGCTCGGGAACAATGCATCTTTTCCGGAATTTGGATATCGGGAGGGTGTGGGCGTTCTCACATGCCCCCGACTGGATGGGTTCCCGAGGTGGTTCCCTCGGAATTACAACGAGGGCCCCTCCCACCAAACCTACCTCACTAACCTTCCTTCCATCCCACCCTTCGCCCCATTTCTCTTCTTCGGTTTCTGGATATGAGAGGTGACCCAAGTTCCCCGGAAACCTTCGCTACGCCATCCGCAATCCAAGGAGGCATAAGCATCGCCATTACACCGCTCCTTCCGCCTTCCCTCGAAACCCTCGTCTCTATTTTCCAACTGCGGATATTTTTGTTGTAGAATGCATGCAAATTAATTAGGCGGAGGGTCAAGTTTTAAGCTATCAAATTAGTTGCGCAAGACTACATCACCGTTCCTCCGCATTTGGTTCGGTTTCTTCTCTTTACTGTTCGCTTTACCTATAAGGGAATGGTGGTGGGTGGAAGGAAATTCTGTTATTAAAAGAAGCAGTTAACCAATCATAACACGCCATCAGTCATAAGTATTCTATTCAAAATAATGATTCACGTGTTAATCATTTGCTCTCCTGGCAATCCAATGGCTCATAAAACTTTGCATCTGGTCTCAATGGCGAGGGCTGAAATAATTAGGGGAAAATAATGAAATCAAAAAGCTGCAAATCATTATTTTCACTACTGTTAAATTCTTTTTTAGCGTAATAATTTAAAAGACTTAATGACAGGGAAAGAAATTTGCTGAAGAATGATTTGAATGATCGAAAATAATCTAGCGATTTTATTTTTAACAAAACTGATTTTTGATGTTTACTTAACTCAAGGTTTCTTCTTCGTTTTTCTCCTGGATACTACAACCCTTCATTTTTTGGTCTCTTCAGCAGTTCTTGTCCATTTTTCTCCATATTTTACAAGCTTAGAGAACACAACGAAAGAATTTAATGGGAGCACTATGGAAGATAAGAGTGGCATGGACACTTAAAATATTGATTCAGAACTTTTATCCGATTCATAGTGCACAAGTAGAGAAATAGGTCCTCAATTTTTATAGGATTTCAACTTTTATTACTTTTGAATCTTTATATTTTCGAATAATACTAAAGTGTATATTCAAAACCTATCTTAACAGGTAGATAACCTTTATATAATACTAAAGGAAAGTCCAAAAAAATCGGAAATTTTGAAATGGACGCTATTTTTAGTCTCTCGGTGACGTGCAACAAATTAGCAAATAATGATTTACTGTGGTAATATTTAGCCGCAATAATAAGAGATTTAAATAATTAAAAGTGAAAAAAGTATATGCATATGTAAAAATGACGTGTGATGTTTGCATCTAAGGACTTAAGGCACGATTCAGTAGAACTCCCTTGCTGAATAAATAGACACAACAGAGAACTTAACTTGTTAGTATTTAAATGTACAAGGAACGTAGCTACGGTCGTGAATCAATGTAAACAAAAAAATGCCGGGACCGTAAACTTGATGATCAAGTTTACGGTCCCGGCATTTTTTCGTATACATTGTTAGTATTTGATTGGATTCAGATTTAGTAAAATGTATACAAGTTATAATTACAAAATAGGCGCTAAATTCAGCACACATTAAATGTGGTTTTTCTTTATCATTCAAGTATTACTAAAATCAAACGGAAGAATTTCTCTTTATACCAAGTGTAAAAATTCTATTCCAATAGTATTTTGGATGAAATGTTGGCGTTTCAGATCTTTAAAAAACCCCTGATTGAAAAATGTCATTGTTTGAAGGCTGGATTATTGTGTTGTTATTAAGGGAAGTCTAGTGTCTATATTGAGAGAAGACTGCAAAATTGCAAGCAATTTCTTTAGAAAGGCATTCCTAATGAAGCAAAGATCAAAATTATCGTGTAAAATCTAAATTTTGAGCCGGAAAATCAACACTCTGTAGGGCGCTTAAAAATCTTGAAAGAAAGCGAATTGATATATTTTTAAGAGGAACAGCTACACACTAAAACACATGTGTACATCATTCAGTAAAAAAATGACTTCTCACTAATTGGGTTAGTGTTAACAATCCTAGGAAGTCGTCACCAGCTTGATCGCTCAGCGACCTTTATCACTCAGACATTCCGGGTCCATCCCTTTCTACCAGATAGACAATTCCCACCGCACTGGGCTCGTTTTTCCCGGTGAAAATTTTAAAGATAACAAATCTTCACCGACATGAAGATAATTATTTCGCCGCCGAAGGAAGTTTCATAAACATTTCCGCGCGAATTCAATCGGGTAGGTAATTCCCTCTCCGATCCCAAACGCTTCGTCCCACCTTTCCGGTGGCGGACCCGCGGCCAGTTTAAAACGGTCGGTGTATGTGTCTGTGGGGGCGGGTGAGGAAGAGAAAGGTTTAAAAGGGCGAGAGGAGAGAAAATAGAATGAGAGAGAGAGAGAGAAAGGGAAGAATCGAGCGGAGGGTATAGTGAGGGTGACAAGGGAAGGTGAGAGGGACCGGAAAGTTAGTAGTAGTTTTGCGGGAGGGAGAAATTTTGTTCGACCTGTGAGTGGGAGTGCCCGGTGGAGGGATGGGAGAAGGTGGGAAAGAGGGATGGAAGCGATTACCCCCGAAGCAGTTTCATTGTGTGCGTGTCCGTGCCTTTGATATCCATTCCCTCTCTTTCGCCCTTGTCCTTTGTTTTCTCCCGTGAATGCCAATTTTATGTTCCCCTTTCCCTTCCTCGGACCCAACCACCTACCCCGTAGATGGAGTGTTGTTATACGTTTCATTTGTCTCGTAACATGACACCGAGATCGATGGGGAAGGTGTAATAGAGTTGGGGGAAGGAGAAGGAGAGAAAGAAAAAGGAACGAATGCCGGAAAGAGACACTTCGATCCAAAATTTACGTGAGACGTACTTGCGGTTTTAAGCATATCCGCAGCACATCTCCCACTTCACTCCGTAATTCGCCGTGCTTATGGAAAGTGGTTATTCCTACCAAATTGTTAAAACGGGAAGCGATCCGTTCGCGGCGTTCTTGTTGCACATAAACATTCTTTTCAAATTCGGCCATATGTATTCAGCGTGTGAATTTTCTCGCACTGATTTTCGATTCTGTGTGCTTTCATGGACTACCTTAATGTGGTGAATGGAGAAAAAAATCATTTCGTATCTTCTAAAATGTGCTGCGATCACGGCAAAAATTCTTTTCCCTGAACATTACGATACGACCAATAGCTATGAAGTCACGAGAACAACATGGACTGCGTATTAATTCGGGTAATACATTTCAAAGTATCACCGATCAGAAAATGGAGATGAGTTCGCCCGGAAGACATTTCATGGGAGAACGTTGCTCCCCAAAATTACATGAAAAAAATAATTAAAATGAAACACGTAATGTATAATGATTAGAATGAAGGTTTAAAAAGTGCCTGAGAATATATATTTACGCTCTGCTAGCCAAACTTTGGCTCAAGAACGTACCGCAACAAAATGTAATAATTTCAATATAGGCCAATCATTGATTGAATATATGTATGTGTTTTTATATGCACATAATCTATATATATATATATATATATATATATATATATATATATATATATATATATATATATTATTGTTAGGTAATCTACCGGTTAAGGTAGGTTTTCGGATGGACACAACTATCAAATAAACATAAACATGTATAGACAAAATAAATAAATAATTAAATACATATAATCTAAGTGGGTCGCGGTAGTCCAGGAGTATACCGTTGGATTACTGACCGGAGGGCCAGGGTTCGATTCCCGGGCGAGTCTCTCAGAGAACCTGCAGCTCCACCCAAGCTATGGGATTTTTTGCGTACCATATCTTCCTGGGAAACCATAACCGGCACAAGGAAAGGCACTGGCCCACCTACCCTGATGTGTGAATTTCACACGCCGTAGCGCTTAGTGCTGGGTCAACTCACCTACCAATCCGACCTTTGAGTTGATTAGTGTGTTTATGGTTTTATATACAATCTGAAGGAACTTATCCAGAATTGAAGACGAGTATCTCATTGATTCTTTAATATTATCGAGCAGCCTGAAAGACTGTAAGCACCGAAAAAACGTATAAGGTTGAGGATGGAATGATAATTAGAGTTTCAGTATTAAATATCAGCGTTTTGCCAAGACTTGATTTTTTTTCAAACTATCTAAAATAGAACGAATTAACTCATTTTTAGATGGGAGCGTTCCTTATACCAATTACAACAGATCTGCAGCGTTGTGCTAATGAGAAAGATTTGAAATGTTTTGTACGAAAGTACTTAAAGGCACTGGCGGAAAATCCGAGTTCTGAACTTAAAGCAACTCCCAAAAAATGTAATTGAATTTCTTCGAAAGAGAAACTCTGTAAGCCCGCATGGTAGGTATATAGCCTGCTTTTCTTAATGAGGGAAAGGGTTTTAAGCTTCATCAATATAGCTCCCAAGTTTGCAGATATGAAATGAGAGTAAAATTTAATTACTTTCATCGATGTACAATGGAGAAAACATGGACTTTCGATTCTATAGTCTAAAACGTTGACGCTCCAAGTTCACACCTAATGACGCTCATGATTAATAATGATCTAGTGTACTCATTATTGTATAAAACGGTGAATGCAATGAATTAATAGAAAAATATAAACGACGCCCCGAAAATTCAATGTACCCAACATCTTGAAGTGAAAAATATTATCAATCGTTCCTTAAGATGCTAATGATTACAAGTCTTTGTCAAATTACTTAGATATTATGAGAACTTCAACAAGTGTATTCTTCAAACGCACCGACAAAAGTACGTAAATGACCTCAATAAATCGTGGATTTATGATTCATCAAGATTGATCCTTTTACTACTGAAACAAATATCAAATAATTCATAGTAATAAGTTATGGTATCCCAATGATGGTCATTTGTGGCCTAGTCAGTTTTGGCCACCTATCGTAGGTTTTCGGGTTTAATTCCGATCCATGCCTCCCTACACGGCCAGCTAAATACGAGTGGTGAGATTTCGCGGGCAACAGAAGTTACACGGAAGCCGCAGATGGTACAAGGAAAGAAACTTGCCGCCTATCATGAATGCGCGAGCTTCACATATCGCCGCAAGGCTTGGTAAGAGCTGAGATCTACCGTCATCGACTACTTCTAGTGACAAAATGTCGAAAAATAATCAGGATCCAATATCTGCATTCCTTAGTAAATTAAATGAAAAATCAATTTATTTTACCTTTTAGCCCAACAAATAATAAAGTTTGTCACTTTAGATCGATCCCAATGGTCAACTGATGACCATGGAAAACAAACGTAAAATGCATCAACGCAGAAAATATATTCCACGCCAAGGAACGGTTTTCTTTCTTCGCTATAATATAAAGAAGTTGACAGACAGTCGAAGTGTTCGATAGACATATATGTTTACTTAGAAATCATAAAATATGAAATAGATTTTTTCTTAAAGTTCAAGTAATGAACATTGATGCCTAATTAGAGCGTAGTCGGTGACATCTAATGGGGGCCATATAAGGGTATACAATAGGTACGTGAGAAAGAGGTGTCGGCGGACCTGATTAGAAGGTTTTTAACCACTTTTTTCACTTACAGTCTCTTTTATAAGCAACCGCTTTGAAAGTTTGATTCGGAAAACTCTTTTTTATGGTTAGCGTGAAAAGGTAATATTTGTTCGTGAGAAACATTTGTCACATTATGGGAACAAATCATGGAATTATTAGCAAAAATGTATCCCTAATGTTTTATTTCTCAAGTCTAGAAAGTTTCAATCGTTCTTGAGACCCTCGCTCTTGCTAATACTTTGGAGAGATTTTTTCGTGAAATAGAAACGGCATAGATAAAATTAGCTGTAATTTGGCAAGCATTAAGTAATAAGGTCTAAAGCTACTTGAGCTTATATTATACAGTTTGTCTCTTATCTCAAAATTCGTGAAGTTATACCTGGTCATATTCTGAATTTCCCAAGCGTATTTTCGAAGTAGGAAGTAAGAGTGCCCACCTGTTCATCTCAAGGGTTGTCATTTCTTTTTTTCCTACAGGTACAAATACAAACACCGCAAGAAAAAAGAACAGGAAAAATGAGATTCATTTGACAAGAAGTAAAGGCAGTTTTTAGTACGAGATGAAATGCATTTTGTTATCAGCTATAAAATACTTCTATATCTACTTATATTTTTTAGTCCCATTTTGTAGATTACCCGAGGGTAATCCCATAAGTAAGGTCTCCAATTTTTTAGAAATAAAAAAAAACATTTTTTCTATGATATATCCATCATTTTAAAGATTGATCAATTACCTCCCAAACAAGCATTCGCGTGCATCGCTGGGACCCTCATTCTAGGATTGGCAGTCGTTGAAAATGGAGCTCCCGTTGCATGTTTCCGCCAAGTGTGAAGTTCGTGCAGTTTTTCGGTTTTTGAATGCAAAGGGAGTTGAACCGCTTGAAATCCATCGCCAATTGATGGAAGTGTATGGACAATCGTGCATGGATGTCAAAAACGTTCGCAAGTGGTGTAGAGAGTTTACATCCAGTCGTACTGAAATCCACGACGAACAAAGGAGCGGGAGACCGTCAATTTCTGATGAGACTGTCGCAAAGGTTGAGGAAACCATGCATCATGATCGGCGGATCACGCTGGATAAACTCTGCATTTTGGTTCCTGATGTTTCTCGAAGCACCATCCACAAGATTCAGAACCGAAGAGGAGGAATGTTGAGCAAAGGCGTATACATTCTCCACGACAACGCTCGCCCACGCGTTGCCCGCCAAATTGTCGCTCTCCTGCAAGACTTGGTCTGGTCTGACTTGGTTGGGACATTGTCAACCACCCACACTATAGTCCGGACTTTGGCCTCCAGCGACTTTCACCTGTTCCCTAAGTTGAAGGAACATTTGACCGGAAGGCGATTCAGCTCCAACGAAGAGGTGGAAGATGAAGTTCAACGTTTCCTCAAGGATATGGCGGCGAGCTAGTATGACATGGGGATACAAAAACTGTCACAGCGTTTACAAAAATGCATCGACCGAAATAGCAATTATGTAGAAAAATAGATAATTGATCAATCTTTAAAATGATGGGTGTATATATATATATATATATATATATATATATCATAGAAAATAAATGTTTTTTCTATCTATAAAAAAATGGAGACCTTACTTTTGGGGTTACCCTCGTATGTATATATATATATATAGTATATTCATACGAACGTACATGTATTATTATTATTAAAAGGTAATCTACCGGATAAGGTAGGCTTTTGGATAGACACAACTACCAAATAAATTAATATGTATATACATATATACACATACAAACACACAGTTACAAAATATTCGACACACAGAAACACAAAGAAACGACACTCACAGTATGTATTTGACGTTTCGACGGCACGACCGTCATCATCAGTTCTGATGGCGACGGTCATACCGTCGAAACGTCAAATACATACTGTGAGTATCCTTTCTTTGTGTTTCTGTGTGTTGAATATTTTGTAACTGTGTGTTTATGCGTCACCGGAGAGCGTCCATTTCATATATAATACACATATACATAAATATACACACATAATAAGAATGTCAAATTGCTTGCTTGAATTGAACTTTCCTTTGGTAAAAGATAAAAATGTTGACTGTATGTAGAACTTATTCAATGTCAATAGTTCATCTATTATTTCTCCAATTGATTATAAAATGCTATTATCAAGCAAGAGCATAAAAATATGGGAAGTATTGGATCGTTATCCAGTATCCGAAAATATAGATAGCTCTGTACTCTATCCTAAAACAAGTCAGCCCATAGCGATGAAAACTCATGCTAGTATTCAAAACGTGATCCCATGGCATAAGAATGTCTTTGATTCGGCTATTAGCTTAACCATTAACATTTCATCCCATTATGACTCTGGAAAATAAATTAAATTCAATATTATACTGGAATGAGGATTTTTCAAGAGGATAGTGCAATAAAAATTTTTAAAATTTAATATTTAGAATTTCTATTTTATTTATTTTCAGATACGTAAGGAGAATAATTGCGCTAGGCAAAGAGGCTTTCACAAGGAGGAGGTAGTTGATGACGGGGACGTTGTATAGGGATGTTAAGAAAAGACTCGTAAAAACTCTGATATGGAGCGTAGTATGTAAGGCGCGGAGGCGTGGTCACTGAAGCAGGAGGATAGACGTAGATTGGAGGCTTTTGAAATGTGGGTGTGGAGAAGAATGGAGAAGGTGAAATGGACCGAAAGGAAAACAAATGAGGAAGGACTGGAGATGGTGGGTGAGGAGAGGGGTTTGTTGAGAGAAATCCTATGGAGGCAGGAAAAATGGATGAAAGGCATATTGAGCGGCAGTGGGATGTTGAAGAAGGTAATAGAGGGGAGAATGTTAGGCAAACGAGGAAAGAGCTGGAACAGGATAGGGATGTTGGACGGAATGAAGGGAGGAAGGAAGTACACAGAGATAAAGAGGGACCTGATGTAGATTGGGTTGCTCGATTGTGTTTTGTTTGTAGTCGCAAGTAAATTATGTGATAGTTGTGTCCATCCAAAAACATACCTTCATCGGTAGATTACTTTATAATAATTATTATTATTTTCAGATGCAAAACTGGTTGTATTTTTTTGGGTTTTTGCTCCTCTAACGATCTAAATCAGTGGCATAGTCCTGCGCATTAGTATCATGTTTAGGATTGTAAAAGAAACTTAATAACGAAAAATATATAGTGAAAATGCCACGAATGTAAATACTATTGGCATGCATTCTTTGCGTAGCAAATCATCAAAGCAAGTTAGGACTGATTATTTTTATCATAGCGTTTTTCCGAGACAATTCTCATACAAATTTGCTGAGACTTTGCTCATTGGACACAAACGAAAAATTATCGAACTACGGTCAGACTTACCAAATACGAAACTAAGATTCTTGATTAAATGTACATACGTTTATACAGCGGCCTGGCAGTTCTCCGAAAGATTACGTATGCATGAACTCTACAGGTCGACCGCGAGCAAAAAGTGGCAAACTAGTCCACTGCACATGGAAATTGAAGGGTTCACAAATGTCAATACATGCTGTGGAGAATGCCACGGGTAGAGTAGAGCAGTCCAGAAATGTAAAGAGCTGTCAACTGGCAATACTGAGAATATAAATTGGATCATAAATCAATTCGGAGAATTCCAATCAAAAGATACTTATTACACATTTATTGATAAAATAGGGAATTAAAAGCTACTGCTTGAATGATAGAATGAAAAAATATATTTATATCTAGGACAGAACGTATGAAAATGTGATACCAGCGAAGGAAAATTTTGTGTGTCGGTATGAAGTGACGTCAATATGTATAGAAGGCCATCATGTAAAAAAGAAAAACAACGTTATTAGAAAGATGAGAAGAAAATTGAAATTCTCGAAGATAAATAAATGTTAAAATATCACAGACTAACACGGAAGGATCCCCTGCAAAATAAACTAAGGTTCTAAGTGTGTGTGCCTTGCCAGGTTGGTGAACTTGTCTATTTCAATAAGGCGAGGAAGGTGGTGAAAGGGTACGTCATAAGAAAATATTGAAACCTCACAGGATATCAAATGAATCTATCGGCTCTTTTAAATAATGGAGTAATTGGAAGAGAGTATTATTACAGGTGGAAGTAAAAAAAATAATCATGAAAAAAGAATGGAGGACAGAATGAGGTATGAAAGGAATAAGCTGGTAAAAGTCTGATAACAAAAGATATTACGTCAATTTCATTCTTGAGAAATGAGAGAAAGTAATGATGCATTCATGCACACCTTTAAAAATGAATTTAATCTGTCTTTAAAATTATGCCTTATGATAATACAATTTGGAATGTATAATGGATAATCACTAATAAAAATCACTTATAACGGCGTTATCCTCATAAATAATCCATAGAGTTTTTAAAAATGGTTTGAATATCATTTTAATAATGCTTTCGTCGTAATAAAAATGATTATACACATAATGTGACTGATTTAAGGAATTTAATTCAATGGATGAAATTCCAGCTCTGGAATGCGATAAATTTGGTCTTTAATGACGTTACCCGCATCTAACTTGAATATACGAGTGATTTCACATTATTTTACGAACTAAGTATCCAATAGTAACTTTCTTTAATGAAAAAAATAGCACAGGATCAATGATGATGCTTAAATTTTCATCAAAAGTTTCATCCTTGCCACTATCACATCACATGCCAGTGATTCTATAGTCAAACATGAACATGACAGTCGGGCAGGAGTTCCCACCTCGAAGTTGACGTTAAACCAAAACCAATATGCGACTCCTATGGGGTACAAATTATTATTAGGTAATCTACCGGTTAAGGTAGGTTTTTGGATGGACACAACTATCAAATAAACATTTTGTAACTCCCCACCTAGCAAACTAATCTATATCAGGTCCCTCTTCATCTCGGTGTACTTCTTTCCTCCCTTCATCCCGTCCAACATCCCTATCCTGTTCCTACCCTTACCACGCTTGCCCAACATTCTCCCCTCTATTACCCTCTTTAACATTCCACTACCGCTCAATACGCCTTTCATCCATTTTTCCTGCCTCCATAGGATTTCTCTCAACAAACTCCTCTCCTCCCCCACCATTTCTAGTACTTCCTCATTTGTTTTCCTTTCGGTCCATTTCACCTTCTCCATTCTTCTCCATACCCACATTTCAAAAGCCTCCAATCTACGTCTATCCTCCTGCTTCAGCGACCACGTTTCCGCGCCGTACATAGCTACGCTCCATATCAGAGTTTTTACGAGTCTTGTCTTAACATCCCTACTCAACGTCCCCGTCATCAACTCCCTCCTCTTTGAGAAAGCCTCCTTCCTTCCCTTTCTTGATACATTCTCATTTTTCTTCGATAGCACTCAGTTCTTTACCGTCATCCATCATTTTCTCTACAGCCTCCTGATACTCCTTCTTCGTTAATTCATTTACTGCTTCTAAATTCCATTTTTTAACCCGCCGCCCTTGCCTTATCTTCTTGAAACGAACATTACATTTCATAACAACTAAATTGTGGTCAGAGTCCGCATCCGCTCCTGGGAAACTGTGCGAATTTATCACACTGTTCCTAAACCTGTGCCTAACCATAATATAATCTAATTGATACCTTTCTGAGTCACCTGGCATTTTCCATGTATACCTACGCCTTTTGTGGTGTCTAAACCATGTGTCGGTGATGACTAACCCCTGTCTCCTGCAGAATTCAATTGCTTTCTCTCCGCGTTCATTCCTCGTGCCTAGCCCATAGCCCCCCACCTCACCACCATCTCTTCCTTCGCCTACCGTCGCATTCCAATCCCCCATCACTATTAAATGTTTCCCTGCAGGAACACTCGCGATGATATCCTCTAACTCATCATACATCCTATCGACTTCTTCCTCCTTGTGGTTGCTCGGTGGCATGTATACCTGAATAATGACCAAGTTCGTCGGCTCTGCTTTAATCTCTATGAGTAAAATTCTATCTGTCGCTTGCTCTATGTTGACCACGCTTCTTCCTACCCCTTTATTTAAAATTACGGCAACCCCTCGTTGGCTCTCGTCCCCGCCGCTGTATATTACTCTATAATTGTCACTCCAGTAATCCCCGCTATCCTTCCATCTCACCTCGCAGAGGCCTAAAACATCTATGTTACCTCTTTCCATCTCTCGCTTAATATTTTCTAATTTGCCTCTCCTCAACATTGTTCTGACGTTCCAGGTTCCTATTCTTACTACTTTCGCCTTCTTCTGAGTCTTCTGTCCTGCTGAAGTTATTTCTTCCCTGCAAGGGTTTCGTGGGATGACGACCGCGGAAGCCTTGCCTCTCCCGCTGCCGGGCACGACACACGGCCTCTTGGGCCGAGTCCCGTAGTTGCCAGGACTCATATTATCTATATTATTAGGTAATCTACCGGTTAAGGTAGGTTTTTGGATGGACACAACTATCAAATAAACATTTTGTGACTCCCCACCTAGCAAACTAATCTATATCAAGTCCCTCTTCATCTCGGTGTACTTCTTTCCTCCCTTCATCCCGTCCAACATCCCTATCCTGTTCCTACCCTTACCTCGCTTGCCCAACATTCTCCCCTCTATTACCCTCTTCAACATTCCACTACCGCTCAATACGCCTTTCATCCATTTTTCCTGCCTCCATAGGATTTCTCTCAACAAACCCCTCTCCTCACCCACCATTTCCAGTACTTCCTCATTTGTTTTCCTTTCGGTCCATTTCACCTTCTCCATTCTTCTCCACACCCACATTTCAAAAGCCTCCAATCTACGTCTATCCTCCTGCTTCAGCGACCACGTTTCCGCGCCGTACATAGCTACGCTCCATATCAGAGTTTTTACGAGTCTTGTCTTAACATCCCTACTCAACGTCCCCGTCATCAACTCCCTCCTCCTTGAGAAAGCCTCCTTGCCTAGCGCAATTCTTCTCCTTACGTCCCTACCACTTTGACCGTATTGGTCCAAAACACTTCCGAGATATGTAAACTGCTCTACCTGCTCTATTTTTTCCCCGCCTATTTTAATATTTAGCTTAGCCTTTTTCTTTCTGGAAAATCGCATAACCTTTGTTTTATTAATATTGATTCTCATCCCATATTTATCGCACTGAACCTCCAATTCACTCAACAATGCTTGCAACCCCTTGGCTGACTGAGCAACTAATGCTTGGTCATCAGCAAACCTAACCGATTTTACGAGTTCCCCTCCGACTTTCATTCCTACCTCCAGTTCTTCCCATGCCTCTTTAATCATTTCCTCTACATATACGTTGAACAGTACCGGTGACAATGGGCAACCCTGCCTTACACCTCTTCCTAACACTGCCCATCCAGACTCTCCGTTCCCCACTCGCACCTGAGCAGTCTGAGACATGTACAGGTTGCGGATCAGTCTCCTGTCCCTCCAATCCATTCCTATTTTCTGCAATACACGCATTAATTTTTCCCAATTCACTCTATCAAACGCTTTTTCGAAATCTACAAAACAGGCAAAAACGTCCTGATTGTATTCTATATTCCTCTCGACTAGTGATCTCATTACTGCAATGGCATCACGCGTACCTCTTCCTTTCCTGAACCCAAACTGATCATCCCCTAAGTAATCATTTGCCTTACTCTCTATCCTTTTGTTGATGATCCTGAGAATAACTTTAGCTGCGTGGGATATCAAACTTATTGTTCTGTAATCCTCACATGACGAAGCCTTTGCCTTTTTTGGAATAGGAACTAACACCGATCTCACAAAATCTTCCGGCCAGATTCCTTCCTCATAGATACTACGAATCAGTCCATATATGGCCTTTTTCCCACCTTTCCCTAACCATTTCAACATTTCTACAGGAATATTGTCCACCCCCACAGCCTTATTTGCTTTCATCTCCTTTAATGCCCTTTCTATTTCATCGTCGAGTATGCCTGGACCTAAGCTATCTTCTTCTACGTCATGTTCCTTTTCTATGTCTAACCTTGTCGGCCTAAGTTCTTTACCATACAGTGTTTCTATATATTCCTTCCATCTCTCTTGGATTTTTCCTGGTTCAACTATTATCTTACCCCATTTATCTTTAACTGTTAGCACAGCTCTTGCCTTTTTACTTCCCGATAATAGCTTAACCTTGCTGTATAGAGCACCAATTTCACCCTTCTTCTGTAAACTTTCCATATCCTCGCATTGCGTTTTCCACCATTCTTCTTTTGCTTTATTTGTGGCCCTTCTCAATTTATTGTTTAACTCTTTGTACTTCATTTTGCCTAACTCTGTGTTTACATTTTTCCATCTTCTTCTCTCATCCATCTTCGCAATCATCTCATCCGTTACCCATGGTTTCCTTATCCTTTTCCCGTTAACGGTTCCTATAGTGTCTTTAGCGGCTTCCAATATCCCTTTCTTGATACATTCCCATTTTTCTTCGATAGCACTCAGTTCTTTACCGTCATCCATCATTTTCTCTACAGCCTCCTGATACTCCTTCCTCGTTAATTCATTTACTGCTTCTAAATTCCATTTTTTAACCCGCCGCCCTTGCCTTATCTTCTTGAAACGAACATTACATTTCATAACAACTAAATTGTGGTCAGAGTCCGCATCCGCTCCTGGGAAACTGTGCGAATTTATCACACTGTTCCTAAACCTGTGCCTAACCATAATATAATCTAACTGATACCTTTCTGAGTCACCTGGCATTTTCCATGTATACCTACGCCTTTTGTGGTGTCTAAACCATGTGTTAGTGATGACTAACCCCTGTCTCCTGCAGAATCCAATTGCTTTCTCCCCGCGTTCATTCCTCGTGCCTAACCCATAGTCCCCCACCTCACCACCATCTCTTCCTTCGCCTACCGTCGCATTCCAATCCCCCATCACTATCAAATGTTTCCCTGCAGGAACACTCGCGATGATATCCTCTAACTCATCATACATCCTATCGACTTCTTCCTCCTTGTGGTTGCTCGGTGGCATGTATACCTGAATGATTACCAAGTTCGTCGGCTCTGCTTTAATCTCTACGAGTAAAATTCTATCTGTCTCTTGCTCTATGTTGACTACGCTTCTTCCTACCCCTTTATTTAAAATTACGGCAACCCCTCGTTGGCTCTCATCCCCGCCGCTGTATATTACTCTATAATTGTCACTATATTATCTATAGTGCCCATCATAATATTCTTGGGAATCATAATTGAGGTGGTTTCCCGTTGCCTTCCTCAATAGTGTTTTTAACGTGACACCATCACTTAATGGCCGCCCCACTGGGGTCAGACGCCATTGCAGCCGCCTCACTGAGGAACAGACGCTGCGTGGACTACCTTTCGTCTGGCTCCTAACCTTCGACCTATCTGGCATGGGTGACCCTTCCAGGAGTAATTATTATCACTCCCGCCAGCACAGCTCTAGGGGTCATCGGAACACACAAGCCCTTCCACCACGACAAGGTTGTAGTCCATGGGAGGGGGGGTACAAATATGGCGGGCAAATTAAAACTATTAATGAAGGTTGAGGTTTAAAAAGTAAATTAAAAAAAACGTGGACAGATGGAGAGAGAGAGAGAGAGAAAAAAGCCCACCGTGGAGGACCATGAAAAGTACGAGATCATCCCTTTGTGTTTCGATTTTGATGCCGTTCATCAAAACTTGGGCAACGAAATATCCAAACGGGGTATACGGACGCGTGGAATTGGGTGGGGGAGATCGAGTAGGCTTGGGAAGGAGATGAACCGTACTAGTGAAATATATTAAAGGAGAAGAATCTGATGGAGGTTTGAACGAGAGGATCCGATTCATATCCATGACGTCACACCTGTCTATATTTCGAAGGAAAGAAAGGGTACTCGGCGGTGGGCAGGACGAAGAGGGAAGAGCAACCTGATGGTGGGGGAGCGGACGAAGGCAAGGATGGAAA
The DNA here is from genome assembly GCA_037158775.1 of Hetaerina titia. Taxonomy (NCBI): domain Eukaryota; kingdom Metazoa; phylum Arthropoda; class Insecta; order Odonata; family Calopterygidae; genus Hetaerina; species Hetaerina titia. The sequence goes on along the minus strand of CM073772.1, from coordinate 78,355,649 downwards.
AGAGAGGAAACGGAAGGGTAGGAGGAAAGTGAGGTTTCCGCAAAGGTGAATGGAAAAGCAGGGCGGGAAGAAGAGACACGAGTAGGTAGTATGGTCACAGAGAGGACGGAAAAATTGGTGGGAGCCTCGCTGGAGGGGATTTTAGAACTCGCGCTGGCGCTACACAATTGAAGGGTTTCGGTCCACGGTGGACTGTGGAGGGCAACGCCGAGACGCGCCGGGGAAGCGAGGTGGAAACGAGAGGAGAGGCGCGGGAGAGAGGAGAGCCGAGGGGTGGGTGGTGGGGGAGAGGACGTCGGAAAGGGAGGGGAGGTGAACCCCCGTTACTCAAGCCTACACGTAAATTTACAAGTCCTTGCGCACTGCTCGACACGTAGCCTTCCAACAACAGCAAACCCATTTAACGCAATTATCACTTTCATTTACATCCCGCGGGATGTGATTTAGATATTCTTATATCACGTCGGCGAATGTTTTTGGGTGGATTGTGAATTGCGGCAAGGGGTCGCAGTGGGCTTAAGGGTCGGACGAGGGGCCGAGAGAACGGTTGGCAGAGAAGAGGGAGAGGTCATGGGTTAAGTTAGATAAACACACACACACACACCCCGCTTGGCTGCCCTAGACCTCGTCCTTCTCCCCCCCCTCGCCCTTTCAAGCCCCGCCCTCCTCTCTCCCTCCCCGCCACTCGAGTCGTACACCACCTCGTCTCCTCCACCACGCCACCCCTCCCCATATTCCCGTTTTCCGCGAAGGCCGCTCCACCACCACTCACTCCTCAGGTTGCCGTCCGCCCGCCGCCCCACCCCCTCCTCCCTTTCCCCATCCCTCCTTTTGTTTGTATATGCAAGCGCGTGGATATAAATGTGTGCGTTTGCCGTGTATGTGTGCGTAAGGACGGCGAGAGAGAGAGAAAGGCTGCGCGTTTCCCTCGCTTCTTCGTCTTCCCCCTCAACTCTCATTCTCCCTTCCCTTCCCTTACTCCGTCCTTTCTCTCTCTTTCTCTCCCTTTCGCTTCCTTGTCCGCATTAACGTACACCCACGACGTTTTCGTTTCCATCTCCACTTCGTTCCCCTAGATTATTCCTGGCTCCTATTTCGTTGGTATCTTTCCGTTTACCTGTGGAGACCCCTTCCCCTCCTCCCTCTTGCAAACTCACCCGCTTCCTTCTCTGACTGCTGATGTATAACTTCATCCGACGGGCGCGAAAGTTTTTCTCCACACCGTAGGGTTGACTTCCCAACCCCCTCCCTCTTCCTCCACATTCCACTGCCTCCAAAAGTTTTCCTTCTAATTCGGTTTCTGATGAATGAGAATATCATTAATGTAACATCCAACTTCGGATGAAGGAAATAATCGTTTTCTATGACTTTAATAAAATGATATACCCGTGTACCTCTTAGGTTACGACGTTGTGAATGAACTTTGACTGAAATAACTGAAAAGGTTGATAAAGCGTTATTTTTCCCTTCCCTGATTCGTTTGCATCTTCAGAAAGCAAATCTCCACGAATAACAGGAAGAAAATTTCATCAAGGGACTGCTTTTACACTCCAAGTTTGCCCACTTCATCTTCTTCTTATCAAATTTATTGCTGTGAAATGCTTCCTTTAGAGACAGAGATTTATACATTCGGATACCGTCGAAGATGTGGATTCAATGGATAAGAATCTGGAAGAAAGTAGATTTTACGAAGAAAAAAAATTATAATGCTTCCTCTTAGAATACAATCAGGACGTATTTGCCTGTTTCGTAGATTTGGAAAAAGCGTTTGATAGAGTGAATTAGGAAAAATTAATGCGTGTATTGCAGAAAATAGGAATGGATTGGAGGGACAGGAGACTGATCCTCAACCTGTACATGTCTCAGACTGCTCAGGTGCGAGTGGGGAACGGAGAATCTGGATGGGCAGTGTTAGGAAGAGGAGTAAGGCAGGGTTGCCCATTGTCACCGGTGCTGTTCAACGTATGTGTGGAGGAAATGATTAAAGAGTGGAATACACGAGAGTATTATTAACTGGATTAAACAATTCTTAAGTGATCGTGTCCAAACAGTCGTCCTGGTCGGTGTATGATCCAATACTGTCAAGGTCACTTCGGGTGTACCACAAGGAAGTGTCATAGGTCCCCTCATATTCCTTATTTACATAAATGACCTCAGTACCGTAGTTAATAGCAAGCTCCGTCTTTTCGCCGATGATGCAGTAATTTATGGGGACATTCTAAGTCACGAAGACAGAGTCGTGTTAGCCAACGACCTAGATGCAATTCAAAATTGGTGCGATACATGGCAATTGGAATTAAATTTTTAAAAATGCGTAGTAATACATTTTTGGGAAAAGAGTAATTCCCTCCCTTATAGTTACAAAGTGAAACAAACCAAAATAGCGAGGGTAGATTCCTTTAAATACTTGGGTGTAACAATTACTCACGATCTGTCCTGGGGAAAACACATGCGAGAAATATGCAGTCGTGCTAATAAAAAATTGGGATTTGTGAAAATAGTGCTAGGTAAATGCGACGAAAAGGTGAAAAAACGATGTTTCCTTGCCTTGGTCAGGCCCCACCTAGAGTATTCTGCCAGTATATAAGATCCTCATAATATAAATTTGATTTCGGAATTAGATCGAGTTCAGCGGAGGGGGGCTGGATTTGTCAAACATTGTTATGACCAACGCAACAGCGTATCCACTTTGCTAGACAATTTAGATTGGGATTCTTTTACACAGCGGCGTTTACAATATAGATTAAACTTATTAAAAACATTTAAAGATGGGCCCTTTTCCGATTACATCAAGAATATAATACGAACCCCAACGTATTACAGTCGAAGGGATCACGAATATAAGACTAGAGAGATAGAATGCAAGAGTGGCAGGTTTAAAATGTCATTTTTTCCAAGAACGATAAGGGACCAGAATGCTTTTAGCCGAAATTCCCCAGGACTTAGTTCATTACAATAAGTATTAACGTACAGGTTAGGGACTGCGCGAGGAGATGTATATATAATATTTATGTGTATATGTATACATACATGTATACATATATATATATATATATATATATGTATGCATATATTTTTATTTTTTTTTCTTACAGGTTCCCCCCACCTTTCCTCACCTAACCCCCAACCCCCTCATCCCTTACCCTTCCCTCATGGTGCTACACCCCCTGCCACACACCTTTTTGGTGGCGCGTAGGGTATTTATGTAGATGTAGTTGTTCATACAAAAAAGGTTGTGCGAATTTCCAGAAAGAAAAAGGCTAAACTAAACATTAAAATAGGAGGGGAAAAAATGGAACAGGTAGAACAGTCTATGTATCTTGGAAGTGTTTTGACCCACCATGGTGAAAGTAGAAGGGACGTAAGGAGAAGAACTGCACTTGGGAAAGAGTCTTTCACAAGGATGAGGGAGTTGATGATAGAGACGTTGAGTAAGGAAGTTCAGAAAAGACTCGTTCAAACTTTGATATGGATTTGAGTTATGTATGGTGTGGAAAATTGGTCATTGAAGCAGGAGGATAGAAGTAGATTGGAGGTATTTGAAATGTGGGTGTGGAGAAGGATGGAGAAGGTGAAATGGACCGAAAGGAAAACAAATGAGCAAGTACTAGGTATGGTGGGTGAGGAGAAGGGTTTCTTGAGAGAAATCCTATGGAGGCAGGAAAAATGGATGAAAGGCGTATTGAGCGGTAGTGGAATGTTGAAGAAGGTAATAGAGGGGAGAATGTTAGGCAAACGAGGAAAGGGCAGGAACAGGATAGGAATGTTGGACGGGATAAAGGGAGGAAAGAAGTACACAGAGATGAAGAGGGACATGATGTAGAGTAGGTTGCTGGATTGGGTTTTTGTTTGGAGTTACAAAATATTTATTTGATAGTTTTGTCCATCCAAAAACCTACCTTAACCGGTAGATTACCTAATAAAAAAATACTCTCTCTCCCGTAAAGCTGCGAAATATTCAACAAAAAGCACTTATTTTGATGTGAATAATAATTTTCATAGTGAGCATCCGTCTGAAACAGGAAAAAATCGAATTTTCCAACTCAAATGACCAATAAAAAAATTACCAACCAATATATCTACCATTTTGCGCCCATATATGTTATTTAACTAATTATTTTTGAAAAAATCTGCCAGAAAGAGGCAGATATGTAAGTATAAGAATGATAAGTTTGAGCTATAAAAATCATTACATTTATAATCTCATAACTTCCATGAAATTTTAGAGAAGTACGAACCATTATGCTCACTAATCCCTCTTCCAATCCCCGTGTACGTTAAAACTCATTATGATAAATTTTACTCATGAATTATATTTTTGTTTTAAATTTTAACCCTGAATGTCAAAAAATAGTTTCATAGGGAGTGCAAACTTTCCTCGTACCGTACTCTTACAATTCTACCTTCTTGCTATCATTTTTGTGATTACCTCCCTGATTGGCAAAGCTCGAATTTCCTTCCTAGTTTCGTAGAGTGTTAAGCTCGTCGTTTCTCAATTATGCCTATGAAAGTAACCCGTTAGGTCTTTTTTTGCCTATTTAACTGAAATTCCGTGGATGGGTTGACGTGAAGCATGGCCGAACGGTGAGTTCGGATCTTTCTCATCTAGGAGTGATTTTCATTACAGAACAACTGCCTTTAAATTATCCATAAGGATGAGTAAACCATAATTTTACCCCAAATTACATGCTAATTGTACAGCCAGACTACTAACAATGTTAAATTAGTGTTTAATCTTACGCAATATGCACATATTCGATTTTTTTATTTATTTGTTCTTAAATAATTTGGCGATGGCGTGTGGTAATACGTTTTCTTAAATAAATAAAATCAACAGAAAATAGAAAGTCATTTTATAATAATTCCAGTCATTTTCCAGGATCATGGAATGATTTAAACGAGATGAATCAATATTTTGTTGCCAATTAGAGAAAATTAGCGAGCTAAAGGAATAGAGCAATAGGAACATAATTACCAAAAATGAGTTCAAAGGAAAATAGTAGCCAAATATTCGTGAAATGACCGTAGATACAATGCGAATTGTTCACTTCTTGATTGATCTTCCACCGAGTCTCACTGACATACTTCCACCAGCCTTTCTGATCCCACATTATCGGTCACCTGCCTTCCATACTTCACCCTAATTTGTAACCCCAACGTTTCCCACTAATCTCCCTTTCGCTCAAAATTTTCACCTTCCTCAAATCCCAATCCAACAACCCTATCCCTTTGCCTGTCCCACCACTAACACGGATTTCTTCTTCGTCCCTCGCCGTTCGTACCTCAACCTTTACTCCCGTGGCCAAACGTCCCCGACCTGCCACCTCCACAACCCCCCCCACCACTTTCTACTCCCTCCCTGTCGGGTATACCACGCATCACGCTGATATCTTCGTCCATCCCCACCACACTACTCCCTCACATCGCATTCGCCCCCTACGACGCAAAGTCCCCCATCCCTTCCTCCCCACTCGCCCATCCGACTGCGACACTCCCCTTCCCCTATGGCCGAGGTTCCGCGGGGATGGAGAGAAAGCCTGGAGAGGGGGAACGCGGCTGAAGGCGCCTCTTATAAAGCACCCTCGGTGCTTTGGCGCCGGTAGTCAGTCGTCTAGATCGTCGCCAGTCGCAGACGGTCTGTTCACAGCTTGCCCGTCCACGCCCGCTTTTCCGTCTCACTCTCTCGCGAGTACACATCAGTTCCCTCGGCAGGTTGTCGGGCGAGTGAAGATCTCTCTTGCGGTAAGTACGCCACGGAGAAGGCCTATCCACCTCCAGAATATATCACATTCGCATTTTACTTCAGGAGTGGAGTGATACTCCAATTTTGCAGAGGGTTCAGAGTCCCTCGCTGAAGACTTCAAGCGGGAAACATAGTCTAGGTTGCTCGAAAAAAATAATTCCGCGATGTCTAAAAGTATTTTCTTGAGCTCTCAAGGTTTGAGTACGAGAATTTCCTCACGGTGCGAGGATTTTTATCTTATTTTGAAAAGAAAAGTGTGCGCAATAATTGTGTGAATGTAATTGCTTAAAGTAATGGTTGAATTTAATTCAAGAATTAATATTTTGTTCGATATTAATTGTTTTTACTAATATTTTGAATTATCGCGTTCAATAAAGCACGAGAGGTAAAGTAGATTTATTTCATTCGACGAATTGTCTCTTTTTTTGTATTCTTTTTTGCTTAGTTTTTACAAATTCGTCAGAATTAAAACTAATTTTTTTCCTCAAATTTTTGCCAGGGGAGTCTAAAATAAAATTTCGACTTTCAGAACTTGTTTCCATTCAAAAGCATAAGGAATCTTTTTTCTCAATAAGCAGCTACAGAATGAAAATCTTTCATACATGAATTACGGTCTGGGAATTGGCACGTAATATCTTTTAGAATAATGATAAAACAACTTTTATTCTTTACATTTTTGTGGGAAATGAATCTATATATAAGATATTCCGTCAAAATTATATTACCGGTGGCAATACAATTTTGACGGAAAACGGTAATTGTTCGTTCAATTTCTGAATATTCAATTTCAACAGCATCAATGAAATGTAATTAGGAAGTGTTAAATGAGACCGTATGCCCCAAATCAATTACAGGGAATGCGTAGCAATAACATTTAAAATTAATACTTATCGGAAAACAAGTCTAAATTAATTCCAGGCGGGATGGTGTTGAATCTAAAAAACAGTGTATTATTACTGTTCACTCAAGTTTTAAAACTGTAAGGATTATAGTTTAATTTATCACCGTGGATTTGGATTTAATAAATTAATCACAAATAAAATTAATGCAACTCATTAGATTATCCTCTCTATTGCTGGTGAGGGCTACGGTTCTTTTTTTACTTTACAGTTTATATTCAGGTCACCAAAAAATATACACATTTTATGCATAGCGCTGAATAAGACATGTTATTCAGGAAACATGGTATTGGTGTTTCGAAAATTAAGTTCATAACAAAAAAAACATATTTAATCAACACACAGAGCTCAGGGACGAGAAGTTTCCCAGGATGCGTTTAAATTGTAAGGAGAAGAATGGGCGCACTAATTTTAAGAGAACGTTTTACTTATAAATATTCATGGAATTGAATCGAAAAATTATCAATTTGAATTATTGCGTGTAATTAAGCACAAATAATTTCACGGGAGATAAAACAGCTTTGTTTTTAGTCCCTAAGACCTCGCTCCTTATATTAATTACTCTTCTTTTTGGTTTTGCTGAAACTCGCTGAAACTCAAATTACCTTTTTCATTTAAATATCAAACAAGACAGCTGTGGATTAAAGCATTTCGGATCCAAGTTATTGTCTCTATTCTAAAGCATGAGTATGAATGAAATTATTACAATGAATCAGTGGGCGAACCGTTTTTAAACAGGAGGTGACCCAAACGTTTTCTATGATCGACGAATTATACATATTATCTCAGACAGCACTCTTGTTTCCACTCTGCGAATATTCAGTGAGCATACGAAATTCAGCATTTACGTTTCAAGAGCTTTCTGAATTGACCCACGGATGTTTACCGACGGAATATCATATGCATATTAGTGCTGCGGAACAAAAAAACCGTATGGGTAAAAAGATAATTTTCGCAAGAGAAACACTCGGATCGCTCATCTGGGTTTTACACCTGCGATTTCACTCTGTTCTTGCGGCTCTTTACCAAGTTTTAAAACCTGTAGCCTTCGACGGTTCGTACCATTTCATTTACATGTGTTTTTGTATCCGTGAAATTCCACCGGTAAGCAAAGGAGCAATTGGAGCAGTCGGAGGGATCACGAATATAAGATTAGAGAGATAGACTGCAACACTGACAGGTTTAAAATATAATTTTTTCCTAGAACGATAAGAGACCAGAATGCTTGTAGTCGAAATCTCCCAGGAGTCAGTTCAACACAATAAGTATTAACGTACAGGTTAGGGACTGCGCGGGGATATACACACACATATATATATATATGTATATATATATACATATATATATTATTATTATTAGGTAATCTACCGGTTAAGGTAGGTTTTTGGATGGACACAACTATCAAATAAATATTTTGTAACTCCAAACAAAACCCAATCCAGCAACCTAAACTACATCAGGTCCCTCTTCATCTCTATGTACTTCTTTCCTCCCTTCATCCCATCCAACATCCCTATCCTGTTCCTACCCTTTCCTCGCTTGCCCAACATTCTCCCCTCTATTACCTTCTTCAACATTCCACTACCGCTCAATACGCCTTTCATCCATTTTTCTTGCCTCCATAGGATTTCTCTCAACAAACCCCTCTCCTCACCCACCATCTCCAGTACTTCCTCATTTGTTTTCCTTTCGGTCCATACATATATATATACATATATATATATATATATGTGTGTGTGTGTGTGTGTGTGTGTATCCACGCGCAGTCCCTAACCTGTATATATATATATATATATATATATATTATTTGTTACAGGTTCCCCCCACCTTCCCCCTCCTATTTGAAAAACCCCATCCCCCTCACCCCTTACCCTTTCCTCCCGGTGCTGCACCCCCTGCCACACACCTTTTTTGGTGACTCACAGGATATTTATGTAGATGCATTGCAAACTGGTTCTTTCCTCAGGGTATGTTCCTGAGCGACTAATCTTTTCTCTTTTATCTGCCTCCTTCCTCACTCCCCTCTTGAACAAATACGTAACACTGCTCGCTTATTTTCAACAAACGCGAGCTTGTTCCCAAAAATTCCGAACAAATTGAAATTCATGGCGTCGAGGGAGGCTATTCCATGCTTGATAGGTTCCAGAGCGGTCAACAAAAATATTCCAGAGTATTGGAATACTAACTCGCAAGTTAATTCTTTCGTCTGAATACTTTTACTGTGGAAAATTGGAGAGCTACTCTGTGAGGGACTAATAGGTTAAATATCAAATTAAAGAAGATGGATACTACCGATGACATTTCGTGAGAATTCAAAACTCTTTGAGTGTTAGTATATTTTTTGATTTTGAAAACGACTTTCTAAACCATAGCGGCCTCATACACAACTATCAAATTATTGACAACCCCTTAACAAACATCATTGAATTTTACAACTAATTATTACGAACTATGTCAAATTATTTCATCACTTCCGTGATTAGCAAATAAATAATTAATATTTACCATAATTATCTAATTTCAAAGTTAAAGTTTTATAATCCAACAGAAATGATTGATACAATTTTAATTTTTGTTTATAAGAATGGACACCGATGGTGAATATAGTCATTTAGGGAAAAATTCAGTAATTATTCAATGCCAAGAAATTATTTAGAGTCATATTTATTAAAATTTAGTTTCCGTTGAGAGATATTTATTTAGACTGGAGGAGAAAAATACAAATAAATTTCGTTAGTTTTCCGAAAGAACACTATAGAAAATGAGGTAAGTAATACTGGAATTCGTACATTTTCTTGGGTGACCGTAAAAGTATTCACCGAGCATTAAACTTTTAACATTTGGTTATAAATGTAATTGTAGCCATAGAAATCTTATGAAATGAAATCTTGTAAGTTAATACATAATTGCAAACATAATAGTTAGGGTACATGAAAAATATATATGGATTGCCATATATGCCATATCCCATGCAAATTCTGAAAGACTTCTAAGTCTCCTTCTAAAATAATTTTACGAGTGAAACTTGAGGTTCTCTTTTCTTTCGCGTCGACAACCTTACAGTAAGCAATGTGGCCTTCCTTTCGGTGTGGATCACTAATATAGTTATTGAGCCCGTGACAAAAAACTTGAACTGAATTTTAGATTCAGTTCCACTTACGATGAATATTATCCATCTTATTCCATCTTAGTAAATGCGTTGATATATACCGCCGTGGCCTTTCCGATAGCCAGAAAAATAATAGACTGGGAACACCTAATTAACGCAACTGAGACTTTACCTAGTCTTAAAAAATTTGGGTAATCATTTCCACGACGTCTTCCGACAACCAAGAGAGAATTACACATCTTGAAACAAAAAGATTTTTTTCAAATCACATATTTGTACCTACGTATACAATGACCGCATAGAAGGACTGGTGGAAAATATGGGAGGAGATACGGGTAAATTGTGCGGGACGGGAGAAGAGGTTGGTGGGAAATCCGGGTGAGGAGATGGATGCTTCCGGGGTTTCTGGATATCCAATAACCAGGTTGTCAACGGACCTCCAATATTTTTAAAACTTTCCACCTACTCCTCAAAATATGCCGGTATCAACAGCATTAGCTTTGGTTGTTATTATTTTTTATCCTTTAATTTGATGATATTTCATATCCTTTTTCGCGGTTACATAAAAGGGAAAACCGGTCGAATATGAAAATATTTTTTTCTGTTAATATAAAACTTTGAGTCAAACGAAATTTATAACTCTACTCCATGGAGTAAGGCACTCCTGATTATACCCATTCATATACAAGTTATTAATGATGTAAGGTAACGATGAATTTTGAAAAGCCTGCCCTCAACTGAACGGTTAGCTGAGGCAATAGTGGGTTTGGAAAGCCTCTTAGGAAGAGTATGAACAAAAATCATTTTTTACACGGAAAGTTGCAATTGGTGTAAAATTAGTAATTGATTTCATTTATTTTAGAGACTACCATGTATTCTGAAGTAGATAATTTTATACTTCAAGGCAAAAACGCATTTAAAAGTAATATCTGCTTATATAATTACTATTAATTTTGAATTTTATTAATGTCAAAAATATCCGCACTTTTCACTTGTAACTAGTAATTAGCTATTTATTTTCATCGAGCGCAAGGTATCAGGGACAAAAAGGGGATTTTTAAATTGTTTTTTTATTTATTTTTAAAAGATTAAACTATTTTAAAATTGTCATAATAATTTTTCGTAAGGCATTATTTCATTCTGAACGCCGGTCATTCCCCTAAAACTCGTTACCAATTGAATGATGTTTCATAAATAAAGTAATATTGTAAAATGTCTGCATGGATATTACTCGTATTTCACCAAACTCGAAACACTGCAGTGTGCAAGAACACGCCATTGAAAAAGAGTGATTTTACAGCGTGAACAATATAACTCATATGTGCTGAGCCCACATAGTGACGGTATCCTAATAAATTTTGTCAAGTACCCATCTACTACCGGTCAAGTCAGAGTTTTCCATAAATATTTCCATTAACTTTAAGAACAACCAATGAAAAGTTATAAATAGGACTATCCCATGCGATACAATTTGACTGGTGATTACAGCGTTAGAATTTTTTTAGTAATTTTACAAAAATTCTTCGTAACTTATTTCCATCCATCAACGTCTTGTTTCCTTTTAAAATCCATTCAGACGACGTCGTGGAGCTTAACTTCGAATCGATCATTCTTCGGATATATTCTTCTTCTTGCGCTAGTCATATTAGGTCCACATTTAGGTTTAGCTATATTTATGTTCAACTTGTGATGAAATGCCACGTGATGGATTTATTTTTAAAGAAGTCGTTTAGCTTAACAGACATATTTAACTGGAATATTAAGTATAACTGTAATCTCTGGAAGAGATAACCTTTCAGTTGAACAGAATTGAATAAAAAAAAGGATGAGAACACTATTTGAAATGTGATTCTCGTATGTGTTTACGTAAATTTTTGTACAGACTTTGAAAAAGTTAGTAAAATATGAACAATTGGCGGATTTTAATTAATATGCTTGTTGATGGTCAATCTTATTCTTTAAAACTTGTATGAAGGTCTTATAGTCTGAAACTTTTGGCTGAGTTTTACATTTTGGCCATTTTTGCTATTTCTTGGAAATTCGTTCCAATTTGGAAAACTTCTCATGCCACGACAAAATATTGCTTCCAATATACCATGAAAGAGGTGAAACAAATGTTCGTCTATTATTTTATTTAGAGCAGAGGTACTCAGGTTTTCCAAAGAACAACTCCCACTTTCTTTCCAACATTTTTCGCTGCGATCTCTCCTAACATGCATATGTAACTAGAATGAGGTATAGTTTTTTTTATTAATCACAAAAGTATATATCACTATAGTTCTTAGCACAGGGTACTAAATGTTACCTTTTCATATCCCTATTTATTGTTTTTGAATTAGTTCTAGAAGTAAGAAACCACAACAAGTGTTCAGAAAGACTATCTTCTGATAATTATTGCAATAAGACTCAGTCAAAGTCTCCAGTCATGCCGATTAAATCAGGTATCAGCGTGCATCTAGGATAATATATTTCCCTCCCACTAGAAATACGTGTCTTGCTAAATGACCATTTATTCATTATACCCCCACGTCAAGTCCGTGGTTTATGCACGGGGAAAAAACCGAGCTCTCATGGGTTTGATAGCGCCACCAATGGTAATTGGTCTACATGCAGAACCGAATTTAAATTGATAAAACAAAATGTTTCCATATAATTTCAGTGTTAATATTATTCAAATAACAACGTTGTGTACCATGGTATTCACACCAATGCATTCATACCATACGTACTCACTTGCGTGCATATGTGCATACTTTGTAAGTAAAATTGTCCATTGTGAGCGAATTCTTACATTTCAGGAGATATTTTAAGTTTAAAATAATCGTATGACTTGTTCAAGGATCAGTGAAAACTTTCACGAAAGACCTCCGTTTTGCCTTCCCAAAATGTGACGTTACAAGAACTATGCTCAACTTTTGCCCATTAAGATAATCACTCCGACAAGTACTCAACCAAAGACTAATTAAATGTTTTATCTCGTTGAAATTGAAGCATTAAAATAATGCGGAAATAAATTATGTTTTACATTACTTTTTCCTACTTAAATTTAGCTCACACAAATATGGACATTTTTCATCACTCCACGTGTTATCCTAAATGATATCATTCATATTCCTCATTAAAAATTAGAATGCACTGATGAAGCAATTCATCATAAAAACTCGTGTTCCTGAGGGTCATATATTATTTTCCATTGTTTTTTTTTATTTCTCTTCTTTTTCCTACAGCACCTTGGCCATCATTAACTACGGGGAATGACACCAACTGGATGTGTAGCCTGGTTCCTGATCATCGGAACGGTGGCTACATTTGCAACAGCGCTGAAAGATGACTCGACAGATATATTCTCTGAAAGGCACGTAATCAATACCAGCATAGCTTAAAACTGATTTAAATTATAAAATTTAGGCGATTCCAGGGATCGGGATCAGTAACAAATATTTATTAGTTTTTTGATATGTGAAAATGAAATTAATCTTTCAAAAACTCAATAATTATTGCTTACTTCCGTTGAGTATTTATACCCAAACATTTATAAAGGTACTTTCTAAAGTAATGAATGACCAGAAAATGAGGAAAATAATATTATCACTTGAATCGGTGAAAATAAGATCTTTTATATAACTTTGACGTTCTTTTTTAAGAATAGGATAATGTTGTATTGTGTTTGGCGATATACGTAGTATTGTTGCAACTAATGATAAGGCATGCGTTAAATTAGTTTGAATTGTATCCAGGTTGAACATTTTATCACACTTATGCATCCGGGCTCTGGGGCAAAAGGATTTTGCTAGTGTAAACACAAAACCTCATTTCCATTAAGTCTCATGAAGAACATAATGTGTCAAACGCAGGATACAAATGATGCCAAACCCAGAAATTCCACATAGTACGAAACGTGATTCAAGCACGGTCCGGGCGTCAAACGCACTCCCTGACTAATAAATGGGAAAATCCCTTCTAAAAGTTGGAAAATGAAAAAACCTAGAAACTGGACGCGACCGGCCGACAAATAAAACTGATTGATTAAATTATCATCCAATTACACGTTGAAGCGACTTTGTTTGAACATTAAGGGGCGGGTACTTTTCCTATACCCACTGCTTTCGGTGAAACAAAGGAAGCTCTTTTCGAGGAGGTTATTTACCATTTTTGCTATCCCTTCTGTGTCCCGATTCTACGAGTTCTAAAACTCGTTTGCAGTTTTATTTACTCGAAATGAACTCGAATTTACTTTACTTTCGGTTTTAAAAACGCTAAACACAACTTCCAGCTACAAAACTTATTCCGAAATTAAGACAAAATAATGGAACATCTTTCATATTTTTTTCGAATAAAGAATTAATACTTGTGCTACATTACGTCTCATGGGATTGCGCCAAATATAGCACGGCGAGTATAAGACCATAAACATGAAAGCTTAGAATCGTAAACGATTTAAATATCCATGTATTTTCAACTTACAAGTAAACTTTTTTATACTTGTTATCGTTAAGTATACGCTGTATAACTACCCAATAGCTTTGCAAAATGTTCAGTTTCCATTGGTATTTAAATGAAGATGCATATGTGAAAAGGTACCAGAAAACAGTTTAACGATGCAAAAATAGATCAATTTTTAAGTCCTCTGCATTTTATAATATGTTTCCTTTCTTTTAATTTTTTGTGGTATTTTTCTAGAAAGAAGAGAGATTTATTTTTAGACTTACTTTTATTATTTTTATAGTCATAATTTATTTAAAATCCGATTACCATTCATTTTTTATATGTATTTACTTTTATTTAATTACCTTAATGCTATTTTTATTTATCCATTTTTTTGTATTTCAAAAAACAACATTCATTTTTATTATTATTTCATGAATACAAGTAAAATTTATGAAAAAAGAGTTCTCGTCGTCAGTCGAATGTGACTACGCCATTGAAGATGATTGGTAATAAAGTACAGTCCTGGTGAGTATTGGATTAAAAACAAGAAAAATCAATGGAGGAAACAAGAAACACTTCTTCACTGCTCTCTCTGTATGCTTTCTACAATGCAGCAACTTCAAGGAATTGCAGGATTTTCCTCGGTTAAAGGATTTACAAGCCCTGCGTTCCACCATACTCCTTGGAAGGCTACTCAGTGACATGGACCAACGCTTGGAGCCAGTGCAGTGAGTATCAAAAAAATATGATTCCTTCTACTTAAGCAAATTTTGTTTGGAATTAAGTAAACTGTCTTGGGTTGTGATCAGGCGCAGAGGTTACTTGCATGAATCACCTAAAAACTCTGCAATCCAACAAGTAGGATTCACGTGTATGTTGGTTTACTAGATTAAGTTTCCTGAATTGCGTAGTGAAATATTATCGTAAATAATGTTAAACATATTGACTCCATACCTTTCATGCCCAGTTTTTACAATATAGTTCATGATCGATGTTCAGATAAAGCATTAGCACACATTAGAGAAACAAAAAGTACTGTTTTGCGTAATACCGACCCGATTTCACCAAATTCTCAACGGGATTCCGATTGCGCGATCTATTGAAAACGGACCTCGTGGTGGCTACGCTATAAAATGGGATAAGAAAATATTATTTCAAGTTTTAAACGAGTATTTCTATTGCTGTTGCTGAGGGTTCGTCGGAGACGAGGAGGTTCGGTGAACTTCCAGTTCCCATGGGAAATGATGCTTCACAATCCAGAACAGCAGCCTATTACAGGGCAAAAACGACATCCCGGGCTCCTTTCCACGCGTTTCTTCCCGGATTTGCTCTCCCTTTTGCCAAGTTTCATCGCCAACTTTATCATTTAGCGCCTACTCTGGAGCGGTGGCCCCCTGGTTATACCCCCTACGCGCTCAATATTTCATTTCGCCCCAGCATTCCGAGGCAGCTCTTCCCCTTCGAACTCTCGAGGCAGCCCGTTCAGTTGTTCTTCTGTTACGCGTCTCGCCCGCCCCTCCCCCCCCCACTCGGAACCTCTCCCCGACCACTCGCCTACAAAACTGAACTAATTCACTCTCGCACAACTGCCCTCTCATTTTCAATTCCACCGGCTCCTTCGCCGTCCGCCTCCTTGAAATGCGCGAGCGACTCTTATTTACAACTCACTGGACGTCACACACCGGATTCGGGAGTCATACTTCACACATCGTGGAGGAAAGGTGGCCCCGGTTACTGTCGTCGAATAAAACTAGCGGAACTCATTCAAAGCTGGACTTGGTGAATGCGAAAACTTGTGTAATTTTATTCAGAGGGTGTTGTATATGTATACAATGAAGGAGGAGGGAAAAAAACAAAGAAAAGAATAAGTAATCATTCTATGATTAAATAAGAGTACGTAAAACCATGATATGATGTACGCACGTCAGAATTCGTTGAAAACTAAATATCTAAAAGATGAGGAAGCATTTTCCTACAGCTAAAATAGTAGAGGAAACTTAAGGAAAAAGTTGACTCAACTTTTGACCGGAGCAGGTCCTCAACGAAAAGAGCCTCTAGTCGATAAAATAATCTAAGAAAATCTTACAAAAGGCTCTTTAAAATGACTATTTACCTATCTGCAACATCTCTTAATTGCAAAAGAAGTATATTTCGACGTTGCTGTTCTCCGACAATCAAGTTTATTACAAAACTAATAACATTGAACAAATTCTAATTATCTTCCAGTTTAGTAGTTATAGAAGAAATATATTTATTCCTAAAATGGGGCTAGGAAATTAGTCTTAAGTCCTATTTATACCGAATGAATCAGTTTCTACAAAATTTAAATTTATCGAATAATTAATAAGTGCACATTGTCATTAAATAATCAATGGCAACGAAAGTAAAGAATTAGACGGGCTCTAGTGATTCACTAATACCATATATTTATCCACTAGGATATTCTCATACCGTCGTTCAATATTCTTGGTAAAATCTCAAATCGAAATAAGCCGATTTTAAACAATCGCTCTATCAATAAATTATTCTATCCATTGCGTGTGAAACAGAAAAACAATTTGGATTTCCCAACGAGTATCTTATAATAAAATTCATAGTTTTTAGAACAATTCTATCCCATCATTATGCCACAATGATTTATCTGATTATAAAATAGTTAGAGGGTTTATTGCTTTTCAATTACTGTCTAAATACGTACTTTTATCCGGTGTTAATTCTGCTTTTTTCATCCTCCGGAATCCGATGTACCGTACTATTCATCAAACCGTTATTTTATTATCGTACTATTCATCATAATCGGGATTAAATTTTCAAATATTTTCGACTTGCGACACATATTTTTCATTTCTCTTCTAACTAATAATATCTATAGTCGAAGCTCATTTTTCGTCATACTGCCTTTAATGCTTTTTTTCAAACACTGTCTACCACCCGGAAACATATTGAATAAAATATTTCAAAAGCACAGCTAATAATTTTCCATTTATGTCACATGTATTTCATAAATAATTAGAAAATAAGGAACTCTTTGCGTTTCCATTTGTATATGATGTATGTTTTTGTGGTCGAAGGGCGTCAATGTGTAGGAGAAGTTTGGATGTAAAAATGTCTTTTGTCAGCGGTTCAGGTTTATCCAACGATCGGCAGAATTGGGCGAATCAAGGTTGAAGCTTTCGTAGGTTTACCCATCTAATTGGAAATCCCGCAATGGACCAGGCAACAATGGAGCAAGGCCGTCGAACCGTGTGAAGTTTGTTGCCATTTTACCGTAAGTAGGCTCGCTGCCGTTGCCCCTTATAATATTTGGAACGCATACCCTCATGACTGGTATGTATATTATTAAGTATATTCTACAGGACACTTCCTTGCTGGAGGCCATTTGACGTCTTTGTAAGGCATATTATTATTAAGTTATCTACCGGTTAAGGTAGGTTTTGCGCGGACACAAATACCAATTAAACATTTAATGACTCCTAACAAAACACAATCAAGCAAACCTACTCTACATCAAGTCCTTCTTCATCTCCATATACTTCCTTCCTCCCTTCATTCCGTCCAACAACCCTATCCTCTTCCTGCCCTTTTCTCGTTTGCCTAATATTCTCCCCTCTATTACAGTCTTCAACATCCCACTGCCGACCATTATGTCCTTCATCCATTTTTCCTGCCTCCATAGGATTTCTCCCAACAAACCTCTATCCTCGCCCACCATACCTAGTACTTCCTCATTTGTTTTCCTTTCGGTACATTTCACCTTCTCCATCCTTCTCCACGCCCATATTTCAAAAGCCTCCAATCTACGTCTATCCTCCTGCTTCAATGACCACGTTTCCGCGCCGTACATAGCTACGCTCCAATCAAAGTTTTTACGAGTCTTTTCTTAACTTCCTTACTCAACGTCTCTATCATTAACTCCCTCCTTGTAAAAGCCTCTTTCCCAAGTGCAGTTCTTCTCCTTGCGTCCCTTCTACTTTCACCATGGTGGTTCAAAACACTTTCAAGATACATAAACTGTTCTAACTGCTCTAATTTTTCCCCTCCTATTTTAATGTTTATTTTAGCCTTTTTCTTCTTGGAAAATCGCATAACCTAGGTTTTATTAATATTGATTCTCATCCCATATCTATTGCACTGAACCTCCAATTCACCCAGCAATGTTTGCAACCCCTTGGCTGATTGACAAACTAAAGCTTGGTCATCAGCAAACCTAACCGATTTTACGAATTCCCCTCCGACTTTAATTCCTACCTCCAGTTCTCCCCATGCCTCTTTAATCATTTCCTCCACATATACGTCGAACAGCACCGGCGAAAATGGGCAACCCTGCCTTACACCTCTTCCTAACACTGTCCATTCGGACTCTCCGTTCCTCACTCGATTCTGCGCAGTCTGAGTCATGTACAGGTTACGGATTAACCTACTGTCCCTCCAATTTATTCCTATTTTCTGCGATAAACTCAGATATTTTCCCAATGTCCTCTTTCAAATGCCTTTTCGAAAGCTACGAAACAGGCAAATATGTCCCGATTGTACTATAGTCCTACGTCTATAGTCCTCTCGGTTCCTCTTTAGTGATCCCATCACTGCAATAGCATTCCGTGTGCCTCTCCCCTTCCTAAACCCAAACTGATCATCCCCTGAGTAATAACTTGCCCTACTCTCCATCCTTTTGTTGATGATCCTGACAACCACTTTAGCTGCATGGGAAATCAAACTTATTGTTCTGTAGTCCCCACATGATGTAGCCTTTATCTTTTTTCGGAATAGGAAATAGCACTGATCTCACAGTCTTCCGGCCGGATTCCTTTCTCATAAGTGCTACGAATTAGTCCAAATAGTTTCTTCCTATCCCATTCTCCTAAACTTTTTAGTATTTTGGCAGGAATGTTGTTGGCCCCCATGGCCTTATTTGGTTTCATCTCCCTTAATGCACTTTCTATCTCATCGTTGAGTATGCCTGGACCTAAGCTATCTTCTTCTACGTCATGCTCCTTTTCTATGTCTAACCTTGTTGGCCTAATTACCACACAGTTCTTCTGTATATTCCTTCCATCTCTCTTTGGTCCTCTCTGTCTCAACTATTACCTTACCCCACTTATCTCTGTTAGCCCAGATCTTCCCTTCATACTTCCCGATAGTGATGTGACCTTGCTTTATAGCGCACCAATTTCACAATTCCTCTGCAAACTTTCCATGTCCCCGCACTGCGTCTTCCACCATGCTTCTTTCGTTTTATTTGTTGCCCGTCTAATTTAATTATTTAACTCTCTGTACTTCCTTTTGCCTAACTCTGTGTTTACATTATTTCATTGCCTTCTCTCAAATACCTTTGTAATAATCTCATCCGTGATCCATGGTTTCCTTGTCCTTTTCCCATTAACGGTTCCTATAGTTTTTTTTGCGGCTTCCGGTATCTTTTGCATAAAACATGTCCATTTTTCCTCGATAGTTCTCAGCTCTTTGCCCTCATTCATGATTTTCTCTACAGCTTGCTAATACCCCTTCCTTGTCAATCCATTTAATGCTTCTAGATTCCATTTCCTAACTCGTCGTCCCTATTTTATCTTTTTGAATCGTACGTTGCACTTTATGAGAATTAGATCGTTATCCGAGTATGCATCCGCTCCCGGGAAACTGTGCGAATTTATCACACTGTTCCTAAACCTGTGTCTAACCATAATATAATCTAACTGTAACCTTTGTGAGCCACCTGGCATTTTCCATGTATATCTAGTTCTTTTTTGGTGTCGAAACCAAGTACTGGTGAGGAATAACTCCTGTCTCCTGCAAAATTCTATTACTTTCTCCCCGCGGCCATTCCTCGAGCCTAAACCGTAGGGCCTCACCTCATCACCATCTCTTTCTTCTCCTATCGTCACATTCCATTCCACCATCACTACCAAATATTTCCCTGCAGAAACACACGCGATTATGTCCTCTAACTGATCGTATATCCTATCGACTTCTTCCTCTTTATGATTACTCGATGGCATGTATACCTGAACAATGACCAAGTTCCTCGTTTCTGCTTTGATCTCTACGAGTAATATTCTATCCGTTGCTTGTTCTATGTTGATTATGCTTCTTCCTACCCCTTTATTTATCCTTCCTCCTGCCTTTTTATTCAATATTATGGCAACCCCTCGTTGGCTCTCGTCCCCGTCGCTGCATATTATTCTATAATTGTCACTCCAGTAATCCCCGCTATCTTTCCAACTCACCTCGCATAGACCTAAGATATCTATATTACCTCTTTCCATCTCTCGCTTAATATTCTAGATTTCCTAGTCCTCAATATTGTCCTAACATTCCATATTCCTTTTCTAACTAATTTCGTCTTCTTTTTCTGCGTCTTGTGTCCTGCTGCTGTCGGTTTTCCCCTGCAAGGGTTTCGGGGGATGACGACCACGGAAGCCTTGCCTCTCCCGCCCGCCGGGCACGACACACGGCCGATTGGGCCGAGTTCTGTAGTTGCCAGGACTCATATTCTCCATAGTGTCCATCTCCATATTCTTGGGAATGATAGTTAAGGTGGTTTCCCGTTGCCTTCCTCAATTGTGTTTTTAACATGATACCATCACTCAGTGGCGGCTCCACTAGGATCAGATGCCTTTGCAGCCGCCTCACTTAGGAACAGACGCGGCGTGAACTACCTTTCTTCTAGCTCCTAATCTTTGACCTATCTGGCCTGGATGACCCCACCAGGAGCAATTATCATTACTCCCGCCAGCACAGCTCTAGGGGTCATCGGAACACACAAGCCCTTCCACCATGCCAACGTTTAGTCCATGGTAGGGTGTAAGGCATGATAGCAAATATGAATTCTTACATTCATATGGAAGCCTTATTGAAACAAGTCATAATATTATCAGCCCAAAAAAATAATTTTAAAATAGGAATGAATCACATTAGGAAATTCTAGTACAAAACTAGCTCTCTATATAGATTAAGAATGTACATTTTATTAATTTTAGAAAGCCGGCAGTATGCGTAAACATTAAATAATTAAGTTAGTTTGAAAATGACATCTAAGTAAAATTATAAAACCTACAATCAGTCGATGGCCTTCTTGTTTCAACATCAATGATAGTACATGGTTGAAGGACTAATAATGATGATAACTAGGTCATGGAAGACCAAGCTGTCTTTTTACGATCCACAAACAATGAAAAGAATTTTGCGGTCATGCAATTAATATTAAAGTCACAATTGAAATATTTATTCCAATAGATGAAAAGATAATGAGCCATTTTTTAATAATAGCTTCCAAATAACCATAGCAATATACATTTCAGACTAAATATGTCCTCAAAAATAACAAAAAATGCTTTTTAAGCAGACGAACACTAACTCCAGATCAACAGGCGACACAACTATTAGGAGTATATTTAAGCCTCCAGATGCAAATGTAAAAAAATTATTTAAATATACCTTTCAGCGGAAACAATGGCTGGTAGTTAAGCTTCATAAGCCTTTTCAAAAATACAAGGCGAAAATAAAAACGGACACTGCAATTCTTGATCTCTCTCAGAAAAGCCGTGTCTCAGGTTTGCGATTTAACTAGGCACTCATATAAATTGTTCCTATAACAAGTTAAGCTTGCGCTATTCTTAACCATTAAAATCTCAATATGCACATGCGAAATGATACCAATCATAATATTTTGTATTTTTATAAGATAGAAATTCTCATAACTGTTCCCCACCAACCCTAATGAGTTGGTAATAAGTCATCATAAGCAATTCTTCAAAAAGATAAAGAGTGTCATTAGTTTATTGAGACATAAGAATTTCCGAATGCTTTACTAGAACATGATTTTTAATGAACATAAAATTACGTCCATAAATACAAATATACATGAATGAAAAATGTTACAGACATTAATGCACACGTATTTAACTCATACCGTAAATTCTGTGGTTAGTATATTTCTCTGACAAAGAGCCCACAAAACATTGATTGCAATTACTTTTCAAATAAATTCATTGAAGAATTAAAGAATGCCTAACTGTATAATGGAATTATTGAGAATAGTAGGTGTTTCTGATACGATCGGGGAAATGGGGTGTTATAGAAATATCTCATGGTTAAACTCTTTTTTTTAGTCTACCTTCGTTAAGATAATAAGAAATGCTCTAAAGCTGTGTTATATGTACTTGACGTAAAAGGAAATTTAGCACTTAAGCTAAAAAGATGGTTGATAATAATAATTAAGAAAACTATACCCAGTACTACTACAAAGACACGCACGGAATACGTACTGCATAATGCCTGTTCAGTTTTAACTATTTAAGATTTAACATTAATATATTTATACATAAACATGTGAATTAATACTCTGATGCGAAAATCATTATTGAAAGAATCTTTGAACTTCGAGAAATAGTTTTGGAAATATTCTACTCGCAAAAAACAAATCACATACTCGCACATACAGATATACACGTATGTACTCATACACTGTTTACCTTCGCCACTTATTAGATTCGGTTGAATTTGAAATGCACCTCCTTGGTTTCCGAATAGATCTCGACTGCTTATATTTCCGCCCGACGTGAAGTTTCACAACGTTTCCACCTCATCCAGCAATTAAGTCATAAAATGTGGTTGACGGATCTCAAAAATTGCATTGACGATTTAATTCTGGGCTTCATGTTTTCATGAATACCATAATATCCATCATGGTGCATTCAGAGTAAGAATCAAGACACCATTGTTGATAATTATGGATTTATGTTGCCAGCTGCGTCAAATGTCTGAAGATCACAAGCATTTTCATTAAAAAATAAATAACTTTAATGCCATTTTCAAAACCTACTTAACCTTGAAAATATTCAACATGATTTCAAAATCATACCAAAATATTAAGCAGTGTTAGTAGGTTAGTGGGTAAGTAGTGAAAACTGTTAAACAATCGGGAGAATGCATGTAGATAGTCAATTGCGGTGAAGCGAGTAATCGTATAATCTTATCTCCTCTAGTACCTTTATTCATGTGGCATATGCCTGTAATAAAAAAGTTTGCTATCTCGTCTCCACCTTTGACGAGATGGAGATGTCCTTGACAAAAACTTTTTCACATAGTTACTGCCTTTTGCACTGACGGCGTTTAACTCATCGCAACCGCATGAGTTATTCCTCAGAATATCAGAGATACAGAATTTTATGAGCCAAAAGTTTATGCGAGGAAGTAATCACAATAGGAGTAATCATAATATTTGCAAAGATTATCATTTAAATTCATGAGTTGAGCCACCATCCAAGATTCTTGGCGTGTCAATTATACGCTCATGAATTTCTTTATAAAATGTGATTAAAAAATATTTTTCCATAGTTGTATAAAGAAATTATTGTATTCATTAAAAAAACACAATCAAGAAAATATAGCAATGCAACTATTGAGGCCCCCGGTACACGTTTTAACACAAATATGTCGACCCGTGGGCATGGGCAACAAAGAAAACATTGTTTTAATTTGAATTCATGCGATAGTTGCCAAAGTTTACTATCCGAAACAAATCGTGAAAACATTGAATATAATAGTTCAATTAGGTTGCACACAAGGAGTTATTCAAAGAGTCTGTGCGAAGCTTTTATTTACAGTCCTTAAAGATTACACAAGAAAAGGGAGATTACATTGTATTCGATGGTTTCTGGCTCAATTTTGTGAAATTTAAGTTCATAAAATGAAGAATACAATGTATTTTTCATTCCACGGGAGATTACATTATTTTTCTGAAGTGAACATTTTAAAAGGCACGATTTCAATGAAATATGGGTAAAACTTAAACTCTTCCCGGGAATTTCTAAGCACATTGATAAAATACATATTTATGGCATTCTCCCCATCTAATTCACTATCTTTTTTTCCACCCTCTGTTATTTGCGAAAGATCGGCAAGTTCGGAACAACGCTACGAAAGTCTCCTGAGGAAAATTCAAAAATGATTATTTAGTTTTTATTTGAGCAATCAATACTTGATTGTGGGTTTTTGCTTCCAAGGAGAAAATTTAAAATTTCAATCTATTGTCGTAATTGCTTTGCTTAAGTTCCATGCGTCTATTTTTACAGACTGGGAAAAGAAATTCAGTAAAACGGTATTTCTGTCGACAGCTCTAATAGTTCACTGCCAACTAACTAGTTTAACTCACTCATCAAAGGATGGACAATGTGAGCGAATAATCCCAACAGATTAGCTAACCAATTATTTTGCATCATTATCCGTACAATTATTGAGCAGTAGCCGAATTACGGCCAAAGAATTATTAGTTTCTTGTTACTCTACCTACTTTTAAAGCAATGCACAACGTCACGTACAAACGAGATAAATATATCATAACTTTTTCTTCAAATGTCCGTTAAATTCTTATTTTAATTCCATCTTGGAAGTGACGAAATTAGCTCTGTTTAATTTAATCTGACAAGTACATGG
The DNA here is from genome assembly GCA_037158775.1 of Hetaerina titia. Lineage (NCBI taxonomy): Eukaryota > Metazoa > Arthropoda > Insecta > Odonata > Calopterygidae > Hetaerina > Hetaerina titia. The sequence continues at coordinate 78,331,039 of CM073772.1, read as the reverse complement.
AAAAGGCTTTCAATGACAAAAATAGACTTCACGACTAGGAAAGTATTGACGAGGAGGAATCCAGAGAGTGAATACTTTCAGAAGAGTTTAGGTAAGGATTTGAAATGAAGCCTAGCTTTGTACGATTCCGAAATCTGAACTACGAAGGAAAAGGGTGAGCATGATTGAAGCTTTTGAAATATGAGAACGAGGGGGGGAGGTCCTCCTGGTCAGGGAGGAGAACAAAAGAAGTATTAAGCATTGACAGAAGAGAAGAAGTTGTTGAAGGAAATTCGAAAAGGCAGAAAAAGGGGACGGAATGGGTTTTAAGGAGTCACTCGAAGCTGAAGAGCGTGATGAAAAGGAGAATGGTAGGTGAGATCAGAAAACGGGAGGCATTTGGCATGGAAAATAATATGCATTTTAACACCATGAATGGATATAGAAAGTACCGAGAATTCCAGTATGAAAAAATGTATACCCTAAGGGGCTTATGTTAATCGGTACTTTAGAAATGCTATATTATTTAAAATACTAAGAGATTAAATAATACTTGTAGGCTCAATCTACCTTAAAATAAGTATGTAACCAACTACTATCGTTGTTCACAATCTATTACTGAAATAGTTCGTTTACTATTAAATAGTAAAACCAACATTACATACCATGATCGAATCCCTATTCCCTCATTTTATTCCCCCGTTTTATTCGCGTTTGCTTTGCTTGTGCATGTTTTTTCGATGGAACAGGTTTTTTTCCAATTTTCTATGAATAAATTTCAAAGGCTAGACGAATGCAGATTTTTTCTTGAGTACTTACGCTGGAAATACGTTCATGCCAAATGATTGCTGTCTGGCGTGTTCTCCATTTATGCGGTTTTGTATAGGAAGTATCGATCGGTTAGTTAAGACAAGCAACTAGTGTTATCGAAAACCTATTAACATGTGTTTCCATTACTTTTTATGTTACAAACCTATTAAAAGCAAATTGAAAACATGCATACATCAATACCACATATATAATGTATACCACATATAAATATATATGAATTGTTATACCACAATGTTAAATGTAGAAAGGAAAATCCAAGGGAACTATCAACCCACCAACGACCCTACGAAAGCGACCTATAAAATAAAAGTGAACCAAATTAAGAGAAATAAGAAACGCGTCAAGGCAACAGAGAATAAGGTTTGAATAGGAAAGAACGGACGGTTACATTTAACTAACCATCTGATTGAATCGCAATAAACGAACTCTGAAGTACGACTAGAGTCGGATTTTACAATGACAACAAAATCTTTTATCTCAAAATGGGATACCCAAAAACTTTATTAGTTAATTAAGAAAATTTCCTGTGAACGATTCGGCTTGAGAATAGGCGTAGGCAAAATAATAATGCTATGATCTTAAGGAGCATTAATTAATAGAATATGTAATTGGAAATTTCTTCAGATTACATTTTGCAAGAGTTTTAATATTATTTTACCATCTTCCTCTACATGCATCCGATTTCTGCGAAACTCCTTGTAAATGGGATCATCTTAAAATTTTCATTACTTTTGGAGATATAACAGTTATTTTATGTGCAAATATGTTTGCATAATTCCTTCAAAAGGCATCATATACACACAGAATAAAGTGTACATGTTTTCGTTTGTCCGTAACAAGGTTTAGTAATGTCCATGAAATTAACTGAATTTTGAAAATATTTTGGAAGGGAAGTATTTCAATTGAGATGAAAGTTTTATCAGCCAGTGGCTGAAGCAATGGTCGACTTTAAAATATTGCTTCATATTGACCCAGGAAATTGAGCTATTCTCTCCAGTATGTCGGTCAATGAAATAAAAATAAGAACAGATCATGAGTGAAGGTGACTACCATCGTATTAAATCATCTCAATACTAAGAGAAATGGTAATACGGTGTATTTTAATAAGGAAATAGTATTCAAAATGACGCATATTTATTAAAGCCAACGGCCCACGAAGGCGAACCTACTTAGCGGGATGATGAGGTGTTGAAATTTAAAACAATAATAAGTTTGACAGATTATTTCCTTTTTTGAACATCATTTTTCATTCATCAACCTTCTTATATCTGAAAAGTTTTTAGCGATAATTGCGGCGGTATATTGTCAAGTGTAAATTAACTTTAACTATCATGCCATCTGAAGCTCCCATTACTACCACTTATGTTTATTGTATTCCAAACCAGGAAACGAGGCTGTTATTTCAACGCTGGGCTATCGCACAGTTGTGACAATGAAGATGTACTATCCGCCCTGGCTGAAGCTCGCCACTTGGGATCCTTCAATTCCCCCGGTAGACGCCGTCGAAGAAAGAGGCAACCGACGATGGTGTTATTCAGGCAGCAATCCGCTGATATGGACGGGGAAGAGTTGGAGAGGGGAGCGACGGACACGAGCCGTTTCGGCACGGGAGAGCAAGCAACTGAGAAAGGAGATGGAAATGCAATCAAATATCCGAGGTGGAGTTACTCTTTTTGAGGATTTGTGAAGTATTACACATCCGACCTCTGGAAACTCTTAATATTTAACCCATATCCTTGCATGACTGTTAACAAGAAAATTATGATCCACATAATAATTTCCTTTATAAAGAATACGTATCCCACTTCAGCAGTTCCCATGCATCGTGATATAATGTCTCGTGGGCCAAACACATGCAATAGCATGCTTCTGAGTGTTATTTCCCTCCACACAAATACCGCCACGGGATAACACATTGACGCCGTAAAGGTTTTACAAATGACTAATGCCTACTTTAGATTTTGAAAGATTGTCCATCACGCCAAACACCGGTTAGAATATTTTCATCTACATGTGAATATTCTATTTTGTAAGACAAAGATTTATTTTATTTATTTATTTTAGTACTCTGCCGGCCACCGCTAGGGTGTGTGGCCGGGGGTGAATACACACAGACTGATTTTGACCCGAATATGACCCTACCGCGGTCGGAAAATGTTATTCTGATTTGTCAAAAGTCTGATGAGATCGAAATAACTGAAAGATTGTTTGAGAGCTTATCGATAATTTTATTTTTCCCTTAGAATTAGACTGGTAGGCCAAAGGCTCTTGTGTAAAAGATTGTGCAGTTTAAATTATCGCAGAGAAAAAGTCGTTTTCAATAACTTTTGGAAATGAGTGCCGCTGCTGAGGTCACACTTTGAAAAGCCAGCACCTCATTTAAAGAACGTTCTTACGTTTTAACTGTTTTTGTAATGAGGATTGGCTGTAACTGAGCCTATATAAATTAGTAACTGAAAACATCTCCCAAGATAGGCCGGTCTAGAACCACATATGTCCAATTTCAAGCTCATTTTTGGGTTTGGAAATGTCCTTAAAATATCATTTAACAAGTAATGAGCGTTATGGAGATTTTTTACAATATACTACAAAACACAACATTGTATTCCAGAGATAATAACCCTATTCATCAAAAATTTTAAATAATGCCTTTGTATCTTTCTCATATCTTTTGAAACTGAGTCCAGCAATAATTAATATCCCCTATAAATTATTGCACTATACTTTGTACAGCATTACATTACATTATACTTCAATGAAATTTTTAGCATTCATGAATTAAAGTATCAAAAATATTTAGCGACATAATGATCAAACTAATGTGGTTTTGTAGTATCATATCACTAAGGCCATTCAAATTCATAATTATTTATTCAACTGCCTTAATATACATTAATCAAGGCAATAGTAAGAAGATGTAAGGCACAATTCATTAGAGTCCAAACAAAATGTAGAACTCAACTAACTAATCATATATCTCCAAACACTGCTACAGATACCAAATATTTGTTAAGCCATTTCATAAATAATAGACAGCTATAAGTTGTGAGTGAAACATGTGAAAATCACAATAAATGCTAGTGTACCCCACTTCCCAGGTTATTGATCTTATGAGGTGAGACGTACATTTGGCTTTTCCAACCATATTTTGGTCAAAAACCATAAACACATTACTCAACCCAAAGGTCAGTTGGGTAGGTGATGGCAGAGCTCACCCATGTACCAAGCCCGACAGCATATGAATATTCACACATCAGGGGAGGGGGGCCAGTTCCTTTCCCTGTGCCGGTTATGGTTTCTCAGGAAGATTTGGTACCCGAAAAATCACATAGTTTGGGTGGAGCTACAGGTGCCCAGAGTGCCTTTCCCGGGTATCGAACCCGGGACACTCCGTTCAGTGGACCAATGCTCTACCCCCTGGACTACTGCAACCCACATTTTGGGTAAATTTTCAGAAAATCCTGACATGTTTGGTGCATTCAAGAATGAAGTAGGAACTCATCTGCATGTGAAGTGGCTAAAAAAATTGAACAGGAATAAAAGCAATATATAACATGGATAAACAAGTATTGTCACATTTTTCAAGACTGCATGGACTCAAGGAAATAATGAAGATGTAAATATTAACAGCATACGTCAAGAGCTGTAGTACTTAGTAACCACAGAAAGAAGAATGGGACCATAAAAAGGAAAAAAACATACTTGAAATAATCTCAATTTTATTTACATTCTCAACTTTTATTCTAAAAATTTTATATGATTTTCTGTGACTTTCTCTTACTTTACTGATTTTTTAGCTTCATAAACTGTTTTCGGTTCCTAATGTTTTTTTTATAATTACAGACATAATTGGAAATAGTATCATAAATTCTCTACAAAAATTTGAAAAATATGTTTGCTAAAGTTTATGGAAAATATTACCATATTTTCTTACTTTTTTATTTCTTATCTATTCAGTACAATTATAATTATCTACATTATTATACTTTATTCATGATTATTATTAGGCAATAATCTTAAAAATGTATATGATTTATAACTTAGAAAGTGTTATACTGAGAAAAATATTCATTATTCTTCAAAATTGTATTATAAAAGCTAATATTAACAAAAATATTTTATTAAATAAATTTGCAGACATGATACACCAAGCAGTAGGAAGAAAATGGCAAGCAATAAGGAAAATATTCCAGGGGCTAATAATTTGAATCATCAGTCAAAAATATTACACAATAATCTGGCCTATTTCCACAGGCCATTGGAATTTATTGGATCTAGAAAAACTGATAAATACTTTGGAAGTGGAGATATCACTGGTAAATTGTATGTCACTAACAAAAATGTCGCCAATTACAAAAAAAGATGTGTCAATATGTGGGATGACAGCTGTGCTAATGGTGAAATTCCTGGATCTGGAGGAGATGACAATTACTTCAATGGTGGAGATAATCCTGGTAAAAGATCTCCTCAAGCACTACAACAACATATCAGCAAATTAATACGTTGTGTCAATGTGTGGGATGACAGCTGTGCTAACGGTGAAATTCCTGGATCTGGAGGAGATGACAATTACTTCAATGGTGGAGATAATCCTGGTAAAAGATCTCCTCAAGCACCACAACAACATATCAGCAAATTAATACGTTGTGTCAATGTGTGGGATGACAGTTGTGCTAACGGTGACATTCCTGGATCTGGAGGAGATGACAATTACTTCAATGGTGGAGATAATCCTGGTAAAAGATCTCTTCAAGCACCACAACAACATATCAGCAAATTAATACGTTGTGTCAATGTGTGGGATGACAGCTGTGCTAATGGTGAAATTCCTGGATCTGGAGGAGATGACAATTACTTCAATGGTGGAGATAATCCTGGTAAAAGATCTCTTCAAGCACAACAACAAGATATCAGCAAATTAATACTTTGTGTCAATGTGTGGGATGACAGCTGTGCTAATGGTGAAATTCCTGGATCTGGAGGAGATGACAATTACTTCAATGGTGGAGATAATCCTGGTAAAAGATCTCCTCAAGCACTACAACAACATATCAGCAAATTAATACGTTGTGTCAATGTGTGGGATGACAGCTGTGCTAACGGTGAAATTCCTGGATCTGGAGGAGATGACAATTACTTCAATGGTGGAGATAATCCTGGTAAAAGATCTCCTCAAGCACCACAACAACATATCAGCAAATTAATACGTTGTGTCAATGTGTGGGATGACAGTTGTGCTAACGGTGACATTCCTGGATCTGGAGGAGATGACAATTACTTCAATGGTGGAGATAATCCTGGTAAAAGATCTCTTCAAGCACCACAACAACATATCAGCAAATTAATACGTTGTGTCAATGTGTGGGATGACAGCTGTGCTAATGGTGAAATTCCTGGATCTGGAGGAGATGACAATTACTTCAATGGTGGAGATAATCCTGGTAAAAGATCTCTTCAAGCACAACAACAAGATATCAGCAAATTAATACTTTGTGTCAATGTGTGGGATGACAGCTGTGCTAATGGTGAAATTCCTGGATCTGGAGGAGATGACAATTACTTCAATGGTGGAGATAATCCTGGTAAAAGATCTCCTCAAGCACCACAACAACATATCAGCAAATTAATACGTTGTGTCAATGTGTGGGATGACAGCTGTGCTAACGGTGACATTCCTGGATCTGGAGGAGATGACAATTACTTCAATGGTGGAGATAATCCTGGTAAAAGATCTCTTCAAGCACCACAACAACATATCAGCAAATTAATACGTTGTGTCAATGTGTGGGATGACAGCTGTGCTAATGGTGAAATTCCTGGATCTGGAGGAGATGATAATTACTTCAATGGTGGAGATAATCCTGGTAAAAGATCTCTTCAAGCACCACAACAACATATCAGCAAATTAATACGCTGTGTCAATGTGTGGGATGACAGCTGTGCTAATGGTGAAATTCCTGGATCTGGAGGAGATGACAATTACTTCAATGGTGGAGATAATCCTGGTAAAAGATCTCTTCAAGCACCACAACAACATATCAGCAAATTAATACGTTGTGTCAATGTGTGGGATGACAGCTGTGCTAATGGTGACATTCCTGGATCTGGAGGAGATGACAATTACTTCAATGGTGGAGATAATCCTGGTAAAAGATCTCTTCAAGCACCACAACAACATATCAGCAAATTAATACGTTGTGTCAATGTGTGGGATGACAGCTGTGCTAATGGTGACATTCCTGGATCTGGAGGAGATGACAATTACTTCAATGGTGGAGATAATCCTGGTAAAAGATCTCTTCAAGCACAACAACAAGATATCACCAAAAGTAGTAGTTTCCATTTTGATAATTTGTCAAATAAAATATTTTTAAAAAATAATAAGTTAACCTTATATTGCCAACGATTTCCAGAGGCAAAGATCTGCAAACGTTTAAGATAATAGTCTACTAAACTTTCTCCAGTCATTGGATAGTGCGAAAAGCTATGACAAAGCCTGGCAAGTTATTTAACATATATTAATTCATTCTTTGTCTTGGTGGTGGAAATGTTAATATCATATTGTATGGTGGTGGATGTGTGAGAAGCTAAGATACAAAGCCTGATAAGTTATTTAACATGTATTAATCGTTAAAATGCAGCAATTTTATCTTGGTGGTGGAATTCTTAATAGCCTAATGTATGGTGGTTGGTTTTGAGTTGAAAAAATTCTGGAAATATGCATGTGGTGGCAGTTTTTATGGTATATCAGCTTCAAATAAGCTCATGTTTCACATGCTTACTGAGACTAAAAAACTAAACATAATTCATGCTCAAATGTTTGATATTTTTTAACATTTTAATACCAGGGAAAACTAATAACTTGAATTTTTTTTCAGGTATTAGTCTACTTAATCCAGCTGACAAGAAAGAAAAACTTCTGAGTTTCACAACCTGAACACAAAAGTGCAAGTGCTGAAACATTCATGTTCAATGTACTAGTCTGCAAAACTTAGTGGAAGCATTTGTCAAATTAATAAATTTGACTTTCATTTATTTATGAATAATTGTTTTCTGAGTTCATTTCCTTGAAAATTCATTTTTTCTATAAAAATTGTAACTAATTGTACTGTTATCGAAAATTGAGAATTTAAAAAAAATACTTAAACGTTATACAATTGGAAAATTTAGGAAATAAAAATGGGAAATATTATCAAAGATGAAAGTGCCCTTCCTACAATTGGTGTTTATTCACTAAAGGTTGAACTTGAACACTATAATGAACAGTTGTCAAACAGTATAGGTAGATTAATGATTGAATTGGGGAGAAATCACTCCACTATTCTAAGCACCATCTAAAATCTTATAAATTAACCATTAATTTTGGGTGATCCCTCAGTTTATGAATTCCCATTCCTGATGAATGTCTCTCTTTTCTTGATTGATCTCCTGAATGTTTGAATCTGATTACTTATTAGTAGGAATTACCCCTCATTCCAATCCACCGGTAAAACTGAAATCATTTGAGCAATAATTTCATCAGTTTTTGCCTGCTCCTGCAATACATGGTGGACTGTGGAAAAAACAAACTCATCTCATAAGTAACATCATTCTCACTGGGAATATTAGATTAACAATTCATGAATCAAATTCTTGATTTTTTAACAAAATTTAACCCTTCCCCATTTTCCCCAATTTTTTGAAGAAATTGAGCGATTCCCAGACTTTTTTTAAAAATTTCTCTGAGGGGCCACCCTGTAATTCCAACTGGTACAATAAACCATTTCCTAGCTCCACATATAACCAACAGACATCCTTTCATCCCATCCAAAATGGTTACTATTTTGTTTATCTAACGTTCTCATTTCTATTACAATCTTCAATGATTCACTTCCACTTCATATTCCTTGCATCTACTTATATTGCCTTCTTTGACTTTCTCAAATTAACCTTCTCTCTTCCCCCATCATGTCCAGAATTCTGTCGTTTGTATTATATTATGCTCATTTCATTTTGGCCCCATACCCACACATGGGTAGATGAAGTTTGATTTGTCAGGTCACAGTCTTGCCATGGTAAAAGAAAACAAAATTAGATAAACTAATTTTGTGTTAAAAATATTGACTTTTTACTTTCTCCATGCACAGTATAGGTAAAATTAATGTTTTTTTTAAACAATTTCGATTTCAGAAAATTAACATAGATACATCCTTTGGGGTCCCGAGTAATTTTTGAAAATATTTAATTGGCATCAGGTTAGCAAAATTTATCAGACATATGAGCCTATTATTCACCATATTACTTGCAACAAAGATTACAGACCCTAAATTGGTATTTCAGTCAGCAGGAGGCCATCTTTATTTTTAAGGAGGTTGAGGGCAAATGATACTTTGGCCCTCCCCCACCCCAGCTATCCATCTGCAAGGGCAACTGCACACTCCTTCCTGTACCATTGCCTCCCTCAATGCAGGAGGATACAAATTTTCACTTAACCATCCACCCATCTTCCTAGAGCACTACATCGATACCTATGTCACTGAGGGTTTGATAAAGATAGAACTAGAATGAAGTCCTTTCACCCAGATAGCAAATGTTTTGATCAGTCTGAATAGTTCTGACAAGGACCTCTCTCTTTGTAAGATACTGTTACCATTCATATAATCTCCATTAGTCTTTCACTTAGTCAATTGGCTATGCAAGTTATTTGTTTTTGGGGCTGACAATTTTTCTTTTGTGAGAAATGGACAGCAAAAAAATGATGCTGTCATGATGAATTTATGAAACTTTATGTAACCAATTCATGATTTGATCTTGGGGAAATATTTCAAAAATTTCGAATAATACATGTCTGAGTCAGAGGACCACATGGCTTCAAATATTATTTTAAACAAAAATATTGTGATAATACAAATTCCTATGCTTTTGGACAGAGATTCATGTTTAAAATGACAAGCATAAGAAACTATTAAATGCAAAAATAATGCTTTACCTGTGCACAAATAAGGTTATTGGTAAGCCAAAGAAAATCCACAATACTATATATTTAAGAGGAGAATAAGCACAAATGAAGTAAAAATAGGTTCCAAATGGCAGTAGAATTCTGTAGTGTTGCACATTTTGATGAGACAGATTAATTTATTAGTTTACATGAATGGCATTTTACAACAGAAACTAGGTAATCAATTTGCCATCCATCATTCAAAAGTTATTTAACTTTGATTTTGACTTTTTTGGAAAAAATTCTTAAAAATATAATGATGATGGGCAGTGATGTTTCAAATGGCAGGGGGTAAGCATAGCAGGATAGGTATTTTCCCTGTCTCATGTTCCCCACAAGGATTTTTGCTTCAATTTATTCATATACAAAAAATTTGGTATAACCCTGGCATAACAATAGTATTTAAACATCAATAAATCATATTTGCTAAAAGTAATGTGAATGAATATTCATTTAAGAATGCAGTTTTTCATTTGCAACATTTGATCCATTTTTCTTTCTCCTGGCATAAAACTTTTTCAGGTAATTAATGGAATACAAAATTCAAAATGTAGAACTTAATTACAACAAAGCAGTTAGAACACTTTATTATTGCCAGATAACTGATAATGTAACAAAGGTTTTGAACCCCCAGGAAAATATATTTTATTTTAGACTGCATTAATAAATCCTAACAGAAAAGTACAGAATACTCTTCTATTAATTAGTCAGACAGAGAGACAATTAAAATATGGGAAGATGGTATAGTAAGAATCAATGTGAAGATAATTTGCTAATTAACAGTAAACTACTGTTTCCCAAACCATCACAAAAAAGATACCATTCTCTGATCCTTTACAATGAAAACCTCAACCCTGAATCAGCTTGATATTCTTTATTAGTCTGAGTCTTTATTAGCTGCTTGATCCAACTGACCAACCAAATGCAAAAACAAGCAACAAAAGAATCAGGGGTGATAAGTATATAATGTGACAGCTGTATTAATTAAGGTACAACTCATTAGAGAGATAGATGTCCTTGTGAAGATTTTAACATAAGTGGATTCATCTGGCTGTGGGAGTATTGGATTAGCAGGGTGTACCTGGTTGTTGGTGCTATATTGTTTTTTTTTTAAAGTTCAAGAAGCTTTTTCCAATTGTTTCCATGCAATGCAAGTAAATAACTGTTTTGAGTACAAATATCATAAATAAATTAGAATTGGATTTTTAATCATAGATGGCAATTTTAGACCACAACCTTTTATGGAGACAGTTCATTATCATAATTAAGGGTAAATCATGTAGTTCATCATTTATTGTGAATGTGAGAAAGTACAACTGTGCCATGAATAACTGAATTACTTTCAATCTTTTGGAGTAAAGTCCAATGTCCCAATAGACTCTGGAGAAGAGAATTGAAAGCTGCGGCAAAAACTCAATGAACACATGCTTAACGTAAGCACCAAAATGGTAAGAGTAAGTAAAGGGGGTATTCAAACAAAAAGTAAAAGGTGCAATAACTTTTGAGAAACAGGAACTTTGCTGATATTACAAAGTCATTTGGAGACAGAAGGGGTAACTGTATTGAGGAATATTGTCCAGAATAGTGTCAAGAGCTGAATCAGTTAGGAAATGATTCAATGAGAAATGAGATAGAAGTAAATGAAAGGGGATAAGATAAATCAGTCAAGAAATTATTAGTAACTTTGAAGGTAAAGCTAAAAATATTACTTGAAGAATAATTAAAGACAGAAGCATTTTTAAAACACAAAAATTTAAGCATGGAATAACTAATCAAAAAACTATTATGAAAAATAATAAATAATGGCTGAGGGGAAATTTTATGCTAGCCTGTCATAAAACTACTGCAGCTATTGAAAGGACAATGAAATGATGGGGGGTTTACTAACTTAATGATACTTGATAAAAATACATGTAAGAAAGTCATTGCACATGTCATACCAATGACTTTCATGCCATGAACTTAAAATAGGTCCCAGACACTTTTATGTAAAACAGCTTGTTTAAAGCACTGGATATTAGAAAAATTCCCTGCTACCACCCTTCAGTAAATACTTAGAAAATAATCTATAAGAGTACAGGCATGGGGCCCACTATTAGTGATCTGGGTAGTCTTTTCAATTAGAATTCACAAAGTACTTGAAAATATCTCCTAAGCTAGAACATTTTTCCTTAAAATAGACACATTACACTAAGCATCACTCTCTCTATTTGCACATGGAGGAAAATGATACGCTTATGGCCTAGTATAGAGTCCAGGACCCACTGCTCATTACAACACCCCTAAACTAAACTTAGCCCATGAATGTAGTTGACTTTTCAACCCAATATTACTAAGTACCCAATTGTATCTCCTTTACTAGCACATCCATCTCCCTGAACATTGCACAGCAGAGAACTATATTTATGAAGTGTACCCTCTTTCATCTATAAGTTTTCGTAGGCTCTTGTATACATTCTTGTATGAGTGCATATCTTATCATTTAATTTAGTTTATTGGTTGAGGGATTTGATGGATAGTACATATCCTTCATAACCTAGTAATATGAATGTACCAAAATGTTCACTTACATTTTAAAGACAACTATTAATCAATTTTTATTTTGGAAATTTAATCATTTGCCCACAAAAATCAATCTAATTTATGCTTATTAACTCGAATGAATGTGATTATCAATCCCCAATTGTGTATGCAGTATATCTCCAAATAGGTCCAATCGCAGGAATAAAATTCCTCGAACCTCAGAAATAAGGCATTGTCATTGCTAGGCCATTTGCAACTATGTTTTTGCAATTTCCATTGCATATTAGCAAATCTGGAGCATTATTATTTTTATGAAAGTGGAGGTTGTTATACAACATTTCTGTACGTACAGGGTCTGTCCCAAAAAATAAGTAGAATAAATCAGGAGAAAACTTTATTTCAGATCAGAGTACAAATTACTAAAACTCTCCAAAACAGCACCCTTGTGCATAAATACACCAATGACGGCACCTCTGCCACGCTTCTGGTACCCTTTCTAGAAGATGCCAATGGGAATCTCGTTCAGGTACCTATTCACGGCCTCTTTGACATACTATAATTCAGTGGTCCAAAATGGTACTCAAAGGGGTTGTACTTGGGTCGTACTCAAAGGCCCATGTCTCATCACCAGTAACCACCTATCTAAAAAATTTGGGTCTTTTTTACAGTTGTCCAAGGTATAAGGCAAGATTGTCACACAAACAGTCTTCCGACATCACTTTGGGGACTATCTTGGCACACTTTTCTCATGGCTAAATCTTCTATAAGAATGCAATGCACTGGTTTTCTGAATATTGCACTCTGCTAACACCCTGGTACTTGGGGAGTCAATCATGTGTGCCACTTTTTGCACACTTTCATGTGTTGTTGTTGTGTTGTTCAATGTGTTGTTGATGGATGTCCAGGGCATTCCTCATTGTCAGCCTCCTTGTTGCCCTCCCAGAACATCCTGTGCAAGCAGAAAACCATCACTTGGGACATTTCTCCATATAGAGAAGCATCCTTAAAAATGGTCATGGTCTCCGAACCCGATTGACTGAGTTTAACACAAAATTTTATCGTTAATCATTGCACATGGAAAGTGGCATCGTGAATTTGTGACGCGGCCCACGAACAGGGGTTCAATCTAGTAGCGATCTGCAGACTGTAGCGGTCCACAGACAACTGACACGGGTCGAGTTGCTTTTCCAAGACCTCTCAACAGTTTTCCTGCCATAAATCCTCCCACTCCAGTCGTCCGCTTTGCCAGGAAAAATTGTTTTACTTACTTTTTGGGACAGTCTATGTACATGATTTCACTCTTCTAGGAGACGCGGTTTCGATAAAATTGCCATTGCTCTTGGATCGAAATAGCTGGGAGAGTCAGATGTACCCCATGAATGTACTTTTCATGTAATTTCATGTAATTCATTCGGTTCCTGGGCAAACCGTTGAAAGCATACCGCTATGCGTAGTATTTTCAAGCACGATTTTGTTCTGATATTAGCAAAGAAAAATCGTCACATTCATTCAATAATACAGGACACCTCGAGTTCATCACTTAATGCAATCCGCGAATTTATTCACGCTTGCGGAAAATTATGTTTCGGGCAAACACGGCCTTTCGATTGGTCATATTTTATATCACTCTATTCAGTATCACCACGGTAGAATTTTAGATTTTAAAGACTTCCAAACGGGTGACCATTTGTTGGTAACTTTCTTTGATATGATATTTTCGTAGTTTAAGTTGCTTTTCTAGGAGAAATTATTTGTTAGGCATGCATCCATTTCATCTCTTTTTAAGAAACCTGATAAGTTGTTATACATTGGTTCTGTCTTGGATATCGCTGAGTCACATTTGTTATAAGAACATAAATATAGGTTTGAGAACCAATGCATTGCACTTTTAGGTATGTATAGCTAACTCTGATGTTTTATATGTTGCTCATTATTATTGTTACTCAGTATCAGACAAAAATGAAAGCGAAATGATGGAGATGAGCGATAATAACGGTATCGGACTTCTCGCTTCACCAGCTAGGGAGCTATGCTATCTTTATTTGTTATCAACGGAAATACCCGAAAAAGCCTTAAATATAGAAACTATTAAAGGAATTGGTGATTATAGAGCAGTAAATGATAAGTTTTCCCTTTTTGGGGTCCGAAATAAGAAACCCAAAAGAAAAATTTTCTTGCTTAAAAAAGGGGACTACCAGTGTATAATTGTATTTTTGTTTCAAGTTCGTGTTACAGAGTTTATTTGCAAATTTTAACAAAGATAGAACGTAAAGGGATAAACGAATTCCAAAGGAAAAGATTATTTGAAAATGTAAGCGAGAATCCAAAAGCATGTTGGTCCTATGACAGAGAGATTCAGGGAAATAAGGGTACAGTTCATTCAGTCAACGAAGATAAAGACGAAAAAGGAACCAGCAGTTATAATACAATACGATTATAATTGTCAGTTAGATGGCGAGACACCTATACACTGTAGTCAGGAGTTATTGGTGAAAAACCAGCACGGTTTCCGACAGGGTAATTCCTTAGAGACAGAACTTCCGCTTTTTGTTTATGATATGCTTGTTTCAGGAGAGAGCAATCTTCCAGTGGAGGGGTTTTTTTCTAGATTTTAAGAAAACTTTTGACCAAGTACCTGATAGAAAACCACTCACAAAGCTAGAAACCTATGGCATAGATAAAAATATCCTGGACTGGATTAAGGACTTTATGAATGGTCGCATATAAAGAGTAGCCTAGACGGACGGCTCTAATGCATTAGAGATCACTTCATGGTTACCGTATGGAAGTGTTATCGGATCAGTGCGTAGCAAAATTATGAGGAGCTAGGCTGGGAATCACTCACGAAGCGATGGTTAAATTACAGATTAAACCTCTAGCGTAATTTAGAAGGAAGCGTCTTTAGCAAAGATGTTAAAAATGCATTTTTAGCCCATCTAATTACATTAGGAAATATCACGTACATAAAATTGTGGATATTAAGTGTAGAACAGATATATTTATAAAGAAATTTTTCCTACGAACGATAAGAGATCAGAATGACGTCCGACGCTTGGGGGGGAAGTATTTTGGGTCAAAATACATAGTCTGGCGAGTAATCATCCCTTGCCACAAACCCTAGCGGTGGCTTGCAGGGCTCTTTGTGAATAAATAAATTAATAATCTCCGTCTGCGTAAACGATCTCTTCGGGTACATGGAGCAAGAAGTATCCTTTCGGCGACTCCATGCATTTGGCAATCTGCAGAAAGTAGCCAGTCGAATAGTCGTAGTTGTTTCCGAGAGGAATGAAGGGAATCTCGCTATGGAACGGATAACAAACCAAATCCATGGGTAGTGCATATCCTTTTCAGTGAA
Source organism: Hetaerina titia (assembly GCA_037158775.1). Lineage (NCBI taxonomy): Eukaryota > Metazoa > Arthropoda > Insecta > Odonata > Calopterygidae > Hetaerina > Hetaerina titia. The sequence goes on along the minus strand of CM073772.1, from coordinate 78,315,374 downwards.
ATCATCTAGTCTCAGAAGTTATGCAGAAATAGTGAGTACAGACCGCGGTGCAAAATGTATTTAAAAAGAGAAAAAATATGGAACATTTAGAGTTAACGGAGAAATTACTCTTGAAATCAGTGGCTTTACTGTCAATATGGCGATATCTTCTGTCGCATTGCATTGTGAAAGCAGCAAGACCCATGAGCTATTAAAGGTGGCTCCTTTAAAAATAAATTCCAGAAATGTTCATGCAGGTTTTGAAATTCAAACTTGGGAATGAAGCATTGCTGACTAACTGAAGCATTGTTGCCTTCATGAAGTCCACTTTTGTTTCCAGCAGAGCCAAAAGTATACTATTATATGTCTTATGGTAGCATATTTTTATATGCCGATTGCCATTTCATGATTCGAGATGCTATGAATCCCATAGTTACAATAAGCAACAACTTAATTCACGATCAATTTTAAGGACTGAATTCACAGTGTGATTCAATTTTTTAAGACCTCCAAGTGACCCAATGAAGAAGAGAAAAAAATATTACTGATAATTCAAGGGCCACGTGGCTATGAAGAGTGGTTATTAAGGATGCAAAACTAATAAGTAATGTTTAATAAGCAAGAAGATGGTCTAAAGCTTTATTTAATTATGAATAGCATGATTTTACAAGTCTTGCACTATCAACATCTCTCTCTGAATCAGGCGTCAACCTACGAGTATAGTAGGAAAACATTGACCAAAATTCAAAGGTGAAACATTAAAAGAATGGTTGTAACACTTCTGCTATAGCTCTGCCGTAATAATTAGGAAACTGCCCAAACTAATTGTGCGAGTACACAAAGAAAAGTTAGTCTATTCATTATTTATTTATTTGTAATCATAACATCTATGAACTCCATGCAGCCCCCTGAATCCCTCTGTCATCCGTCGCAATTTCCTATTTTGACTATCTTCCATTCCAACTGTTTCATTATCTCTCTCCGTCTCGTCTTCTTCCTGCAATTGTTTGCTCCTTACTACCCTTGCTCCGAGCACGCTTCTGTGCGCGCCGTTACCTGACTCAGAATGACCTAGGCTGGCGGCGTGGATCTATTAGAATTTTCGAAATGCGTGCTATCGCTACCCGTAGATTCCTTGGAACGCGAGCATGAACGAACCCAACCCGCGTCTCGAGAATAATACTCTTACCGCATTGTCCCCTCACCCGAGAGAAGAATTGTGGAGGGGTAGAGGCGTAGGTCCGCATCGCCACCTCTCGCCTGACGAGTGAAACGCTCACTCAATCGGTTAGTGCGCTTCCACTAACACGGTAAGGGCAGAGAGACCTAGTTTCACTCCGCGAAGCAATGGAAAGGTAAGTGCATATCGGATGTCTTCAACAGCTCGAGAAATGGAAATTGTAATTCTGAACGTTAAGGAAAAACATTTTAGCGATGTGTAGGAGAGCGTAATTCTTGTTCGATCTATTCTTCTTCCTTTCTCAGGTTTTACTCGAAAGAACCGAACATAACTTCGCAAGTGATTTGGATGATAAGTTCGGAGGAATGGATTCGGAGATGACTCAATGGGACGTCGGTGAGTAAATGGTACTCTTTACTAATTGCATTACTTTACCATAAGTTAAAATCCAAAATTTTGCCCGTGAATCCGATTAGGGGCAGACTCCGTAAATGCAGTTATCTTTCTTAGGTGCCCAACCTAAAATTTTCACCTCGTTGATTCCGCTCTCCCCCTCCCGTTTGTAAAGTGGTGGTCACCCAAGTACGTAGATCTTGTAATTGAGACTGCATTGGTAGATTTATCCGTCGGGAGGCATTTATTCTACGATCCCAGAATACTTAGAAGCTTAGCTACCAATCGGTTAAATGGCTGACCCCAGAGGTCCAATTCGAGGTCTCAAGTTCGTCTTCGCACTCGTAGGTTAAATTGAGATAGTGCGCCTCCACCCAAGTTCACCTAATTCCACGCGAAACCCGCTGCAGTCGGGCGTGGGCGAACCCCATTCAAATGACGGCGGTGAACGATTTGTACGAAATCCAAATGTAAAATGGGTTTAAAGTCCTGCAAATCGTTCGGCAGACTTGGAAGGACTCCGTCAAGGAGCGATTCGGTCAAAATACGCCTGGTCTACGCTGATTACCACAAAGCTAGTTGCTTCTAATGCCTCTAATGACTTGGTAATATGTCATCGTATTTGATTATTAGAATCAAGATTAAATTAAGGTATGACCTCAAATATCGAAGCACCGTAAGAACTGCTGCGTTCTGTTATTCGTGTGTGCAGTTTCAGCATTAGATCAGCTGTTTCTCTTTATCCAATGGCATTGAGTTCCGTAAGAGCATTGCCTCTTCACAGGTTCGTCCAAGATTGAACCCATTCATAACACTTTGCCCTCTGTAGCAATGTAATTTTGGGAATTCTGGAATTATCCTGGGGGGACCATAAACAACTTTGTGTGTGATACTTTCACATAAGGTTCACTAATAAATTGAGTACCGTTGTATCTTTGGTTTATTCATTTGTGCCTTTTTTAATTTACGCACACTTCTTGCTAATTTAATTCAAAATGGAGATTGAAGAAGATTTTGTGGTTATTGTATAATAAATTGAGACGGGCAACAAATAAAGCAAAAAAGCATGGTGGAAAGTATGCAGAAGAAGGGTGAAAATGGTGCGCTATAAAGAAAGGTCGCATCACTATCGGGAAGTAAGAAGGGAAGATCTGGGCTAACAGTTAGAGATAAGTGGGGTATGATAATAGTTGACACAAAAAGGATCCAAGAGAGATGGAAGGAATACATAGAAGAACTGTGGTAAAGAACTTAGTCCAAAAAGGTTAGACATAGAAAGAGAACATAACCTAGAGGAAGATAGCTTAGGTTGAGGTATACTCTACGATGAGATAGAAAGGGCATGACGGGAGATGAAATCAAATTAGGCCGAGGGGTAGCAAAATTTCTGCCTAACAACTAAAAAAAGTTTAACCCTAGAACGGGAACGCTAGGTGAAAAAACACCCTAGACCAGTTTAAATCTCGCGGCAAAAAGAAACGGCTTACGTTACGCCCCCCTTCTTGGTCGAGTTTCCCGGACCCTTCTAACTTTTAGCCAAAATTATTTAGCTCCCTTGATTTTTGATCAAATGACGAAAAAAATGGGCCCTCATGGAACCCAAACAAATGAGGAAGTACTGGAGATGGTGGGCGAGGAGAGGGGTTTGTTGGGAGAAATCCTATGGAGGCAGGAAAAATGGATGAAGGACATAATGGTCGGCAGTGGGATGTTGAATACTGTAATAGAGGGGAGAATGCTGGGCAAACTAGGCAAGGGCAGGAACGGGATAGGGATGTTGGATGCGATGAAGGGAGGAAGAAAGTATATGGAGATGAAGAAGGAATAGATGTAGAGTAGGATGATAGATTGTTTTGTTAGGAGTCCAAAAATGTATTTGTGTCCATCCAAAACCTGCCTTAACTGGTAGATTACTTAATAACAATAATATGGAGATTTCTACAGAGTAAGAATATTATATTAAGTGCCTAATTTTGGCAACATTTTATATGATAAAAATACTAAAACACAGTAATCAACCCGAAGGTCAGTTTAGTAGGTGATGGTAGAGCTCACCCATGTACCAAGCCCGACGGCGTGTGAATATTCACACATCAGGGTAGGGGGGCCAGTTCCTTTCCCTGTGCCGGTTATAGTTTCCCAGGAAGATCTCAATTTGAAATAATACTTACAAATATCATAAGAGCACATATTGTCAAAATACATTATTGTAAGTATTAACAACATTGTTTTGACAAAATGCTAATTTAATCATAGATTAATGTACACATTCATTGTAACTATTAAGTTATGAAAGAGTTATCCTTTTTTAATTATGCCCTTCTTGTAATATAAATCGAAATGTATTAATTCATTGACCCACACAAAAGTTCTATCATTAATCCAATCATGATGATCCATCAGTGTTATCAGTTACCAACTTGGTGGTAAAGTTGAAAAATGATTCAGCCTTAACTGTGAGTAACTCTCCAATACTTCTGGGTTCCACTTGATGTGAATATCTTAATGTATCAATTTTTTATAAAATTAAGCATCTCTCATTAAAAGTTGCTTTTCATTGATTATTAAATAAAATGTAATAGAATTTGCTGAAGTTTAGGTCTATCTATGAAACTATGAAGTAACCATGCATTTTTCCTGGATTGACCTTTCCCTACGTGAATGTTCTATATTGCATCATGCTCTGCACTTCCTGTTCAATGCTGTCCAGGATTACTAATTCTTTTTCCTTGCCCTTCCCTATTTCTTGGCATACTTCTTTTTATTCCTATTTGTCAACCTGCCACTGCCACTCAATGCCCTGCTCAATCAACTCCCTCTGCCTTCTTAGTATTTCAACCACTAACTGTCATCACGCCATCCCATTTCGTGCTTTGTCGGTCTTTCTAGCCATCTCAAGTATTTTCATATTGCATAGATACCTGTCCCCTTTCCTAACAGACCAGGGTGATGGAGATACCATGATTTGGAGCACTAAGCATCACATGAGTATGTTTATAATTTATGCCCATATTTCCCAGAGTGATTTCCTATCAATTTACATCAGTATCCACTGCACAATTTCTTGGCCATTTTCCCATTTGAGCCTGCTGCTTCCTGCCATTGTCCTCCAATATGTAAGATTACAAAGTTCCTTTTCCTCTTTATCCTGTTTTTTATTGCCATTTCAAAAGTACACTCTAAATTAATGTCTTCATCAAATTTAGTTCACATCTTAATTTTAAATGCTAGTCATCCACTCATTCCTGCTTGTAAAATATTCTTTGCCTGGTGTAATTCTTATATTAATATTCTTATAATTTCAATCCTCTGTCCAAAAATCTATTCTCCCTGTAGTTGTTCACATTGTACAATTTTAGTGTTTAACTCAGATTTCCTTTTTCACATGAATCTCATTTTGTTCTTTTAATTAATGCTGATTTTCACCCCATGCCTATCATATTGATTTTTTAATGTGGTGAGCTTGATTTAATGATGTCAGATGATATAAATCTTTAATATGACGCACAATAAACCTTGATCATCCGAAAATTTGATAAATTAATTTGGCATCTACTTTCATTTATGCTGCTAGCTCTTATCAAACCTCTTTCACCACTTCCTCCATATATATGTTGATCAATTCCCAATTTCATGGGTTATGTGAGCATCTGTCTTAACCCCCTGCCAATTCCCTCTCTCCAACATCTATTCATACCTATGTAGTCTACAACAGGTTTTGGATTTGTTGCCTATCCACTGTCTACTCCTATCTGGAATATATTCATTAATTCTGCCAATAGTCTTTTAGAATTCCAAAAAGCAAAAAAGTACTTCTTTTAAAGTTCCATAGTTCTTTCTAATAGTGACCTCATTAATGCTGTGGCATCACCCATACCCCTCAAATTTCTGAAAATCAAATTCCGAATCCCCTAAATAGTCGTTAGAATCAATCAATGTTCTGCATCTTTTTGTCAATAACTTTAATTGCTATTTTAATCTATTAAAAATTTGTCTTTTAATTCTGACATATGAAATAGACTTTCTGCAAAGGAGGAGTTTACTGTACCCAATTCTCCCAGAGTTCCACCCCAGGTGCTTGCCTCTCTATTTAAGGAGACAATTAATGTCATAGTGTTTCCCATGATTCCTTCCATTTTTATTATTTATCCCTTACAACCCCACCCACATTTTTTGACTTTCAGGGTTTTTCAACCTTCCTTACCACTTCATCCTCTGCCTCAACATGTTTGAATGGAAATTAATGTTGATCGTAATAATTTTAGCCAAAATTTCTCCCTCTTAAATGGGAAAATTGGACCATAGAAACTCTTCCTTTAACGTTTTCTTAAACCCTTAACTGGATCATTATTTTTTTTGAGGATTTGTGGAAGTTGAAGGTTAACGACTGGGTTACAGGAACAGTAGAAAATATGAATTGATTTGCGAGGTGTGGTGTTTGTGTTGGGTGGGAGGCAAGAGACAAGGAGTAAAAGAATGACAGGATTTATGGGAATAAGACTGTCGAAGGGATTGCTGGTGGCAAAATTTTAATATTTTCACTCAATTTTCCAAATAAATTTGTGTCATCCTTCATTAAAGGATCATTCATTGTTTCCCATAGCTGTTGAAGAAGTTGCAAAGCTGATATCCAAACCTTCAATTTGTTTTCCCTATACAGTGTTACATGAATGAAACTAATATCAAATATAGGTTGATTCAGGAAAGCTTTTTCACACATATCAGAGTGGTACCAGAAGTACCCGACCCAACAAAAATTCTGGAAAAAATGTATTTATTTTTCAACATAATCTCGTTTCAGCTCTATATGCTTTTCACAGCGATGTTCAATAAGTTTGCTACCCTTTTTTATAATAAGAACCGTCTTGCTCCTCAAAATAGCCATTAACTCCCAACATCACTTCTTCACGGTTGAAAAATCTTTGACCACTGCGCCATTTTTTTAAGTTTTCGAGCATGAAATAATCTGAGATGGCTAAATCTGGCAAATAGGGTGCATGAGGTAGCAATTCAAACTTTAATTTATGAATTTTGGCCATTACAATAATGGATTTGTGAGCTGGTGCATTGTCTTGATGAAACAACACTTGCTTCTTAGCCAAAAGTGGCCGCTTTTGTTTGATTTCTTTCCTCAAACGTTGCAATAAGTTTGCATAATACTCACCGATGATAGTTTTTCCTATTCAAGATAGTCAATGAAAATTATCCCACGCCCATCCCAAAAAACCAATGCCATGACCTTGCCTGCAGATGAAACAATCTTTGCCTTCTTTGGAGCCGGTTCTCCCGTATTGAAACCATTGTTTTAATTGTTTTTTGTCTATGGTTGAAGTAATGGATCTATGTTTCATCCATGGTTATGAAATCGTGCAAAAATTCTGCTTTTTTTGGCCGTGAAAATTTGCAAAACACTCAATTGAAAGATCTTTAAAACATTGGTTTTGCTTGAGTGTGAGCAAACGTGGTACCCATCTTGCACACAGCTTTCTGTCCAAATTTTTAGTTAATATGTGATGTGCAGCACTTTTTGAAATGCCTACTATGCCTGCTGGCTTGTACACTTTCAGTCGACAATCATCCAGTAATACTTTGTGGATTTTTTTATTGTTTCTGGAGTCGTCACCTCATTTGGTCGACCAATGTGATGCTCATCTTGACAGCTCATGCGGCCTCATTTAAACTCTGCCACCCAATATTTTACTGTTGTAAATGGAGTAAATTCAGCCAGAGTAGAACCCAGTTCAGCTTAAATATTGGTTTGGCTGAGGTCTTTCAAATAAAAGTATTTTATTGCATAAAAATGACCAATTTTCTTCATTTTCACAAATTCACTGAAAACACTGGCTGCCAAACAAATACTAAGCAACATGGCGTCTTCAAACGTGAAACATATGCTTTATGGATTTCGAAACTGTTAATACAGTGATAATTTTCAAACAACTAATGCTATCTCTAGGTCAGGCCGGTTACTTCTGGGACGAACCTCATATGTGTCATAAAAGGCATTTTATATAAGCTCTCTGTTCATTACTTTTATGAAAAGCATTTTAACATCATAGTCTTGAATGATTAATCTGCAATATGGTTGAATAAATCTGATTCTGATGGTCCTGTTACCCAATTGGTGTACTGTCTACTTTTTTGGATTTCCACCTCAACTGCAAGTTAGCCTTAATTTTGGTGGCATCATTTGACAAACAAATGAGTATTATTTGCTGTGTGGATTTTGCAAATGGTTTATGAATACTCCTCTGCTTTGACCTTACCATTTGCCATTGGAGTTTATTTTCTCTATTTAGTCTTATTTTAGCTTACTCATTCATTATTTTTATTCACTTCTTGTCACATAGTTGCATCTTTTGTATATTTTATTCCTTAAAATAAGTATGTTTTTGTGGTGACATTTTTATTACATGGGGAAACTGTTTTAAAAGATTCTCCAACTGCTGTGCACAGTCCCTAGTAAAACAAGTGGATTGAAGTTATAATAGGTACATATTTGGAGATTTTTTAAAAGCAAATAACATGTCTTTCATTCCCATTTTGCAAATAATAATTTCAAAAATGGAATTCTTCTCCTAATGTTTTAAATTTTTAAATGCTGATGCCTATTTTACTACAAAATTCTGCATAGATACCATAACTGCTCTGATATATAAGTATTCTCTCTTACCTTAATATTTAGTAAAATTCTTTCCATCAACCATTTGAGATGAGATAAGATCTATTACCGATTTCTTTCCCTCCCCTCTTCTCTCTCAAATGCTCTTCTCCTGCCTGTCTTTATTTTTATCTTCTAATCATGCAAATATGTACGCTATAATAGTTTCCACTCTTTGCAACCTCTTGGAAATTTATATTCTCCTCTACTTTTTACCCTATTCCCATACTTCCTCTCCACTCCTACCTTCTTCCATCTGAATCATTTCATTTCATTTAATGGAAATAGTTCACTCGGTGTGTGGAGTCACTTGTCTTGATTAGCCATTTGGAATCACTACTACTGTCTAATCTTTAACATATAATTCAACTTTCTGGAAACAGTCTTGGGGAAATTTTTTTCCCACTCAGTGAGGTCAGTTTGAGTAGCTCTAATTTGAAATAAATTCTGACCATTGAAAGAAACGTAATTAGAAAATATATCAAATATAGATTCACGTTTAATAAATTTATGGATCGAATGCCACTTAATGACACTGTAGTGGCACTCACTGGTAGTGAATGCACAACCCCATGTTTCCACGTAAAATAGTGATTGACTATAAATTACCCAACTAATTAATCAATGCACAGCATTATTAAAACATCTTCTTGATTCTGACATATTTGGGTGCATTTTACTCTTTCTTGAGAAAAATTTTCTGGGTTGTACATTGTCATTTGAGGACACAGTCTATCAGAGAGCAAAGTACCTCTGAAATGAGTACCAATTTGTACCATTTTTTCATTAGCCACAAATGGAAATATTATTTCCAAAATGTAGTACTGGCTCATTTGTACATTTTTCTAATTTTACAAATTTTATCGCCAAATTAATATTTTTATGATCTAAGATGATATTTGATGTTATTAGTATTGAATTATGTTGAAAGCCACTCTTAATGATATTGATTCAAGGTATTTTAAAATTTTTGGCATGTTGTTTACATGTATATTTGTGCTTGTATATGTTTTAATTATTGTTTTTAATGTTTAATAACATTTTTTTTCTCTTATGTATTGATTCTGTGTTTATACAGTGAATCAAAATGCCATCACCCTTAATTCTCTAATGGTGTGCGTAAATTAGACCAACTGCTGGTTGCTAAGAACATCTTTTCATTCACCGTTCACCAAATGTCATTACCCTAATGTGCATATGTAGTTGCATTATCAACTTAATCATTCCATATAACATAACATCTTTTTTTGATGTTGAATCTGCAGTAATGGATGACCTTTTTTTATTTGGGATATTGTGTCGACCAGAAGAACACTCTTTATAACATCTAATTATTCAACTAGCTCACTGATTTTTTCAGTAATTTCAATTTCGATTAAATTTCATTTCTTGATTTAGGTTTTGACCCATTCAATATATATCAATATTCTATTCCATAATATTCCTGGGAAAGGAAATTATGTACATAGTTTGTCTCTTAGTCTTTCTCTATAGTTATGCCCTTTGTTTTCATTATTTCTAGGGCTGATTTCCTCCTCAAGTTTCATCCTTGAAAATCCTTGTTTCGAACATTCACCCATCTTAAATTGCATTACTCTTTGTCAGCACGAGTTCTATGATTTCAAATGCATAGCTTTCATTAAAATTGCACAATGTTGTATGGATTTTAATGCAGTCAAGCCTCAACTTATATACGAGTATATATCGTAATATGTATAATACATTTTCTGGCTCATGTTACTCATTAAACTCTTGTTCAGATTCAAAATGTATCTCATTTTTTGTCTTCCCAGCCAGGGTACTGAGAAATAGTATATCGTACTGCTATAAATATTAGAATTCACTTGTTTTTACCCTGTGTTGATTTTGTAATAAAGGCAACTTAAAGTCATCAGTAGGCCTTTAGATATTGTGCGATAGTTACACTGTCCACTGTGCGATATGAGGAATTGTGCGATAGTTACACTGTCAAATAAATCAAACTTTCCAATTATTTTCGGTAACGCATGGGGCCTGAAGTTCAAAATACAATTGCCATTCTAATTTCTTAGAATCCTCAGATTTGCATGAGTATCCCTTTTAACATGGAGACTAGTTCATAGAGTAAAGATAAATTTAGAAAGCTTGGGCAGTTGCCATTCAAAAAGATGGAATTGCATGGAATTGATGAGTCAGAATTAGTGAAATAATGTGAAATGGAAGGTTAGGTTATTTATTTCACTTTGAACAAGAAAAGTATAAAAATTATATATCTTAATGAAATATTTACTGTTGAAGCTATTAATTTTTACACCACGTGTATATTTGAGGACTATTTGCATTGTTTCCTTATGCTGGCAAGATATTTTCAAGCTAGTGCACAATCTGTTTTACAAAGTGGTTCTGAATGAGGGAGTAATTGATCTTGGGTGCTGACGAGGAATTAGAAAGATACATTTTTACAGAGTTTATACGCCTCTAGAAAAAGCATTATTCAGCTTCTCAAAATTTTTGTCAATTATCTTCAAATATATAATTAAATTAGTCTAACTTTTGGGCAATCGAATGACCGGCATCATTATGTCATCTAGCATAGAATATAGTTTTTTATTTTATGAAGGAACACTTTTAAAATCATATCTAAATTTTTCCTATGACTAATTTCAAAGGTCTTCAGATATGATGTGCTCAAATTGAGAGACCCCCTTCTGCATTTTTTTGCTCTCATCGATAGTACATCCTTCTAAAGTGCTTATTCACATATTTGGCATTGCATTTTCATGAATAAGTCTATTTCATCATCTTTTGTCACTATTTATTGTATATTCTTGTGTATCATTGCAATAGGAGGGTGTTTCCACATTACACCTGACAACTACAACTTAAGGAACCTGGGCCCCTCTTTTTCATTCTCAGGATGCTTAGAATGTAAATCGTACACTCCCATGTCTTGCCGTAATCATCTTCTGAAGTATGCATCTCTCTTTAGTTGTAAAACTTGCTTTTTACATAATATGCTACCTTCGTTCACATAATAGGTTATAGTTTGCACCATATTCCTTCATTTTAAATTCTCTTCATGAACACTATGTCAGTCATTCCCCCAAGTTGTTGCATCCATCGTTCCAGAGGATTAATCATAATAAATGTCTTTCTTATGAATTTTTCTACTGCATCATGCTTAGTAATGTCATCAGAGGATCTTCAACCATTTACTGTATATCTTGGCAATGTGATGCCAGCAGCAAAGAATTTAAGGGTAATGGCATTTTTCTCTAAAGCTACTTAATTGTCGTATTATCTTTTCCACATTGCATTTCATTTCAGGGGCACATAAGTTGACTGTCATCCAATGGAATGTCAGTCAAAATGCTTGTACTTTTCAGTTCATCTGGAAATGCAGATTCAGCAATGGGTGTTGGTGCTGTTTATTCCAGTGTCATTGGACTTGCACCATCCAAATAAGAGGGACAACACTTCCCTTGGTGCCCGACCAGGAGAGGATTCTCTCTAAGGCAGCTGTCGGCAATAAACAAGACATAGAAACTATTTACGAAGTTGTTGAATGCTGGTGATATTGTGGGAGCAGTTGACTTCTGCAGGTGGATATTCAGGAAGTGTTTCTAGTGGCTTAAACAGGACTTCTTTGAGTATTGTTTAACACCACTGGACTGCACTCCTCCGTGGAACCCTCTGTGGAAGTAAACTGCTCATGGAATATCACCTGCATGATTCTAAGTTCGTAGATAGTTTTCAATGAAATTTTTTATTGCTGACAGCCATCTTAGGGGAGATTATATGTATTTTTGCCTTTTTTTTGTGAAATGGACATTGTTATTTTCAGGTCAAATAAAAGTTTTTCTTCAAAACCCTATTCAAATTTTAATTACCAAAGTCTCAACGCTGGACAGAAGCTGGTTTTAAGCAAATAGGACTTATAGTATATTTTAGGGCATTTTTTAGCCCAAAATGCATGAAAATTGGTAAAAATTTCTCATCATTTGTTCTTTTAGTTCAATTTTTTCATTGATTCCATCTAAAATATGTATCAATGTTATATGCTGAAAACAAAGTGGAATGAGCAAAAAAGGAAAGAAAGCTGAAAAAAAAGGGCACTAAAAATCATTCTAAGTCCAGAGCAAAAAAATCCATGGCCAGGGTGAAGAAAAACTGAATTTGTTCAAGACAAGTTATTTATTTCCAGCATAAGAGTATAAAGTTGCAAAAATAGTACATACTATATACAATGTCAAGAGAAAAAAATGCATGCCACCATGCTTAAACACTTTATTGACATGGCAGCATGCTATACAGTGCACTAGATAATGTTGCATTGAAGTGCAATTTGGTGAGTAACCACATTGATCCCATCAGTCAACTGATACCAGCTGCATACAGGCAGTCAGGTAAGGAAGGTTCATAATGGAAGTCCTGTAAAAAGAAATTAAAACTTTAATTAGAGGTCCTGAGACAGTTACCGACTAAACAAACAGTTAAGATTTTAATGTATTAATTTTTCATTTGACACAATTTGAGGATATTTATGCATAGTTAGACTCCTTGCCAAATTTAATCCTAAGCATTTGAGTCTTCCTCTAAATTCAGTCTTAGTTTCTTGAATTGATTGAGTATTCAATTGCAACTTAGTTGAATATTAAGGTATTTTATTCATAATTATTTTTCAATCAGTGATGAAAAAAATGAGACTAATTGTAAAGTTTCATTCTAAATACCTGAATAATCTTTTGAGCAAACAAACAAACGTTTCTTTGGCATAAATAGACAACTTGTTCAGTAGCTTATATGTTGAATGCAGAAATGAATGATCTAAGTACTAGGGCAGGTATCGAAATTACAAAAAAATGTATTGAAAAATTAAAAATATAACCTTTATTAATGAATTGCATGATGAATTTTAAACCTAGCACAGCAAATACCACAATATTTCCACAAGGAATACGATATTTGTCAACAAAAAACTTATAGAGTAACTTACATAAACCAGCAAAATATACACAAGATATGCAATGATAAATGCTTCAAATTACCCGAAAAGCAACTCATACATAACATCAAATCCACTTACATTGGTAATAATTTCATGAAGCTTTTTGTCCTGTCTCATCTTGTCGACCAGACTTATTGCAATGTTTAATTCTACACACTTAAGTGCCTCAAATTATTTAAATGATGTCTTTGTTCCTTTGGCATTAATCAAATATCAAATTATACTTTTAAATCAATATTATATTTGCTATCATTTAAAGGGCCACTAACTTCTAAGTCATTAAAACTGCAAAAGAAGGCTATTTGCATCATTGCATCCAAACCTACAATTTCATCTGCCCTTCCAATCATTTAAGAACCTAGGCTGCTACAATTCCCATCCATGTAATTTACATGAAACATCTGTCCGACTTCCATACAAATTCTCACTACCACAGTCACCTAACTACAACCCAGTCAAACCAGATTTTCAAATTCACACTAACCGAAGGACTAGGACCAAAGTCACTAAACCTAATAAATTATCAATGAAATACAAAGACACAGGATATATTTAACAGTTTAAAAGAAATTTCTCAAAACCAAGAAAAATTATTACAGTGTATCCTAATGTATTAAGAAAAATATTTGTGTAAAACAAAACCTATGAAATGACCTACCTATCACTAAATACATGACAAAAATGCATACTTGTTTGTTTATATATTTTCTCAAGCTTCTCTGAATATGAATACTCAGAAATTCTAGTTTATTATGACGTATCCCATATTGTTTATGTACTCCACTCCTTTGGGCAAATAAAATTATAATTATTATTACAACTGAGAATTTGGTAGATAATGCAGTTTAATTTCAAAAGGATTATCAAACTGAAGAGCTACAAATAAGAAATTTACTCCTTTATTTAGTGCCACAGATATGGGATGACAATCAATATCAATAAAACAAAGGTTATGTGATTTTCCAGAAAGAAAAAGGCTAAGCTAAACAAAATACGAGAGGAAAAAATAGAGCAGGTAGAATAGTTTATATATCTCGGAAGTGTTTTGGACCAATACGGTCAAAGTAGTAGGGACATAAGGAGAAGAATTGCCCTAGGCGAAGAGGCTTTCACGAGGAGGAGGGAGTTTATGACGGGGACGTTGAGTAGGGATGTTAAGACAAGATTCAAAAAACTTTGATATGGAGCGTAGTTGTGTTTGGCATGGAAGCGTGGTCGCTGAAGCAGGAGGATAGATTCGAGGCTTTTGAAATGTGGGTGTGGAGAAAAATGGAGAAGGTGAAATGGACCGAAATTTCATATTTCATTATTTGAACTAAATTTGGGCAAAACCTTGAGTAGGTCATCAAAAAAATAACTGCAATTATGTGATTAATGCCTAACCAATTACGTGACAAGCAACAAAATTACAAGTATTAAAATCATTCAATTTTGGGACACCCTTAAATAGATTTAAACATCTTCACACCAAATGGAATAAGAGTTTAGTTTGTTAAACCTTGGTGAATAGGTGTGATCTGTCATGACATACCAATAAGGAGTATATTTACTGCCAAGTAGTTATTTGTAGGAAAAAAATTGGGAAAATAGCTATAGCAACTTTAAGAAATTTAACTCTGACGAAATATTCCTTAAGTCTAAAGCTATCATTCTAACAATAACATCTCAGAAAGTCTTCCGATCATCGATAAGTGAATGTAAAATTACCATTCCGAATACAAAAGTGAAATTGATATTGTATATGAGATGCTGTAGCGGGCTCCTAATTAAAATTGACTTGCATCGATAATGTATCTATGTTAATATAAGAACAGCAGGGGGGAGGGGGGGGAATTATTCGGAGAGATAATTTGTATTATTCCCAGGTTTAGTTTTTGGGACCTGTCGCAAAAATATTTATTCCGGTATTGTTCCTAATGTATTCCCCATGCAATAAAGAGAAGGTCTATATGAAAATTAGAAGTCCAAAAATTTTTCTAAAATTTAAACGAGGTAATAATTCCAAGTGTCCTGTACACGAGTTAGTTAAGCCAGAAATAGCAGCTGCAATTCCACTGCAACTTTTAATCTAGCGAAACAAGAATACAATACAGACTTCCCATTCATCAATTGCAAATAATATTAACGATTTAAATATGTGCGCACAAAACATTAAAAAACTATGCAATTAAGAAGTTAACTAAAACGTAATGAAACTACAAACAAAGTTTTAAATGACATATCTTTCAAAAATATTATATTTTGCAAATTAGTAGAGGTGGGCACTATGGATTAATTCGGGTATGGTAATCCCTGACCTGAAAAATCATCACAAGTTTCAGGATTTCCTTATCTAAAGATACATTCCACTAGTTCTCTATTTTTTTGCTTAGTACCTTGAAAGCTTGACAGGGGGTGATTCAACACCAGTCAAGCAACTACAAGTAAGTTATTCTTAATTTCTGGTTTTATAATACATTTGCTAAGTAATTCATTCAATTTAAATCATGATAACTGAAAGGCAAATGCACTATAGCACACAAGTAACATCTCAAATGCATACGAGAGGAGCTGCTGCAATTCATCAATCAATGAATTTTTATGGCAAGTATCCAGTTACAGAAGGTAATTCAGTAAAGAATTTGATCGTGAATTTAGTTGGTAACAAACTACGCTATGAGTCAAAGGAATTACATTATGAGCAAATTTAATTGACAATATGCAGCTAAAATTGTGCTGGTGTTTAGGAAGCAAACTAAGACAAAAAGTTTCATTATTTTGTTAGATTAACATTTGCTTTAGTTTTTCATATTTCTTCCTGAAATTTGCAGAACGTATTCCTCACATCATTTAAAAATAAAACCAGATTGAAGTAAATTTCAAATTTTACATTTTAAATGAAAGAAATTAAGCACAGTTGCTGACAGCAATTGAGTTAATTTAGAGTTAATTTCCCAAAAGTATAATAATATTTATAATTTAAATGAAATATGATACTTAAAAATATTCCATCCAGTTACCACTAACGGGGAAAATATTTTCCATTAATTAAACAGCCTCATGTTATTGCCAGACTTCATTTCTGGATAGCGTGAGAAATCATGTATCGTGAGAGACTGACTCCAATAGAGCAAAGAGGAGGAATCTTCCAGAATTCACATTTATCTAGCAATAATTTGGGAAACCATTTTTTATATTTACTCAATCACCATTTCGGAATGGATTTAACAGGTGGTACTTAAACTACGCATTTGAAATCAAATAGTTTCAGTTACAGCTTGACAGTCACACTACCATTCCAAAGACCTGTGCTTTTCTTCATATTAAGGAAACCACTAATTACTGCCAGCCATTCAATATAGTGTCAGATTTTCAAATATACGTGTATATACATTACAGACTATATGCGCAATCATTGAGTACAACTACTTGAGAAATTAACATAGAGGGTAATTCAAGTGTCTTAATGTTTCATAAGGTTCGCTTTACGTAATGTGTTAAATTTGCTGTACTAAATGGAGAAAGTGCCGTAAAATTACCATATTGACATAGGGGGGAGAGGGAAGGAGAGTTTAGGATAGAATTTAGTATGAATTTTTAATCACTAATTGCACTAATTATGATTGAAGCTCGATCCGAGAATAATTACAGTATATTTCAAACAACTTCGGCACATTTCTTCAAATATTCTTTGATACAGCCCTCTCAGAAATATAGCTACATTAGACGTGATCACCTTGCAAACGCAGCGATTGTTTAAATAGTTCCTTGAAAATTGAATTGCAAGAAAGTTTCAAAAGCTCCATGAGATAAGTTGCATGAACTCAAGTTTACAAACAATGGGTGACATTCTCTAATCTGCAGGAGACTAAAGCGATATGCGAGGCAACGGTGACTAATAAATAGGATGCACAAGAATAAAAGCCTTACAATAAAAATATTTAAAGACAATGTTATGGAGTACATCTAAAGGGTAAAACTGACGTCAAATTTAATAAAAATGATTGCCTCGAAATTTACTCAGGTCGACGCATTTATTATTCCAGAAAATTTCATCCCAAATAATTTATCTATATTGGCTTTGTATTATGGAATTCCTTCGAATATGCAAATCTTAGAACTATGCATATTGAATGCAAAAAATATTTAAAATAGATCGGTTACGATACGATATTAAACATCAACAGTGATACGTGGTGACTAGCAATTATTTAGTGAAAGCAGAAAAGATTTACCATCGGCCACTTAGAAATGGACAATTTCAGGTTAAGTAACTAAGAAATATGAATGTTGCTCGACGTGAACTGTTTCAGAGACATTTTTAGTCCTACATGGCACAGCTGTAAAAACAAATTTTAACATTCAATACAGCCTGAAGTAATCAACGTCATCCAATGCCAGCTACTTTCGACCTAAGCAGTTACCTTCAATGATCATTCGAAAACGCATGTTGTAACTGCAGAGAATATCTCACTCAATGTGTAGCGAAGGTCAGTCAAGTTTTCCAAAACTGAGCATATGAACGTGTCATATCTGGAGGCAGGAGCGAAAATTCAAATATAATTTACATTCCTTTGCACTGCGGTAACTTTATAAATATAAAAATGTGCTCCCCAGGAAGGTAATATACTTGAGTTAACCAAAGTCCAAGTTTGTTAGTTTAGAAAAGTTGTTCGTTTAGTTTAATACAAATTTCCTTTAGTTTAAATCATTTCAAGACATTACTTTTGTATAATATGGATAATTCTGCACAAAATCGATAAAGAATTACCACATCATAGATTCTAATCAATTGCCTACATAACTACAGACTTCAAAGAAAATGTGAAATTAAAATAATAGCTTTATCTCAGATGCCTTTTCGAACCGTTTCAGTCTCAACTTTGCAAAAGCTTTCTTCAGTCAAAAGAATCGACACGTCACTTAAAATACACCCCCTAAAATTTTAATTTACTTTTCTCCGTTGTTGAAACATTTGAATGCTAATGCGGTTTTAATCTAACGATACCCGAAGTTTAAGTTTGTTTAACATTTGTCATGCGCACAACATCAAATAGGTAGAATTTAAACTTTTAGAATGTAAATTTAATCAAAACTAAAAACCTTTAAAATATTGAAATTAAAACTGACAAATTGAAAGAAAATTTAAGTGTGGAAGTAAATAAAATAGGACGATAAAGTAACAAAAAAATAAAGAAATATTGACAAAAAAATTCAAAGAGCGCACTTGTGCATGAAAATGAAATACGTATTGTAACGATATTGTAACTACCTTTCCGAAGAGCGAAGGTCCAGCTTAACTTTGGAGAGATGACATCTCCCTGATCAGCTGATTTCCAGAGCACGTTAGTCTAATTCTTCTCTCATCCCAAAATCTTTGCTCTCGTCCGATCAGAAGGTATTCAGCGAGCTCGAGAATTCTTCCGTTGAAAAGGCGACATTATGCGAAGAGTCTTCTAATATTCCGAATATTGGAATAAATCTAAGAGCAACACCATGAAGTTATCAGCGACTGTTGCAGCAGCAAGTTTCCCGAGTCCATTTGAAATGAAGCGCCGCTTCAGCAGAGGTTCAACCTTACCAGAAGAGAAAATTGGAACTCTGTACTCGCAAAGGATGTTGAAATCTAAATTAACAGTCTAACATAAAAAATAACACAAATGCTTAGTAATGGCATTAATCTCTAAAGTTTTCTTATAACTTTATTAACTTCCACAACACACTGAGGAATATGGAATGAAATTTCTAAAAACTTCGCGTGTACCCATGATACTGAAACTATTTAAGTTGCCACATTAAGCAATGCCATTAATTTATAAGCAAGTCCAATATTAAATCCAATGAATTGACTTCCTCGATAAATTATTCGGCATCTTCAAGAACACTTAAGGTGGGAGATATTTATAAATGAAGCACGGCATGTGTACTTTGTGGCTTATGCTTAGGCATTCGTAACGGGTCATAACACTAATACAAAATAGGATTAGAAGAGATATGTTGAAAAATTCGCGACACTGGTAATTATTATATTTCAACCCATAACATCCACAAAAGTTGACAATTTACATCGCCATGGAAATTTCAGAAAATGAATCTGACGAAAATTCGGGAGGCCAAGGGTGAGTAAATTTCCGAGAATTCCACTCTTAGATATCCCAATTCACAGCATCTGAATACTCGTCCAGACATTCGCCCGTGCAGCAGTGAGATTAAGAGTCTCCATAAAAACAAAACCGGTAAGATTCTTTCATTAAAATACAAATATCGTTAATTATACTTTTTTAAGTACAAACAGGTAATTAAAATTAGCACGACAAGATTTTTCAAACTAATCATAGCATTAACAATTATGAAAGTTATTTCATTGGAATAGGTCGCATTGTGCAAGTCACAATCCACTTTCAAGCATAACAGCTGATACGTCGCGTGGAGTATCAAATGAAACATCCCCTTGTCAAAACGCATTGAAACTACGAAAAATTACCACATCAAAAAATTCTGAAGCACATCAGCAACGAAAACACGTAAATAACTTCACAATTCAGTTACATGATCATCATATGAAATCCTATGATAATATTTAGAACGTGAAGCACGATAATGCCTGCCATTAGTTTACGAACCACTAAATTTGCACACACAAAATATAACTAGATTGTAGGAGAATAAAGCAAACAAGAACTATAAGTAGATATGCACATTGTATAGACAATTCAACTCTTAATATAACAACCCGAATTAAATTATTTCTATCTTTATTACCACATAATCAGCAAGAAAATTCGGAAGTGGAAATCACTGCGGTGATTGTTAACTAAAAATTGTCAGGAAAAATGTTAGGAGCAAAGCAATAGCAACAGGGCTTGCAGACATTCCTGACAGTATTGCACAAAACCCATCAGATACAGGCGGAAATATAATATCGTCAATTGGAGAAACCAATTAGTCTTTATCGAAGAAAAGCCAAGTTGATTGAGAGACTCCTTGATCTACAGAGAGCACGCGATACCCATCCTACTGCGGATAGAGGCTGCACCCGCAGCTAAAAACTATTAACCCATTTGCAACAATTTCAGAGCGTAAAAATCATTCGCCTTGACCGGGATTTTACGCTCTGAAATTGTTGCAATGAAATGCATGTTAGCGGATGACTCCGTTAAAAGTTACTGTTGCGGCATCTCCCGCAGTTTCTTAAAATTTTACAATGAATCCAGTTAAATGAATCTTCCAACTTGTCGAAATTCACACAGGCCTAAAATTAATTCGCAGAAATTAGGTTACCTTTCCAGATTAAGTAAAAACAGAGTCAGAAATCATCTCTCCGATCAGTTGATCACAAGAGATCATTCTTTGTCTTCCCACTTCAAGTGTGCCCTCAATTTGGTCATGTGACAATGCATTCTTCCCTAGTGGAAGTGGTAAAGAGTCAAGTAATGCGAAAGGCTGGTTGAAGTTAAAGCGTCTACAAGGCATGAGAGCAGTAGAATTTTTGGAAAAATATTTTGTTGATTTAGTTTAAGAAATTTACTATCAAGGGCGTAAAATTAGTAAGTTCATAAAGTGATATGCACATGCCGTATTAAAATCAGGTAGATTCATTCTTATAACTAATACCTGGAAGTACCAATGCTCTGAGCAGGGGAAATCACCTTCCATGAAAAACATCTCTCCAATTGCGAGATCACACACCTTCGGGTGAACTGAAGAAAAAAAGCAAGTCGCAACGTAAATAATAAATTAAATCACGTATCCTTAAATTTAAGATTCAATTCATATTTGGCAAGTTTTCATTTCAAATATTCTTGTCACGCACATGAAATTTGACCAATGAATTCCCGAATGAAAAGATACTCGATTCGCATATTCCAAAGCATTTTCACGAATCTCCAACATACCTTTGAAGAATACACAGGGAACCAAGTTCTCCTAAGTAAATTTTGAACAGTACAATTACTCAAAAAGAGAAGAGCATATGCTTCCGGTAACGTCGCGTCAAATTTCGCCTTTACCAAATTTCGACAGTTAAGTGCCGCGATGCCTTAATGCAGTTACGGCAGAAGGAACGCACAAATTTATATCCTTTCAAACGTGAACCAGCGTTATTATGACATTACTTATCCAAGAAAAGATGAAACAAGGGAAAGGAAAAGTTTAGGTTATCATTAAGACGGTCGCGTGAACTGCGTTTTAGCAATTTAATTCGTTATTAAAGTAAGAAACTCAAAAAAATTACTGATAATTGAGAATGGATGGCCACTTACTTGATTTATTCGAGACATGAGTGATCTTCCGTCGCTCTCGCTACGTCGTTGGTGCTCGCACTCTAGTCACTCTCTTTAGCCCACCTGCAGTAACCAGAGCTTCGTAGAAATAAGTTCTCGGCCAGGGTAGGAAGTGGGTAGGGGTATACGGTTCAGCGGAGGCAGGGGATTGGTGGGCGAAGATAAGAGAAGGGGGAGCTTTAGCTGGCGAAGGGTGGGAGGTGAAGAGTGAGGGGCATTTCGATATGGGGGATGAGAATGACGAAAGGATGTCGTAGACAGTTGATCACAAAATGGCCTGGATATAAAATGGGACAAGCATTTGTATTGGAACTACATATGAAAAACAAATGTGGCAAAAATTAGGTACCTTAAACTGCTGAAGAGCATCATCAAGAAGACCCATAACACAACATATTGAACAATGACCATGATCTCGACGATCAAAAGTAATCCACGTTTCTGCAAGTATTATTCAGAGCGCAAACGTCTTGTAAGGTATCAACACTGAAAGAGTAAACGTTTCCAAGTATCCTTGAGTATTTGTCCATTCCTTAAAGTCTAAGGCGTGTTCATTTATACTGAGGCGTGATTTTGATCCCTTCGTCTAAATAAATGCCCCATAAGGTCGTCCCCGCGCAGACGAAGTTCACTCCCTCGGGTCCGATTGATGCGTCCGCGATTCGACTGGCTTCCTTTAAGACAGGTCAGATTACTCACGCCAGCCGTGAGGTTGGCTCAAAATCATCCGTCACCGATTAGAAGGTTGCTGGTTAAAAATGCTAACGGAAAGCAAAACAAGAGTACGCTACGACATCGCTTTGTGCGCCGGGCCGTTTGTACTGCATTTCCACCGTCTCCTTGCAGCCAGCAGATACGGGAATTCCGATTCCATTTCCTCGCCGTCTCGCTCGCAATCAATCCCTCGCGCCTATCCGAATCCGGAAAGCCCGCCCACCCTCTAGAGGCACATGTAGATCTGATTACCTAGTCAATGCCATGTATGAATACGCCCTCGTTCTTGGGATTGTAAGTCTTACCAATTATATCAGACACACTAACAAAAAATGATCGTCGTGAAATTGAATCTCAACTCGACGGGAGGTCGAAAACCACCCCCCCTAAACACTCAACATTGAAAACATCAAATGATTTCTCAACGAACGCTTTCGCAACGAGAACTTCAGCCCGCTCGTGACGGTGGTCAAACCGGACAAGAAAGAAGCTGCGGTGGACTTGCCCGATTGCTTCGATGGGGGAGAGGGCGAAGAATGTTTGAAGAGGAGGATGGGGGGATGAGAAAGGATCGCGAGCACCAAATGTTAAAAGGATCCCTTAGAATGATTGCTTATTGCCCTCGCCTTTCCTTTATCCCACCCCTCTCCTCTCACGTGAATAGAGGTAAACAACAAAATTTTAGAATGAACTGAACCAGACTAATTTTGACCAGAATATTTTTATCCCTATCACGTTCGGACAATATTATTCTGATCCCTAATCGTTTGTGGAAAAAATGAAATCTCAAATTTATATTCTACAATTATGCCTACTGTTCTGCGATGGGGGTAATAATACTTGTTCAACATCACTGCTAAAGAGATATCCTTCCAGTTTATGCAAGAGATTCAATATGTAAGTTAACCTTCGCTCTGTGAGTGATTCGCAGCCTAGATCCTCTAATCATTTTGATACGCCACTAAGTTGATCACAGCAATGTTTTACCAAGATAAGTCACATACGCTGCACGCCAATCAACTCCGTGAGGATCCCATATACTTGCAGCATACTCTAAATGATAACATTTCTCTTTGACGTTTTCATCACAATTACTGAGTACTCTTCTAATAAATCTTAATTTTTTGTTAGCTTGTCCATAGATTCCCAGTATGTATTTTCACCCAGGAGAGAGGTCGTGAGTGAGGGTAACAGGTACGTACTTAATTCAGTCTAAACATTCCATTTCGGTGTTCCCAACGCAGTAGGCGTTCGGAAGGGAATTTCTCTTTTTTTTCAAAAATTCATGACTGTGAATATCAAGTTTAATTCTAATTGCCAAGTGTCGCACAAGCTTTGTGTAGCATTAAGGTCATCTGATAATGCAGCTGTGTCTTCAGGATTACGGATATCCCTGTAAACTAATGCTTCGCCGGCAAATAAATGTATCTTACTAGTGACTATGAAGCTAATACCGTAAACAAAGTTGGAATAAAAGATGTCCGATAACACATCCCTGGGAAACACCAGATGTAATTTCTACTGCATTTGAGTGAACTCCATCTCTGACTACTCTTTGTACCCGACCATTCAAAAAGTATACACCATAAAAATCAGGAATTTTATGTTAAAACGGTGCGGACCAAGTGACATACATTTCCTTTCGTAATAAATCTTTTGGAGTAAATTGGATAGGACGACCAAAGGAAGAAAACACTCCGAGAGAAAGCAGCATTTACTCCATACCATTATTTCAAATGCTTCCAATCCAAGCTCAACTTAATCAAACTCAATCTAAACGACCATGTTTTAAATCCACGAATCACTGAGCATATAAGTGAACTGTCCTAAAGCTCCGCCTCAGCCAGTAGTGACCATAGATTTTTCAGCAATACCAACACAAATATATTTTCCCACGAAGTAGCTAACTTCAGTTAACTGAGCATCGCTTTGCGTCATTAAAGGTAGCCATTACTATTTGTTTGCACGTTAAGAGTTTCATAGCCGATGATGGAATCTGATGAAAAAGCTGTTCTTCTTGATGAGGTTTGTTTTTAAATGAAATTTGATCCTTATTTGCAGAAATAAGACATTAAAAAAATTATCTTAATATGCATATTATTTCCTCTCTACATAGATATTAACGCTTTTGGTATGAGAACTTTTGCCATGGCCACAAATATATATGTTTAATATTATATTTTATCAGGTCGAACTATTGCTAAAAAAGCTAAAAGACTTACCTGATGATCTAAAGCAAGCTGCTTTTGAAAAAATTCAAGCACAGTTAAAGCCTTCGCCCACAAAAAATGATAATCACGTAGGTGAGTAAAATTTCTCATAAGATGATTTCATCAATGTTTTTCATAACAACTCGAAATTGTTTTCCTATGAATTATCGCATTCAAATTTACCATATAAGAGTTCATCTCTACATATATTATTAAGGGTTAAGTTTTTGTGTTAAAGAAGTCATATTTCATAACATAAGAACTTGAATAAATAAGCGCTTGATTTTCAGATAATAATGACGAAGATGATGAAGAATTAAAAATTACGGTGAAGAACTCTTCCGACTTTAATTGTGATGAAGGTAAGAGAGTTCAAATTGCATTTAAGGCTATTATTGAGATCATAATATCGTCTCGATGAAACACGGATGTGTGATGTTCTATGACGTCTCATTGCTGCAGTATATAAAAACACTCGATTTTTACTGGATATTTATTGCTATTTTAATTTGGGAAAAAGTGCGGAGTCTTAGTGATACGTAATTTTTTCCTGCTTCTCTGAACAATTATTGCCTGTATTAGAGCTTCATGGTGTTAGACGCTTAAACTAATGAAAAAGTAACCACCCGATAATTATTTGCCGAGAAAGTATTTCATATTTGAGAGTTTAATACTTTCTCCTTAAAACTTTTGTTTTAAACATCTCTTGAGTTATTATTTAAAAGTGCGCATCGAATATGATCATTTGTAGCAATAAACAGAGCTCCACGATTTTAATTAATACATTGCATGCCACTGAATTGATTGGTCAAGGTGTTATATTTGCGATATTTTTCAACCATTCAATTTACTGTTATCTCGAAGGTGATGTTGGAATACCACTAATTATTTTCTTTTTATGTGCATTTTCAGATGTACCTGAAGACCCTGCAAAACAACATGTGATTGTTAAAGAAGCCAATGTGGCGATTAAAAAACTTTTAAAAGGCCAAATTGTACCTAGTGGTCGAGTTGTAGCTATTCAAGAACCAATTATTACTAGAAATAAATCTAGAGAATATGATTTGGCAGCAAGTTTGGTGGAAGTCACAATGGAGGAGGTGGAGGGAGAAGAAGGGAAGAATATGCAAGAAGTACATTCTGCCAGTCTGGTTAAAGAGTCAAGAAAATATGGGAAAATATCACAATTATCAGATTACATAATTAACATGGAAAGTTTGGAAAGTGATTTGGAAGAAAATGCTGATGACCCACCAGCCAAGGTTTTGAAAAAAGTTGAATCTCAAAATTCCAAAGAAAACTCTGAAACTAATGAAGAAAAAGCTGAAGCAGTGGATGACAAAGAAAATGCAACAGATGGTTAGTAGTCAATCTTTTAAAAGTCAGTCATTCTTAAAATTAAGGACAATTAATGGGGTGATTTCAAAAGGCAATTCAAATCACATTTTCTTCCACTGTCAAGCTTATGTGACCTCCAAAACTTTTGCTTTGGACATCCATGAAGTTGAATAAAGGTGCAAAACTGAAGAACGCAACAAAAAATAAGGTTTCTGAAGTTGGGTGGGAAAGTGCTTAGCAGTGAAAAAATAAGTAGAATCCAAGCACTTAAGTCATTGAAAATTCCAGTGCTTTTTGTGAATATTGTAAAACTACCGAGTGGCTTACTTCATAAAAAGGGGGATAAATAAGTTGAACTTTTATACATTGCTTACTTCCCAGGTAAACTTTTGTACAATTTTCTACATAATATGAATTACCAAGTTGATGTAGAGTTTGAAGATGTTGCAAGATATTTTCTTTTATTTGTGTGCCAGACAAGAAAAC
Organism: Hetaerina titia; assembly: GCA_037158775.1. Lineage (NCBI taxonomy): Eukaryota > Metazoa > Arthropoda > Insecta > Odonata > Calopterygidae > Hetaerina > Hetaerina titia. The sequence goes on along the minus strand of CM073772.1, from coordinate 78,289,165 downwards.
AAAGTTGTCAAGGGGTTTGGTCACATCCAATTAAATAACATTCGTTTTCAGTCTACCATACTGTACCCTCCAAGTTGCTGTGGTAAAATGTCTTGAAGTGGAGGGTAAATGAATTTTGTTTTCATTTTGATTTGCTCTAACTAGGGATATGTGCTTATTTAACTCCAAAATGTGGTGCTATTATAGGTGAACTCAAAATCACAGGATTTTAAAATTGCCGCAAAACTTTTAAAATGTTGAATTTTTAGGTAGCATTTAAATGTTAACATGCAATTAAATTGGAACATACAAGCCCAATCTGCACCTTTATTTCCCTCTTCTTTGTAATTAGCATTCCATTTAACTTTAGAATTCACTAAGGAAAGGGAGCCTCCTGTAATTCTACCGATTAATCTTGGATACCTACTTCTTTCATTATGCAATGAAGTACATAAAATCAACTAAATGAGTGGGACCTACAAATTAAATCCCACTTTGTCCCATCAATATATTCTTCCATGGTATAGGACTTCTGTTTGCTATTTCATGTAAACTAAAGTCTCTGCTAATAAGAGGCTCACTTATCCCACCTAGCCCCCTGTTATCACTTATTATAAATCACACTGTTATTATAAACTGTTTTTCCCTCCACACTTTTGCTTTTCACTCTTGCCATTTAAGGTCCAAATAATTAATGCAAAAATTATGTTATTTGCAAACATTTCATTAGTATTAAGTAACCATAATTCTAATCTAGATGGGCATCAAGTGTTTATTCACAGTTTTCATGATTTGTAGCATTTTGTATATTTGATATTATTTTTTTGTTGATCTTTTCAGAGGAAGATAGCTTAAAACCATTGAAGCGTCGAGGAAGACCATCCAAGCAAACTAGAACTGGAAAACTCTCTTGCAAGGTAAGAATGTGAATTATCATTGTTAAGCTATGAAGTACTTTGTTAATACTTTCCTTGTTTGCATAAATATGCAATGATATCGAATTCTATCAACAGGAATGCAAATTTGAGACTAATCGTCCATCACAATTAGAAATTCACAAGAGAAAACATACAGGATTCAAGCCATATGCCTGCCCAGAGTGTGGGAAGGCTTTCCCACATTCATCCGGCCTGAGTATGTGATAATAATTAAAATAAATATATAAGCATATAGTATCATATTTGTGATTTCATTTATGCCTCATGGTTGGGATCCTTTCATTAATAGTGGTGTTTATTTTCAGATGTTCACATCAAGAGACATAGAGGTCAACGTGATTTTCCGTGTGAATTTTGTGACTACCGAGCCTATACAAAAATTGATAAGACCCGTCATATGACCGTTCATACGGGAGAACGCAACCATGTGTGTGAATACTGTGGAAAAGCATTCGCCAAAGATTCCACTCTGAGGGAGCATGTGAGGAGCATTCATGAGCGCAAAGATAAATATGTGTGCGAAGAGGTTCGTATTTGGGATATTTGGCTGTCTTTTTCATTTGACTTCTGTTTTATGTTGTTGTGTAATGCTTGATTTTTTTTCTTTTTGATGAAATTGATGTTGCTAGTTCTAGCAAGGTGATTACAAAGGGAAATCTAACAGTTTACTAAATTTCACCGTTTGTGCTTTAATTATTATATTAGCTGAATGGGCTATATTTCTCTTTGTGTAATGGTTGTTTATTTAATTTTTTTTTTCAAATGAATAATTTTATTTCTGTACAGTGTGGCTTCCAGACTTATCGTGCCAACAACTTGAGGGTACACATTCGGATGGTTCACCGAGGAGAATTTGACAATCACGTTTGTCCCGTCTGTAATGCACAGGTGAAACAGAGAAGTGCATTCTTGGAGCATATGAGAGCACATACTGGGGAACGTCCATTTCAGTGTAAGCTCTGCCCATCGTCATTCGCTTGTCCAGCCCGTTTGACAGTACACATAAACAGTGTACATGCACCTCGCAATTTTCCTTGCGATAAATGTAACAAGGTGAGCTATCTATGGTTTATGCCAATCATGAGAATTTGGGTGATGAAAAAAATTTAAAAGATAGTCCTGCATTCTCAAAAGTTAAAAAAAAAATGTAATACACAAAGTTGAAATGAACTTTTGTCGCCTTAACTAATTGCGCACCTGTGAATCAGAAAATTTCGGATAGTACTTAAGAACTAGTACTCGTCATCATGCTCTTTAAAAGCAGTTCTGCACATTTTATATGCTATTTCCTGATGGAGCAGATTTCTTTATCTTCTTGCATATAGTTTTTTTTATTTTCACAATCCAAAATCCCTATCCCCTGCTTCCTGCTTAGCTAATATTTCTGCATCCTTCTCTATCTTCCTCTCAAAATCTTCATTATCTCTTTATACTTGGGTCATAAATTTATTAAATTTCATAAAAAAGTAAAAATTATGTATCACAAAAACACTTTCTTACTACTAACTTTCTAATGGCAACTCAAAATGAACTTGTAGATTGTTTGACAGAAAGCATTCGGACCAGGGGAGGCACTTCTAACAAAGATGACATCACTTGGTATTAACAGCCTCAATCATAAGTTTGTCTTGCCTGACTTGACATACTGCTAAGCTTGATCTCAATATTATTACGAACACATTTAGGTGAAACAAGTTATTAATGAATTTGGCTTTGTATAAACAAAAAATAAGGAAATGTACAAGTCTAATTCTCACACGTATTATGCAAATAAGTTGTCTAAAATGTGTCCGATCATCATATGTGTATGGATAAATAGTGTTGAATACATATTACTGTTCCACCTCATCATGGCCTTGTACATTTTGAAGAACTGTCTCATCCAAACCGCATGATTCACCTCTAAATATTTTGGTTTAAATATATATGTTGATATTGTATGAAATAATACGTTTGACGCTACATATTTTAGAAAAGACGATCATGATGTGGGAGGGGAAAAAGGAATGCTTGAATGTATGAACTCTTGGATGCTATGGTATAATAAAAGGGCAGTTTGAAGAGTATGTGCAAAAATGAAATCTGCTTAATCTTTCTGGATAAACTATTTTTATTATTCAACGTTGTTATCCTTAACTTTCCAATGCTGCTCTAGTTTGTTGATCCATTCCAAATATGAATAATGCGACTCTAATTCTACAAAGTAGGGATTTGTTTCTGCAGTCACGTCCTCATTTGAATATAATATCCTTCCTGCCAGTCATTTATTCACATGAGTGAACATATAGTAATCCTAAGGACCCAAATATGGAGAGCAGGAGAGATGGAGATCTTAGCTCCTTAAATTTTGCTGCCACAACCGCAGACTGCATAGTGCATTGCCATGATAGAAAAGGGTTTTCTTAAGGGCCAGTCATGGACAGTATTTTTCCATCAGTTTTCAAACAGTCTTCAAATAATTCGCACCTGTAATAGCTTGACCCTTTTCCAAATGGCCAATGACTATTATTCCTTGCAAAACCTTATGATGAATCGCCAGATCCTTCCCAGCTGAAGGAATGGACTTTGCCTTCTTTGGTCCAGACTCTACTGGTACCCACTGCTTAGACTATTCCATGTTTTCTGGCATGTTGTGGTGTATCAATGTTTTGTCTACAGCAACAAAGTGATGCCTGAAATCCAGTGGATTTTACTGCAACAGTTGCAAAATCCAGCCTGGAACAGGTCACATAATTTTATTTTTGGTCAGCTGTGAGCATTCAAGTCACCCATTTTGCAGAGCTCGTTATCACATCATGAAATTTTGATGGAAAATATTATGTGACCATTTGCTTGAGATACCTACAGCATTAGCATTCTGTCATCCATCTCCATATCATGGATTGTTTCAATTATTTCTGCAGACATGCCAACTCTCCCGATTTAAGCGGGAGACTCCCGATTTTTCCTTCTTACGTTCTTGATGAACTGTTCAAATTGTGTACTTAGCTTAACATGTTAATAAAGTGTGACATTCATTAAAAATTGGCAAAGTGTCATAAAGGGATTAAGGTGCCATGCAAATATTGTGGTAATTAAAAGTGATTACTTCGTGATACACTTCTAAAAATCTCCCGATTTTTCATTTTTGAAAGTTGGCATGTCCTCCCGTTTTTTCATTTTTGAAAGTTGGCATGTCTGTTTCTGGATTAGTCACCTGAACAGGGTGTTTAGAATGTTCAGCAGTTGGTACTCATATGGCCACTGAATATTTTGAAACATCGTATGAACAATTCAAATTGAAGTCACAGATTCACCATGACATTTATCAAGTTTCCCCTTTGTTTCTTGAGGCAATTTGCCTTTAGCAGAATAAATATTTAATCAATACACAAAAATCTCTTTTGCCCCTTCTTTGAAAATCACTTTATGAGAATGATTCAATTAAGCCCTCAACAGAGAGCAAATAGATCTGGGTGAGCTGATCTGGCTGAAACTTAAGTGTGTTCCTTAAGGGATGCTACTGTGAATATAACTGAAAATAACTTTAATAATCACCAATGGTGCCATCTCTCTGTTTTTACATAGACTTTTCAAACTACCCTCAACAAAGAATCATAAAACTCATTTAACTTTAAAATACAAATTAACTTTTCCAGATATTTCAAACAAAGCATCATTTGCTGAGACATCAAATTATCCACACCAATGAGCGTCCATTCTCATGCCCTTTCTGCATGTATGCATGCAACACACAAGGGAATATGAGTAAGCATGTAAGAGCTGTTCATCACATGCCAGATTTTTCATTTCGGAAGCACAAACTTGCATCTAAACTCTCACGAAAAGCCTTTAGTGCCGCCAAGAAAGCAGCAAGTACCACAGAAGTGAAGGGTGAACAGGATGGGAACTGTTCTGAGTTAGAAATAACTGATGATGATTGGGTAAGAAAAGGACAGCGTGTAACAGAAGAATACTTGAAGTCTTTTTCGGCCAAAGTAGGAAGAAGGATAACACTAGAAGAACTGCAGGTAAGACAAATTTAAGTAAATACACATATGTCCACTAGCTGGAATGATTTTTGTAGCAGCCCCGGAACTAATTTTTTTTTATTTATAAGGTTAAAGAAGAAGAGAAGAAGAAAAAACTAATGATAGAGCAGTATCAAGCTCGTCAAAAGCGCATCAATCGAATTTTGACCCCTGAACATTCATATTATAGTAAGGTTGGTATTCACTTGCAAATAATTGAATACACAAATAGAAGATAACTGTGAATTAGTAAAGCATGCTTTTTTTTCAATTACAATTGCCAGGTACACTGGATGAATTTAATTTTCTGATTCTCCCATTTCCCTACTTCTTTTTCTTCGACTTACATAACATCTGAACTATAATAAAACTTTGATTCTTCAGAATGTGCCTGACAAACATGACGACTCTAAGAAAAAATCAAAATCTGCAAAAGCCAAATCTTTAGAAGGTGAAGAAGAAGTGGAAATGTGTGATGATGCAGTTGCTGAAGAAATTATTTCCAGTGGTGGACAAAATCAAACAGCAACAATAGTTGTTGGAACTGTGGGAGGACAGGCTCTTCCTGCTACTGCTGGCTCGGTGAGTACTTTCAATCACACCAGCACTCATGATATGCATAATTATTGTATATTTCATTTTAATGTTAGATGTTTCAATATACTGCATTCAAATTAAATAACTTTAATGGGTCTTAATCCTCCAAAACTCATGCTACACATTATAAAACGAGTACTGGCACTTGGCCTGTCAGGTTCATTTCTCTTTTGGCTTTCTCAACAGATCAGAACGTAAATAATTCTCCTTACATGGCAATTTCAGAAACGCTAGTTAAATGAAACTTCATTTCAAGCCTAAAGCAAAAAGAGTATGGATGCATAAATTGCTCAATTTCATTTGGATTGGCACAGAAATGACTTACAAACATAAATGTTTAGTAATTGCCTGAAATTCACTTTTGTAAAATGTTGAGGCCATGTGTCAACTAATCATAAATTACAAATAGGGGCTAATTGAAGCATTCCTTGTATAAGAAATATGCCAAGTCAAAGTGTATGTACTTCCTAAAAATTTACAGTTACATCTGGTAAGTTTAGCATAGCAGTTTCAGGTTTAACTTTGTGGAATTCCTTCATGATGAGGGTAAAAAAGAAACTTAGCATAAAAATTAACTTTTGGGCAAAATATTTAATACAAAAATGGCTGAAAGTTGAATATAAAATTGTTTACTGCTATTATAATTTTTGAATTTATAATAAATAAAATAGATAAAATGGTCACACGATCAGAAAGTTTCACTTTGTGGGTCAATTTCCCCAAAATGTAATGGTCCATTTTTAATATAAAGGCTGTTAATAATATATCATGATTTAAAATTAACAGGTTTTGAGTCACAATGTCTACAATTCCCCACTCCCTTCCTTCAATTCAAGACTAGAGAGTTATAAAATAATTGATACCATGCATTGTCTCTGTGTATTTAGGTGATACATCTAAACACTGCAGTAGGAGGAAGCGTGGTTCATCATGTTTCAAACCCTAATCCTAGTTATCAGACAGTGTACTTGCCCTCTGGCATGGTGATGGCTGGTAGTGGACAACTTTATAGATTAGTGGCTTCTGATGGTGGTGAAATTCAATTGGGCTCTACTTCAGCAGAAGTCACAAACCCTAGATCTGGACTTATTCTTGAATCTACTGAAGAAGAATCTTCAGAACCAACTGTTGTTGTTATTATCAATACAGAAGATAGTGCAGAGACATGACAGTGTTAGTAATTATTTTTCAGAACACTTCTCAGTGCATATATAGTTATCAAGTGAAAACTTTAAGTGCTTACTTTGATATAGCATATACTTAACAATCAAATGAAAATGCCATTTTTAAATAAGGTGAGTTTGATGTACATTGTGAAAGTGATGATGCAAAAGGCCAGTATAAATCAGGTAACAATTTTTCTGTACACCAGTAATGGTATAGCAGTTGTGTAAAATATATATTAATCCCAAACTATATCCTGCCAATTAAAAGATTAATATATCCTACCAACTATAATTGCTTTTACGGAAGAATTTAGACTGCAACAGTGCTTTTCAGGCTCAAAAATTCCTAACATACAAATAATTTGTTTAAAAAATCATTAAGTAATTTTACCTTCAAGTAACCAAAACATGGAAGTGCTACATAGGCATAATTTATATATATTAGGTAATCTACCGGTTAAGGTAGGTTTTTTGGATGGACACAACTATCAAATAAATATTTTGTAACTCCAAACAAAACACAATACAGCAACCTACTCTACATCAGGTCTCTCTTCATCTCTGTATACTTCTTTCCTCCCGTCATCCCATCCAACATCCCTATCCTATTCCTGCCCTTTCCTCATTTGCCTAACATTCTCCTCTCTATTACCTTCTTCAACATCCCACTGCCGCTCAATACGCCTTTCATCCATTTTTCCTGCCTCCATAGGATTTCTCTCAACAAATCCCTCTCCTCATTCATAATCCCTAGTACTTCCTCATTTGTTTTCCTTTTGGTCCATCTCACCTTCTCCATTCTTCTCCACACCCACATTTCAAAAGCCTCCAATCTACGTCTATCCTCCTGCTTCAATGACCACGTTTCCGCGCCGTACATAGCTACGCTCCATATCAGAGTTTTTACGAGTCTTTTCTTAACTTCCTTACTCAACGTCCCCGTCATCAACTCCCTCCTCCTTGAGAAAGCCTCCTTACCTAGCGCAATTCTTCTCCTTGCGTCCCTACCACTTTGACCGTATTGGTCCAAAACACTTCCGAGATATGTAAACTGTTCTACCTGCTCTATTTTTTCCCCGCCTATTTTAATATTTAGCTTAGCTTTTTCTTTCTGAAAAATCGCATAACCTTTGTTATATTAATATTGATTCTCATCCCATATCTATTGCACTGAACCTCCAATTCACTCAGCAATGCTTGCAACCCATGGGCTGACTGAGCAACTAATGCTTGGTCACCAGCATCTCTAACCGATTTTACGAATTCCCCTCTGACTTTCATTCCTACCTCCAGTTCTTCCCATGCCTCTTTAATCATTTCCTCCACATATACGTTGAACAGCACCGGTGACAATGGGCAACCCTGCCTTACACCTCTTCCTAACACTGCCCATCCGGACTCTCCGTTCCCCACTCGCACCTGAGCAGTCTGAGACATGTACAGGTTGCAGATCAGTCTCCTGTCCCTCCAATCCATTCCTATTTTCTGCAATACACGCATTAATTTTTCCCAATTCACTCTATCAAACGCTTTTTCGAAATCTACAAAACAGGCAAAAACGTCCTGGTTGTATTCTATATTCCTCTCGATTAGTGATCTCATTATTGCAATGGCATCACGTGTACCTCTTCCCTTCCTCAACCCAAACTGATCATCCCCTAAGTAATAATTTGCCTTACTCTCTATCCTTTTGTTGATGATCCTGAGAATAACTTAAGCTGCGTGGAATATCAAACTTATTGCTCTGTAATCCTCACATGATGTAGCCTTTGTCTTTTTTGGAATAGGAACTAACACTGATCTCAAAAAATCTTCCACCCATATTCCTTCCTCATAGATACTATGAATCAGTCCATATAGGGCCCCCTTCCCACATTTTCCTAACCATTTCAACATTTCTACAGGAATGTTGTCTACCCCAAAGGCCTTATTTAGCTTCATCCCCCTTAATGCCCTTTCTATCGAGTATGCCTGGATTTAAGCTATCTTCTTTTACGTCATGTTCCTTTTCTATGTCTAACCTTGTCGGCCTAAGTTCTCTACCATACAGTGTTTCTATATATTCCTTCCATCTCTCTTGGATTTTTCCTGGTTCAACTATTATCTTACCCCGTTTATCTTTAACTGTTCGCACAGATCTTGCCTTCTTACTTCCCGATAATAACTTAACCTTGCTGTATAGCGCACCAATTTCACCCTTCTTCTGTAAACTTTCCATATCCTCGCATTGCGTTTTCCACCATTCTTCTTTTGCTTTATTTGTGGCCCTTCTCAATTTATTGTTTAACTCTTTGTACTTCATTTTGCCTAACTCTGTGTTTACATTTTTCCATCTTCTTCTCTCATCCATCTTTGCAATCATCTCATCCGTCACCCATGGTTTTCTTATCCTTTTCCCGTTAACGGTTCCTATAGTGTCTTTTGCAGCTTCCGATATCCCTTGCTTGATACATTCCCATTTTTCTTCGATAGTACTCAGGTCTTTACTGTCATCCATCATTTTCTCTACAGTCTGCTGATACTCCTTCCTTGTTAATCCATTTAATGCTTCTACATTCCCCGCCTTCCTTGCCTTATCTTCTTGAAACGGATGTTACATTTCATAACAACTAAATTTTGGTCAGAGTTCGCATCCGCTCCTGGGAAACTATGCGAATTTATCACACTGTTCCTAAACCTGTGCCTAACCATAATATAATCTAACTGATACCTTTCTGAGTCACCTGGCATTTTCCATGTAAACCTACGCCTTTATAGGCATAATAAAAACCTTTCATATCTAGAATTATCAGAATCATGCATAATGACTTATTTTTTCTCAGCTAAGCCCACATTGAACTCTCTATTTGATAAAAATGCACAGAAAGCATAATTTCTGGAATTTCTTACATATATAAGTTTCATAATATCTGTAAATGACAATAAAGTTAAGAAAATGTTACAATGAAGTCCAGTGTGGGCCTTTGAGTTATTTAACATTCAAATGCGACTTGCAATCTTAATCCCTCTGGAAGCATGTCTTTTCTTGGACCAATTTTAATAGATTTACCCAATAAAAATAAATTTCACTTAGCCATTTTTTATTCACAAACATGTGTCCTCTTTTTAACCTGCCAAGTAAGGAGAACCTGCTAATCCCAATATTATCATGTGGTCCCTTGAGATTCTGCCTTTGATGGGAAGATTGGTTTGATAGGTGAGGGCAGAGTTCACCTTTACTAATTGTAAGCCCTACAAAATATATGCATGCATAGGATTAGTTCAATGCTCTGGGCCAACTGTAGTTTCCTATGGAAATCAGGTAAGTACCCAGCATAGGCACATACCTTAGGTGAAGTCGATGGTGTTCAAAGACATTAGCCAATTCTGAACCTGGCCTTAACTTAAACTTAAATTTTGACACAATTTGTAGCAAAGAAAGCAAAAAATCAAGTGCAAATTACATTGTTAGATAGGAGCGGGGCATAATTCACATCCAAACATATGTTATTTTGAACCCTATAGCTGTGCTGGTGGGATTAATGATACTTGCTCCTGGTAGGGTGCCCCACCCATGCTAGATAGGTCAAAGGGTAGGGGCCAGATGAAAGGTGGCCCATGTAGCATCTGCTCCTCAGTGAGGCAGCTGTAAAGTATCTGCTACCTCTGAAGTGGCCATTTGAGTGATTATGTCACAAAAAACACACTATTGAGAGAGTCAAAGGAATACCTCTTCAATTATTTGTTCCAAACAAATAAAGCAAAAGGAGTGGGGTGGAAGATACAAGTGTGAGGATATGGAAAGTTTTCAAAGTAAGGATGAAACTGGTGTGCTGCACAGGAAGATGAAAGCACTGTCAAGAATTAAGAAGGGAAAATCTGTGATAACAATTGGAGATCAGTCAATAAAAATACTATTTGATCCAGGAAAGATCCAAGAGAGATGGAAGGAACATGAGGAAAGATCAAGAGAGATGGAAGCATGATAAAGGCATTAGGTCACATGGTAAGAGATAGAGAAATATTATAATGTAGATGAGGATAGCTTAGGTTTGAAATCAATTAAGGCCATGGGGGTGGAAAATATTTTGCAGAACTACTTAAAAGGTTTTAGAAAAGGTGGGAGGTAGGTTTATATGGACTAATACATATCGGTGTTTGTTCCTATTCCAAAAATGGGAAAGGCAGCAATATGTGAGGACTGCAGAAAAATAACTATGATTCTCCATGCAACTAGAGTTTCTTAGGATCATCAAGAAAAGGGTGGAGAGCAGGGCAAATGATTAGTTAGGAGATGATCAGTTTGGGTTCAGGAAGGAGAGAGGCATGCATGATGACATAGCAGTAGTGGGATAACTAATAGAAAGGAGCATAGAATATCATCAGGATGTATTTGTAAGTTTTTTAGATTGAATGAAAAAGCATTTGATAGAGTGAACTGGGTGGAATGTATTGATGTATTGCAGAAAATAGGTGTAGATTAGAGGAATAGCAGAGTCATCCACAACCTGCAAATGTCACAGAAAGCTCAAGTGGGTAAGATGGATAGTATGGATGGGCAGTGTTCGAAAGAGGGGTACAACAGGGGTGTCCATTATCACCCTCGCTGCTCAACATATATGTGGAGGAAACAGAGACACATGAGAAAAAGTGGAGGTAGCAATGAAAAACTGAATATTTCATTTATAATGTTAGGTTAGCTGATGATCAAGCTTTAGTTTGCCAATCACCCAAGAGTTAGCAAATGTTGTTGAGAGCATTGGGATGTCAATATGATAGATACAGGATGATAATAAATGTTTACAAAACAAAGGTAATACATTTTTCTATAAAAAATGCTAAGGCAAACATAAAGATAGGAAAGAACAAATAGAGGAGTTGGACCTCTGTACCGATATTGGAACCGTTTCGGACCTGACATAAAGTAGTACCAACATAAGGAGAAGAATTGCATTGGGCCAAGAAATTTTCAAAAAAGAAAGAGGGAATTAAGAGCCAAATAGCAGGATAGGAGAAAAATCTGCGACCTGTAGATGTCTCAGGTGTGAACAGTGGATGGAGAGTCCAGATGGGCAGTGTTAGGAAGTGGGGTACGACCGGGTTGCCCATTATCACCGGGGCTTTTCAATTTACATGTGGAGGAAATGGTTAGGAGGCATGGGAAGAACTGGAAATAGAATTAAAGGTAGGGGGGAATATCATATCATTTAAGTTTTAAGATAATCAAGTTTAGTTTTGCAGTCAGTCAAGGGGTTGCAAGTATTGCTGTGCACATAGGAAAGTCAGTGCAATAGGAATGGGTTGAGAATAACTGTAAACAAAGGTTTTGCAGTTTTCAAGAAAGATGAAAGCTCAGATAAATATTCAAACTGGAGCAGGTGGAAGTTTACTTATCTTGAAAGTGTTTTGGACAAAAATGACCTAAGTATTAGGAATATAAGAATTTGGCAAATTTGTATTAGGCAAAGAGGTCCAGAATGAAATAAATAAACGTCAAGCTAAATCTTTCCCGTGTCATTCCTGAATAAATGAGGAATAACAATACATGCAATGGGTAAAGGGGCAGGAGAAACTACATCTGTTATAAACATACAATTATTCATATTTAGAACATACACAGTAAATACAGCTTTGGATTCTTGTATATTAATCAACATCTTAGGCATAAACACATATGGGTGTACTCTCAAAAGACATTTTATCCATAATAGCCCTTTCAATCAAAGTTTCCTCATGCATCAGAATATTGTTTTGCTGTTGTTAGCATGTTCATTAATTTAAAACCCATATTCAGTTTGTAGTGGATTCTTTGGAATCCTATCACTTTCAAGTCATGGACACACTTATTAATTACTAAATAATACCATTTATCTTTAAAAAATTAAAGGGTAATTTTAAAAATTCTCAGATTGGAATAGAAATAAACAACTTACCTCAGTGAAACTTTTATATGTCTTGTAGTCTCCCTGTACATTAACACACTTGGTCCAGTGATGTTCCAATGTCTTGATCCCATCTCGAAAATTAGAGTCCTCAGGCCTGCAAAATACCTGTCTACTTCGGCTGTTAGGTATTTGGTTGAAGAGAACCTCCATCCACCAAAGAAAATTTTGAGCTTGGGGAAGAGACAGAAACCTGATGAAGCCAAATAAGGTGGGTGTGGCAACAAACAAATTGTATCTTAGTTCATGCATTTTTGTCATGACAACAACACTTGTGAGTGGGTGTTCATTGTCTTGATGGATGACTTTCTTTCTTGCCAAACATGGCTTTTTTGTGCATCTTTCACTGTAGTTGATCCAGGAGTTTAGCGTAGAATTGTCCAGTAATTCTTTGAACAGTGGAAAGATAATCTATCAGCAGGATCCCTTTCTCATCCCAGAAAACTGAAGCCATCACCTTACCGGCCACCGTATTGCCTTTGCTGTCTTTGTTTGTGGTGAATCTATATGTTTCCACTGCTTTGACTGCTGTTTGGTCTCTAGGGTATAGTAGTGGACTCAAGTTTCATCTGTGGTCAAAAACCGGAGTGGAAAATCTTCTTGCTTGCTCTTAAAGTCAGTCAAGCATTTTTTTGAAATTTCCATTCGGATGAGTTTGTGATCCTGCGTCAAGAGTCGTAGCACCCATCTGGTACTTTCTCATATCCAATTCCACTGTTAAAATGTGATATGCCCATTCAGAGGACATCCCTACAGCTTCGGCGATTTCTCGCACTTTGTCGGCGATCCTCTATGACCATTTTGCGATTTTTGGAATTATTTTCTCGTGTAGTGGCACGTTTTGGCCAACCACTCATCATCAGTGATCACACACACACAGATCATCATCTAAGCTGTCCTTACCAAACTTAAACTAGTTTGTCCACTGCCAACTGTTGAATATCAACGATCAGAGTCCCCAGAGTGTTCTGAAAGTCGGCCTGGATTTCTCTTGCTTTCATACCTTTCTTTACGAAGTATTTAATCACTAATCGAGTCTCATTTTTTTCCACCTTCACAAATCACTACATGGGAAAATCAACAGAGAGGTGTGTGTACAATGTATCACTTCCCAAAGATCTGACGCTTTACGTCCTTGTTTGATATTTGATCCTGATATTATCTTTTAATTCTCACTAGTCTGTCATTATTGATACAGTAAAATGGCTTTAAAAGGAAAATAAATTTGCTCTATCTTCCCTTATGCCCTTAGCTAAGTGGACTAAAAAATAGAGTACTTTGTTTAGCACATAGAACTAAAAACTTGGCTTCATACATGGTCATAAATGGCCTCTGTGGCAAAATGCTCAATGTGCACTCCTTTTTATCTGATAATTGGCGTAAACCCTAATTTTTCTCATTGATTGTGACTGAGTAAGTTATTGGCATGTATGCATTTAGAGGAAAGTCATTCACAAAGATGGATTCAAATTCAGACAGCCTGATTTTTAACTGAACATTGTAGCCAGTTAACCTAATGAGTTAGACATTTCTCACAAGTGTAATAACTTCAGTGTAGTAAATCACTTGAATAGAAACATGAATAGAAATGTGTTCTTCCTGTCCTACTCCTTACACATTGTAGTTGAAATTATAATACTGCTGTGCTTGTAAACACTGGCACCCTCTAAATAAAAGGCATGCTATCTTTTTTAATACATAAATCTGAAAATAGTTTCTTTGTTCCTTATATGAAAACTAATGCACAGATTGAAATGAAATTTGCTATAATCATAGAGGGATACTTTCTTCAACATACAGGTATATAAAAATTATGATTAGCAGCTCAAATTTCTACTCAGAAACGTTTACCTTATTCAATGGTGTTTTTTTTTATGATTAACATTTTCCAAGTAGAATGATTTTTACCCAATCATTAAATCTTGAAATACAGTCAAACTCTGTAGTTGCATTAACAGAATTTAGGTTTCCCCAGAATTTAAAACATTTTCATCATGTCCTATAGTTTCCTATTTTTCCAATGCATGCCGAACCCGGTATTCACATGATTTCATTTTCATTTTTCCAGCTATTTCCATTTACTCTTATTACAAAATATTTCACATTCTAAAACAGTCACTCAAGTACATTAGCCTTTATAAAAAACTTTGAATTGTTTCAAATATATATACACTTTTAACAATATATGAGAGAGAGCAGTAATGAGATGAGTTTTAGGGAAGAATTTGAATATGGCGGGGCAGTACAGAGCATTTCTAGTGATGGAAAGTTGAACTAATTAAACTCAAGGTCTGTCTACCAGGAAAAGTTTTGTGCTATGAAATGAATGCAATGTACGTCTAGGAATTAGCTATATAATTTATACATTGTTCCAATTGACTCCCACCCATCACACTGTGTCTTTAAATACACTACATATATCTTATTGTGGGTCACGGTAGTCCAGGGGGTAGAGCGTTGGACTACTGACCGGAGGGTCCCGGGTTCGATTCCCAGGCAAGGCACTCTAGGCACCTGCAGCTCCACCCCAGTTAGTTGCTTTTTCAGGTACCAGATCTTCCTGGGAAACCATAACCGCCACAGGGAAAGGAACTGGCCCCCCTACCCCGTTGTGTGAATATTCACATGCCGTCAAGTTTAGTACATCACCTACTAAACTGACCTTCAGGTTGATTACTTTCTTCATGGTTTAAATCTCATTACAAATTTTCACCTTATGATGCTATATCACAATGAAATGTGTCGTACCACATCCATTTGATGAATATACAAAACTTCCACCAAAGGAAGCCTGACCCTGCACGGTTTACTCATGAATATCTACTTCATGTAATTGTTTACGCACATGCCACCTGTAAACAGCCTCTAGCTATCTATCAACTTCCTGTATTATTACTTCCTTTACCTCTCTTCCCATTTTGTAGCAATTAATTCAAACCTAACAGTAAATAGATGGATCTTAAGTTTTCTCTTTCAGATCGGATAGGGTGTAAAGCAACACTTAACTCCCATTAAAAAAACTCCATATCTAATCTTTCAGGAAACTTCTATTTAATGCTCCAAGTTAAAATTTCTTTTTCTTCCACTCTTCTTTGACACTATAGTCAAAATGTACTTTATATTTTTAGTTAAAAGATGCCATAATCATTGAATATCTCATTAAATAGTGAGCGATGAAATCACATGTTAAGAATAGCCATCTATGTATTTCAAGTACAAAAAGTGGGACGTGTAAATGAACATATGAATTATGTTTCATGTAACAATAGTTTACACATAAGTTAAAATTTACAGCTATAATGTTGATTTAAATATTATAATAATTTTGAATCACACTTGTAAAACTCTATATGCCAAATGTAGTACACAGCTGAACTGTGTCCAGATTAAGTGAGAGTTTGGATTAGCCAGGTCTGGATTAGTGAGGGCTTACTGTAAAGAAGCACCTAAAGAGTATTCATAGATTTGCAATGACACCTACCTATTCTATAAAATCCTGAAAATAAATATCATAGCAAAATTATGAACAGAAAACTTTAGAAACTACTTTTAAAACCACTGATGACATAGTTAATATATTCCCTTGAAAATAGATAAATGATGTGCCACAATAATTGCTATGCATATTTAGTTGTACCAGAATGAAATTACAAAATAAATGTAGCATATATAAAATGATGAGAGATCTTCTGAAATCGACTGAAAACGTTCTTTGCTTAACTTTATTGTTAAGTATTTTTTCCATAAAAACCTTAAAAACATTTTAGGAACTACCTCATAATTACTTGATAATAACATCACAATTCCCAGGTTATGTATACTTTGACAAGAATCATCACAATTTGTACTTTCAGTCACATTGTACTTTCATTGACATTTCATCGGTAGCAACAAAAAGAAAAATATTTGTAAACATTTTAGTGACCAGATTGGATGAAAATTAAGTCTCAAAAAGTGAGCACACAATCGAAGTATATCAACAACAATTTTTGCAATGATATACAATATTTGATGACATATAAGATCCATTACATACATCCATTACAGCCGGACATATTCTGGTAAAAAGCGTTTACAGTCCATCTCTCCCAAGGGTGATTTGTGAGCCATTATTCTATGAAAAAGCATATCTTATGTGCCATCAAATATGGTTCATTACTTTTATTAGAAAAATTTTGAGCAAATTAAGTGATATGTTCCAGGAGAGTTTTGATTGACCAATTTCTTATTTTTCACTTCAATGGGCATTTTCTTTTAGTAATTCAATAATACATTTTCCTTGATTCGTGGGTCCCCAATAATGGAAGGTGGGAATTAGGATAATGCAACCAAAATACAAGGACTTGACACTTATCTTCATTCAACTGTAAACAATTGAAGGTGAAAAACCATCAGTCGAAGTAATAAGGAAATAGGAAAAACTCCTGAGCTCATAATAATTATTTATGTCTGCAGTAGTTTTCCCTATTTCCTTAATTTAGCTAGCCATAAAAGCGAATCACTTAATATTTATTTGAAATAATGAAGTTGTTACTTTCAATATGCTCTGCGACTATTTTCTGCACCACATTATATGTACACAGAGAAATCAATAATTTCTCCAAACTGTTGATGTCATATCAAGTCCATAGCCATTGAATGGAAAGAGTTACTGAACCTTGTTTGCTATCCAAGTTTGCTTAGATGTCACCCAACTACAAGTCAAAAAGTTCATACAAAACATGATACCAATTCTGATTGCAAATGAGGACAAGCCATCCTTTCATATTGCTGTGGATGTCAAGAAAAAACCTGAACTCAATGGATGTTTATGGAGAAAAAATTGTTCAGGCTATATGAGGAAAACAACTCTGCTAAAAAAAAAAGATTAAAAGCAGAGGAAACATCCTAAGGGAGTCTACACTAGCAATATAGTAACTTCTCACTACTACACTCCTGTTGAGTATCTTTAGATATGCATTTAACTTGTCCACAACTTAGTCTTTCCCTTGCTTACTCAAACAGGTTCCAAAATTATTCTGTAATGTAGCAATCAAGCCCCTGAAACAAAAACAAAAATTATTAATGCAATATAAGTAAATTCAACTCAGCCAATCAACTATTTTAGCAAATAGTGAAACCTTTCAATTTTGATGCTAATCAATTTAAAGTATCACGTAATTTGAACCTTGAGAACAGTCTCTGATAAAAAGCCAAGACTTACTTTTGAGGCACTAACAAAGACAAATGTCTCTAGGCAGCTTTCTAGTAAAGAGGAATTACATATTTACATAAACAATAAACTATTTCTTGTTTAACTCCATAGTTTCAGCCTTAACTTTGTGGAAGTTCATTTTAATAAATGAGAAAGAAAAACTTTGTTCCAATCCACCACTTTATTTCAGGCACTTGTAGTTTCTAGTACCTGAAATAAAGTGGTGAATTGGAACAAAGTTTTTCTTTTTCATTTATTAACTATTTCTTGCGATTCTTTTTTGCTTGTACAAATTGAATTTGCATTCCTGGTTGCTTCATTCACTGATAAAAGAAATTATAAACATAATCCATGATCCTTCACAACATATGTACAATTTTCTTTGAATGAACCTAGCACAGTACTTTTTTTGGCATGGAATACATTACCGTATTTTACATTAATTTATAGGCCAAAAGTAATTTCACTAAACTACTGTTTAGATTTACGAGAAAGATTACCAAATGACTTATGCTTGTTGTATGAGGTATCCACCGTATTTGTATATTTCAGTTTCATATATAAATTATAAAGGCATTTGATTGCCATTTCTTGCAAAAGAAATCTCTTATGCTCCTTAACCAAGAATCATATTTTTCTGTACTCAATACAGAACATGAAATACCGATAAGAATTTTACAAAGGAGCATATCAATGATTAATAACTAATGAAAAGCTTTTATTCATGGGAATGTGGGGTTCCCTTAAGGATAGAGGTAGAGAGATTAAAGTCAGTCATTTTATTTAATGAACTCAAAGAACTACCAGAGATAACACAACAGTTACTTTAATAGAGTTATCCACCAGTTGCCCTGAAATGCATAAATTTCACAATTTAAAAATCATTTCCCTTGACCAAGACTCACTCCTGGACGCCATTAATTTCAAGTTCCAGTCAAGGAAAATGATCTTTACATAGAAAAATTTCTGCTTTTCAGGTAACCAGGGTGACTCCGTTAAAGAAACTGTCATGGCATCCCCTGTAGTTATTTAATATGTCACATTTGTGTTTAAATACTGGCTTTAATCTTGTTGAATGTGAAATAATGTGAATACCTTAGATTACTTGTGACATTGAGTGTACAGTAATTCATCAAAAAATCTAGATCCTTCAAAGTTCCTAGAAATCCATATTCAAGTCTTGTTAGCTTAATTAATTAAAGCACTGGGCCAATAATTGAAGGGAACAGGGTTTTGGAGTTTTGGTCAAGGCAAGGGATTTTTGCACTGTGAAATTCTTGCATTTTAATTCATATTTTGGTAGAGCCAATTCATTGTATCCGTTAAATGTTTTGTCT
Organism: Hetaerina titia; assembly: GCA_037158775.1. Taxonomy (NCBI): domain Eukaryota; kingdom Metazoa; phylum Arthropoda; class Insecta; order Odonata; family Calopterygidae; genus Hetaerina; species Hetaerina titia. The sequence goes on along the minus strand of CM073772.1, from coordinate 78,270,023 downwards.
ATTTAGTGGACTGGATAGAAGGAAAAAAGTCAAGGTTGCTACACTGGTGAAGCTGGGTTCTCAGGGGGATGTTGGAAACAGAATTGGTAGCCTCCTGAGGTAGGGAAGATGGAAGTTATAATCATCAATAGAACAAGAGGGGTACTCTCTTAAGTGGGGAGCTATCTCTCATCGGTGATGTATATTATTGAAAAACATCACTTGGTGTTGCCCACTGCATATTTTCAATAGCCAAACTTGCTACTACAACACTTAGTCAGAAATTAGGGTACCTGGGTTTGTATTCATCTTTGTGAATGATTTTATACAGACTGCATACAGGCCAACAAACTCAGTCACAATAATTAGAACAAATAAGGTTTCTGCCAAAAAATGAGAAAAATGAGCTGATTTAAAGAAAGAGAGAACAATGAGGACATTATTTTACAGGCACTTCTGACTCTACATGAAGTCAAGTTCTAGGTGCTAAACAAGGTATTCTATGTCTTAGTCCACTAGGCAGAAGACAGAAATCAAAGACTGAACAATTTTTTTTTTCTTTAAGAGCTATTTTACTGTATTGATTATTGCAGACAGTATATCAAGGTGTATCAGAAGGTGATTTCAGTCTTAAATTTGGAACAATGATCATAACATTTACTTCGGTAAATAAAATGAAATTATGATGGGAATATTCCTACTGCTTCTCACTTGTCACATTTCTGCTATACTCAAATCAGGTATATCATTCATCATAAACTGAGAATAGACACAATATATAAATATTATGAATGCAGCTTTACAATAATCCTTTTAGTCTCCAACATATTAAATAACCATAAATTAAGGATTATGAAACTTCATACCCATGATGTACACTATAAATAATTCCCCAGCAGGCATTTTACACAGTTCTCACCCAGAAGTATTGTTTGAAGTTGTCTGAGACATTTCAGAAGTCAGTGATTCCTCTTCATCTAGTTCACGAGTCGATGCTTCAATCATACTGGTTAAATGCTCTAACTGGCGGTCCAGAGGTGTATATGTCCCTCTCTCTTCCTCAGGGACTTCCTTCCTATCCCCACCACGGTTAAATCTACCATCCACAACTCCAGTTACCTGCGGAATGTAAGTGAAAGACACAATAATTGACATGGATTCCCTTTTCTAACATTAGAAAAGTATCCAACCCAACTTGAAAACAAAACATTTTCATCAAATGCAAGGGCTGTCAAGACAGTATGTCCTGAGCTGCAGTGGTTGGAAGGTCAAGCCACTTGATGTTTGTTTATAATAGTGAGTCAAAATGAACAATACAATTGAAATTCCCACCAAATGTGATTCGTTCAGTGATAAGGATTTTACTGATAAAAAACTTTAAAGCTCCAGATATTCATTGGGAAATTTGTGCACTGTAAGGACCAAATGTGATGAATCACAAGAGTTGTACATCAGTGTTTTCATTCGTTTGTAAGAGTGAACATAAATGTCCATGATGATGACAGAAGTTGCCACATGTCTGTGGTGAACAATGAACTGCACCTGAAAATTGACGAAAACTTCATGAAAACTGGCATTTTACGATATCTGCAATCTTTAGAAAGTTTTCCATAGATTTCTACGACTCTGTTACATGGAAACATGACTGAAAAGTTAGGCTACTACATTTTATGTGCTTGTTTCGACGAGGAACTTTAAGATGTTGTCATCGTTTGGCTGCTATCTCAGGCAGCAGAATTTTATGCTGGGGGAATTTGATAACTAGGTGAGAGATATGACAAATGTTTAAATCCATTTGGCAAATATGTATTAAATAGTAGAGATATATAGTTTTCAGATGAAAATAATAAATTTTCTGCATCTATTACAGAGTATTTTTTATAGCATAACAGATGTTCCTTTCTGAACAGCCTTCATAGCTTGAATATTAGAAGGATTTGAACAGTGCCAAAGATGGATAACATTCTTAAACTTACTGCAGTTGAGCAAGAGTTAAAATGTGATTTTATTATGTCAAAGTAAATACTAATTGATTTATTGCCTCTTCAGCAAACATTCTCAAGAACCGTAATACAATGGTGGGCTTTTCTGTTCTCTGGAAAATACAAGCAACTTGTAATTCCTTTCAGCTTTTAATTTCAGTCTTATGCAAGACAAGCAACATATTAGGCAACTCGTACATACCACCTTACATGAATTAAGTAATCTTCATATAGCCCTTTCAGTTGTTTTTACGTAATACTGACTTGACCACATGAGAGTTTTCCCCACACTAACTTATAAAAAGGTTTTATAGGACTCACTCATTTAAAAAATTCTTTCATATCACTTTGTTCTCTTCCTGTATTTATATAAATTAGCATTCCAGATTTCATTCTTCCTGCCTTCCCATTAATATTTCCTTCTTATGGATTATTTACATGAAGTCCCTCCTTAAGATGTATTCTATCCAGCTTGCCTCAATCCTTTTCAGTACCTCATAATTCATACTCAAAATTATCCTTTCAATCCTTTTCCACAGCCACATCTAACAATCAAAACTTTCTAGTAACTTCCTTCTTCACCTTTAATAGTTAATTGAATGCTATCATTCTTTCTCCTCTATTGTTTTAGTTTCCCAGACTATATACACAATCATATGCCTTCTTCAGCCTCTCTTTATGACACTATTACAATCAACTTAAGAAATTAAATATTATCTTTGCTTTCTACAGAAATAAAACTTTATTTGTCGACTAGTTTCGTTTACACTGTAACATCCTCAGGACTATTACAATCCCCCATTATCACAGCTTTCATTTGTTCCTTTCCACCCTTCATATACACCTGGAATATCATAGTTACTTGGGGAGTCAGCCAACAGTTAAGGACACCTGGAATATCTGTTCATAGGATGAATGTCTTCATCCCCTGCATCTGAGATGGGCACGTACATTTGTATGACTAGAGTATCTACAGGTCCACTTTTCATATCATCTTCATCACTATATACAAACACCGGTGTTCTTAGCAGCTTCCACTTGGTACACTTATCTGTACCATCTGACATTACTTCCCCTTCTACCTAACATCTCAAAACTTGTTTTCATCCTAACCTTGATTAAAATCTTATTCTCACAATCTTGTCAAAAGAGCACCAAAGATTTCCTGGGATAATTCTCAAATGTGGGAAAGTTTTATTCCTGAAATATTTTATCACAAGATTAGCCAAATCCAGATGTGTTAATTTTCATGAACAATGGGATATCCAGCAGATTTTTACAAGTATGGCTTTCATAGTGATCCTGGGTAGCCAAGCTTTATTCACCAAATTGAATGTTTCACTTAGAATAAGTATTTATAAAAAATATAACTATGCACATGAGAATCAACATATATCTCAATTTTTGGACACATTTTTTTCTCATAAAGAACTTTTAAAATCAGTTTGGATTTCAGGTCACTGTTTGTTTAGAGATATAAATAGTTAAATATACCTTTCTATCCATAAGCCCATGCTAAGTTAAATATAACTGTTTAAGCTAACTCCCTGCATGCATACTTTTTGGGATTGTTCAGACAGAAAAAACTTTTGCTCTTGATGTACAAGTTTAATACAAAAAGTATTGGTACCAATTTTTTCCTAATATGAGCATATAGTGCTGAATTCCGACCATTGGTTAAGTGTATGCATGATCACAGACCATATTGGCATTAATAAGATAACAGTGCATACCATTCACACTGAAATTTTGGCATCACGAAAGATCTGCCCCAAACTCATCCTGAAGGTCTTGAGAAACAACCAAGAGCAGGGTCAAGTGTCTGCTGGTGAAGACCTGAAACGGTATCGCTACCATTCCCCAACCCCCTTACAGTCCCGATTTGGGACCCTAAGTGCCGTCAAAGAAGCTTGCACGTGTATTCTTAAGGACCTTCTGGAATCCATGTACCAGGAAGCCTTCGAGCCCTAGAAAAGCCACTGACAAAGAGTGCCGACACTAAAGGGATGTACTTTGAAGAATTTGGAGAAATTGTAGCAGTTTCTGAAATAAATCCATTTTTCCAAATACTTCCCCAAATGCGAAATTTTCCCGATACTTTTTATACAAACCATGTACATGTATATTATATACTTAAGTTATGTTGAACATAACATTATTATGCACAATTATGAAGACGCCAAACTTTCCAAAATTGAATGCAGTGTGTGATACTAACCTTAATAAGATCTTCCAGACTCAGCTCTCTCATTATTTTTTTACTTTTAGGTAGAAGATCACTGATATTTGTTGCCAAAAGATCTTGCACTGCAGTCTTGAAAGCCACAAAACTATGGCTGAAATAACAAAAGCCATTCTTTTAATTGAATACTGACCAACTATGGAAATTACATTTTTCATAATGCAACCATTTCAGAGAGTAAAAATCATTCGCCTTGACCGGGATTCGAACCCGGATCCCTCGATATCCGGCCGAGTGCTTCAACCAATTAAGCTACCGAGACGTCCTCTTACACTCTGAAATTTTGGGGGCTTTAAAGGAACAAGATGAATGATTTTTACTCTCTGAAATGGTTGCATTATAATGCACACATAGCGGGTGACTCCGTTAAAGTTACTGTTACAGTTTCTTGAAATTTACATTTTTCATGATTATTATTACTCACAATTATTTGTAAAATTTAGAAAAGAGACAGGGCCATATTTGAAAATGTTGTCCCATAAAAATAATGCCGACATGGAAAAAAAAATACATGGGTCTCGGTAGTCCAGGGGCAGAGAGTTGGACTACCGACCAGAAGGTCTGGGTTCGATTCCCAGGCCAGCCTCTCTGAGCGTCTGCAGATCCACCCAAGCTATGTGATTTTTCGGGAACCAGATCTTCCAGATGTGCCATTTTATGAGAGTAATCCAAAAATTAATGTCTTTCATTTTTTTTAGAAATAGAAGGAATTGTTTATTTTCAATAATTGTACATCATTCTTAAGCTTGAAAATTTGCACATTCTCTAAACAGTTGTAATTTTGGTTGATGTATTTTTGTAGGCACTGGGGCAGTATCCAACACTTAAATTTAAGTCCTTCAATTGCGCATATTTCTTCTTATCTTCACTCTCTCCAATATGTCAATCATATTCTTTCCCCTTCCTTGCTTGCCTAATGTTCTCCCCCTTTTCAGTCTTCAACATCTCATTTCCAATCATCATTGTATACATTATTTGGGTACACTTTTGGAAAATATTGAGGATTTAGATACCTAGTCACTCATGCCTCAATTAACTGCACAATACTTGTAAGAAAATTTCAGTGTTTATACCAGTTTTAGATTCATAATAATAAAAACAATTACAATTTTCATCCCTGGGAGCCTGTGGCACTTTTCAGTTCCTGTTTTGTTTTTCATTGTATGCAAGTTCGTCTGAGATTGAAACTGAGAGAAGTTCTATTATTATTATTATTAGGTAATCTACCGGTTTAGGTAGGTTTTTGGATGGACACAACTAACAAATAAACATTTTGTAACTCCAAACAAAACGCAATCCAGCAACCTAATCTACATCAGGTCCCTCTTCATCTCTGTGTACTTCTTTCCTCCCTTCAGCCCATCCAACATCCCTATTCTGTTCCTGCCCTTTCCTCGCTTGCCCAACATTCTCCCCTCTATTACCTTCTTCAACATTCCACTACCGCTCAATACGCCTTTCATCCATTTTTCCTGCTTCCATAGGATTTCTCTCAACAAACCCCTCTCCTCCCCCACCATTTCTAGTACTTCCTCATTTGTTTTCCTTTCGGTCCATTTCACCTTCTCCATTCTTCTCCACACCCACATTTCAAAAGCCTCCAATCTACGTCTATCCTCCTGCTTCATCAACCACGTTTCCGCACCGTACATAGCTACGCTCCATATCAGAGTTTTTACGAGTCTTGTCTTAACATCCCTACTCAACGTCCCCGTCATCAACTCCCTCCTCCTTGAGAAAGCTTCCTTGCCTAGCGCAATTCTTCTCCTTACATCCCTACTACTTTGACCGTATTGGTGCAAAACAATTCCGAGATATGTAAACTGCTCTACCTGCTGAATTTTTTCCCTGCCTATTTTAATATTTAGCTTAGCCTTTATCTTTCTGGAAAATCGCATAACCTTTGTTTTATTAATATTGATTCTCATCCCATATCTATTGCACTGAGCCTCCAATTCACTCAGCAATGCTTGCAACCCCTGTGCTGACTGAGCAACTAATGCTTGGTCATCAGCAAATCTAACCGATTTTACAAATTCCCCTCCGACTTTCATTCCTACCTCCAGTTCTTCCCATGCCTCTTTAATCATTTCCTCCACATATACGTTGAACAGCACTGGTGATAATGGACAACCCTGCCTTACACCTCTTCCTAACACTGCCCATCCGGACTCTCCGTTCCCCACTCGCACCTGAGCAGTCTGAGACATGTACAGGTTGCAGATCAGTCTCCTGTCCCTCCAATCCATTCCTATTCTCTGCAATACATGCATCAATTTTTCCCAATTCACTCTATCAAACGCTTTTTCGAAATCTACAAAACAGGCAAAAACGTCCTGGTTGTATTCTATATTCCTCTCGATTAGTGATCTCATTACTGCAATGGCATCACGCGTACCTCTTCCTTTCCTAAATCCAAACTGATCATCCCCTAAGTAATAGTTTGCCTTACTCTCTATCCTTTTGTTGATGATCCTGAGATCTTTAGCTGCGTGGGATATCAAACTTATTGTTCTGTAATCCTCACATGATGTAGCCTTTGTCTTTTTTGGAATAGGAACTAATACCGATCTCACAAAATCTTCCGGCCAGATTCCTTCCTCATAGATGCTACGAATCAGTCCATATAGAGTCTTCTTCCCACATTTTCCTAAACATTTCAACAGTTCTACAGGGATGTTGCCCCCCCCTCCCCCGGCCTTCTTTGCTTTCATCTCCTTTAATGTCCTTCCTATTTCATCATCGAGTATGGCTGGACCTAAGCTATCTTCTTCCACGTCATGTTCCTTTTCTATGTCTAACCTTGTCGGGCTAAGTTCTTTACCATACAGTGTTTCTATATATCCCTTCCATCTCTCTTGGATTTTTCCTGGTTCAACTATTATCTTAACCCACTTATCTTTAACTGTTAGCACAGATCTAGCCTTCTTACTTCCCGATAATAACTTAACCTTGCTGTATAGAGCACCAATTTCACCCTTCTTTTGTTAACTTTCCATATCCTCGCATTGCATTTTCCACCATTCTTCCTTTGCTTTATTAGAAGTTCTATTATTGTATTGAAAAGAAATCTCGAATCCAAAACCAAAATTAGGATTGCTCAGGCATTTTCTAAACTCACCTTTATTGTGCATTTACTCTGGCTGTATGTGAGAGAAATGTTTGAATCTTCAACAGTGGTATAATCTTTGATGGAATTCAATTTAACTTTAAGCCTTCTAATTATTATTGCAATAAAAGATAAATCGATATGCACTGTAGCAAAAACATGTTCTGAAAACTGAGCAGGTTAATATTGACTACCTTAGTTCTCTCTAGCACTATAAATAATTACTGATGAATACAAACCTTAGGACATTGCTGGGCTCCAAGGTCCACTGAAAGGTCTCCATATAATAAAAGTTAGATGCGAGATGAAGAGGCTTTGCTTGTACCAGTACCCACATAACTAATGGGATTAAATCACTGGAACGTGGTTGGAGGGGAGGAGTCCACGGTTCATTTCCAGCTGTTGATTGAAATAAAATTAGCAAATGATAACTTGCAATCTTTAACCAATGTAGCTCTTTTCCACCAAAAAGGGCTTTGGAATAAATACGTGTACATAAAAATTTCTGGTCACAAAGAGGAGTTGCCTGTCAAATATATGAAAAAACATTATGATTTTCTGGGTCAAATTCTCTACGTAGTCATCATAGTAATCCTTGTAAGTTGATAAGATATCAGTATAAATGTGCAACCTGAAAGGTCATACACAACCATACTCTTCATATTTTTAAAAATATTCCAGATAGGCATCATATACGTATAAAAAAAAGAAGACTTTACGACAGTAAGACTCACTTCATGATTTCAAATACAACTAGAACAATTGATACATCTCTTTATCAATTAATTAATTAGGCCTTTTGTTTTAACAGTTCCCCAATGTCATAGTCTAAATTATATTAATGATTTTCCCAGCTTCAATTACATAATTAACCAATTTCTGGAGTTAACAAAATTTCAGTAGAGATATTATTTGGACAAGCTAACTTGGAAAAGGTAAACATCATTAGCAAGTCATATCAATCAATTTATTGAAACTTCCCAAAAGAATATGCAAAACAGGTAGAAATTAACCAGAGATTAAATTATTAGGCTATTCAGAATGTTTTTTTCCAAATCTAACATTAAAATACACTCAAGAACCATTTCATAAAAATATAGCACCTATGATTTTAGATAAATATTAGTCAATATGTTTTTGACAATTCAGTGCAGTTAAAAGAACCATCTACATTTGTACTTCACAATCTACTAACTTTTAATTTCCCAGTAAAGACAAAATTACACAGTTAAGCATGCATGATTTCAAGTCATTTTTATTCGCAACTAATTTAGTAGGATGCCTCTACTAGTTTACTGAGATAAAATGCCAAAAATGTAATTCAATTCCAAACATTTAATAAATAAATTTATGAATTCAGAGTGATCACCTATGACCACATTCTCAATTTTAGAAGAATTATGTGCATTGGATAAACAAGCTGACTTACATGGTAAGACACAATGAGCATCAACAATAGCTCCTTTGATTTCTGCCATTATCAAGTCCATTGTAGTACTAAGACAGGCCAATTTTTCCACAGGGCTGGTCAAACAATCAATGGAAGCTAGCTCAACAACCTATTAATGGTCATGCAACACAATGAACACAAGCATAACATGGCTCATGCAAAGTCCGTTTAAAAACATTTCACACATGAAATTAATGTAAAAATTGACAGCATTACCCAGGCAACAAAAACATCACTCATTTTATAGCATGTTAATTGTTAATTATAATGAGATACCATACAATTACATACTGAAATAGAACAAACTTCTTTGCAAAAAGTAACTTTTGGTTCCATTAATTTTCTGTTTAGATAATAAGTATAGTACCAGAAATATATCTTAGCTTAATTTTCCATATTTTGAACAAACCTCCCTGAATGTGAATTTGACACCTAGTAGGATTTAGTACCATGTGAGCTATATCCTCAACTATTGCACTAGGTCTGGAATGAAGAGAGATAAGAAGTTTATGAGTAGACAGTTCCCTTGGTCTTGGTTATACAACATAGACAGATGTGTTGGCAATGACCTCCTTGTTTGACGTGAATCTTTTTCCAAGAGGCCATTTTTCAACATAACAGTTTTAGGTTTAATTATTGAAATTCCTTCATGATGAGGGTAAAAAAGAAACTTTACCCTTCCACATAAAGACACACCTTCATGTGAAAGTGGAAAGTTTCTTTTTTACCCTCATTAGGCCATTTTTCAAGTATGGAAATAAAAAAAAAGTCACTGGGGGCCAAACCTGGGTAATATGGTAAATGTTGTAGTGATTCCAACTTCAATCCCATAATTTTCACTATCAATTCTGTGCAGGTGTGCAGCCGTTTGTTTTCTTAATGGAACAGAATTTTTTTCCTTTGGCAAATGAGGACGTTGTTACTTGATTTCTTTGCTCAACCAGTGCAATAAGGGGATCGGGATGGTGCAGAAGCTAACACACAGGCTTCCCACCACAAAGGCCCTGGTTCAAATCCTGGAGACACAAATATTTTTCAATGGTATCCCGATCCCTACTTGGGGTGCTTTGTGGAGAGCACTTTGAGTGAGTACGACGTCTGTCAGATGGGACGTTAAACTTCGGACCCCTTGGCACCTTTCGACAAGAGTAGGCTAATGCTGATGCTGGGTTTCTCTCCACCCTTCCTTTCCCACCCATCCCTAATGGAGCAAATGACCTTAGCTGTCAATCGCCTTCCCAACAAAAATAAACTAACCAGTGCAATAATGCAAGTAATGTAGATGATTCTGCATGCAGCACAAAAAACCACGGCTATCACATTATCAGCCGGTGCCAACATCTTTGGCTACTTTGGAGTTGGATCACCTTTAGAAACCCAGGAATACTGCATGTTACTGTGAACTTTTTCATCATTCCCAAATGCAATTGCAAAGCATATCCATTCATTCAGAGATTGACGTGGAGGGAGCTGAACATACACCACACATCTTACATTATCCAAGGAGAGTATGGCATCATTCAGTACAACTGTTCATTGCTGGTGTAAATTTAAAGCATTACAGCACTTTGTTGAGGGGAGCTTTACCCCCACCTATCATAACCAACCTTTAGGTTGATTGCTCTGAAATGGAAGATGCTATGGCCATTTAACTTTTCCCACTAGTATTTTTAGGGAAGTACATCTAAAACACCTCACAAGTCATTGCAAGGATGATTTATGAGGGATCATGAAGTTACAACCATGTCTTTAATAGAACTTTCCAAAATCCTGAATAGATTTTTCATAAAGAAATGGGATTTCCAAATTAAACAAAAGGTTAGACATGCACTTTTGTAGTAGAGAGTAGTTTATTTTAGTATTTGCTTATAAGTGCAGCTTAAGTTGTTATTCAAGTAAAGATTATTCAATTTTTAAAAGGAAATTGCACTAGTTATCTATGCATTAATCTTCACAGTGGCTAAGGTTATGTCTTTATTTTTATGGTGGGAAGGGTTTATTTCAAATTTTACTTAAAAATAGCACAACAACTATTGAGTGACCTTATATTTTTTTAAATTATGGATCAATATTACTTTTAAAAACTCGAAAGAAAGTAAAATTATAGTAAGTCAAACTGAAACTGGAAATTGCACCAGAAGTATGCATGAAATGTTAAATATCAAACCTTTCTACCGAGAAGTTTAAGTAAATGAAAATTTGAAATATTTTTAACCCAAACCTCAATTTTACATAAATGTCAATTTTATTTTTTTATTGTTTCTTTCAAAATTGACAAAGCAAGGTTTCACTCTAGTTCCTTACAAGGTCACTCCTCTATTTATGTCATTATCCAAGGTTTGCTTGACCAATTATAACCTAACTTTAAAAGATTAATGTTATAAAACTAAGGCAAAATATTGATAAATAATCAATAAGATCAAATAATGTATGTCTAGAGGCGGCTGTATTGAAAATTCAATTAATTACTGCTTACTGCCTGAGCTATGTCAGGAAATTCAGATAAAAATATATGTACTCATGCCCAAACTAGGATTACATCTGTAAGGTAAAGGGAGAATGATAGGATGGGGAGTCCACTCAATAAAAACATTATAAGGGTAACATGCAAAATAACTGGATTCATATGATTTGCTCAATCTCAAAGATGTACCTACGAACATATACCAGATATTTTTAACTTCATACATTCATGCTCACAACAATCAATTTCAACAAAAGATTTTTCAAACTATTCAAATTAGAGCATTAAAAGCTATCTTTATGAATCTGCATTAGTACAACACAAGGTTAAAAAAAGCTCATGTTGTTACTTATAATTTTTGGATTTGAAATTGTAAATTCTCATGTACTGCAGCATCTAACATACTATGAAGAAAATAATTGCACGAATTTAATTGAGAATTAAAATTCTATTGTTATGTCAGTGCTTAGGTTGATTTATACATTTTTTTAATGAAAAAATAATTTTCTACACCAAAGAGAAATGCAATGAAACTAATATGTACCCACTGAGGGATGTACTATTAAGTGAATGAATTCACTAATGAATGTATTTTTCCAATATGAAAAACATACCGCTGCTGGCAATGGGACAGCGAAGTCTTCGGGAGCTCCAAACTGATCAGCTGTAACTTGCAATTCATAAAATTCTTTAGTTTTTGCAAATATTCTTTTGTCTTCATCAGCAAAAGCCGTCACCATCAGAGGAAAAATATAATCATGAAGGCGGCTGACTACATAACTGTAAGGCCACAATGATTGAAAATGTTTTCATTAGCAAGAGCACAGTGTTAGTTACTGTTTTTAACACAAATTACTGCTATCAACTCAAAGCACTGTTCAACAGGTGAGGGTAAATCCACTCAAAACTAAATAATATGGCTATGCTATTTTTTATTTAAATTTTAATTTTACAATAATATCAAATTAATGGGAACATCAAGGTGGTATTGACTCACTGATATGGTAATAATCAAGTGAGAATTTCATTCATATATTCATCAACTTTTGCAGGGCAAAATATCAATACTTGGAGATTTGGTACGAATGAATTACGACATACCAAAATACCTAAAAAAATAGCTACTAATACATACTATGAAAAAAGTCATATTGTACTACAATGTTTTGACTATAACCTTCAATTATCCATTTTCTGGGTTTCTTGATAAATTGATTATGAAGTACTCAAATCATCAAACAATTCATGGGGCTGTTCTATCCTCAGATAACTTTTCACCGATTTGCTAATATTCACGGGGTCCAATAGAATATTGGTTCTTGAAAAACCAATTACAAACTGGATGGAACACTGCAATAAAATCCCCTTTTTGTGCTTATTATTAGTTAGTGGTATGGTGCGAGTCTTCTATCTAAGGTCTCTATTGATTTTAGCCATAATTTCATTTGAACATTGCAAACACAAAGTGGAACCCAAGAAATTCATTTCAAACTCATTATCTTCTCTGCATTATTTTACTTCTCATTTCTTAGAAATACCTGCTTTCATGCAATCTAAAAAGCCTAATCTCTTCCCTCCTCCATACCAATAATCTAGCATTCTCCCTTCTATTATGGACTCCCAACATTACAATAGCTTTCAATATTTCTGCCACCCAATTCCTCTACCTTTTTCTTGAATTTCACCAGCAACTTCCTCTCTTGTCACCTACCATACGAGACGTATTCTTAAAGTAAGTACCGTTTGCTTATATTTAAATATTGGCGCTTCAGAACACAGTTTTGCTCCTGCAGCGCCATCTACTGATTCATTGAGAAGCTATAGCAGCATTTGTTTTGTTTCAGAAGTCGTTTGCTTGTCCGTGCATGCAAACAACAATATCCGCGACAATCGTTGATCCCGCCAGCTGTGAAGTGCGTTCTGTCATACAATTTTGTATGCAAAAGGATTGTCGGCTGCTGAAATTCATCGGGAATTATGCCTAGTTTATAAACCTACAGTTATGAGTGAAGGAAAGGTTAGACAATGGTGCTGTGATTTGAAAAATGGACGAACAAATGTGTATGACGAAGAGCGAAGTGGTAGGCTCAGTATTCTGACCGATGAAATTGTTTCGCAAGTGGAACAAAAACTGCGATGTGATCGTCGATTGACAATTAATGGCCTGGCTGAACAATTTCCTCAACTTGGACGCACTACTGTCTAAAATATTGATACGGAAAACCTCGGATACCACCCATTGCGTGCAAGGTGGGTACCGAAAATGCTCACCGACCACCACAAAGAGCAAAGAATGTCCAGTGGACGAGAGTTTTTGGGTCGTTGGGAACTCTTTAAACCACCCACCGTACAGTCCTGACCTTACACCCAGCAACTACTTCCTCTTCTTGCACTTGAAACAGTGGTTCGGTGGACAACGTTTCGAAACCGAAGAGGAACTCAAGAATGGCGTTGTCGATTGGTTCAACCCTCAGGCGGCGAGTTTCTATGCAGAGGGGCTAAAGAAGCTGGTGCAGCGGTACGAAAAATGCTTAGAAGTGAACGGCGATTATGTAGATAAGTGAAGTAGGTTTGTAGCTAACTAAAAGTGCCAATAAAATGTGTTTCATATGAGTATATTTTTTCCTGTGACCAAACAGGCCTTACTTTATGTACACGCCTCGTATTTTAAACGTCCGCATTTGTCTTCCTCATTCTCCAACTTATTTCCTCCATTTTTCAACACACCCACATCTCAACAGCCTCCAGTCTATGCTCACCTTCTTGCCCCAAGGATCAGGTTTTTGATCCATACAGTGCTAAGATCCATATTAAATTATTATTATTATTTGCTAATCTTTTCATTATTTCTTTACTTAGCTTACCAGTCATCACCTTCTTCATGCAAACACGTCTTTTTCTAACATTATTCTCCTACCAATGTTCTGAATACTGCACTCATTTTACTACAAAATATATTAACCATTCCAATTTATACCCTCCTACTTTAACGTTTAACTAAGCTTAACTATTTTTCAAGAATATCATTAGTTTCATTTCCTTGTGATTAATCATCATCACATCCTCTTATATGGTCATCCATCTCAGCCATCTTAGTTCCCCTCTCTTTTCGAAACCCATATGTATCTGTGCCTAGCTAGTAGTTTGAAGATATTTAATGGATATATACATAATATTTTTGATGAGGGAGTTTAGCCAGAGGAATCCATATCCTCACTTTTGATACTTATCCCAAAAAAGAGTGAAATGGCAGTACAAGAGCAAGGCAGTATAATATTGTAAAAATAATGTAATTATGAAGAGAAGGGCAGTATAATTGGATTGGATATTAGATTTAATTCCACATAATAATTATTACTCGGAATCATAGATAGAAGGTTAACATGCACTGCTAGTCAAAAGTCATATGCATGGTGTCGCTACAGCATCCATGCAAAATTAATATGCTTCCTTTTAAAACAGAGTTATAACTACTCATTGTAAATAACCATATGTACATGGCCAGATACCATGGACAGATGTACTTTATTTTCTACAAAGCAATGCAAAATTCTATGGTAAATTGGGGAAACTCTACCTCTAATTCCAGTCTCAATTGATTTCTAAAATAAGGAACAACAATATTTCTCCTCCCACTTTTCTCTTAAAAGACCCTTAAAACCCTTCCCATCACCATTCAAACTTTTTTCTGACCAATACTATTGATCTTCATAATAATTAATAAAATACACCCTACTCAATGTATTTCTCTCTTGATTACCATTGAATTTTATGCTTATACGTAATGGTTCCCTATATTACTTCAACTGCCACTCGAATCCCTATTTTTGGCATCTTATGATTTACAAGAGTTTTATCATAAAATTCTACCATGTACACATAAGGTGTCTTCCATCATGAAAATATAACAAAACTAATGCTTAATATTATGAATTCAAACATATATAATAAAAATTATAAAAAAATGATTGTCACCTCAGATATTAATAAATATGCATAATTATCTATCAGCGCTGGATATATTCAAACATAATAATGCCATAATATAGATAAAACAACTGAAGGAAATACTTGCATTTCGATTGCAGATGATAAGAGGCTTTGGAAGCGAGCATCTCTTTGTCGTTTGAGTGAGTGAGTACGAAGAAGATTGTTCCATTGGGCCGCTATCGTTTCATGAACAAGAGCACTCATTTCTTGCAAGCTCACATCCCCATTCAATGCTGGAATTAGGCACTCCACTGAATCGTTAAGTGAAGAAACTAGACTTTCTCCTTGCAGAAAGTTAGAGAAAAATTGAGAAGCCCTAAAAAAAAAAATATATATATATATATAAAATTAGCAATTTTTTATGAAAGCAAGACCAATTGTTTTGCCATAATATTCCCAATTTTAACATTTTATATTTAAGGATATGCTACCGACTAAAAAATAAATCTTTGACCTTTCACCATAATTTAATGCATGTATTTTTAATGAATAAGATAGCTATCTTTTTGCCCATGGTTTAAATAATCATAGTTGCCCACGAGCCATGATTAAACTGTTATTCATGGGCAATGGTTTAAAAGTGATATAATACATTGGGTACTTTTCGATTACCCCTTATACCCTTTGCTTATCTTGAGCTACAGGTGAGACATTATTTTTAGTGCCAATTAATACCAATGTTTGTATACCAATTTAAAATATGAATAAACATTGAAAAATATTATTATACATCAATATTGTTTGATACTTTTCAGTTCAGATAGTTAGGAAATAAAAATAATAATATTTGTCCAAGCCAGAAAAAATGACAGAATATCCTCTCCATTTTATTGTATATAAATGAAAATTGCTCATGCCTGGATAATCATAAATGCCAGTCAAAAGTAGAGAGTATAGGGTACTTCAGGGATGTTTGTGGAAAAATCAGAGAGAATAGGTGAAGAACATGGGTGGGTCTGTAACAGAAAAGTATGAATAAAATGAATTGCACCTTTGCCCTTTTTGAGACAATAAATCAGAGTCAAATCACCAAACATTTTTGATATAAGCATAAAAAGTTTGACAGAAAGGTGTTGACAGATTAAAAAATGTGTGAATGTGAATGAAAACAATCTCAAGGCAAGGAATATTAGAAATTTAAGGAGTACGATAATAATGGCGAAACAATTTATATGAACATGACAGAGATGAAGTAAGTATGGAAGGATAGATCACTGTGGAAAGCATTAGTATGAGAATACAAGTTCCCTTTTATAAACTAAGACAAAGTTTTCTTCACAGTGTCTACACTAAAGGGGAATGGCTTGAAGGGTCTGAATGTATATAAAATTATTTTGCCACTACAACTGTTCAATACTATAATTCTGATAGCCATTGAAAACGACAAAAAATAACTCAAAATGATCCCAAAGAAAAATAAAACAGTTTCTGGCGTAACTTGGTGGAAAATCTTCATACTGACTTTTAATAATCAAACCACTTTACTTTTCCACATAAACTTTTTAATTTTTACTACCCAGGTTTCCTTATATTCCCAAAGATTACTATTTTCAATTTTATATAGCTTATAAATTACTTAGGATATTTTAATAAGAGTATAGGATTGTATTGTTTCTACTGTGAGTAATTGTAAAGTTCAAAACCAAACTAGTTTTCTTAATTGAGCAAGTACCTCAGTGATTTCCACAATATGAGTGAAAGAAAATTTGGATATGATCAAACATTTTTTTGTGAAAGGCAAATTCTCTGAGAAGACTAAAGAGAAACTTGATAAACATCATAGTGAATTTGCATCTTCAGTTAGAATGGTTTATAAATGGTTTTAAAACTTTCAGCTTGGCATATGAGTACAAGTGATGCTTTAACATTCTGAATTCCCTATCAAGTTCACTACACCAGAAATATAAAAAACATTGATGATGATGGATGAAGGAAGGACAAAGGTGCATGAGGTTGCAAATACTGTAGGCACATCTAGTGAATGGGCACATAATATTTTAAAGAAGCATTTGCACATGAGAAAGTTATCTGCAAGATTGGTGCCACAATTGCTTACAACTGACCAAAAAGGAAATCATAACATGCTCCAAGACTGGTTTGTCAATGCAGAAACAGGTTTTTCTGAGATTCGCAACAAATATCATCATTGACTATTTGGAAAGGGATCAAACTATTGCAGGAACAAATCATTACTAGACATTTTGAAAACCAAGCTGCATGAAAAAATACACAATTCCCATATAAATGTCCTTTTTCATGAAAAAATGAACCTGCCCTCTCCTCTAAAGTTATGAGCACAAAATTGATAATATTACTTCCCCAACCCTCCTATTCCCCAGGCTTGGCTTCGTTGGACCTCTAAATGTTCTCTAATATAAAGAATTGATTGGCAGAAAGGAGATTTTCTTCAAACAAGGTGATGATTTCAGAAATAAACACTTGATAAATTCTATGGTTTCAGGCTCAACTTTGTGGAGGTTCATTTTCGTTTAAAATGAATACAATCAATCAATTGTGTGGAAGTTACAAAGTGTATTCATTTTAAACGGAAATAAACACTTCTTTTGCAGGGTTGGGGCCAGCACATTATTTAGTAGGGGCCCACAAACTGAAGCAGCACTGAATAAAACTTATAAGCCTAAAAGAGTAAGTTGAAAATTAAAAAATGTTTTATCTAAAAAAAATTAATTGATTTTCAATTTCGCACAAACTTTTTAAACTACCCTCATATACTTTCTGGGCGATAAGACGAGCAAAGGGGGGGATCAGAACAGACAGACTGCCTTCATAATCATGTTTGGTAGCACATATAGGACAAACGGATTTAATATTTCAAAGTGAAAAATGAATCTCATTAAACTTTTAGAGAAAATCTGCTTTTTGAAATAAAACAATGACAGCAGCATCAGATAAAAAATAACAAAACACATTTTATGAATACATTATATATTTGGAAATTAATAAAGGTTTAATTCTGATTACTTCCACTAATGATATCAAACACAAGAATGATAATAATTGGGTGACAACTGAAGGTTAAATATCTGTTGAAATTTTTCTGGATAGGGAATGTTTTTTATACTTTTAGATTATGGGAAACTAATAGCTATGGAAACATTAATTGTGTAAAGTGGGTTCATCAATTCAGCTGACTTTATCTCTGATCAATACTGAGTATTATTCAGAGAGAACATTGCCGTTTCAATTTTTTAAAATTATGCTGATCAAGACAAGCGTATTTATCGTTCCCAATTCCAAAGAATATATACATATATATATATATTTATATATGTATATTTAGAAAGTAACAAATGCACTCCTGATCTTGAAAAAATGATAAGTTTGGTCACCAACAGAATAAATGCCCACAGAGCACCCTTAGAGTGAACATAATGGGGAACTGACATGTAGTGGAGGGCACATTCTCTCCCTTTCCATTTAAGATTATGCTTCCGCATTGAACAGAACCTGGTATAATTGAAGAGTATTTAGAATTTCTGCCTTTTACTTGAAGACAAGAGCAGAAATCTTATATCAATTTAAAAATATACACATGATCATGACTACTTGTATGACCATTAACGATCACATTCAAAAAGTGGCAAGTAATATATGTTCACATACTCATCCAATGAAGTTATATCCTTTTCCATCATAAATGTGTCCTCATCAGAAGGTTTAGCTTTAAATTCTGGACTCAAGGGCTTGTCAACAACCATAATTGAGTAATTCTCAAAGTCCTGAGAATGAATTTTTAATTTAAGCTTTCAAAAGTCAATTTAC
The DNA here is from genome assembly GCA_037158775.1 of Hetaerina titia. Lineage (NCBI taxonomy): Eukaryota > Metazoa > Arthropoda > Insecta > Odonata > Calopterygidae > Hetaerina > Hetaerina titia. The sequence goes on along the minus strand of CM073772.1, from coordinate 78,251,024 downwards.
ACTTAAGGATTTGTATTACAATCTAGACATAAAAATATATTGCCGTGCTTCAAAGTCCATTTCAGTAATCTTATTTGATTACTTTGCGAAACATGGACAAATAATGTCTTGGGTCTTATGATACTATTTTAAAGTCATTATGTTATAATAAGTGTATTTACTTTGTTGTAAGTTGTTTCTTTCTTCAGTATTTTTGCCTCATATGCTTCTGGAACTGGAATTGGAGCTGCTATTAATTTTAAACTTTGATCCCCAGTTTCAAACTTATACGAGGCATTTTCATCTGTACTACTGGAGTACCTAAAAGAAGATAAATTATTCCTATTCATATTCTTATTATATGATTTATCGTGTTGATTTGTAAAAGGAAGAAATTTGAGAGTAAAAGTTTATACTCGACACACCAATTAAAACTATAAAAATGTATCCAGTGCCTCATTAATTAGTTTTTACACAATTCAATCAAAACTTGAATACGTATGTTACATTATTTTATTAAATTTTGATATTACCTTGAGCGAACACCGGAAGACTTTAGCAAATGAACATCTGTGAAAACCAAGTTGAAAGATAAGCAACCCATGATTTCAAAGAATACCATAGGAAAAAAATAATAACACATCAGCATAAATGATTTGTTTCATTATCTGTGCATACCAACAAACTTTTCAGAAATATCAACCCCTCTAAGTGCCATTGAACACGGAATACAAATTGTCCAACGATTAGTGAGTGCTTTTTCATATTTAGCTCTATACCTCTCCTATATTGAAAGTGTACATGTAATTAAACGGATATTAATGAATCATCTCTTTCAAAATAACGAGAAATAAATATAAATATGTATATAGCCTACTTGTAATAATCGGTAAAACGGATTATAGTCTAATTCGTCTGCTGACATTTTTTTACTGTTTAACAAGTTGAGTCATTATAATATATATTTTGTTCAATAATTTTGATTTTCCTATTGTTTTAAAACATACTTTTTTAATAAAAATATATTGAAAAATATTATACCACTCTAAGTTTTTAAATATCAAAATACAGCATTTATGCAATTTGAACACATATTCTTGCTTCCGTAACAAACATGGCAACTCTCAAGTTGTTCTCGCTGCGAAATGCAGGTAAGATCGTGAATAACAGGATTAATAGAAATTTTAGCTATTGTATTTAAAATTAGGAATTTATACTCTGAATGTACGAAGTTTTTAAAATCAAAATTATCGTATGTTATGACCTAAATTATGTGAATTTTAATAAAAGATTACCATTGCGTACGTAGGTGCCCCTTTAATTAGAAAATCATTGGGAATTACATCTGTTTGTCAAACCAGGAATACGTACAAGTATGTTAGCTTACCAGAACCGAGTATGGCTATGAAAGACATAACAGACAGGGCAGCACAAACAATTTTTTGGACCGAGTTATTCCGTGGTAAGCAGGACTTGCATGTTTTCTATCTCTTTTTTTGTTTACAATCATTAGTTTTAGCGATATTGTGGTTTAATTCTATTACCCTATTTCTTATATTCATATGCTATCATACTTTTCAGGAGCTGGTGTTGTATTAGCGCATCTTTTCAAGGAGCCAGCAACCATTAACTATCCATTCGAGAAGGGACCCCTGAGTCCTCGATTTCGTGGAGAGCATGCCTTGAGACGGTACCCATTTGGAGAAGAGCGTTGTATTGCTTGTAAATTATGCGAAGCTATTTGCCCTGCACAGGTAGAATCTTTTAGCCACTGAATATTTTTATTTCCTGTATATGTTTGGCTATATGGTTAAATACATCAAGACACACACGTTTTTATTTATATGGGCATCTAAATTACTAATGTTCAGCGTTTGATTATTCAGGCAATAAGGTTACACGTAATAACCGATTTACCAGACCAAAACACACGAAGGTGCATTATGTCTTAAGAACTTAATGGAAAAAGTGTTCTTGGGTTCTCTTAGTAATTCGATTTGGCTTCTGTTATCTGAAATGCGCCTATGTAAGTAAGGTTTGTTTTTGTCAGAAATTAGGTCCTTTTGACTGTATGTATTCAGATATTTTTAATTCCTTTTATTGGAATTAAGTTGTTCGTATTCGGTAAAAACAATAGTGATTGATATGGGTATACTCTTATTGTATGATATTACTCCGAGCCTGAGGAACCGAATTTTCCCTTCTTGGTGAACGACTGCGTAATGCTTAATATTTTTTATAACTCAAAGATGTATATTCTGTATCCAGTCTGAATGTGACAAAATAGTGTCTCACTGAGGACTTTCTGCAGCTCTTTTTGTCTAATTAAGGCTCTATTGATCTGAATTTTGGGTTGTGATCATTTGGTTCCTCACGTTAACAGTAGACCAATACCAACTTGATGTTTGCTTTACCCTTCTCACTCTAGTTGCCATACCCTCTTGGCATTATCTGTGGCCGTTTTTAGTTTCGGAGTGCCTCATGCAATAAATAAATACAGGTTCACTTTTAGACCTTACTTTAAACTACATTTTTATTTTGATGTACTAAAATTTTTATGTATTGAGTGGCGCATACTTAGTGAAATTATTCTTCATTTTACCTGATTCACAGATTCTCAAGGTTAGACAAATACAAAGAAACTATTAATGAAACGTTATTTAAGTGATGTGTTCACAGATGTCTGCTAGAAATTGAGGGATCTAAGTTCTAATCCTAGTCTAGGAGAATGATCCTTTAGAAGTTACATAACACAATCTACATCTACATAAGTACCCTGCGAGCCACCAAAAAGGTGTGTGGCAGGGGGTGTAGCACCATGAGGGAAGGGTAAGGGTTGAGGGGGTTGGGAGTTAGGTGAGGAAAGGTGGGGGGAACCTGTAGGAAAAAAAATATATATACATATATATATATATACACACATACATATATATACATACATACATACACACATGTATACACATCCTCGCGAAGCCCCTAACCTGTACGTTAATACTTATTGTAATGAACTAAGTCCTGGGGAATTTCGACTACGAGCATTCTGTTCCCTTATCGTTCTTGGAAAAAATGACATTTTAAACCTGTCAGTCTTGCAGTCTATCTCTCTAGTCTTATATTCGTGATCCCTTCGACCGTAATACGTTGGGGTTCGTATTATATCCTTGATGTCATCGGAAAAGGGCCCATCTTTAAATGTTTTTAATAAGTTTAATCTATATTGGAAACACCGCTGTGTAAGAGAATCTCAACCTAAATTGTCTAGCAAAGTGGATACGCTGCTGAGTTGGTCATAACAATGTTTGACAAATCTAGCCCCCCTCCGCTGAACTCGGTCTAATTCCGAAACCAAATTTATGTTGTGAGGATCCCATATACTGGCAGCATACTCTAGGTGGGGCCTGACCAAGGCAAGGAAACATCGTTCTTTCACCTTTTCGTCGCATTTACCTAGCACTCTTTTCACAAATCAATATTCTACACTCTTTTCAATAATCAAAATTCATTCTACACTCATTTCAAATCAAAATTATACACTCTTTTCAATAATCATAATTAATCAATTCTGATGTTCTTATTCAGGCAATTACTATTGAGGCTGAAGAGCGAGCTGATGGAAGCCGACGAACAACTCGTTATGATATAGACATGACTAAGTGCATATATTGTGGATTTTGCCAAGAAGCTTGCCCTGTTGATGCTATAGTGGAGGTAATCCATGCTTATTCCTGTTTAACTTATTTTGGAGGTCAAGAATGGGATATCAAAATTGTGCTTTTCCTAATTTTTAATGTTGCTTTATGTAATGTGTTGGCCACACTACCAGTTTTCTCGTGATTGCTTAAATGCACATGATATTATTTACTTTGAAAATATGGTATGTCAGTGTGGATCAGACAGCTAATTACACATGTGCACATATGAATTTCTGTTTTATGTTATTCCAAGATCAGCCTGGTAAATGTAAGATCGTATCAATTTTAATGTAAGCTTGTAATTGTCTGACCATTTCATACTTAATAATCACTACCTGAGATGCTAAAAATAGTTGATGGTGTGGTTTTAACGGATTAGGAATAAAAATACCTAATTAAAGACACCATATAGTTATGATTGGTATTGCTGATACTCTACCAAATAGGAAATAGTGTTACATGTAGTATGTTGTGTTGATAAAACTTGATTCATATGTGTTTTTTCACTTCTATGATTAATATTCTTCTATTTATTCTCAGGGACCTAACTTTGAATTCTCAACGGAAACCCATGAGGAGCTCTTGTATAACAAGGAAAAATTATTGAACAATGGTGATAAGTGGGAATCAGAAATCGCAGCTAACATCCATGCAGATCATTTATATAGGTAGTTCATACATGATGTAGTCTACAATTGTAAATGAAATTGTTACTTAGAGATTGCTGGGTTTACAAGCCCAGCAGCTTAACACAGTATGTTCATGTGAACTTGCTGTTATACTTAGCACTTCAATGGTAACATACGAAGTGTATGAGTGATGATATTGTTTTACAAATATATCTGTTCAATTTTCTTCTATAAATGTTATTTAATTGTTAGCATTGCCAATAAAGCTCTGCCCTAAAGAAAAACCTTAACATATTTCTTAAGAAAGATATAAATATTTCATCTACTGAACCTTGATATGCTTGTATGTGGCCACATTCCAATGGCTCCTAGAGTCATAATAATGGGAGCAATGAAATGGCATAGACAGGGTGATAGAATTAGATTTGTAGACAAATCAAACTGATGTTCTGTGTAACCCATGAATAAAAAAATTCATCAATTATGTGTACCCTAACAAAATTCCCTCCTGGCACCTTAGAATCATAAAACTGATGGCAGTTTTTTTTAAGGAGTGCTTGCAGAGAATTCCAATAACTTCAGGATGATAGCCATAGTTGAAATATAAATCATTAATTTTCAAAAATTAATCTGTTCTAATATTTTCCAGAATGAATTCAATAAATCAAACACTTAAGTTATAATAATATGCAAGTAGGAAGAAAAAATGGCAATAAACATCCGTGAAATCTGAAGCATAATTCTTCCCCATTTCTTGATTAACAACATTTCTTCCCGTACAGCCAGAGGGTAAACAGTTTGCATGTACAAACATTTAGGTGTCTATTATTTATTAGGCTGGAATGTAAGGTCAATGTCATCATAATAATGCTTAGGTACTTGTATAGAATATTACTAGATAGTTTTTTAAGTCATTGTTTGAGTGGCATGCCAAGCCCTAGTTCACAAATGCACTACTTAATTAACATTTTAAATTGCCAGTTTGTATTACGAAGTCCCCTCCCATGGACTACAACCTTGCAACGATTTCAGAGCATAAAAATCATTCGCCTTTTTTTACGTTAAAAGTTTAGTTTAAACTCCGTTAAAAGTTACTGTTGCGCCATCTCCCACAGTTTCTTGAAATTTGACTACAGCCTTGACATGGTGGAAGGACTAGTGTGTTCCAATGATCCCTCCAGCTTTCCGATAATCCCTTTAGGGATCATCGGAACTGCTGGTAGGAGCAATGATAATTGCTCCTGGTAGGGTCTTCAATGGGTCGAAGGTTAGGAGCCAGATAAAAGGCAGTCTATACAGCAGCTGTTCCTCAATGAGGCAGCTGCAAAGCCACCTGACCCCAGTGGGGTGTCCATTGAGTGATAGTATCATGTTAAAAACACTATTGAGGAAGGCAACAGGAAATCACCTCAATTAGTATACCCAATATTCCTATGATGGATAGTAGAGAGAAAATCAGTCTTGGCAACTACAGGACTCTGCCCAATTGGCCTTGTGTCACATTTGGTAGCAGGAGAGGTAAGGCTTACACAGTCATCATCTCATGAAAGACTTGCGAAGCCAAACGGACAGCAGCAGGACAGAGGATGAAGAAGACTGCATTTGTTAGAACAGGAACTTAAAATGTTATGACAATGTTGAGGACAGAAAAATTAGAGAATATTAAGCGAGAGATCAAAGAGGAAATATAGATATTTTAGGTACATGTAAGGTGATATGAAAGGGTAGTGGGGATTACTGCAGTGATAGATATAGATTAATATACAATGGAGAGGAATAGAGCCAGCGAAGGGCTACCATACTACTGAATAAAAAGCAGGAAGAAGCATAGTCACCATAGAGCAAGCAACGGATAGAATATTACCAGTAGAGATAAAAGCAAAACCAGCAAAGTATGTCATTGTTCAGGTATACATACCACCAAGCAATCATAAGGAGGAAGAAGTCGATAGGATGTATGATGAGTTAGAGGATATCATCGCGAGTGTTCCTGCAGGGAAACATTTGATAGTGATGGAGGATTGGAATGCGACATTAGGTGAAGGAAGAGATGGTAAGGAGGTGGGGAACTATGGTTTAGGCATGAGGAATGACCATGGAGAGAAAGAAATTGAGTTCTGCAGGAAACAGGTGTTGGTCATCGCCAACACCTGGTTAGACACCACAAAAGGCATTACTATACAAGGAAAATGCCAGGTTACTCAGAAAAGTATCAGTTAGATTATATTATGATTAGGCACAGGTTTAGGAACAGTGTGATAAATTAGCAGTTTCCCAGGAGCGGAGGTGTACGCAGATCACGATCTAATGCTCATAAAGTGTAACGTACGATTCAAAAAGATAAGGTAGGGACGACGAGTTAGGAAGTGGAATCTAGAAGCATTAAATGGATTGACAAGGAAGGGGTATCAGCAGGCTGTAGAGAAAATCATGAATGAGGGAAAAGCACCAAGTACTATGGAAATACACGTACATCAAATAGTGAAATTGAAAGCTGCAAAAGAAACTACAGGAACTGTTAGAAAAGGACAAAGAAATCATGAATTACGGATGAGATAATTAGAAAGATGATGATGATGAGAAAAGGAAATGGAAGAATATAAACACAGAGTAAGGCAAAAGGAAGTACAAATAGCTGCATTATAAATTGAGCCAGGCAACAAATAAATCAAGAGAAGCATTGTGGAAGACGAAGTGCAAGGATATGGAAAGTTTGCAGAGGAAGGGTGAAATTGGTACACTATACAAGAAGGTTAAAACACTATCGGGAAGTAAAAAGGGAAGATGTGTTAACAGTTAAGAAATAAGTGGGGTAAGATAATAGCTGAACCAGGAAAAATCCAAGAGAGATGGAAGGAATATATTGAAGCATTGTATGGTAAAGAACTTAGCCCAGCAAGGTTAGACATAGAATAGGAACATGACGTAGATGAAGACAGCTTAGGTCCAGACATACTTGACGATGTGATAGAAAGGGCATTAAGGGAGATGAAACCAAATAAGGCCGTGGGGGTGGACAACATCCCTGTAGAACTGTTGAAATGTTTAGGGAAATGTGGGAAGAAGACTATATGGACTGATTCGTAGCATCTATGAGGAAGGAATCTGGCCTGAAGATTTTCTGAGATTGGTGTTAGTTCCTATTCCAAAAAAGGCAAAGGCTACATCATGTGAGGATTACAGAACAATAAGTTTGATATCCCACGCAGCTAAAGTTATTCTCAGGATCAACAATAAAAGGATAGAGAGTAAGGCAAATGATAGGATTATTTGGGATGAAGGTAAGGATGAAGTAAAGAACTTAGCCCAGCAAGGTTAGACATAGAATAGGAACATGATGTAGATGAAGACAGCTTAGGTCCAGACATACTTGACGATGTCATAGAAAGGGCATTAAGGGAGATGAAACCAAATAAGGCCATGGGGGTAGACAACATTCCTGCAGAATTACTAAAAGGTTTAGGAAAATTTTGGAGGAAGACTCTATATGGACTGATTTGTAGCATCTATGAGGAAAGAATCTGCCTGGAAGACTTTGTGACATCAGCATTAGTTCCTATTCCAAAAAAGGTAAATCATGCGAAAACTACAGAACAATAAGTTTGATTTCCCACACAGCTAAAACGGTTATCAGGATTATCAACAAAAGGATTGAGAGTGGGGCAAGTTATTACTTAGGGGATGATCAGTTTGGGTTTAGGAAGGGGAGAGGCACGCACAAGTGATTGCAGTTATGGGATTAGTAATCATGAGGAATATAGAATACAATCAGGCCGTATTTGCCTGGTTTGTAGATTTCAAAAAAGCATTTGATAGAGTGAATTGGGAAAAACTAATGAGTATATTGCACAAAATAGGAATGAATTGGAGGGACAGGAGGCTAATCCGCAACTCGTAGATATCTCAGACTGCTCAGGTGCGAGTAGGGAATGGAGAGCCCGGATGGGTAGTGTTAGAAGGAGGTGTAAGGCAGGGTTGTCCATAAAATCACCACTGCTGTTCAACGTATATGTGGAGGAAATGATTAAAGAGGCATGAGAAAAACTGGAGATAGGAATGAAATTTGGCAGGGAATTCGTAAAATCAGTTAGGCTTGCTGATGACCAAGCTCTAGTTCGTCAGTCAGCCAAGGAGTTGCAAGCATTTCTGAGTGAATTGGAAAATCAGTGCCATAGATATGGGATATATGGTTTTCTAGAAAGAGAAAGACTAAGTCAAATGTTAAAATAAGAGGGCAAAAACTAGAGCAGGTAACACAGTTTAAGTATCTCAGAAGCACTTTGGATCAAAATGGTAAAAGTAGTAGGGACGTAAGGAGAAGAATTGCACTAGTCAAAGAGGCTTTCACAAGGAGGAGGGAGTTGATGATGAGAACGTTGAGTAAGGATGTTCAGAAAAGGGTTGTCAAAACTTTGATATGGAGTGCAGTTTTGTATGTGTGCAAACATGTTCGGTGAAGCAAGATGATAGAAATAGTTTGGAGGCTTTTGAAATGTGGGTGTGGAGAAGGTGGGGGAATATTAGGATGTTTTGGGGAAATTGAAATTCAGCTAAATGTGATGCTCTGTAGATTATGATATAATATCAACATTATTACTGCATTGAATTTGTATTACTCTGCCATAAAAATATCAAAATAAATGTATATGTACGAATTCACAAAATAAAATTGTCAATTATTATCATTATTTGATATTCTGCCAGTTAATGTAGGTTTTGAATGGACACACGCTACACAATGGTACAATGTTGACTCCCTTGCCACTCCTAGCTACAAAACACAACATGAAATCCAACACTATAATAAACCCCTTTTCCATTCCTAATATTTCCTTCCTCCCTTTATTCAATCCAACATGTCTATCCTATTCCTACCCCTTCCCTATTTGTCTAATATTCTCCACTCTATCATAGTCTTCCTACTTCCCATTGCCAATCAGAGTGCTCTGCATCCATCTTTCCTGTCCCCTTTATTTTTAATATTATTGTGACATGAATTTCAATATTATTTGAGATGCATCTTTTGAGGTAAACTATCTTGGAATGGGGGAAGGACAGTTTGAACTATGGTTAAAAGGGGGGAATTGGGCAAAAGAAATCCACTGTGCTAAAACCTTAAGAACTTCTGATGGAATGTTATCTATCCTCACAGTCTTACTAAATTTTTAATTCCCTTCATGCCCTTGATATTCGGCAATTAGAAGGGGGGAAGGGGCCCAGTATACCGCGGCATAAGCTATCCCTATCTATGCCATATTCTCATTCTACGTCTAAACTTGCTGTTCTAATATATTTATCATATAGATCTTCAATGCATTCTTTTCATCTCTCTTGAATTTTTCTTGGTTTAATGAATAATTTTCCTGCACTATCTTTAAGAGTGTGCACGGATTTTCCCTTCTTATTTCATAATAATGCTTTCGCCTTTCTGCACAGAGAACCCACATCTTCCTTTCTCTGTAAACTCTTCATACACTCATAATACATCTTCCACCATGACTTTTTTGCCATATTAGTTTCCCACCTCACTTTATTATTTATCTCTTTGTAATTCCTTTGGTCTAATTCTGTGTTTATATTCTTAACTTTCCTTCTCTCATCATTTCATCCATAATCAATAGTTTCTTTATTATTTTCCTATTTACTGATCCTATAGTTTACTTTGCTAATTTTAATATCCCTTTTGAGATTCTTTTATGTACTATGTACCATTTTTCCATTACTGTATCCACACGTCTCCCTGTTCTCCCTCATAAATTTTTCTAATACCTCTTGGTACTCCTTTCTTTTCATTTCATTTTATTCTTTTACATCCCATGTCCTAATCTGTCTTGTGATTTGTTTGAATGTTTCATCCTTTTGAATCTGATATTACACTTTAAATTAGTACTAAATTATGAAATTATGATCTGAATCTGCATCCACTCCCAGGAAACAGTGAGACCGAATCACACATACCTATGTCTTTTGTGGTGTCTAAACCAAGTGTGAATTATGATTAATCCCTTCTCCTGCAGAACTTTAGTATTTTCTTCCCACAGGCATTTCTCATCCCTAATTAGTAATCCACCTTCTCACTATCATCTCTTCCTTAGCCTACCATTCCCACATTCCAATCTCCCATCACTATCAAAGGTTTCCCTCCAGGAACACCCACAATTATGTCTCCTAACTGATTATATACCCAGTCGACTTCTTCCTCCATATGATTGCTTGGTGGAATGTAGACCTTGGTGGCATGTAGATCAAGTTCATATGTTCAGCTTTTACTTCTACTAATAATATTTTATCACTCTCTCTATTTTTAATATTCTTCTTCCTACGTTTTTGCTCAATTGTATTTCCACCCATCACTCTCTCTCTCTCTCTCTTTTCCAACTGTACTATAAATATACTGTGATATAACGAAGCCCAAAAATATCTATATTTCCTCTCTCCATCCCCCAGCTATATTTTCTAATTTCCTAACTGGTTTGGTTCTACTCTGTCTTCTAGTCTTCTGTGCTGTTGCTGTCGATTTCACTTTGGAAGGATTTGGTTAGATGATGATTGTGGAAGCATTGCCTCTCCTTCTGCTGGATGGGCAGGACACATGGCCCAGTGGGCCAAATTCAGTATTTTCCAGAACTAATATTAAAATCTCTGTCCATCACTGTTTCGTGGGATTAATAATTGAGGTGGTTTTCCATTACTTACCTCAACAATGTTTTCAATATGATACCATCACTCAAATGGCCACCCCACTTAGGTCAGATACCTTTGAAGCCACCTCAATGAGAAACAGATTCATACATATACCTTTCATCTGGATCCTACCCCACAACCTATCTGCCATGGATGACCCTACCAGGAGCAATTATCATGCTCCCATCAACACAGCTGTAATGGTCAACAGAATGCACAAGCCTTTCCACCACATGAAGGTTTTAGTCCATGGGGAGGGAAATACTACACATAAGTTCAATGAATCTCCTCCTTCCATTTTTCCTCAAACTCTTTAGTAATTCCGTGAGAATATTATCTTTTCCTATTACCTGATTTGACTTCTTCCTAAATACTCTCTCTACTTCACTATCTAGTCACTCACTGGACCAAATCACTCCTGGACCAAATCTGTCCTTGTCATTTACATGAAGTCCTAAATTACCTGGTCAAATATTCTAACCATTAAAGTCCTCTACCTAATCATAAAACCTTCTGTTCATGCTTTCTGGCTCTATTAGCAATTTCTCTTTCTTATCTCTTGGTAAAATGGTGTAAAATTATCATTTAATAAGGATGACAATTGACTAAAATGGTCAACGCTTGGCTGTATATAGGAAGAGACAGGGAATATGTGAGGTTTTTGTAGTGATGGCATGATCAATAAAAAGGAATACTGAACCTGGCTGTGATGAGTTTTTTATTTCATGAATCTCAAAATAGAGTTCAACATAATAGGGTATTTTAATCCAGTTAGTGAAAGTTCATATTGGAAAATTAAGAAGTTCATTGGAGGCATATGTAGGTCATCAGAAAACTATCCATTAATCAAATTGTTCAAATATGAATATGGAGGTACGTGACAAAGTAGGATAGGTAGAGAGAGGCAGGGAATTAAGACAGGATTGCCACTGTATTATGAAGAGCAAAGATATTATTTGCATTTGAAACTTGAACCTTGGTAAAACCACACACTCTATGACTATGAAACCACAAAGAAGTACTCTTATAATATATCAATTGAGCTCTTACGGCCAATAGTATTGAATAATTGAAAAAACTTCAGTAACCATATACATTTTTTTTTTACGGTTGCAAAATGAAATTCAATCCGCAATTTAATAACTTTAGCTCCTCCTCTGCAAATACCTCCCTGGATAGGTTTAAAACGTTTTCAAAAATATCAACATTTTGAGAGGAAGGGTTTGACTTACTTAACAGCCATTTGAATTTGTGGTTGGTCCCTTGGGCTTTGTTTTCTACTTTCTTTTTTACAACGTAGTGAACTCTCCTCTCTAGTTCCTGCCAGATCACGTATTCTGGATGTTTATGGCTATTGGAGTTTTTTCAATTATTCAAGTACTCTTATGACATGAGCAGTTCATTAGTTCCAATTCATCACTTGAGCCTTTCCCTAATCATGTTGAGCCATAAATACTCTAAATTTAGTGAATTGGAGCATTCACTTGCCTTTTGCAGACAATTCCAGTAAAAAGGATTGTATTACTCCTCTCTTCAAATTTCCATCTTCTTCCTTGCCTCCTCCGACTGGAATCCCTCATTCAAGCCAAAAATGTCAGCCAAACTGCATTTTGCCCTGAATTGGATATAAAATTCGCTAATAGTAATTTTTTCAATGCTCCCTTCTGATGGCCCTTGGTTAAATTATAATTATTACTAAATTCAAAATTTTAAATCATTTGTGTAGCACATCCAGATGATCTTTTTGAAAGTAACTACAATAAACAATTTAACAAAAATAATACTAACAATAATAGTAACAAAAGTATGACTAATTATATGAAGAGTAAATTGGAATGGTTTCATAAAGTATGGAGAGATAATCAGATATGATTTCAGTGGAAAAACCAATTATAAAAAGTCATTGAAATTCTTTTAGAAACTCTTATCCTTTTTTGACACAGGCTTTCAATTATTGTACAAAATGTATTCTTTACGGGTACATCTTTCATGTAGAATTGTCTGGCCCATCAAGATAGAATCTTGTGTTACCACCTTAAACTTACGTTGGGGATTAGTGGATAACCAAAAATAACAAAATTCTCACTCAAGGTTAATCAAATCTACTCTGAAAATGTGAATGGATCCCTCTTACACCAACAACTTTGGCAATGCTTTCCCTTCTGTTCATCTTTTATATTAGAGCATAAAAAGTGCCAGGTCATGTTTTTTCTCAATCCTTCCTTTTAGGAACCTGATTCAGATTATTATTTTATCAAATGCCACAATTATTCTCCAGTGCATTGATGGTCCTTTTGTTGGCATTGAACTGAACCATTATCAAATCACCAATGTCATATGTGTCAAGGGTAGCTTTGCATTCCGACTTCTTTCATAATTTCTATATTTATCATCATCCAAAACATAAAATGAATCTCTTTCAATTTGGATGTCTTCATCCACTTGTATGTTCTCACATTTTGATGCAGATAATTTCTCATCTGGGTCATGATCACCTCTTATTGCTTTGTGAATAGGGTAATCTAATTACTCCTTCAAGGAGCAATGATGCCTCTTTTTAGCCATTTCTCCTCATCTTCACTTCCAGGTGGTTCACCATACTTTAATGTTCTGAGGTAGCTAACAAATGTTCAATCTATAGTCATTTTTTCTTTAAATCTCTTTCAAATGTGGTATTTAGTCCAGAGTTTGATGAAGGTTAAATGACACAATGCCACAAGACCTATAACCTTCTGAACGTTTGTAGGAGTATTGACACCAAGTTTAAGCTTTCTATTTAAAAGGCTCAACTTTGTGGAAGTTCATGTTCATTAAACTAAGAACTCATTGTATACATCCACTGTTCTTTATTATCATACAACTAGTTTCAACGCTTAGGCTTCATCACCAGGTACAAAAATAACACAGATAAAACAGATAAAATAGAGTTGGACTGAATGGACGTTATTGGATGACTACGTTCGACAAAAAAGCAGTGAAATTGCACTTAAAAAGAGGTTAGTCATCTGTGATAAAATTAACCATCTTGAAAGGTTGAAGCATTCATCAAAAAATCCCACATTGAAAGCTACACCATTCTTTTTTCCCAACAGAGTTTTGAACTTGGCAAATGTGGAACTTGATTTCGAGCACAAAAAATTGATTGAACATGGTTTTAAATATGTCCCGAACATTCCAATCGGAACAAAAGAAATAGAAAATTTAGCCGGTGATTGTGAAGTTGCCCCAAAGAAAAAAGACATCGGCTTGAAAATGATAATACCTAGGAAGTTAAAATCCATTGTCAATTTGGATTTCCCAAAAAGTAGGTTCTATTCTCAAGAGCTTACTTCGATCATCTCGTGTAAAAACTTTTTGAAAGACAACAATCTAATAGCTGAAAAAGCGGACAAAGGCAACACAGTGGTAGTGATGAATAGAAGTGACAATATAAACAAGCGTTATGACTTCATCAACAGTGAAAAAAATTGTGAAACTCCCAAATGACCCCACCATGAAATTCCAAAGTAGTGTTATGAAGTGTTTAAAAACCATCCCCAATATCCTCAAACCAAGTGAAATTTACAAAGCAACAGTGATGAATCCAAGAGCTCCCTGATTTTTCGGCCTTCCTAAAATTCATAAAGAAAATCCTCCATTAAGACCAGTGATTTCCAGTTTATTCGCACCTACAAGAAAACTAGCCTCCCTTTTGAACTCCCTCTTCAGAGAGTTGACTAATTTCCAACCAAAGTTATTCAGAGAAAATACCAGAGAAATTCCAGTGATTTCTGTGCACACCTCTCTAAGAAAGGTCCCCCGCTCTGAAAACATATCCTAGTGTATTTGATGTCAAAAATCTTTTTACAGATATATCGGTTGTGGAAGCATTGTCAGTGGTGGAAAAAGTGCTGGGGCAAACCACCCTTCCTCAATGAGTTCATGTCTCTTTTGAGATTTTGTGTTGAGCAAAATTATTTCCAATTCAATAATGAATAATAATAATAATAATAATTTATTCATTTTAAAAATGGTACAACCATATTAAATGTCATCAATATAAGTATTATTTAACATATAAACATACTTTCTTAAATGTGATGAACATTGTCACAAAAGAATTCATCCAATGAGTATAGTGGGTGAGCAAGTAACCAGGTATATACTCTATTCTTGAAACTCTGGATACCATCTGATTTCAACTGAGTAGGCAGATAGTTATACAGTCTTATGTTCATATTGTGAAATGTGTTGTATGTTGATGACAATCTACAATAAGTAGTATTTAGATTCGATTTACCTCTTGTGGAGTAGTTATGGAGGTTGGATCTTAATTGATAAGTTTCTAGATTAACTTTCACATGAATCAGAGCCTTAAAGATATACAAACAGAATACAGTCATGATTCCATACCTAATAAAAAAAGGTTTGCAGGAATCACGTGGTGGTATATTAGCAAGAGAGCGAATAGCTCTCTTTTGCAGTAGCAAAATTTGTTTAACATGAGGGGAATGACCCCATAACTCAACACCATAATTCAAATGACATTGAAAGAAGGCATGGTAAAGTGTTGAACGATACTCATTTGAAATGAGAAAGTTGAGCTTTCTTAACATATAAACAGCTTTACTAAGTTTATTACAGGTCTGACTGATGTGAGTCTCCCAATTAAGTTTTGTATCAATATAAATTCCTAGTATTTTAGCAGTTTCTATATCAGTTATTTTTGATTTAAGACTGCACACAATATGCTGAGTTTTGTTAGTATTTAATTGTAAATGATTAACTTCAAACCATTCCTTAGCCTGTTTTTGGGTAGCGCTAGATCGTAACTTTGCATCTTCTAGATGTTGACACTTTTGCACAAAAGTAGTGTCATCAGCATATAAAACAGATCTAGGTTTCATATTACAGGGCAAATCATTAATCATGATGATGAAAAGTACTGGGCCAAGCACAGAGCCCTGTGGTACACCACATTTTACTTTAAGAGCTGCAGACCGACAGCCATCAAGTTCAACCAATTGGTGGCGATCATCCAAATATGACTTCATTAGTTTCAATGCAACTCCCTTAATACCATAATGCTCTAGCTTTGTTAGTAATATTGAATGATTAACACAGTCGAAGGCCTTACTAAGGTCACATAGTGTCACTGAGACTGATTCCTTTTCTTCAAATGCATTAATGACATAATTAACTATGGACTCTACTGCCAAAATTGTAGATTTCCCAGATCGAAAGCCATACTGGGATTTGGAAAAGAGATTATTTAACTCAAAAAAATTACATATTTGATCTTTCATAATAGCTTCAAAAATTTTACCAAAAACAGGGACTATGGAAATGGGGCGGTAGCTAGCTAAATCATCTTTATCACCTTTCTTATAGACAGGCACTGCTTTGGAATATTTTAGAGCTGTTGGAAAATCTCCTGTCTCAAAACATAAATTGACTAACATTGCTAATGGTTCTGCAATTAGCACAATAATGTCCTTTATTAGGGAGTTAGAGAGACCATAAATATCCTTACTGTTGGATTTTTTAAATTTTTTAACAGTCGATATAATATCAAGTGGAGTAACAAAATTCCATTTAAAATTTAAATTATTCGGAGGACGATTTTGCAGCATATTACCAATATTGGCAGCATCAACTTTTCGAGAGAACAAATTGTCTTCGACAGCTTTTAAGAAAAAATTATTTACAGCATCTGGGGTGAAAGGAAGATTTTCTTTTCCATTACCATGACCAACTTCTTGATTGATTACACCCCATGCTGCCTTTTGTTTATTTTTTGCATTCAATATCTTCAGGAAGGAAGTACACAAGGATGAAGAGGGACCTGATGTAGATTAGGTTGCTGGATTGGGTTTTGTTTGGAGTTACAAAATGTTTATTTGATAGTTGTGTCCATCTAAAACCTACCTTAACCGGTAGATTACCTAATAATAATGAATACTTCAAAGAAGTGGAAGGATTAGCTATGGGGTCCCTGTTATCACCACTGCTTGCTGACCTATACATGGACGAGTTTGAAAGAAAAATATTCAGCAACCCCTCAATGTTTACAAAGAATATTCACTGTTGGTTTCGATACGTAGACGATACCTTTGCTGTATGGACAGGTACTGAAAGACAGAGGATTTTATGGTTACCCTAAATGCCCAATGCAAAAAAATCAGTTTCACTTGTGAAAAAGAACTCAATATTAAATTAAATTTTCTAGATATCCTAGTGTCAAAAAAAAAGGACGGGGTTTTGATTTTGAAATTTTCCGGAAAATAACCACCACAGACCACATCATCCCTTTCAAATCCTGCCATCACATATCCCACAAGCTTTCAACTTTTCATTTTTCTCTAAGCAGACTGTTGGCCATTCCTCTGTCCAAAAATAATTTTGCTCATGAACTTAAAATAATGAAAGATTTAGCAACGAATAATGGTTACAAAGACAGTTGAATAGAAAAAATGCTACAAAGAAAACATTCCTTTCAAGCCAAAAAATTTTTTTCAAACCAGTTAATGTGGTTGGGAAAGAATGCAAATGGTGTGAACTCCGTCTTTATGGTTTAATTTCACAAAAGATAGCCAATGTCTTTCCTAGGGAACAATTTCGGGAATAGCCTTCTACAATAGGAATAACTTAAAATCATTTTTGAACTCTACGAAAGACAAAGTAGTCAAACTGAATAAAAGTGGCATTTATAGGTTAATTTGTAACGACTGTGATGGGATATATATTGGCCAAATGGGGAGGTCATTAAAAACACGGATGGAAGAGCATAAACGCTGTTTTAGGAATTGTGACCTTATGAAATCGCATTTCGCAAAACATCAATGGGAAAACAACCATGAGAGTGATTTCAACCCAGAACTCTTACACCAGATGGACAAAGGGATGAGGATGGACAAGTGGGAAGAGCTTGAAATTAGAAAGAATTTAAAAACGGGTCATTTGGAGGACGAAGTACTGTTTGAATACCTCTCCTCGATCCTGGAAGTATCCGTTTCCTTCACCAAAAGACACAACAACCTCCCCCCCTCCCACGATGAACCCACCAATCACTGACGCTTAACACCCCTATCACCCTTCCCATTTACGCCGATCACAACCCAATTTTTTTCCCCCCTCTCTCACCCACTCCACTCTCCCTCATAAATGCTATATAAATCTGGTTTTACAGCTGGTTTTATTTTTGTACCTGATGATGACGCTTAAGCATTGAAACTAGTTGTACGATAATAAAGAACAGTGGATGTATACATTGTGTTCTTAATGAAATAAATATTGACCAAGTTTAAGGTTAGGTTTGAAGTATTAACTTGAGCCATTTTGGGAGTGCAAGTTTCACCATGTTTGGTTGGAGGATAAGAAAATCATATTATTTCTCTGACACACCTTAATGACAGTCAGTGGCAGGGTGAATTACCTCCAAGTAATACTAATTTTTAACCATCATATCTCCTTAAATACAACAGTGCAATTGTATCAAATCAATTTTATAAAATGGCACCTTCAAATGCTATTATGATAGAATACATATCTAGTAAGGGAGCAAGAATGTCCCCTTCATAGATATTACAAAACCTGTTTTCATTTTTTAAGTGTTAATTAATCATTCTGGATACTTTGCATTGCTATTAAGAATGACTCTAATGAATCTGAATTTATTTTCATCATTTTATACCAATAATGTGAGATCTCTAATAGACTGCTCAAGATGTTTATAATGCTCTTGAAATGTATCCATTGCCCACATTGGCTCCTAGCCCTTATAATGTTTTCTATAAAATTAAGATTAATTTGCTGATCTCTTTCCACAAACTCTTTGAACCATTTCAAGCCAGTTTCATTATCATTGAATAATTTCAGTTTATCCTGTTATGGGGATAATTAATTTGGGTTCAGGAAAGAAGGAGACTGGTGTGATGATGAGGTCACTAATGGAGAGGAAGATAGAATACAATCAGGATGTATTTGTCTTTTTCATAGATTTGGAAAAGGCATTTGATACAGTAAATTGGATATAATTAATGAATGTATTGCAGAAAATATTAGTAGATTCAAGGAGTAGGTGACTAATCAAGAACCTGTGGATGTCTCAGGCTACTCCTGTGCGAGAGGCAGATGGAGAGTAGGGCTGGGCAGTGCTAAGGAGAGGGTTAGACAGGATGTTCATTATCAGCCCTACTTTGCTTCTTACTTCTTCTTTACTTATGTAGGAAATGGTTAAAGAGGCATAGGAAGAACTGGAGATAGAAATGAAATTTGGTGGTAAAACTACATGCATAACGCCGGTAAGGTTAATGGATGATCAAGTATCAGTTTGTCAGTCAGCCAAGGGGTTGCAGGAATTGCTGTGTCAATTGGAAAGTCAGTGCAATAGTTATGGAATGAGACTCAATGCAACCAAAAAAAAAATTTAGGCAGTTTTTAAAAAAGGAAAGTCACGTTAAATATCAAAATAGGAGTTCAGAAATTAGAGCAGATGGAACAGTTTACCTATCTATTAATAACATAGATGATCGGTAAGGAAATTAAGAAAAGGCTCATTAAATCTTTAGTTTGGAATAAGGTTTTGTATACACATTGTCTTTGAAGCAAGATGATAGGCATAAGATTCGGGGTTTTTGAATTGTGGTTGTAGAGAAGGTTGTAAAAAGTGAAATGAACAGAAAGAACAAACAAACGAGGAAGTGGTGTTTTTCTAGGAGAGATAATAAAATGTATTGTGATCCCGTTACGTAGCCTGCGTCTATCTGAAACCTACCTTAACCCGTAGACTACCAATAATAACAATAAAATTTCAGTTTTTCCTAAAATATTTAAATAATCTAAAACTGAGTTATGAATATAAGTACGCTGGATACTCACTAACTATCCATCTGTATTTTTCAACAAGATTTATCACCTTTCTGAAAGAAAGGGTAGGTTGTCTGTCTGCCTTACAACTTGTTTGATACTTCACTCGCCTTTGTAATGTTGTAAATGGTCCACCAAATTTTTCAGATCCCTTTCTTATGGACAACTTTCTTCACAGTTTCAATGGGCTGATACGTATATTTCTGTTCCCGTCCGGCCCAAGATTTTTCTTATAACATCGGTGCATGATCCTCTTTACCCCAAATAGAACTGAAAATAAACACACGTGTTATGAAAATTCATTTTAAATTTAATATTTTATCATATTATAATACTCTATTTCTGAAAAAATTATATTGCCATCGTATCATAGTCAGTTTTACTTTGTTTACGAGAAAAGTTCAAGCACACTTCCAGTAGTTCGTGAGGTTAATCTTTATATTCCGAAAATAATTTGTTGAGGGTTTATCATTGCACTTAACAGTTTTTCTCTTTGTTTCCAAAACTTGAAGTTCATCCTTTCTACAACGGAACCAATCCAGTGTTCTCCCATTCAATGTTAAAGTAAAACAAATAATCACTTCATTTACAAGGAATTCCATTGCCGAAGTTTTCATATCAAAAACTGCGCTTTATGTATATATCGATGCGCAACTGTTCGTATATCAATTAAAGGCGGAGGATTCGAATTTGTAAAAACGCTCATGAAGGATCCCTTTGACCTCAGGATACCCGATTTTCTGAACTTCACGGAATAAAAAGACCAAGAACTATCCATATTCACAGGAGAAAATATTGATGTGCAAACGATAGATTACATTCACCTTTCAGAATGTTAATAGTCCAATTCATTCTTCTCCTATAAATTCTCATTTTTCAAATTCATTTTTCACTGCAGGTTCTCGAGTGGGTGGGCTTCTGATTATTATTTATTCTAATATATATATATATATTTCAAAATGAAATATTGTGTTTGAATCGTCGAAATATCGTGTTTGAATGAATATGTATATATATATATATATATATATATATATATATATATATATATATATATATATATATATATATATATATATATATACACTTTTTTGGAAAACCCACAAACGTGTAATGTAAATTCACTGATAAGTCATAACAAACACAGAAACCAAAACACAAAGTTCTGAGTTCTGTTCCTAATTCCTCTTGAGAAAGGTGGTGGGACCACCGAAAATTCGAGAACCAGTGAGTTTTTCCTCTTTTGTGTTTTGGTTTCTGTGTTTGTTATGACTTATCAGTGAATTTATATATATATATATATATATATATATATATATATATATATAGGTATATATATATATATATAGGTATATACACATTCAAACACGAAATACCACCATACGATGAATAAATATCCATTCAAATTGAAATAAAGATAAGGAAAATGGTAAAGGAACACACATAAAGGAGGATCACAAGAGAGGTGGGGATGGCGGATGTGAGCAGTCCACAAATGTAAAAATATTTTCCTCGACCGGGACTTGAACATCGGATCTCTCCACTTGCCGGGCGGATGCTCTAACCACCTGAGCAATCGAGAAAAGGTACTTTTACATTGAAATCTGCAATCTTATAAAGCGCCAAAGTGCTCCAAATCATTACCCAGAAGATTCTTTTAATGCATTTAATTTTAATACATGAAGATTTATTTATATACACACACATACACGCAAACATAGGACTATACCACTAAGGAATCTAGAACAAATAATAATCAGAAGCCCACCTACTTGAGAACCTGCAGTGAAAAATGAATTTATATACACATATATATATTATGTATTTGTTATTCCTTATGTCATGTCATCATTTTTATTTTCAGTTTTACTTTACACTAAGCCAGTCACTTCATGTACCATTCATTTTTCTAACTGACAGAAAAAATACATGGGACTGGTGGTATTACTCCATTTCAAATTTTAGGTAAAGTACTAAAATGAAATAACACTAATGAAAAATGATAAATACTTGAAATTTCAACACTTATGGCTGAAAGTAAAATAAGCACATTTTTTATTTACATAATTGAAGGTTAAATTCATAATTGACAAACACCTTTCACTTAGATGGAAAACATTTATATGAGTAGCAAGTCTGTTTTATGCAAAAACAATAAATACGCATATGCACATTGGAACAATGCAAATCTTAAATATTTGTAGATGAACTGCGGATTCAAATTCCTTCATTGTTCTTGCAGAAATAAGAACCTTAGTTATCATTTATGTATTTGGCTGGAGCTTGCGATGGAGAATATGGTCAAATTAGATGAAGGCAAGTTTTGGAAAATATGTATTGTGATGCTAGCAGTATGAAAGGATGTCTTCTCTACATTTGACATACTGTATTCCACCAACACACGTGTATATGTTGATATTAATATAAAATATCCAAATCAAAATTTTTAATGCCACCTAATTAAAAATAATTATCAATAAACAAAAACTATTATTCTGGGAGTCTGCCAAACCTGGAATACTTTTAGAAGTCATTCTGGAATTTTAAAATGATATTGTTGCCGAGAATTGGCTAAATTAACCGCATGGTTAATTATTATATGGTTTTAGAATGGAAATCTAATTAATGTAGCTATCGCAGTTAAAACAGTATTACTCTTGTCTATTCTTTTAATTGACAATGTTGGTGGACATGATGTTACTGTTTTCCAAAATCATGCAATCTGACCTAAAAACGTCCTGGAAAATTTATTTTTTGAATTCGATTGGTACGCCATATATTTGCACTCAGGCATCTCAATGCATGGCATAGTACCCATTGACCGAATGTCTAAGAGATCATTAACAACACCGCCTGACAGTTCTGACAATATGAAGGCTAAGTTATCAAATTCATGTTTGGTTTTATTGACAGCTGGTGTTTGGCCAGCTTTCAGACATTGTTTGCTCTTATTAGACAAATATCAAATTGATGCTTGCATATATCAGATATACACGTACTATATATGATAAAGGGTAGCATCAAAAACAGCATTAACTCACAGTCACTCAAAAAACAATGCTAATTATTTGCTACTCGTCTTGTTTATTTTTGGAAAATAAATAAATTTTGATGGAGATTGGAAGAAAATATAACCCTTAAAAACTTACCTTCTAAGAGTATAACACATATATGCTCCAAACTCATCATGATCATACCAATCAAAGGGAAAGATGGGAATGATAAAACATTACTCAACTACAAAGAATCGTTGTAATTTATTTTTATTTACAAAAAGGCGTTTTGTAATATAATGAGAAATGACAGATGAGATTAAGATTTTTTAACCAGTTATTCAAGGAATTTGACAAATAAAGATAGAGTGAGAGATTCATAGGAGAACTCGGGCTTTCATCATTGAGTGAGTCTGAGGTTTTGTTAGTGCTTTGAAGATGGACTGCCAAACTGCCCCTTGTGAATCCACAAAATCCATTCGTCAGCCTTTTAATATGCACGTGGAACCTGCTGAATGCAAAAATCTCCTCCCATTATACATTTTGAACGCTTTTGTCTTCACTTGCCTCCTTTGTCCATCGTTTCTGGAGAAAAATTAAACTCAAACAACGTTCATAACAGTGTATAGCGACGAATTCACACAAGTTCTGACTCTAGACCCGAAAATCGTGCTGTTACTCATAATAAGAAACCACATTCAATGTCTTGGATAAAAATGCCTGGCATTTTTTTTTTTAATTTTGAGCCTCTTTGAACAGAAGGATTTCCACTAGCGCTGAATACATGTTTTTAAAACTTTCGTAGCTTTTGAATGAGATTCTTGTCATAGTAAAAATAGTCATCCAAAGCTATATGAGAATTAGTCTATGGTTAATTGACTACTTGAAAAAGTTTTATTTATACATGTATATATTTATACATACGAGACACCACCACACGCTATCACACATGATCACTTCCATGTCCTTGTAATAAAACATAAACAGATCGTCCGCATCGAGTCTAACGGCATGGATCTTGCAGGACCCAATATTTCATCAATGTGCGAAAAGAAGGATGAGGGACAGTGTAAGCATAAATATGCTGGTGGGTACTATCATTTCATGCGATGCAGCGTACCGATCACGGCCTCGAAATGAAACATTCCGCGAATAGAAGTTCCGAAACACCAGCAGAACTTCTCTTCTTTTCACCCAAATCACGTGCTTCAGTTCCGTGAGATGACGCGGGCAAATGATTCTCTGCGGAGGGAAGGGGTTTTAGTTCAATAGAGAGCAAACGCGAACCAATGGAGCCCCCCCCCCCCCAAACCGTTGAAACGTACACGAGAACAGTAAACACATTTTCCTCGAAAAAGAAACTCTTGAATGGGTTCTCTAGACGCCACCACTACACAAGTTGGTCCGACGTCGGCGGGCTACTCGTTAGCTGCTCGAGGGGGACACAGGTGCAGTTGTTAACACGGTCGACGCGGCAGACGCCGGAGGTGGACATGCCTCCACACCTTCTCCGCCCCCTCCGCCCTCTTGCGGCGAATCGCCCTCCGCAGTACCCGTGGCCGCCGTGCTTATGGCCGCCGCACCCACCGCCACTGTCAAGTCTGCGCCGACGACGCCCACACCGCCTCCTGCCCCACCACCTCCGCCGCCTCCGGCCTTCTCCTCCGCCACCAGCGTCTTGGGAGCGACGCCCAACTTCGCGACCTTGCTGCCGGGCGATGCCGGAGGCAACGGCGTCGTCACCCTGCTACCCCTGTCGTCCAATGGAGACGGGGAAGGAAGGGGTCTGGCGGCTTTGCCGTTGGCCGCAGGAGTGGTGCAACTCGTGGGGGACGGGGTGACTATCGACGCTAAGCCAGGGGTCACGGGACCGGCCGCCGACGGCTTCTCGGACTCGAACACGTCCGAGTGCTGCGAGCCTTCGGGAGTCAAAGCGGAGATCCTCGAATGGTCTTCACTCTCCGACTCACTATGGCCCGGGGCGATCGCTTCGTCCCCGGTCGCTGCACCGGCCTCCCCTGAAGGAGGCGAGGCGCCACCTTCAACTTTGATTTCACCGCCCAAGTACCCGATGGTATTGTTGTTGCCATTTTTGGCAATAGGATTAACGCTGTTGAGGATTTCTGTCTTGATTAATGGAACTATCACGACTGTAGGAGACTGTGGCCCGGGGATGGGCGTGGACGCTGCCGAATGGTTGGAGTCCCCGGAATCGCCGGATTTTACGGTCGGTGTCGGAGTTTGGGATCCACCTGTGGCCGGGACCGTCGAGTCGCCCGTTGAGGTTGCCGTGGTTCCTTTTGGAATGACCAGAGCTTTGGCGGCCGCTTGGACGGCTGCGTTCGGCGTCGATCCCGTCCCGGTTGCCGTCTTCTTATCCCCCCCGGTCGCCTTTTCCGACGATTTCTTCTCGCCCTTTTCTCCTTTTGCTGTCGATTGGTTCTTGTGCTCTGCTGCCTCCGCGTTGCTTATGTTGTCCTGCTTCTTCCATTTTGTTCTCCGGTTCTGGAACCAGATCTTCACCTGCAAATAAAGGGATAAAAACAAAAATCAGTGACGGTCTACGAGATGTAAAACGTTTCTCGTTAAGGAGAAGAGTTTGCACAGAAATTTAAAGGGACGTTACAAATATTACGTGGCATCCCATTGAAGAGCACAACCTCGTCAAGTTAAAAAAAAGAATAATTCCGGCAAAAATGGTCAAACAACGAAGAAAGGTTATTAATGTTTTCCTGGTGGAGAAAAATGTTACTGTGGCAACATTATAATTTCACCGAACACTAATAATATCGGATTGGATTAAACGTAACTAAAGTACCAATAAACATAATCGATCGAAAAATATTTTTTTTGCTTCCTATCATTTCTATTATGCTCACAAAATCTCCTACAGTTGAGATGAGAATGAGCAAATGATGACGAAGATGCCATTAGGCACAGTGAAAAAAGCATGTATTAAAACAACAGCACATCTAGACGGCAGGCGCAGCTACCAAGTAATAGGTAATATAAAACAGATCTCCGAGAACATAGCTGAAATTTATATCTTGCAAAAAATACATTATGCATTACCACAAAAAGATTAAATAAATGGAAATTGGAGAACGTTAAAGTTTCATAATATGAAGACGGATGCGGGAAAAATAAAGAATAGGCAACCGAATAATAAGGAAACAAATACAGCAACAGGGTGAAGGAAACGTGGTGGAAAGAGAAATACAAAAACAATAAAAATAAGTTTAGGACGATTTGAAATGGCGTATGAAGCATGAAGCTGAAAATTAGTAAAAAACAAAATGAGTTAATATTGTGTAGAGGTGCTTCCGAAACCCAATATGAGAGTGTTAGGAAATTGTCCAAAGCATGCTTCTAATTGGCAGACTTATGCCTATTATATTAAATTTCATAACTTAGGATGGAACATATGAATTACACGTAGCTACCCATTTTACGGCATTGTTTCTGATTATTGCCGCCTTTTTCTGGTATTCTACCCCATAACATCTATTCAATGATTTTTTTACACTACGTACATCCTTGGGATCAGATAACTATGCCGGACAAGAGCTGCAACAGTTTTAATACAGATGCTCCGGTGATTTTAAACTTCGTCATTCTTTTTTTTTAATGTACCCACATCCCGATAGCTTTAAACAAATCCTGTTAAATGACAAGACACATAACTAGTTAGAAAAAAATATATGACAAGGTTTCCCTGTCGTGATGTAAAGATGTTTTAATTTTACTCAATCCAAATGACAAATAATTTGCAATTTCAGTGAAAAATAGGATGGAAACAAAATTTTACGCCGATCAACGAATATTTTCAGATGAATTCGAGTCCAGGGCTACTTAGATTATTAGTAAACGTGCTACCATGCCAACAAGTCTGTATGTTTCTTTAAATAATTCATTAATAATATTAGTTTGAACCCACGTGATCATATTTTAGTTCTCTTACTAGATATTGAGCTAAAACTGGATAATACAAACGAAAGTATAAAAAGGCAGTCTAAATGTAAAAGGCAATTCCCCCAAAAGAATGCCAGCTTAGAGAAATAATGACGAATTAAGGACGACCTTGGTTTTTTTTACTCATTAAGGCAATTTGAAGGAATTGCGTAACTTATACAAAACTTTTAAACGCTGTTTGTGCAAAGCTTAGGGTACGAAATATATGCTAAGGAAGTCGCTTCTATCTTGAATTTTCATTAAATCTAGTTCTAAATTAACGATGATGACAAAGAGCGTTGGGGTACTCGATAATGCATACGACATTTTAGCAATCCGTAAAAGGACTGAATACCATTATTATGGACCATGACCCGCTGCGACAATAACTTTCATTTTTCTACGCCCATGTAAATAACTTCCAACACATAGTCGATGTTGCACGCCGGGGCCTTATTAAGTGTAAGCTTGAGTCCCCTTTGCCTCTTTCCCACTCGTTCCTGGTCCATCGTGTGAGGTACGGACCACTTGCTGGCGTCTGGAGTGGCGCCAAAACAACGCAATAAATAGACGACTTGAGAGGAGAAGGAAGTGGAATGGGAAGGATTGGAAAGGGAGGTCGGCTCTGACGAGCCCTGGGGACCATAGGGACGGGGCGAGGGAAGGATGTCTCATTTCATTTTTTTTAAAAGGGAAATTGGGTGTGTTTGCGTTAGTTATTTCCGAGGTTTGAAATTCGACGCAGCAGGCGGTTACGGCAGCCAATGGGATTTAAGAAGAAAAGCTAGAATGGAGTGAGACGAAAGTGGTGTATGTTGAGGGAAAAATACCAAAGCCAAAGGAATGAAATAAAGATGACGAGAAAGAGAGAGAGGCTGTCATTACTTTGAGTTGGCCTTTCCTTCAATTTGACTGCTACTCGAGGGAAACTCCAGCGTTTGCTATATAATAATAAGTAAAATATGGAGATTTTAAGCGGAATATAATCGAGGAGCTGGAGAGTTGTGGAAATTCGGTACGCACTCAAATTTAAGAACAACACTGTTCGTTGGTGGCAATTCCAAATATTGGGTAAAAATAACTTTGTATCCAGTTCCACCATTCTTTTTATTTCACAGCCCGGTTTCAACAAAAAAAAATGTCATCATCATCAGGCGAAAACCGGATTTTGCAATGAAAAGTTATTCGGGCAAATTCATATAAATTCACTTTTATCCAGTAAACAGCAATGTACTTTGAATCCTGTGTGGGAGCATTTCAGTACAGAGAAACGGGTCCGTTACTGAACGATTTCGGAATAACTGAAAATAGACTCACATCCGGGTCCCACTGCAAAAAAATTCAGAGTGTAAAAATCATTCGTCTTGACCGGGATTCAAACCTGGATCCCTCGATGTCCGGAAATTTTCTGAGTTTAAGAGGACACCTCGATAGCTTAACTGGCTAAAGCACTCGGCCGGACATACGGAGTAGGTACGGCGGGCGAAGAGAAAAAAGATTTTTGGGAAAAATCATAAGGATGGAGAAAAAATGGATGAAAATCATATTGATCGGCAGTGGGATATTGAAGAAGGTAATAGAGGGGAGAATGTTAGGCAAACGAGGAAAGAGCAGGAACAGGATAGGGATGTTGGACCGGATGAAGGGAGGAAGGAAGTACACAGAGACGAAGAGTGTCCATCCAAAACCTACCTTGACCGGTAGATTACTTAATAATATTATTCTCTCTTGAGAAAGGTGATAGCACCACCGAAAATTCGGAATACATGTTTCTTTTTTATGTGTTTTTGTTCGCTAGTGGAGAAGATTTAAGAAAAAATGTCTCGTGTCTTTGTTAGGTCGGAAAATTTTCAGACCACCCTTGTATATGCGTATATATTTGAAATAGAACGCTCTCCGGCGACGTACAAATATATAAAAACACTGATATAGATTTTTATAACATAGGAACACAAAGAAAGGACACTCACATATGTAGTTTTGACGCAGTGACGTAGACGTAGTGACGACGGCCGTGCCGTCGAAACTACATCTGTGAATGCCCTTCCTTTGTGTTTCTATATTTTAAAAATCTATATCAGTAATTATATATGAATAAATATAGGTATACATGTTATATGTTGTACTACCCTGGCTTCAAATTTGAATTCAGCGTGAACTATCTACGGATGTTCTCAATGCGTATCGGGAGACGAATATAAAACTGACGATTAATACAACTGGCTAACAGAACAGAAATACATTTTATGGATGAGGTTTGAAAATTCAATGACACACCAGGTTAATAAGAGTCGATACAAGAGGATTATGGTGGCTTTGGCTCAATGGACAAAAAAAAAGTAAATCATCACCATGCGAGACAATTGTCTCATAACCTTCGCCCATCGGCTAACATATTCTCTTCTTTCACTCGCCAACCATCCTGTCCCATCCCATCCCCCCGACCCACAAATACAACCCCACCCCTTATCCTCCCTTTCACCTCAGACATTCATTAATTTCCCTCCCCTCCTTTTCCTCCCCGCCCATTCACATGACCTCTTCCCTCCCGACTATATCCTCACCGCGACGATTAATCATTCCTTCCCTCTCCAAGATGCTCGCGCCACCAAACCACCGCCCTTCCTACGTCCCGCAACTCTTTATGTCCCGTCTTGCGAGCTCCTCTGTGCTACGATCACTCCACCTCTTACACATTTCCATTTTTCTTTCTCTGTCCCCATTTTATAAATGCTCGTCCCTTTTCTATCAATCTCATTCCCTCCCTTCCCGTCAGCTCTTTTCTCCTGACATTCCTTGTCGAATGGCTATTAGTAGACGTACGGGAGTAGTCCATGCCTAGCGCTTCAAAACTCTTGTCAGCTAGCTAGCTCGTTTGCACTGTAGCTGGGGCAGGTGGATCCACGACCATCGCCGAAAAGAATGGGAGATATATTAGACGACCACCGTTTAGATTTGCGAGGGTAATGGCACGGACCGGTAGAACAGAAAAATTGCAGGGGTAATGAGAACTCAAATTAATTTTACTTTTATTTTTCCCACTAAGAGATGTTGAGTCTAGATTACCATCGAACAGTATCCTTCGCGATATGTCTCTTCGGGCTTAATTAATGTCTAAAATTCTTTTTTAGGTGATGGGTGAAATGCTGCGTAAATAATATGCATGCCCAAATAGCCTAAGAAATAGTCACCTTAAAATCTTTCAAGTGTACACTTTTTGACATCACGGAGTGTGCCCTCCGTTTTCAAGAAGAGAAAGCATATTTCCGTCCGCAGCTACTTAGAAGGTAAATAGAAGCTGATTGATTATTTGCTTCGCACTTAAGTGAGCGGCATTCATGGCAGATTTTCCAGGGAGTCGATGAAAATGAAAGTTGTTTTAATGGATCACTTCACGAGTCCATAATTTGACAATGACGAATTAATTACAATGTCATTATATCAAAATGATTTCTGCCATAAAGTTTTTTTCTTGCTTAGAAAATTAAAATTGTAACAACCGCGTGAAATATAATGCAGTTACCCTAAACAATTAATAACGATGGTCAGTTTACCTCAACTTCATCCACGAAGAAGGTAACAAATAACACTTCCGTCGTGATTTTAAGACTCGGTAATTCAGGTTTTTTTTAAATGATCCAATTGCACTGTCATAGTGAGTCCAACATTCAGAACAGTTCAGTCTAAATTCAGTCAACATGAAATGACCAACACTAGTATGTCATTTTTACATTCATACATTTATTTAGACTGTAATAGATTTGGAATTAAACATTTTCCAGCATGGATTTTCTTCAGTTCTTCTTCATTTGTGGGTAAACGTCGGCGTGGGGAACATTCCTGCTGTTGTTTTTCCCTAACTTCTAGGGACCCAGAAAAAAAATTCTTCGAAATTTACCTTAATTATCTGGATTGACATAAAAACCACAAAATTAAATCCCGTTTTCAAGTGCAGTTGTGTCACAGAGATTTGAGAATGTACAGGTAGAATTAATTCTAAAATTTTAAATGCATTCTTATTCTTGAACTATTTACAATTTCTGCCTGCACCACACATCCCTCGTGAGTCCTCTCTCATTCATTTATCATTCCACCGTTCGTAGTAAAGGATTAACTATTATATTCAACAGAAAAATGGGTTTTGAATTCAGTTGGTGTGCATGAATGCGACAGGAATTTCGTGACATCAAATATAATAAAATACCCGTAAATCCGAAAAGCATGAAATTTTGTCATCTTTCTTTTAAGATCAGAACCAATTTGATTTAGGCCAGAATTGACCGACTGGAAGCGCAAATGAACTCCACGATTAAGCAGTTAGAAGATGATGGAGACAGGAATGTGCGTAAAGCAACAGAAAATCAATAATTTGAAAAACCTTATGTTTTGATGACTAAGTACTGATCCTAATAATGAAAATCCATTGTCATACACCATAGTCGTGTTTGATGATCCTGTAATTTTTATTAGTTCCATTAAAAGATAGGAAACATTATAGAGCAAAAATGTAATGACAAAACAATAATAAGTGCGAATCTTCGGAAGCTTAGAACGGTATTGACTATTTCTCATAAGCAAAGACCTTCAGAAACGGCTGCTTTACGGAATATGTGAATAGTAAACATGATAAGAAGGACTCTTCCTAGTAAACGCTCTGCGGAAAATTAGGTTGATTTCAATTCACGGATAGGTAAAGGAGTTAAAAGGCACGGTCAAAGAGAGGATTCCGTGTTTAGATTGTGGCAGATAGGTTTTTAAGGGATGAGAGGTTGAACTGGCGTTAAAATGACGTAAGTTATGACGTCGGAATTTTAGACGACAAAAAAAAAGAATTTTTTTTCCTTTCCTTTATTTCGTGGAAGAGAAGTAGGAGATTATTTTCGTAACGTTTATCCCAAAATAGCACGTCCCCAATGTGTTTGGGGCCGACATAGCTGCGGCGATTATCACTTCGACCGTCACCCTTGTCCCTTAAAACCAGGAGCTACGAAATTGTTTCAATCCGGCGATACATCATCGTTAATTTTCAATTGACGCCTCTAGAGGTCTTATTATACCGAAATTGTGAACGGGAAGGAGAATTATATGTGCATGAGGAAGGGAGGGAGGATATAAGTGGATCAGGTAGAGGTGAGGTAAGGTTACTAATTTGCATTGCTATTTTTTTTTGTTACTTTTCCACCTTAACCGGTTTGAACATATAATTAGGGAATACAGTTTCACGTCGTGAATTTCCCTTCAGAATTATTTCCGAATTTCAAATAAGAGCACGAATTCAGATTTAGTATGTGCATAATAAAGTGATGATGGATCCAGCAAAGATGTTTTATCTTTCAGAATGATGACTCTGACGGTGCCTCGAGACTTTAAAAGATGAATGTACCTACGCTGTCGCGTTTAATGGACACATTCACGATAACAGTGGGCTCAAGGTATCATTCCTTCGGTACTCCATTCCAAGGTTTAATGGATTGAATGGGGAGGCCAACAAACATTTATTCGCAAAATTGCATAAAGGAAGCTAAATGGAATTGATGTGCGAGAACATCAACGACGTCAGAAGCACCGAAAGGAAATCAATTTGTTTTCATATTGTTCACTTATATTTTTCGAATACTGGAGCACCGGTTCCACCTCGGGAGGAGATAAATTTACCGTACCAATTACGGAGAGCATGCCATCAAAAAACCACTATTTACTTCGCCACGGCTCATTTAATGTGGTTCAATTCCAATTAACCTTGAAAGTCTTACGAATATTGTGTTAACTTTCAATTATTATTAGGTAATCTACCGGTTAAGGTAGATTTTCGGATGGACACAACTATCAAATAAATATTTTGTAACTACAAAAAAAAACCAAATCCAGCAACCTAATCTACATCAGGTCCCTCTTCATTTCTGTGCACTTCTTTCCTCCCTCAATCCCATCCAAGATCCCTATCCTGTTCCTGCCCTTTCCTCGTTTGCCTAAAATTCTCCCTTCTATTACCTTGTTTAACATCCCACTGCCACTCAATACGCCTTTCATCCATTTTTCCTGCCTCCATAGGATTTCTCTCAACAAACCCCTCTCCTGACCCACCATCTCCAGGACTTCCTCATTTGTTTTCCTTTCCGTCCATTTCACCTTCTCCATTCTTCTCCACACCCATATTTCAAAAGCCTCCAATCTACGTCTATCCTCCTGCTTCAGTGACCACGTTTCCGCGCCGTACATAGCTACGCTCCATATCAGAGTTTTTACGAGTCTTGTATTACCCCTCTCCTTTCCCGCCATCTTCAGTACTTCCTCATTTGATTTCTTTTCTAACTTTCAAGATAATATACGTAATTATTTTTACTGACGCTAAGTTGCTCCTAATAATTAGTTTGCGTTCAAGACATGCCTTCATGTCGCTCTCTCGTACCTACGAACAAGCAGAATAAAATTAAGAATATACGATATATATTATATTCGTATTTCGAATATAATAATGCACTGGGGAGAAGGAGATTTTTTTTCTTTACTCAACCGGCTAACTCGATCACTAACAACCAAAGTGAAAGAATAATGACCATGATGGAGGTCCATACAAACTCCAAACAGCCATAAAATATGTTTGAGCATCAAGGTTCATTTTTGCGCTCACGGACTTTCGTTTTGATATTTTTCAATTGTCACACGAGAGAGCACAGTCCCCCACATTAATTTCCAATGTGGCAATTCGAAGACACTTCTTCCTCCTGTTTACGGAACCGTTTACCGCTCAACTCAACTACCGTCCAGCGAGCGACTAGCTTTAGACGGAGCGGGGAGAGCTTTTTTGAAATCCGCCCAGCCATCCCTTTCCTCGCGCAAAAGCTCTTAGAGCGAGGCACCATGGAAAAAAATATAATTCGCCTCTCCATTCGCCTTCATTCTCGAATTCCCTGCTGTAGCCGCACTACCCCTTATTTCTTTTCCCTCCCTTTCCCTCCAATTTTTATTTCGTCCCCTTCATTCTCCTAGCTCACCAGCTTGAAAGAAAAATCTTGTTTTCTGTTTTATCCGGCCACAGTTCATTCAAACACCATCTTGTTCATCTGCCTCATCGCCCTTTCCGATTCTTGCATGTAACCCCGATACCATAGTCGTCCATTTGCTTTTATTATATCAGAGAAATATTAAAATTGTACAAATATGGCGCAAATTATTTTCCCCATGAACACTGTCCATTAATTTATCATTGGGTCTGTTCGCGTTTTCATTTATGCCATATATCACGCGACACCCTACCTTGGTGTGCTTTTGCGTTCACATTCCATCTGTAATTTTCAACTCCCAGGATCCTTTGGAGCATTACCATTTATTGTATTCTCTTATTCCTCTGACCCCTCATCATTTATTCTGTCTCATTATTCATTCTGTGTTAGTGTCAGTTATTAATAATCCACCACGTTTATGGCTACCAAAAAACAAACCACTGCAGTAAAATTATTTCTTTGCTTCCCAGATTTTATGGATGGAATGGGGACGAAAAAAAAGAGGAATTTGTGCGACATTAATTCCGCACGGAACAATTCGAAATGAAGGAACTGACCTCCATGTTAGCTTTCCATTGAACTTCTCGTACTTTTTTATTATTATTTAATGTTCTACTTTTTTATTGTTTTTTTTCGTAATTTTTAGCTTCCCTTCCGACAGCATATAATTGTATTTCCGAATAAAACGTTTGCAATGCCTCAGTGTTTGAATTCATCATAACTTCTTACTACTCGTCTGTTATTTTTTTCGGCCACGCTTGCCGATTAAGAAACGAACGCGCCAATCCTTCCGCTCTCTTCCAAATATCCTAATGTTCCATCAATTCAGCAATTTATCCTAAATCGCATCGCACAAAAACGAACTATTAACCATTCAATTGACTGCATTCTTTTTTTTCTTTGCCTACGCATGTCGGTCACAGGCCCGCAAGTCTCTGTCCCAAAAAAAATTCTCCTTCTCGTCCTTTCCTCATTTCCGATCTTCCCATTTCTCCTTCACTCTATTCCTCGACATTTTATTTCTGCCGAACTTTTCCGCGACCTTTTTCCCTTCTCTCTCTCTCTCACTCCATTCCAGTCTCCACCCAATCCACTCACTCGCCATCCCACATTCGCCGTTCCGAATCCAACATTTCCAAGAGGACACGCAACTCTCTCTCTCTCTTTCCCAAACCGAGACTTTCCTCCCACCCCCAACGCGACCGCTTCCCAAAAACTCAATCCTTCTCCCTCCATTCCACCCTCCCACGAATGCCACCACCGTCGTCGCACCCTCCTTCCCGCTTGCTGTTTTATCAACCCCCCCCCACCCTCTCCTCCTCATGACTCCACTCCCTCTCGACTCTCCGGATCTAAACCGCCCTCGTTCCTCCACCGCCTTTCCCACCCTCAAACCCCCCCTCCCTCCAACCCCCTCGCGCCCCATTCAGCGAAATCCCTGAGGAATCCTTTCTGCCCGGATTGCTCCCTCTCTGGGTCGTCACACGAGGTCCGCCCCCTCTACACTCCCTCCCGCTCTCTCCCCTCTCTCTTCCCGACCCCCTTTAACGCCACTTCCCCATTCCTTCTTCTCTTCCCTCCCATCCACTCCACCCTCCCACTCGCCCCATTGTTGCCAACCTACATGACGGCAGCGACTTCTACTTGCGAGAGCTTTCGGCGATCATTGTCGCGGGCACTCGGTGGCGTCCTAGGTTAAGGGCTACAATTGCTGAGCCACTTCGTTTCACTTAGGCCGCAGCCATCGCAAAAGCGGCTGGGCAAGTCGCGGCTGGTCTCTTCGTGCGACTGCCGTTTCGCTCCACAATGAAGAGCGAGAACAAATGAGCAACTACATTCTAACTCCAAGCATTGATCCATGCAATGTGGAGTTCGTTTAAAACGACGACTTCAATTTCTCTCCTATTGTGGACCAATAAATACTCGGGAAAAATATAGTGCCCGAATACTAAAAATGTTTTAATTCCTCTAGATTCATACTTATCCTCGGAATGCTGTCTTATGCGTCGCTTCGGGGAACAACAGCTTCCCTGATGTCTCCTGAACTTTCCTTGCCCTCTTCTCGAAACGTTTTTAGATCGAACAAAGCGCTTATTCCACTGCGGCACTGTATGACTGAATTAAAAATTATTTATAAAATCTTACATACGTGCAACAACAGATCAACGGCCATAGCACGTTGAAAACAGCGGTTTTTGTCAAATCACCGAAGTTAAGCGACGACGGACTCAGGTAGTAATTAAGATGGGTGATTTGTATGCCATTCTGGCCGGTATATGTTGTGACAACTGGTCGACTACTATTGGCTGATCGACGTAATGTTTTTTTCGGTCGTTATCATTGGTTGACGGTCCCGTGGCTCTTTTTCCAGCTGGTCTCCTCGGTCGAATTTGTTTATTTTTAGCGATTTCCACCGCATTTCTGACGACTCCACGTTAGTATTTCTTTCCTCATTGCTTTTTTTTGTCACTCGAATCGACATATGAGACTGCTAACCCGGAAAAAAATGAGTTTGAGTTAGAGATTAACAGTTTCAATTCTCCTCCAGGTGAATATTTAAAGTTTTTCCAACAAGCCTAACCACTACTACTGCCGCCAACTACCAAATAAACACAGTATATTAAGATATCTCCAGATACGATAACTTTTCAAGGCGTTCTTAGATTACGTTTAATTGGACCATATTAAACGCGTGATTTCGAAATTAAACTGATTAAAACGGCAAAGATGTGTGAAATGAAATTAAAAAAAAAACTTTTCATTTGAAATTCAAATCGTTGTATTCATTTCGCACTCCCATATTTCAAGAAAACTTTGCGCGGAAGTGTGAAGATTTAATTCCAGGCCGCCGCTTTCGGGGACGAGATTAAATAAACAAAAAAAACCAACAATAACAATAATAAGTGACCATGACGTTTTCCGGAAAGTATGTTGAAACATTTGGCTCGCGGAATACGGAATATTCTGCGCGTCCGATGCAAAATAAAGCGCCCAGAGGCCGTTAACGTTTTGAGATCATTTCAAACACCACGTACGGGAAAAGGACTTAAAACGATTGAATAAAAAAAATAAACAAAGACATTTCGCTTGACACCTTGCTCCGACTCCCTTGCCTCGACCATTCGCATTTTCCCTTTTCACGACGACAAACGAAGAATGGAGAGTGTGTGTGTGTGTGTGAGGGAGAGAGAGAGAGAGAAAAGGGTATAAAAAGAGGGGAAGGACGAGGGAGAAAGAATCGCGGGTCGGCGATTCGGTCGGTGCGATTTTCCGGTGGGAGTGACACGCGATGGGAATTGTATGTGCTGCTGCTCTCCCACCCAACCCTCCCTCTCTCTCCCAACCCCGTGTTGTTCGGCTTGTTTTCTGGGAAGCCGGAGGAAATGAGAGTGGTGGGGAAACGCGGAAGGAGGAGGAGGGTGGGGCGATGGGGAAAGGTAGAGAGAGGGTTGGGAAGTGGAAGAACGGGGAGGTTTAGTGGGGTGGAGAGTCGAAGTAAATGGGAGGAAGAAGGGAGTCGGGTCGGTAGTCGGAAAGGGTAGGTAGGTGAGGCAGGGATGGTCGGTAGTCGGTGGGGAAATGCGAGGGCGTGTGTATGTATTCGCGAGATGGAGGGGTAGTTTGAGGGGGGGATGGGGGGGGCTACGGGAGGCGTGAAAACATTAACTCCGGAATAACACGAACCGAGGGCGCTGGAGCGAGCG
The DNA here is from genome assembly GCA_037158775.1 of Hetaerina titia. Taxonomy (NCBI): domain Eukaryota; kingdom Metazoa; phylum Arthropoda; class Insecta; order Odonata; family Calopterygidae; genus Hetaerina; species Hetaerina titia. The sequence goes on along the minus strand of CM073772.1, from coordinate 78,213,541 downwards.
GGGGAAGCCAAGCACACGCTAATGCAATTGGCTGGGGATGAACTGATAACTAATTGGCGCACGTAGACGAAATAAGAGCTCCTGGCCCGGGGAGTTTTTTGAGGTTCGAGGAAGAGAATATGCTGTCCGATTTGAAAATAGCAACTCCGTTTCAAGACGCACAAAAACCACCGCCCCAAAAGACGAGCTTTTTCCTGGATGGGGTCCAACAAAGTTGATTCGCCTGCCCCGGGACGAGTCCACAATATACATGCAACTATATTAATCTCTTAACGTTTCGTTGCACAATACGACGAATGTGTTTTTTTTTGTCTTCCGATGAGCTCGAAGGACCTACGGATGATCTCTCGTAGAAAATTCCGAAAAACTTCAAACAAACATCTCAATTCATACTTAAACTAGAATGAAAATAATACGAAGATTTCACAGGTTTTTATCACATGGAAGCATCTTCCAACTACTCTTCTTCAAGAGCGATACAACAAAATTTCATTCCCAATATTATGTAATGATTAAAAAAACTTGACAAAGAGCGACGGTGAATCGAGGAAAAGAGAAATTAACTTATAATTTGTGCGATATTAGCTTCATTAAACCTTGAGCAATTTCAAAATCATAGATACAAAAATATTCCGATTTGATTCCATTTCGTTTTATGACAAACAAGGGGTCTCAAAGGTAACTCCAAATCCATCTTATGTCGGCAAATGAGAGGGAAAGAGAAAAATAATATCGCGCCAGCACGCGATCGAGCAACCCTTACACACTTAAGGGAGGCCACGCCCAGCGGCGAAACACGCCAAACCGAATAGGAAAATGGAATATAAAAACGACTTTGATAAGCAGAGGCACAGGAAGCAGCTGTACTCCACCGACAATGACATCAAAAGAGTCAAAAGGTTTCAGGATGAGTAATTTTATTAGCTTCCCGGATAGTGACAAAAGAAAGAGACACTCTTCGAAGAAGTACACGCATTTAAATCAATAACGTTGATAGATTTATTTTTACACCCAAGTAAATAAGGAACAGGTTACATATGCAAGCTACATCATAATTTGTTATCTACAATTTACACATTGCAACTTTATACATTACCATTCTTCATCATTATTTTGCAAGCCCACTTATTCATAAATACCGCATAACTTCCAGGGTTAAAAAGTTTGTAAATCCGTTTAAATATGATAAATCTTTAATCGGTTAATACTTCCGATAGTACAAGTAGTAATATATTTATTCTCAATAAAATGCGAATTCAAAATGAAATAAAAACGCCGTTTCAAAAGCAAAAGATTGTAGGCAGCATAGCTGGAAAGGGCTTTCGTAGAAAAGTTTGAGGGGATTTAACTCGAAGAACGTAACCTCAATAACAGACCTATTTTATACTCCAAAAATTTTTATGACCCAACCCTACCCCCACGCTTTCGCTCCCAACCCCGTTACTCTCGCATAAAGGGAGACGTGAGCGCCACCATTCTCCGCAGTATAACGGCACAGATGTAATCACTCTCGTTTACCTTATAAAACAATCCCGCCATAGACTAATCTTCAGTCCCACCCATACAAAACTTCCACCCCACTCCTTCCTCCCTCACCATATCCTCCAACACACCCCTTCCCAAACGGTTGGGCTCCCTCTCCCCCTTCCGATTCCCCTTTGCCTCTTACACAACAAGATGATGTGCTCAATATTCCCAGCCTCCCCCCACCCTTCCTCCACCATCCCGGCCCCTCCTTTTCGCCCTTCCTCACTCTGGCGCTAAGTTCCTTAAATCCATACACCCATTACGCCAGCAAATCCTCTCATCCACTTTCCCACTCCTTCGCAAACCCACGCCCCGCTACTCCGCCTCCTCCTTCCCACACCCACCCTTTCCTATCCCCCCCTCAAACCTTCCCCTGCCACTCCGCCACACCCACCCTCCCGTAGCGAGGGAGATACGTGCCTCACCACCCTCATCCGCCTTTTACTCCCCCTACATCCAGTCTCCCTATTCCACTCTTTCCTTGCCCTCACTCCGCCGTTTTCCCTGCCTCGAAGGCCCTCCCTCCGCGCTCCTCCCACTCCAACCACCTCCTTTCCTCC